>CM042696.1:219488522-220113522 GCA_023614405.1 Avena insularis | reverse complement strand
TGTTTATCACCGCGGAGGTGTTTCGGTGGCAAGGAGGATGTTACTCACTTAGCATTAATTGGGGCAGAGTTGCGAAAAGTTTTGCATGCGGATCCTAAGATCGTAGTCGAAGATTTCATAGGGTGCGACCAGCGCCCCTATGGGAGTAGCCCCGAGTGTCTGTTCGAGTCGAGACTCGGCGGAGACTTTAGTGCAAGCATTGCTCGGTTGTTTAGTCCGTAGGACTCGAAATTTTCGGATGCTGAAATCCTTCCTCCCTATGGGAGTAGCCCCGAGTCCGTAGTGGAGTCGTGGACTCGACGAGGACTCAAGCTCTTGTGTGTGAACGCCATCGCTCCAGTTTGGAGTAGCCCCAGTGTCTGGCGGAGTCGTAGACTCGGCAGACTCGAGTCTTGTATCATGCAACGGTAGGAAGATCTCGTATGCATCACTGACCCGGAAGTACATCGGGTGCATGACCAGCGCTCCTGATAGGAGTAGCCCCCAACTATTTAGTCGAATCATAGATTCGAGTGAGTACTTTTAGTTGTGGAGCCGAAGTTATTGCTAGTATAGCTGTTGATGACGTCAGTGCTGACGATCAATGACCTCAAGCGTCTGCTGCGCCAGCGATGACTTGACTGGACAATGCGTGGGTCCCACTTCCTGACTTTGAATTGACCGGTTACGCGCGGTGTGGAGATGATTACGGCGTTTCCTCGATTTCCGCACGTAGTGGACGTCGTGGGAACGACGGTTCGTTTTGGTGCTGACACGTGTACGGCCAGATCTGCCGTTGGCGTTAGGTCTTCTTGATGGACGGTCAGCGTGCGTCGTCTTTGCTGTTATAATCCATGGTGAAAATCGGGGTTTGTTTTCACCGCACCAGTTCATCCGTCCATTGCTTCCTTGCGCTCGAGCGATTCTTGCTGCGTGCTGAGAGTTCCTTTCGCATTTCCTTTGTCTTCGTCGTTGGCAACGCCACCACCGCTGTAGCGCCATGGGGAAGAAGAAATCCTCATCTGCAGTTGGGACCAGCGCTGCCGGAGGCAAGAAGGGCGCCGCCGCTGATCGTGTCACCGATGGTGGCTGGCGGCGATCAGAGACGCGGGAGAGCGATCTCCGCAAGCTGCGCGAGCGGAGCCTGATCCCGCAGGACGCGACGGCCGTGAGACTCCCCGGCAATGAGGTAATCCCCCGTCCCCCATCTGGGTATCGGGTTATGTTCATCGCCTTTGTTTTGCGTGGGTTTTCGTATCCAGTCCATGACTTCCTTCGTGGACTGCTCTTCTTCTATGGGGTTCAACTCCATCATTTGTCTCCCAATTCTCTTCTCCACATCGTGTGCTTTATCACACTTTGTGAGTGTTGGCTTGGCATTGAGCCGCACTTTGGCCTTTTCCGGAAGCTGTATTCCGTGAGGAGGCAGTCTGGTTCGGATGGTGTGTATCCCATTGGGGGTTTCATCATCTCTCTTAGTCCTGATGTCCAATTCTTTTCCTTCTCCATGTCCGAATCTGTCCAGTACTGGCGGATGAAATGGTTCTACATCCGTGACTCCGTGCTGTCTGGGCAAGATTTTGGTCTTGTGCCTTTTGACCCCTCCTAGTTGATTGTGAAGAAAAGATCCTGGAAAAACCAGATCTTAGATGGTGAGGTGGCGGAGATAGAGGCCTTGTACCGTCGGGTGGAGGAGCTCCAATTGATTCCTGAGAAGGAGGTGAACGGTGTTGACATTATCCGGGTGTTTCTTGAGCGTCGGGTGCAGCCGCTCCAGGCTAGAGCGCATCCGATGTTCCTTTACTCTGGGCGCCGTGATCCGACGAGGGTTTCGAGTGAGAAAATCTCCGAGGTGGAACTTGACAGGGCTCTTCGCGTGCTGTTGAAGTTCAAGGCCGACGAGGAAATTCCGGGGAAGTCGTTGACTCCGCCCTTTTCGTCGACGTTGGCCGTGCCAAAGGTGTAGATTTGCGCACGTAGTGCTTCCCTTATGTTTTTGTCAGTTGTGTACTTGTGTCCTTTGTTTGCTAACAAAGTTTCCTCTCATCTTGTAAAGCTTCAAAGTGCCAGGCATGGCCCCACCATTGCCCGAAAGGTATCCGAATGCCCCGGATAATGAAGTGGTGGATTCCGTGTCCGAGCTTCCTTCGACGCGATCTCCGGTGGAGGATGCCGACGATTCGGGTGAGGATCATTCGAGAAAGCGATCACGGAGCTCGAGCGAGTCTTCGAATGCTTCGACTCCTCCGACCCCTAGGAATCCTCGGGGTCTTGAGCGTCATGATGATGTTCAGGGGGGTTCTTCCTCTCCCATTCCTGCCATTCCTGTGCGAGCTGTTGCTCCGCACCTGCCAGCAAAGCGGAAGAAGGAAGAGAAGAAGGAGGAGAAGAAGGCCCGGAGGGCTTCTCCTATCTTTGACCTGAGCGCGTTGGGCTCGTAAGTGTGCTTGTTGCCACTGTTGTCTTTTGCTCACTTGTTATTTTTGCGCCTGTGTTGATTGGTTCGTATGTAGGCAATCCTCCGACGGCTCTAGTGATGGAGCGCGCGAGATGATGGGGGAGTCGAACATTGTGTCGCCGCCTCCGCAGGCGGTGGCGACGTCGGGTGGTGCTGCACCAGTTCCTCTTGTGCAGGAGAGGCTGGTGGTTGCGCCTCAGAATTTCGCAGGCGGGCCTGCGGGTTCGCCTTCAGAGCACGTAAGTTTTTCTACTTCATGTCACGGGGGGAGCCCCCGGGCGTCTTCGTGTGCTGATGTTGTGTTTGCTTCTTTGTTTTGGGCGGAGGCCCCAAGTCATGCTCTTACTGCTATTGCTTTTTCCTGCAGCCTTGTGTCCGAGAGGCCAAGCGGCTGGTGGAGGAGCACGACGCCGAGGTGAAACTGCGGCAGCTGCAAGGTATTCATCTGTCGTGGAGTACTCATCTTGCTATGTCTTGGTCCTGTTTGTTGACACTTGCTTGTTGTACATGCAGAGGAGCATAACGACTCTCTCCGTGAGGTTGATGCTCTGAAGAAGAGCCTTGGCCAATTGGAGCAGAAGGCCGAAGCTGCCGCTGAGGCGAAAGAGCGCCTTGAGCTGGAGCTAAAGCAAAAGCGAAGAGCGTCTGCAGCAGGAAGCCGCAGTCGTGAGAGGGGGCGGAGAAGCTCATGGCTGCTGCCAAGGCAATTTCGGTGAGTGCTAGCTTTGCACTTGCTCTTTTTTCTTCGTCCTCTTCTATGTTGCTTTTCTTCATGTTTTCTTCGTTTTGTCTCGGATGCCGCAGCATCGAGTTTGACCGTGGTGCTCGAGCACGGAGTGCTCGATGATGCCACTGTGGCAGTCGAAGACCGCTGCAGCACCGTCGTCAACTCCCTTGCCAAGGCAAAGGAGGTCCTTGGTCGCTTTTACCAGGAGCTCTTCCCGAAGGGCGCAACCCTTGAAGATGTGGGTGCTCTAGCAGAGGCTCTGTCAGTCCAGCGCTGCATAAGCGCAGCGAAGCATGGGCGCGTCTGGCCGGGCGATGGCTGGCGATAGCCATGGGGCAGAGCTGGACTTGCCCAGATCACTTCTCGGATGCCGACGGCTGCGGATGGATCAGAGGTAGCCTTCGCTGCTTACTCCGCCGCAGCATTTATATGGGCCCAAGTTCATTGACTTGTTGTGCGAGTATGCCATGGCAGCAGGCGAGGCCAAAGCTAGGCGCCCGCTCGAGGCGACTAGGTGTCCTACGCCTTAGGCATAGGAGATGTAGGGTAGTATGTAGTTTACTTTTGTTGTAAATATCTTTTGTAGCACCATTCTTGAGCCACGCAGTGGCCTTATTTAATGAATTCCTCTGAGTTGGGCTTTATCTTTGGCTGAGTATCTGTGTGCCTTCTTTTTCTTCTGCTTTAGGTTCCTTCGGGTGTTTACCCAGTTGGTACTTCATCCAAAAGTCCCTTGCGAGCATCGTTGGATGATTCCTTGCAGCTCGCTTTTCTGCGGGATCGCGTGCGCAGCTTGGAGAGGGATTTGCTTGGGCTACACGGTCGTGCTGACGTTTGGAAGTCCAAAGGCATCAGAAAAGTGCAGAGATGAGTACTTGATGGCGGAGCTGGGTCGGCTGTCCGAGCAGCTGCGGTGTAAGTTGATCCTTCTTCGGCCGTAGCTTAGTTCTTCGGGTGAGCTGGCCTTACTCTTGTTCTCAGGCTGTTGTCGCAGTGCGAATCTTGCTCAAGGAAGAAAAGGAGCGATTGCTATTTGAATCAATTGTTTGACTCAACAGACATGGAAGCCGGTGGCTTTTTTGGGTGGATCGCGATCGCCATGGTTCTCGCGACGGTGCAGGATCGCGTCTTCCAGGTTTCGCTGGTGCTCCGCCAGTGCATATCGCTGTCCTCGGTGTTGCACGTCATGTTTCCGTTGATGGCGCGCCGACGACCCTTGCAGGTCTTCCGCGGTTTCGAGTTCCAGCAATGTCAAGGAGCTGGTGCGCGAAGCTTGTCGCGGGGTGAAGGCTGCCTTGTCTCTTGTGAGGGTGCATCCCGATGTAGATTTGGCTGCAGATGATCGTGCCACCTCCTCGACCAGATGGTGGTGAGTGGAATATGCGTCCGCATTACGCGGCTGTAAGGCGAGATGCGAACAGATTGTAGATTTGTTTGAGCAGCGTGCTCGGGCTATTCTTCGTAATAGGTAGGACCTGAAAATAAATGATAGATGTAAAATTTGTATATTGCGGCTGGGCGTGTATGTGCCCTTTGTTGTAAAGGTTCGCTTGGCGAGCACGCGGTGCTTTGATTTAGTAGCACGTGCTTTTTGTTTGCCCGACATGGTCAGCTACTCGTGTACACGCTTTGTCCTCGGTCGATGAAATCGTGAGGTGGGGAGCCCCGAGCACGTAGTGCTTTGATTTAGCACGTGTCTTTTCGCTTGCTCGACATGGTCACTACCAGGTGTACACGTTTGTCCTCGGTCGATGAAATCGTGAGGTGGGGAGCCCCGAGCACGTAGTGCTTTGATTTAGCACGTGCCCTTTCGCTTGCCCGACGTGGTCACTACTCGTGTACACGTTTTGTCCTCAGTCGATGAAATCGTGAGGTGGCGGGAGCCCCCGAGTGCGTTAGTAGCATGTAATCAAAGTTGCAGAGAAATAGTCAACCGAAGGTTGGGAGCGAGACACTTAGCTTTATTTGTAGCGTAATGGAGGAGGTACATGGTTCGGCTGAGTAGCCTTGGCTGTAAGCCTTATTGAAAGTAAAAGGGGTACATTGCCCATTTCTATGGGTAGAATCGCCATGAGTGCGAGACGTTCCATGGGTTGGAGTATGCGACCTGCACTCCACGTGCTTGAGGCGATAGGCGCCACCGGGATGACCTCGGTGATGGCATAGGGTCCTTCCCATGGCGACTCGAGTTTATTCGTCGCTTTTGCTTGAGTCGCAAGACGAGGTCTCCTTCGACGGCGCAATTGGGCGGCTGTGATAGTTGCGGAGACTTTGCTGGTACACCGCGATCTAGCTGCCGCTATATCCCGTGCTTCGTCGAGTGTGTCGACGGCATCTTCGAAAGCGCCATGGATTCGCTTGGCTTCGCTTAAGCGACTGTGGAGCCTGGTGACGTACTTCGGCTGGTAGCACAGCCTCAGCTCCGTGTACCTGAAGAACGGTGTGTAGCCGGTGGAGCTGTTTGGCGTAGTTCGTAAGCTCCACAGGACAGACGGTAGCTCTTTCGTCCAGTTGCCTGCTTTGTGCTCGAGTGAGCTCATGAGGCGTTTCTTGATGCCAACGCCGATTAGGCCGTTGGCCTTTTCCACTTGCCCGTTTGTTTGCGGGTGCGCCACTGAGGCGTACGTGATATTGATCCCGAGGCCTTCGCAGAAGTCCTGGAATTCTTCTGAGATGAAGTTCGATCCGTTGTCGGTGATGATGCTGTGTGGTGCTCCAAATCGGTAGACAATGGATTCGAAGAACTTGACGGCGGTTTTTCCCTTCTGGTTGGTGACTGGCATGGCCTCGATCCACTTGGTGAATTTGTCGACTGCGACCAAGAGGAAGACGTGTCCTTCCTTCGAGGATTTTGGTAGTTTGCCGATCATGTCAAGGCCCCATTGAGCGAAAGGCCAAGCTATGGGTATGGGTCGAAGTTCGGACCCAGGTGCGTGTGGTTTGTCGGCGAACCGTTGGCACCCGTTGCATCTTCGGACGATGTCCTTTGCGTCGTTCATGGCCGTTGGCCAATAGAATCCTGCTCGTAGAGCTTTGGCGACAAGGGAGCGGCTGCCTGCATGGTGGCCGCAGATGCCCTCGTGGATATCTTGGAGTATGGCCTTGCCGTCGTCGATGGTGACGCACCGTTGTAGGACGCCTGTAATGCTGCGTTTGTACAGCTCGCCGTTGATGATGGTGAAGGCTTTTGACCGACGAGATATGCGTCGGGCATCTGTCGGGCTGTCTGGCAATTCTCCGTTTATCAGGTACTGGAGGTATGGACGTGTCCAAGTTTCTTCGACTGCCATGACCTGCATCAGGTTGACCATGGCGACTTCGGTATCCAACTTTTCGGGTCCTTCATGACCTTCGGGTAGCGTAGCCCCCGAGTGTTCTGCTTCTTCGGGTGATCCCTTGGGGAATTTCCGCTTGATGGATGGCACGCAGATCTGTTCGAGGAACACACCTGGTGGTACTTTTGCACAAGTGGAGCCGATGTTGGCGAGTCTATCGGCCTCCTCGTTGCTCTCTCTTCCGACGTGCCGAAGTTCGCAGCCGTCGAATTCTCCTTCGAGTGCGTTGTATAGTGCGCGGTACGCTATCATGTTTTCGGCGTGTGCGTCGCACTCATTCATCGTCTGCTGGACGACAAGGTTGGAGTCACCGTAGATGACCAGGCGCGTTGCGCCGCATATTTTTGCCATCCGCATGCCATGGATGAGGGCCTCGTATTCGGCCTCGTTGTTGGAGGCTCTGAATTTCATCCGAAGGATGTACTTCATCTTATCACCTTGCGGGGATGTCAGTATGACTCCTGCCCCTGCTCCGGCTTCGCGTTTGGAGCCGTCAAAATGCATTGTCCAGGACTGCGACATGTCTGGGGTGTCAGGCAGCTGCAGCTCCATCCAGTGCACCAGAAAGTCCGGAAGGACTTGAGATTTGATTGCGTGTCGCTTCTCGTAGATGATGTCCAGTGGTGATAGTTCGATGCCCCACAGGGCCACGCGTCCTGTGGCCTCCGGATTGTTCAGGATGCTGTTTAGGGGTGCCTCGTTGACGACCATCACCTGATGCTCCTAGAAGTAGTGGCTCAGTCGTCGAGCCGTCATGAACACTCCGTAGGCCAGCTTCTGGTAGTGCGGGGACCGCTGTTTTGTTGGAGTAAGAACCTCGCTGAGGTAGTAAATTGGGCGTTGTACCCCATGGGTCTTGCCTTCTTCGGGTCGTTCGACCACGAAATCTTGTCTTGACCACCGGTGTGTGGCTGCTATGTACAACAGAGGGGCTCGCGCTCTTTTGGCGTGACCAAAACGCGAGGTGGAGAGGAGCCGCAGGGTTTTGAATCGTCGTTGGCTTCTAGTGTCCACTCGAACTTGTCTGCGCAGCGCTTGGTAAAATGGTAGGGCCTTCTCGCCCATGCGGCTGATGAACCTGCTTAGTGCCGCTACTCGCCCTGCGAGCTGCTGAACGCCCTTGAGGTTTTTTGGTTTCTCCATTGTCATGATAGCTTTGATTTTCTTCGGGTTCGCTTCGATCCCTCGTTGGTAGATGAAGTATCCGAGCAGCTGACCTGAGGGGACGCCGAAGGCGCACTTTTCTGGATTGAGCTTGATCCTGTAGCGATCAAGGTTGTCGAACGTCTCGCGGAGATCGTCGATAAGTGTTCTTGCCTCCTTGGTTTTGATGACTATGTCGTCGACATAGACTTGGACGTTGCGACCGATCTGGTCCTTGAGGCAGGCCTGCATGCATTGCTGGTACGTGGCACCCGCGTTCTTTAGCCCGAAAGGCATTATGTTGTAGCAGTATACTCCGAACGGTGTGATGAACGCCGTTTTCTCTTGATCTTCGACCTTGAGTCGAATCTGATTATAGCCTGAGTAGGCGTCGAGGAAGGAGAGTTTCTCACAACCTGCAGTCGAATCGATGATCTGGTCGATCCGAGGGAGAGGAAGTGGTCCTTAGGGCGTTGTTTGTTCGATGGCGTGAAGTCACGCACATCCTCAGGATGTCCGTGTCCTTCTTCGGGACCATCACTGTGTTTGCCAGCCACTCGCTTTCCTTGATTTCCCGGATGAAGTCTGCTGCGAGTAATCTGTTGATCTCTTTGCCGATAGCTTCGGCTCGTGGCTCCGGCAATCTTCGGATGGACTGTTTGACTGGCTTGGTGTCTGGGAAGACATTGAGTGCGTGCTCGGCGAATTCCCTGGGAACTCCTGGCATGTCCGCAGGACACCGGTAATTTCCAGCGCTCACGGAGGAATTGACGGCGCGCTTTCCTATGCGGTGTTGAGGTCGTTGGCGATTAGCGCGTCTTGGAGGCATCCGTTGGATGGACTTGTACTTTTGGTGTTGATGGTGGAGTCGAAAGACATATCAGGTGCGTTACGCTTGGTGGTGAGGGTAGCCCATTATCCGCATCGCCAGCCTTACAAGCTCGTCTTGCATGCGAAGATTGGGAGATTTTGTTGAAATCCCTGTCGCATTGGTCCGATCGGGTGAAGCTCCGTGGACTGTGATGACGCCTTGGTCCTGGCATCTTGAGTAGTAGGTATGCATAGTGTGGGGACGGGAACCTTGCGAATACTCGGCGTCCCGGGATGGCGTGGTATTGCGACGGCGATCCACCACTTCAATTCTAGGCGCTCCGCGAAAGTTGTCCGGTGTCCCGAAGATGACGTCGAGCCCTATTTTGCCCAGGGGGAAGATGCCCTTCCCTGGGACAATGCCATGGAACGTTGTGTCTGATTGTTCCAGGCTGCATTGCGGGATCCGCATAGCTGCTAGAGTTCTTGCGAACATTAGGTTGATGCCGCTGCCGCCGTCCATGAAGACGCGACTCATCTCGAAGCCTCCGATCTGCGCTTCCAGCACCAGGGCAGCATGACCTGGGCGAGGGATCTGAATAGGGTGATCCGCGCGAGTGAATGTGATGCAGGACTCCAATCCGCTGAGGTACTCAGGGATTGCAGGTGGAGTTGTCACGGCCATATTGATTTGGCGGGTGATCTTCTTCTGTACCCTGTTGGTTGGGCGTCCCTTCTGTATCATATTGAGTGCTCCTTTTGGTGGGGGGTATGCGACTCCGGCGTTGTTTTGCGCTGGTGCGACTGGTTAATGTGGGCCTCTGATAGGCGGCGGTGGAGGAGCTCCGTGTGCTATTTCGCTTGGCGCAAGTGCGTTTCCGAACGCAGGAATTGGAGCTTGTTGCCTCATTTGTACCATGCTTTCGCTGAGTTTCGGAACTTCGCGGTCCTTGAGCATGTGGCTAGCTTTCTTTTTGCCATCTTGTTTGTCGATGTAGAAGTGGATGGTGCATGGACCCGAAAGTTTGTCGAGTGCTGAAGGTCCGTTGTCGCGGTCGCGGCGTTACCCGCAGCTGCGTCGTCCGTTGTCGCGGAAGTTTCCGCTGCGATATCCTCCGCTGCTGCGGCTGTTGTCGTTACGGCGGTCGGCGTAGCCGGCTGCGACCATGTCGGGTCCGTCGCGGTCCTCGTAGACGCGCGGTCTCCTCTTGCTGCGGCGTTCGCGTCTTCGGCCGTAGTCGTCTTCTTCATCTGATTGCGCCCGCTGGATGCAATCTTCGCCATCTGCCCAACTGTTGGCGATTTCCATGAGCTGGTCGAGTGTCTTGGGCTTTACGCGTCCAAGTTTCTCCTTGAAGTCTGGGCGTTTGACGCCGTCCCTGAAGGCGTCGATGGCCCGCTTCGGAGAGATGTGCTGCGGAGTTCTTGGTCGTAGACCAGCGTAGTATGTCTGGCGAATATATTCACCAGTTCTCTGAGTGCAGGCTCGCAGCTCTTCGATTGAGGCGGGCCTTTTGCTGGTGCCTTTGAAGTTTCGGATGAAGCTATAAGCGAGCTCCTCCCAGCTTCGGATGGATCCTGATGATAGGCTGCTGAGCCAGACCCGTGCCGCGCCTGTCAGCTGCAGCTGAAGGCATTGCATGGCGGTTTCTTTGTTGCCTCCGTGAAGTTTAACGGATGATAGATGGTCACTGAGCCAGGACTTTGGATCTTGCGTGCCGTTGAATTTCGGAGTATCCGAAGGAAGCTTAAAGTTGCGTGGCATCTGTGTTCGCCGGACGGATCTGCTGAAGCATCGAGCCCCGCAGAGTTCTCCTTCGTCTTCATCCATCTCAGATTCGGATGAGCATGCGCGTTTGGCGCATGCTTTGTCGATCTTGCGCTGTGTAAGCTTGTCTCTGGCGTCGTAGTCGTGTTTGTGGCGGTGCAAGCTCTTCTTCCTTCGAGGAAGGTCGTGTTCTTCTTCATCTTCGGATGAGGGAGTGGGGCTCGATCGCGCTGGCGGAGCTTTCTTCTTCGGCTCCGTAGGAGCATCTTCGTGGAGCGCAGCTCCGATTAGTCCTAGTCCGGTGAGTGTGGACCTATGCATGGCCCTTTTCGGGTCCCCCTCCGGAGGTGGGTGAGCCGCAAGATCTGTGATGGCTGCCATGATCGCGCTTGTGGCGTCTTGGTGATGTTGCCGTCGGCGTCCATATCCATGAACGATGTGTGGAGGGTTCGGGTCACGTCACGCCGCTCCTTCGGGTCCATGTTTTCCACCCGAGAGTGGTGCTTGTTTCCCTGATTTCTGTTTGTGCTGGAGCCGGGTCCCATGGCGGAGAGCGCAGCTCGTCGCGCACTGGATTCAGAGGCTGCTTTCTTGCGTTTGTCGAGCGTCTCCTGCATCTTGACTTGCTTCTTGTGCTCCTCGATGAGGAGGTAGTGGTATGCCATCAGCAGATCACGGGGAGTCCAGAGGTAGGACTATTTCGCTGCGACGGCGGCGTCTTGACCCATCCTTCTTTGCTAAGTTGGATGAGGTGGCCCCTGTTTCGCCGTTCCCGTTTTCGCCGTTTCATCCTGCGGGTTGGGGTTGGCGGCGGTTTAGGCGCTTCCTCGTCGGTTTGGATGATCGCGGCGCAGATAGCGCTGCAGATTGGTTGGTTGCGCAGCTTTCAGATCCAGTATCGTAGGTCCCTTCATCCGAAGGTGGATCGCCTGAATCGGAGTTGCTGCTGCGCTGTAGAACTCATTTGTTGATGGTGACGTCGTAGCAGGGTGCGAGCCCATGAAGCGGGCCTGATGGATTTGCACGGGCACCCGCCAGGAGGCGGAGGTGCCAGTTGTCCCACACAAGCGAAGCTCGAACAGAATTTCGAGTCCGTCGCCTACGGGCTCGAAATCCTTCATGGTGTCCAGCGAGTGGGCGGTGAAGTCGAAAGCGCCGAAGAGGAGGTGATTCTCCGTCGCCGAGGAGTTGTAGATCGATCGGGTCGGAACCGTCACGACCGCACAATCAGCAGCCCCAACTCCACAGACGACGCCAATTGACGAGGTTTCAACTCGTCAATGCCCATTGTTATGGACTTGGGTTTTGGAGAAGATGGGGATGCTGGAGATCGTGGCGGTTAATGGACAAGCAACCAGGGACACGAGATTTACCCAGTTCAGGCCCCGGAGAAAACCCTACTCCCATGCGCTCTTTGATTACGACGGAACCGAAAGTTACAGGGTGCGCAGATTCGATCTGGCGTGGAGGCGTGTATGAAAGTATGGATCTGTCCTGCTCGTTGGCCCCTCCTAGCCTTTATATATGAGGAGGCTAGGTCTCAGGTACCGATACGAGTAGGTTACAAGTTGTATTCGAACTCTAGTCTTGCTCTCCAAGGATCCGAAGGCGTCATGGGCCTTGGCCACCCGAAAATCTTCATGGGCCAGCGTATGTCTGCTGTGGGCCTTCCTTGGGCTGGACCAGGTATGCTGAAGTTATGTACCCGTCGGGTATAACCATGTCAGCGAGTACTTAAATAGTACTCATGGATTTGTCCCTGGCTATTCCCGTGGCCAGACTATGAGTATGACTACCAGGATGATGGACAACAGGAAGTCTACGACAACTAGGATCAGCTCCCATCGTCAGAATTGCCTGTGACCCTGAAGATGGAGCCCACTACTACGTTTATTATTTTGCTGCTTTGATTGTATTAAGACTGGATCATGAGATCCTTTATTTGTAAGACCTTATTATGGTTTGTAATGGATGATGTACTGTGATATCAAGATGTTATGTCTCGCAAAAATGGTAACCCTGGGATTGCAAGGTATGGCATAACAGGCATCTGGGATTAAAAATCCGGGTGTTGACACTAGCGGCCCAGGCGTTTCTCTAACACATGTACAAACTCCATGATCTTACAAGCTCCCTTTTTATTTCACACCACCGGGATCCATAAGCAAAAGAATCATGATATCAACTAAATAAGTGCAATGTTAAAAGCATTCCCCATGGTAACATGGTTCTGCTAACTCACAACTTATAAAGCGTAAGCATATACACAACATAGATGGGCACAATGGTTCAAGTTTATTAAGTGCAAGAAACTAAAGTGTGCCATCAAGTTCATGAGAGCTTTAATCACTAATTTTCACATAACAAGTTTAATTTGGAAGGTAGATAAAAACATGAATTTACTTGGAATAGCAATAGTGCTAGTAGGTAGGTATGGTGGAAAAAAATGGCATAGGTTTTGGTTTAAGGATTGAATGCACGAGAAGCATTACATCTCAGTACAGGTTTTTGGCTAGCAAGGCTGGGTAGAAAGCATAAGAGTTGAAGGAAACAAAAAAACATACATGTGATAAAACAAACATGCAATCTTCCTTGGAAGCACAAAAGATCTTAACTAGAGAATTCTAAGCTTATGAGCAAATGAATAAAGATGATGATAAAATTATATCTCTAAAGAGTACTTTTATCTTTTTAATTCAATCTATAATATCTAAATATGTCATCCCCACTTAGGTATTTCTCTTAACATGCAAGATATCCAACTCAGCATGCCATGTCATAATTTTTATTTTATTGCACCCCGCTTACAAAAAAAATCACAAAGTGGTTGTATCTTCGTCTTCTCCACTATGCCCTCCGACTCCTCCATTAATGTCGTTCAATTCATCTCTTCCGCACCACTCAGGATATCAGGAAGTCACGTCACGTCCCACTCACACAACAAATCGAGGCGTTGATTGATATTCTTATGCCTATTCATAGAAGAGTAACTGATGGTGACGTACAATATATAGCATCTAACTGTGCCCTGTTTCTTTCCATGGAAGATCAGTAGCTCTGTTCCCCGTCTTATTGCTTCCGCTCTGGATTTGCAGTCCTTCCGTAAACATACTGACCGAGGACAGTGTTGTGATAGACCTTATGTCATATACTCAGGTCCTGCCCACTCCACTTCTATCTGAGACGAGTCTACAACTCCATGTTGGCCAATATCAGGAAGGCGGACACGATCCAGTAAGGAGGCGTGGATGTGGATGTGGATGCTGACTTGAATCGGTGACGGCATGCCAAGCAACTACGCCGATCCATACGCGTCGAGGATGACATTGACGCAAATGTGCAGGCGCTCTTCCTTTGTGCCCTACACCATGGCCTCCAACCTCTGGTGCTTTTAGTTTTTCTCATTCCTTCCACATTTTTACTTCTCCATAGTACAATGTGTAGCAGGTGTTCCTACGGCAAGCTAGGAAACCATGGACACTCGGCCGAGCTTTGTCCCGTGTATTCCGAGCCCAGAGACACTAACCACTCCTGTAGTACCTTGCATTTTCTTTTGATGTTTGTTAGTCTCAGTTTCTTTGCAGGGTTGGATCAAACTTTCATGATACTAATTCCCAACTAATTCTCGGTAGTTTTGTCTTTTCTTTGCGGTGGAATCCTGTCCTTTGTCACCTGATGTATTTTGCAATGAGCATCAACGTGTTAATTGTCCTTTTTGTTCTTTGTTTTGAACCGGGCTGAAGAACACACATGGGAATATGGGCCCAATGTTAATTATTATTGGAATAGTACTTTAATTTGATTATTTCAATTGGTGTTATTGATATATTTACTGCTAGCATCTTTGGACATATATGTGCATAATAAGATTAGTGTATCTACAATTGATCTGAGGTGATTCCTAATGACAAGAATTGATATTGTAGCATGAATGGCAGTAATTAAATCCCATTTTTCAGACATAATACTATGTTTGAAAGGTACTCCAGAAATTTTAATGTATGATTTATGTACTACTACCTCATTACCATATTGGTGGCTATGCTGCAAATTTTACTGACAGAGGTAAATATCTTTGACTGTCATTTGTTCACGCACATAATTTTCCAGCCATATAGACACAAGTTTTAAAAATAAACTATTTTTTGTTTCTGAAGATTCCTTCTGGTTAGTCAAACATTAGTTTTTTTGTGTTAAACATGCATATAAACGCATTTGATTCCATCTTTGTGTGAAACTGCAAATCTTTCCAATGTTATTTAACTATACCAAAAATTGTAAAACGCTCAATTCCCTAGATCAGTTTTTCATGTGGCATGACTTTGTTGGCTAACTGAGAAAATAATTACTAGCTGATTTCATCAAGTATCAATGGCAATGGGACTACATGATACTTACAGTGCAAATGTTTAGTTATATTACGTCTCTACCGTCATACATTTTTCGAATATTCTTTTTTCAACACTTCGATTATTTCTAAGGAGTACCGCAACAACGTGCGGGGTATCATCTAGTTCTCATAATAGTGTTGCTACTGACCGAGCCAGGTTTGCCAAAACCAACTAAATTTACTTCATGATCCCAAAGTGATACCAATACTAACAACAAGACCAATCATATAGCAGAAATTAAAAACTAATATAAGATAAGCAAAAGAGTAAATGATAGAATTTCTCATTAATATTCTATAACGGCAACTCACACCAAGGGATACATGGATATCTAACTAGAGGAGAGACACTTCCATAATGCTCATCCTATAAAATAACTTCTCTATTCATGATATGACTCTACTAAAAAGGTAAAAAGATATAAGATAGTTATGTGATACCGCGGCACTCCCCTAAGCTTGGAACATACCAAGGGGATGCCAAAACCTGATGACGAATTACTCCTTCGGTGGTGGTGGTGTTTTCTCGTCATCGTTCGACTTCCAAGGTAAGGGCTCCCCATCAACAAGACATCCTAGTATCCAACATCCTAAAACTTGCAGCAACACACTTATGCGTTTAGACCTAACCTCATACTCACAGTTTTGATTTTGCACGTTGTAGAGCTGTGCTTGTAGTTGGTTGGTTGTTCGGTGGAGTGAGAGAATTTCATTCTTAAGCTCAACAGTCTCCTTCTGGTGCGTGGCGATGAGTTCTGAACTAATCTTATGGATGATATCCACTTCGCGTTCCGCCATCTTCTTGTACCTAAAGACTTCTTGCTCCAGTGCTTCCATCCTATCCTCCAGACTGCCTTCACCTTTAGGGACCTGAACCTCTTTTATCTGCACCTTCCCATCTTCGAGCAGCAACTCATTGGGATGAATCTTCAACTCACGCATGTATGGGTTGACGATGTCCGCGGAGGAATCTTCCTTGGCTGATCCAGGGGAAGACATTGTGGCTCCAAAATTAGGACTCTACCTGTCAGAAACAGAGTGAAACAAAAACACAACAAGAACATGATATACGAACCTCGGGGTATCCGGGGGATTATATATTACGAGGTTTTACAACAAAAGGAAGGTACTGGGAGAAAACGGGTCAGAGACGGGCTCCGGGGTGGCCACACCCCCTGGTGGCGTGGCCAGGTGGGCCCACGCCATGGGGTGGTGTGAGCCACCCGGGCGCTGTTTTCGTACCTCTTTCGACTCACTGCTTTCCTTGTTAGATAAAAACTGCAAAGAGATAACTTGACAGATTTTTCGCGGACCTTTTCTTACCAGAATTGTTACCTATTCGAAAACGGACTCTGCAGGTCTCTGAACTCGGTCTTTGATAAAATTTTCCGGAGTCACCACTTGAATAACATCAATATCCTCATTGTAATAATATCCAGAAATTTAGTGCTTGAGTCTCTAACCATTCACTACTTGTGTAGTATTATCTTTTAAAGAAGAAATTTTAATTGCAGCTGAACGATACACATCTTCCATAACAAAAGGTCCTTCCCATTTTGAGAGTAGTTTCCCTGCAAAAAATCTGAGACGAGACCTATACAATAGAACTTTCTCACCAACATGGAACTCTCTCTTAAGAATTCTCCTGTCATGCCATCTTTTAACTTTTTCTTTAAAGAGTCTACCATTTTCATATGCTTCACTACTCCATTCATCCAACGAACTTAAGTCAAATAATCTTTTCTCACCAGCAAGTTTGAAGTCTCTGTTAAGTTCCTTCACTGCCCAATAAGCTTTGTGTTCTAATTCTAGAGGCAGGTGGCAAGCTTTCCCATAAACCATTTTGTAAGGAGACATTCCCATAGGATTTTTATAAGCAGTTCTATAAGCCCATAAAGCACCATTCAACTTTTAGCCCAATTTTTTCTAGATCTATTAACAGTCTTTTGCAAGATGGATTTAATTTCTCTATTTGATAGTTCTACTTGCCCACTAGTTTGGGGATGATAAGCTGAAGCAATTCTATGATTAACATCATATTTAGCAATGGTCTTTCTAAAGCCACCATTAATGAAATGAGAGCCTCCATCAGTCATAAGATACCTAGGCACTACAAACCAAGGAAAGATAATATCCATAAGCATCTTTAAAGAGGTCTCACCATCAACACTTTTCGTAGGTATGGCTTCTACCCACTTAGTAACATAGTCAACAGTAACAAGAATATGAGTATAACCTTTCGAAGGGGGAAAAGGACACATAAAGTCGAATCCCCAACAATCAAATGGTTCAATAACAAGAGAGTAATTCATAGGCATCTCTTTGCATCTAGAAATATTACCAACTCGTTGACACTCATAACATGCTAAGACAAATTTTCTTGCATCTTTAAAAAGGGCAGGCCAGTAAAAACCTGATTGTAGCACCTTTTGTGCGGTTCTATCCCCCGCATGATGTCCTCCATAGGCGCTACTATGACATTTCCACAATATCTCCTTTTGTTAATGTTCTGGAACACATCTTTGCATAATACCATCCACCCCCTCTTTATATAAATGTGGGTCATCCCAAAAATAATGCCTTAAATCATAAAAGAACTCCCTTCTTTGCTGGCTGTAAAAGTTGGAGTCAAATACTTGGAGACAATAAAGTTAGCATATTCAGCATACCAAGGGCTCCCTTGCGAGCTTACCCCTACTAAAGCCAACTGTTCATTTGGGAAACTATCATTAATAGGCATAGGATCAAAAGAGATGTTTTCCAATCGAGATAAATTATCAGCAACATGATATTTAGCTCCATTCCTATCTACAATATGTAGATCAAAGTCTTGTAAAAGCAGCACCCATCTAATAAGCCTAGGCTTAGCATCTTTCTTCGTCATAAGGTACTTAATAGCAGCATGATCAGTATGAATAGTAACTTTTGAATCAACAATATAAGGTCTAAACTTATCACAAGCAAATAGAACAACTAAGAATTATTTTTTAGTAGTAGCATAATTCTTTTGAGAAGCGTCAAGAGTCTTACTAGCATAATGGATAACATTTAACTTTTTATCTATTCGTTGCCCAAGAACAGCACCTACAGCAAAATCACTAGCGCCGCACTTGATTTCAAAGGGTAAGTTCCAATCAGGTGGTTGGACAATAGGATCAGTAGTTAAATCCCTCTTCAGAATTTCAAAAGCTTCCTTACAATCATCATTAAAAATAAAGGGTACATCTTTTTGGAGAAGATTAGTGAGGGGTTTTGATATCTTAGAGAAATCTTTAATAAACCTTTTATAGAAACCAGCATGACCAAGGATACTACGAATACCTGTGATGTCTCTTGGACAGGGCATTTTCTCTATTGCTTCGACTTTAGCTCTGTCAACTTCAATGCCTCTTTCAGAAATTTTATGTCCAAGGGCAATCCCTTCATTGACCATGAAGTGGCATTTCTCCCAATTAAGAACAAGATTTGTTTCTTCGCATCTCTGCAAAACTTTATCAAGGTTGTCCAGACAATTATCAAAAGAAGTTCCATAGAAGGATAAATTGTCCATGAATACTTCCACAATTTCCTCACAAAAACCATGAAAGATAGCAGACATACATCTTTGAAAAGTAGCAGGAGCATTACACAAACCAAAATGCATACGCCTATAAGCATATGTTCCATAAGGGCACGTAAAAGTAGTTTTGTCTTGATCTTGTTGTTTAACAGCAATTTGAGAAAACCCAGAGTATCCATCGAGAAAACAAAAATTGGTATTTTTAGACAACCTTTCTAACATTTGATCAATAAAAGGCAGTGTGTAATGATCTTTCTTAGTAACTTTGTTAACCTTTCTAAAATCAATGCACATCCTATAACCTACTACTATTCTTTGGGGAATAAGTTCATCATTATCATTAGGCACAACGGTAATTCCCCCTTTCTTAGGGACACAATGAACAAGACTAACCCATTCACTATCAGCAATAGGATAAATAATACCAGCATCAAGGAGTTTTAATACCTCGTTTCTTACCACTTCCTTGATCTTAGGATTTAAACGACATTGATGTTCTACCACTAGTTTTGCATCGGGTTCTATATTGATAGCATGGTGACATATAGTAGGAGAAATCCCCTTTAAATCATCAAGGGTATAGCCCATATCTCCTCCGTGTTTCTTCAATACTTCCAATAATCTTTCCTCTTCCTTCCCTGGAAGTTTAGAACTAATAATAACAGGATATATTTTTTATCATCAATGTAAGCATATTTAAGATCGTCAGGTAAAGGTTTTAGATCGAAACCTGGATCCATTTTAGGTGGCAATGTGGTACCCAAATCTTCCACAGGCAAGTTCTGCTTAAGCATCTTAGGTTGACGACGGAGAATCTTGTCAATCTCATTTGTTTCTTCCATGAAGATTTCACTTTCGTGGTCTTCCATAAATTGCTGCAAAGCATTATTAGGATCAAGAGAAATAGAAGCAAGTTGTTCAACTCTAAAATCTTCATTAGGAGTTTCATTTTCACAACGAACTTTAGTAAATTTCGAAAAATTAAACACAAAAGATTCCCCATCAAATTTAGTTAGAATTTTCTCCCTTTTATAGTCTATAATGGCTCCACACGTGTTCAAGAAAGGTTTACCAAAAATGATAGGATAGGTTTTACTCGCAGCTGAACCAAGTACTAGAAAATCAGTAGGATATTTAATCTCACCACAAAGAACTTCCACATCTCTTACAATACCAATTGGAGAGATGGTCTCTCTATTTGCAAGGTGAATGACTACATCAATTTCTTCAAGTTTGCAAGGACTAATTTCATGCATAATTTCTTTGTAAAGCTCACAAGGAATAACACTTGAACTTGCACCAATATCACATAAACTATAATAACAATGATAACCAATTCTAACAGAAAGCACATGGACACTAGCTTTTTTAGTTCTATTAGGATGTGAGACAATATTAGAAGCATCCTCACAAAAGACAATGTGTCAATCTTCTACACTTTTAGTGACAAGGTCTTTCACAATTGCTACTGCAGGTTCAATGTTTATTTGTTCATCAGGTTTTACAGCTCTCTTCGTACTTTTATTAATTACACTAGTGATCATAGGATGCTCCTTTACCTTATCTGGGAAAGGCATTTTCTCGATATAAGGTTCAGGTAAGATGTGATCAATAGTGCAAAATTCAGTACTTCTCGCAGGAACACAATCAACAATATCTTTATAGGGTGTATGATACTTGTTCCATTCTTCCTTTGGAATTTCAATGAATGAGGAAAAAGCTTTAAGACAATTTGCAATAACTTGAGAATCTAGACCATAAGCATTTCTAATATTTTGAAAGTCATCAGTTCCCCTAAAATATTCAATGCATTCATAATCATAATGTATACCCGACTTTCTTCCATTATCATTCTCCCATGCTTCAGCATTGTCTTGAATACGGTCTAGAAGATCCCATTTAGCTTCTTCTTTCATGCATGTAAATGATCCAGCATAAGAAGCATCCAATAGATCCTTATCATGAAGAGAAAGCCTTGCATAAAATTTATTGATAATAATAATGTTGGGGAGCTCATGAATAGGACATTTGAGCATTAGTAACTTCAATCTCCCCCAATCTTGAGCTGTACTCTCTCCATCAAGAGGCCAAAAGTTGTATATTTGATTCCGATCTTTATGAATCTCACTAGGAGGATAAAATTTAGAATAAAAAAGAGGCACTATTTCCCCCCATTCAAGAGATTGACCATTCTTCAGCAGCTTATACCATTCCTCAGCTCTTCCTTTCAGTGATGATGAGAATGACTTCTTATTGACTTGATCTATTGTAATACCTGCACACTTGAACAACCCGCATAATTCGTGTATAAAGAGCAAATGATCACCGGGATGGACAGTTCCATCCCCAAAATAATAGTTATCCATAACACGATCAATAATTCTTGTAGGTATCTTAAAAGTATCATTCTCAGCAGGTGGTGGTTCATCTCCTACCTTAGCAGTGGTAGTAGCATTACAAAATAAGAAACTAAGTGAATTATCCATATTGAAATAACATAACTAATAGAAATAACCAATACTCACAGTAGAAGTTTCCTTTACCAGTTCCACTCTCCAATAGCGCTTCACTCCCCAGCAACGGCGCCAGAAAATAGTTTTGATGACCCACAAGTATAGGGGGTGTATCGCAGTATTTTCGATAAGTAAAAGTGTCGAACCCAACTAGGAGCAGAAGGTGTTGATGAGTGTCTTGGATTAGGAATTCTCTGTAAATTCTTAGCAAACGGATTTTTAGGGCTTTTTGATAATGCAGGTAAATAAAGTGTGACTAAATAAAAGACAATAAGAATAAATGCAGCGTGTGGCCCAATCCTTTCTTTCACATGACACCACTAGAAGAATAACACCAGAACTTAAATAACAAACTATTGAATCTTTCTCAACACAATTCCACTACTAACAACATGACTTCTCCCATGTCCTGAAGAACTAAAATAACTACTCAGAAGACATCATATGGATCAAGATCAGAGATAATATAAAGATAAGTAACAATCTGAACATAAATGATAATTCAATGGTTTCACTCGATAGCATCAACGACAAGAAGTAATCAACACCGGGAAAGTTTCCCCTAAGAACTATGCAAGATTCAACCCAATTGTTACAGCGGTATGGAGTGGTGATGATGGTGCTGGTGGAGATGATGGTAGTGGTGATGATGATGATCCAGATGAAGTCCAGCTTAATGGTGGTGTTGATGGCGATGATCTCCCCTCTCCGGGAAGGAATTTCCCTGGCAGATTTCTGCCTACCAGAGAGCTCTTTCTCTCTCTGCAGTTTTCTGCCCCGCAGAGGCGGTGGAATCTTTCTATGGTCGCTCCATGAGGCTTACGGTTTCGTGGGGATAATATACGCCAAAGGGGAGAGCTAGAGGTGGGCCAGGGTGGCCACACCACCTGGTGGCACGGCCAGGTGTGGCCCGCGCCTGGGGGTGGTGTGGGCCCCCTGTGGCCCAACTCCGCTCCCCTTTCTGGCATCCTTCGTCCTCTGGAAAAATAGAATTTTCCATGTATTTTCTGGAATTTTCTGACCTTCGCGAATTTCGCCTCCAAACAGTGTCTTTTCCATCAGAATCTTGACTTCAGCGGTCCATCCTCCAAAAGTCATCAACCATGTAAAAACAGATGAAATAACATAAGTATCATCTCTTAATACGAAATATATCAATGAATAAAAGTAAATTATGATATAGAATAGTGATGCAAAAGGGACGTATCACAGACCTAAACAGCAACCGCTCCAAGGTTCTAGAAGACCCGATCCCCGATTGTTAGGCGCCGTTGGATTGGGGTGCATGGACGATAAGGATGTCCTTCGTGAGGGCGATCCGCGAGAAGTCTATTCTCCAAACTGATTGGCAGTGGCATCCACGACTGGGCCTACGTCCTTGCCCTTATACCCTTAACCTCGGGGTCGAAGCTCAGATCGTGTTCCTACATCGCCATGGAGAGGGAGAGGCTAAAACTCAGCTTGCATGAGGCTCAGATGTTCACCCACTATGACATACTCGCGCTGCTGTTCGCGAGGCTTCCGGCCGGCTTTGAGCTTAGCTACGCCGGGGTGCCTACCGTGCCGCTCTTGTGCGACAACGCATTGGCGAGGCAGATCGAGGAGCGCCTCCACCATCTGCCGGAGCGGAAGAGGGCAATGGCATAATACTCACGCACGAGTGTGTACTAGCGAAAGCTGTTGAAGAAGGAGCAGATGGCGTTGATTGAGCTGTGCGGAACCCACCAGCGGGAGATCCAACCGGATCTGTGCAATGCCGAAGGGAGGCAGCGCTTCTGGGCAGTGCATGGGCATACGACCTCCACCGTTATCGATGTGGCACGCCGTGAAGAATCCATGAGGAGGAGGAACACTGCCACAAACAACAACATAGATTTCGACGCGGAGGAGGCTGGCGGCGACGTGGACAACATCATCGATCATGGAGACTGCGGGAGCATCATAGTCAATTTGGGCCACTTAAGCCTAAATTAAATCTATGTACGGTATTTTAATGCCCTCTTTGGATCGGGGTCACTTGAGTCATAGTCGATTAGAGTCATAATATATATGTTGGCCATGTTTTAGGTGTCTTTGTCTTTGAAACTAGTCGAAACTCGTCCGATCCTGAAAATAAAGTTCACGCGTTACTGGCATATCAGATGGGATAATACGTTGACTCTGCTCCCAGCACTTGATGGCACAGCCATAATTTGGAGTACGCCAGAGGAGAAGGGGTCGAGCGTGTTATAATAGTGTACTACTTCTGTCCAGGTATAACTGACTTAGATTTTTTTAGATATTTAAATGTATCTATACCTAAAACATGTATGGATACGTACGAATCTACACAAATTCAAGTCACTTAGTTCTAGATGGAGGAGGGAGTAATAATACTTTTTGAGGAATAGTTTCTGATGGCATATATTGGCCATGTTTTAGGTTTATCTATCTTTCAAACTGATCAAAAGTCATCCAATTCCGAACAAACAAAGGCATTGTGTTCACATCTGATGGGACAATATGCTGACTCTGCTACCAGCACTTTATGGCACAGCCATAATTCTGGAGTGCCCAGAGGAGATGGGAATCCAAGGGAGATGGCTACTAGTAGCTGCGTCCATACACAGGTAAAAAATTAATGTAATAATATTTAAAAAATTGTAATCTGGTCCACATGACCCCATCACAGACACGTTGCATGTGCCAGATATAAATAAAGACGACACGACTAGTTTAGTTTCAATGATAATTCAACATACAACGTTACTGTGACCGCTTCTTTTTGCTCCTCCTATTAGTCTGCTAGCTCACGCTGCATTAAGCAATAGTTGATGAGGATGAAAAAAATGATAAAATGGCAAATAAAATAATATTTAAGCTTACCTTTCATCTGGAGAATCGTACAAAGATGAAATTGGCAAGGATTTATTATTTCTCCTGCAGTTAGCCGAAAGATCCTCAAGAACATCCTCAATCACCCCTGCAACTTCTTCATATTCTAATACACCTCCATTACTTTCCTTTTCCTCCCCGTTCCACTTACCCTTTTGTTTATTTTCACACCCTTTTCTCGCCGGCACCTCCACTTCTTCATAAATTTGCTGCTTACCTACGTTTTCCTCTGAGTGCTCATCACTCTTTTCCTCCACCTGCTGCACTTCCTCAAGTTCTTCGTCTTCGCGCTGCTCTTCCTCTAGTTCTGGCTAAGAAACCTCATTTTCTACCACCTGGGTGTGAACAGGTACAAGATCATGTGTAACTAGGTTTTTGCATAACCTCTTGATATGGCCGAATCCTCAACAACGTTTGCATTTCCTTTTCCTAGCTCCCAGCCTTGAACCTTTATCGGTGGAGGCTTCGATCTTAGCTTTCTAGGCTTCCCAAGTGGCCTCCTAAAAACTTGTGGCTGAAGTTTGAACCCTGGATTGATAATCGCCCAATCATTTTCATCAGCCATAGGTGGTATGTTTTCTGCATAAGTTGCAGCAAACTTGTCCACAGAGAAATAGTTGTCAACATAGTTCTCTATTTTAGCTCCGCTACCTCTAGGCTTTAAGATGAAGTGCAGTGCATGGTCACATAGCAGACCAGTAATCTGCCACTGCCTGCACGAACAAGTCTTGTTTCCAATGTCTACAGTGTACCTCCGTTCAGTTCCACGCTTGTATTCTGCATAAACCTCAGCCAATGTTCTAGAACTTCTGACCATCCTCATCTTTATCGTTCTCATTGCCCTGGTTCTTGCATTCAGTAACATAACCACCATTGGAACTATTTTATGGCCTAAAAATTTTCTTGCACAAATTCTTTGCTTTAAATCTATCTTCACCATTATGCACTGTCTTATTGCATCCAACAAAATAACAATTCCAAGTGTCTTCATGCCCGAAATCTTAGCATTGAAACTCTCTGCCAAATTATTGCAAACAAAATCCACCTTGCTTAACTCACCAAACTTGCTTCTAGCCCATAGCTTGGTGTGATGTTCTTCAAGGTATTTTTTCACCTTTGGCACTACATACATGTTCTGCAAGTAAGTAGCATGCGTGCTTGGGGTGTATGTGTATGCTGATCGCCGCAAGTCCTCTTCAAAGATCTTTCCTTTGAACTTCTTCGTGAAGTTAGTAATGAGGTGCCGCATGCATTCCCTATGCTCAACCCCAGGAAACACAGCATCAACAGCATTCTCAATACCCTTGCATGCACTAGTGTGTATCACCAAGCCTTCAGGGTGACCAATTACTGCTCGTAGTCTCTGCATGAACCATGTCCAGCTTTCATTTGATTCACCCTCAAGAACAGCATAAGCTACTGGTAGAAGACAATTATGCGCGTCCAAAGCACAAGCAGAAGCAACATGTCCCCTGAACTTCCCTATTAAAGAAGTTGCGCCTATTGCCAAGTATGGCCTACAGCCTTCTAGGAACACCTTCCAGCATGCCTTCAGGCAGACAAAACATCTCCTGAAGCATTTCTTATCTGCATGCTTATACCTGACCCCCCTTGAGACCTTTTCTCTTCCTATCACAACCTCGTAATCGATGTCAACAACACTACCAAGTGATGTTTCCTCTACCTGAGCTTTGAAACTATACAACATGTGAAAACTTTCATTCCACTTGCCTTGAGTGAAGTCTAGAGCCATATCCTTCCCATCAAATACTCTATGGTAAGGAATCAGAATGTTAAACTTTTTCCTAATCTTTTCTCTGAGTTCAGCAGGTCCAATGGTATGATCCTGTCTCACCTAGTCAAGTACAGTAGCAGGAATTCATTTGGTAGTCTCCGGTCTAATTTTATCACTTAAATAAGTATTAGGGAATATGTGTTTCTTTGTGTTTACTTTGATCTGCATTCGATAAGAATCCAAATAAATCAGAGCTAATTAACAGCAGAATAAATATGAGAAAGACTGAAACTAAATGTAGCTACTGCAACCTGAAATGAGTGTCCACCCCGCATTAGAGATGCATGTAATCTCCATTTACACACATTACTTTCCCTACAATGCGCCCTAAATCTCTTTTGGTCGCTCTTTTCGATGATAAATTCAAACCCAACTCTAATTGCATAGGTTGCAACTTCATATATGTAGTCCTCCACATTCTCAAAGACAGTCCCCTCATTAATTGTAGGATTGTCCCTATCAAAGTGTATCACTGGCCTGTCCTCGTCTTCGTCATTGTATCTACATCCCAGTTCCACATCTTCACATTCCTCTTCCCCACCAGTCCCATAGTCAGGCTCAAAGTTCGAATCAACCAAATATTCCCTACTCTCCATCCTATCAGGGTCATCAGCCACGTCTGGATATGCGTTCTCATCATCATCCGCACCGCCACGCATTTCAGTGTGTTCATGCTCACTTGACAAAGCATCATGCTCAAGGAGAAGCTATATAGACGTCCTGCGGTTACCAACACATATCCTTGCCATCACCACAGGATTAGAAACGCTAATTGGGCTATGTAGAAAAGGAATTACAGTTCTTACCCTTCAATGGGGATGCACGGCACCTTCTCCGGGCTCCATACCTCCAAAGCTCTGCACCCCACTTCCTCTTCCCCTGTTTCATTCTCCTCTATGCTCTCCATACTTGAAGGAGATTCTGTGCTCTCTAGCCGCGCATGACCCATCTCCGTGTTCTCAAGCCTCACAGGATCCATCTTCGAGCAGGATCCGGATCACCAGCGTTGTTGGGCGCCTAACCCAACGGCCGACTCTCGGTTTTCGTTTCCAAACGTGCTTGGGCGATGGACGCTGGCAAGGAGATGGTACAAGGAGGGAGGCGGGAGACGATGGCGCCCAAGGGAGGGGCAGGCGGTGCATGACCCAAAGAGTGGCGGCGGAGCGAGAAGCGGAGCGGATCAGAGCTGGTTGCGACAGAAGATGGAAATTGCACAATAATGTGTTGGTGTGTGACACTAGTCCTCGAACCTGGGATGCGTGTCGTCGAAGGTGGAGGAGGCGGGCCCGCCAGTCAGAAAACATGTGACATCGTCATCCCCTGTTTCTGATTCCCTTTAAAAAAAGAAAACATGTCGCGTCGTCATCCCCTGTTTCTGATGGTGTTGCTACAATTTGACGGTACATAGTGTCATAGAAATAATATCGTATAAACATAAGGGCATAGTCGTCAACATTTCTAAAATGGAACCCGGTCTCCTATCTGTCCTGGTACATTGCCCGATGAGGTGGATAGCCATGACCGATCTTTTTAATATGTTCACACTCTTATGCTGAGAAGGGAAATAAATATTGAGCAGTTAATGCAACGAGTGTTGAATTATTACCCTCTTAGGAAATGGGAGATGATTATTTTTACATGTGTTGTAGTCTATCACTCCCCTTCTCCGACAAACCACAGTACACCTTGTGCAGCTCCGCCAAGCCGCACCACCTAGGGTAACATGGCCCCGCCTAAGTAGCCGCCGACGCCACCATGACAGCCGCTGAAACTAGGGTATTTAGCACCTCTAAGGCAGGCTATGAATCCCTACTTCAAGGTCGGTCTCCTATTGCCCTGCTAGGTAGATGATTTCGACAAATGTGCCGAATCGGCTGCGGGGCGGCGCCGGATTCATTGGCGCTAGATGCGGTGAACAGGGCCAAGAGAGCGCTATGGAGAAATCGCGCGGCGGCATTACGGCGTGCTCTAGGGAGGGGGAACAAGGTACGTATCAAATTGTTAATGAGAGCATGCAGTCGAGGGTACACACCCTCAAACATGGCAGCGCAAGGGTCTAGGAACTCTCGCGTCCATGCTTTGGCACGGGCTAACTTACCGCAGTGGGGGAGGCTGGGAGAACGCCGTCTGTGGCAAAGACGCTCCATCCAACGCATTGTCGGAGGCCGTACCATGGCGGCGACCAAGCATCTATACTCAGCATGTTGGACTGTTTGATAGCTGGAGCCGGCAGTGGACATCAAATTAGCGCTAGAATTCAGGTTCCAGTTCACACAGACCTACGATCCCAAAAAGAAGATGCCGAATTTCAGTTTCAAAGAAATCATTGTGATGTCGCGGATGGTCCAACTAAACTGGGATTGGCGCACGCAAAGTGGTCATGCATGAACGATGCAGATTTCTTGTAGTTTGGCAGGAAGGGAATAGATAATTTTGGGTTAAATGATCAAAGAACTTACGTCCTCTCAAGGCAATTGGCCATCCAACTTTTCTGGTGGAGATCTGCAGTTTCTTTAGTGTAGAATAGTTAAGTTCAGACTGAAGAATGGCTTTTGTAGATGAAATGCTGACGCATTGTTCTATAAACTAGTAGGAAGTTTATCCCAGTTTTGTGCAGATATAAGACCCTTTTGTATGGAAGTACTACTGTTGTAAACAAATACTATCAGGTATCTATTTCCTTCAATTACTAATCATGGTTAAATCCAGTTAACTGCCATTTTTTATCCCAGACAGATAAAATTCAGACGACAGCTTATGTACAGATTTTGCGTCTGCTGTCTGTGTTGTAAACCATTTTTAATTTTTCTTGTGATGTCTGCAAAATGGTCCTACAGTTCAACGTGTTACAAATCTAGCTACCTTGTACTTGAAGAGGAGATGGACTACATTTTCATGGCATCCACCGAATTGACATTGCTCATTGCCAGTCCACCCTCTTTTCATGAGGTTGTCCTTGGTTATTCACATAAATTATAAAGCATGGTGTTCGACACATACATCAAATTCATTACCCACACATACTACATTGACTCAAACTATTATACATTTTTAGTCGATGCTAACTTTCTTCTACGCTCTCCATACTACAAATTCATTAGCCACACATACTACAACAATTCACTAGAGCTCTGTCTTCACTCGAGGGAAATCAGAACCACCAGCTTGCCCAAGGCCAGTTCCCCATCGAAACTATGTGCGCTGTCGCAAAATGGTGGTGGTCATGTGCCATCGATCCTTCCAGTACAACACTGCAGGTGACAAGGATGCTTTCTGGCCGCCTCTTCGGGGCCCTGAATGCCATGTACCGATTCCAGAACCTCCTCCAGGTGGATTATGACAGGGTGCTTCCAGCAAAGTTGTCGCCCTACATGGAATCTGCACCTCGTACATCTTAGGAACAGCGTCAAGATGTTTTAGCCATGCCTTTACCTCGATGACCCATCTGTCGCTCGGTGGCACAATTTCCACCAGCTCGCCGCCAAGGCTACTGACGACCTGCTTGAGGGCCTCCGGCTCCCAAGCCTCTAATGGGAGGTTGTCAAAGCCAAGATTGGAGAAGAAACAAAGTTGCCCCAAGCGATCTTCTCACCCATAGGCGTGATGCCAATGCATGAAGCTCATTTTATCCCCGATACATTCAAAAGAACAGGAAGAATGCAGAACACGCTCAGTGTCTGAGCTGTGCTCGAACTGGATGAAAAAATCGAATGGCAGTGCGCATACTGCAATCTTGACCTCATTTCGTCTGATAACGAAACAAGACCTAAAAGCGGACAGCAACTCTGCCGGCAACACGGTGGGACAGACACCTAGCATGGTGGCCATGAGAGTGTGGTTGTCAAACTGTTGTGCCAGGGCTACCATGCATGGGGAGCGCGGCATCACGCAAGTGCCGGAGGCCGGTCACCGGCTAGGATTGCCCGATATGACACGCTCCACCGTGCGAGAAGGACTAGCCAGAGGCGAGATATTAGTCCGGGGATGCGAAGCTCCGATATGGCGAACGATGTGACGGTGACGGCTGCAAGCTTCGACTAGGGGCGTGGGAGGTTAACCGGACATGGCGGGGACGCAAATTAGATAAAGTGCGAGCTCCAATATGAGACGAGCAGCTAGAGCTAAGCAAAGGTTATGGGGAGGGGAGCAGGGGAGAAGAGCAGAGCAAAGCAAAGAAATAGATCTGGTCCACGCAGGAAACTAGTCCCTGAATGCAAAAGATAACGGAGAATATTGACAGGGCGGGCCAAGAAGAGTTTACCTAACGGCAGTATTTGAGTTCAACAATCTCGTGCGTATGGGCGGGCTGCACCCGTACCGCCCGACCGTACCACGTGTGTCTCCAGGTAAAGGCCGACAATGGCTAGCACCTAGCCAGCCTCCTTCTTCTTCCTCCTCTTTCTTCCTTGTTCTTTATGTCTCCACATCAAACCCTAGCCTCCTAGAACCCTTAATTCTTCATTGATTTCGTCTTTTTTAGTTGGGGAATCTTCACATCAGTAAGTTTCTAATCTGATCCATCCTCTATTTTCTGAAATCCATGGTTGAATTCATCACATTGGCTATTTAGATGAGTTCATCATATTTTGAGATTATCATTTATTTGTCATGTTAGGATTTGTAACTTCTACATGTAATCGTTTCTTCATGTGATATAAACTTGATGCCTATATTTTTGATCAAACATTTCGCAGCACAATGCATAACATTGGAAGAATTTTCTACTCAGGCAAGGGCTCAGGTACGGCGGGAGCCTCGGGATCCGCCAAGCCACTGGGTTTGAAGAAGAGGCGCTCGGAGGTGGACAACTTGTAACTACCTCGGTGAATTACGCTCTTAGTTACAAGCCTGGATGAGCGGAAATGGTTAAAATAGTACGGTGGGGCCAAATGCCACTCACAGGTAGACCTTGACGCCGTCCTAACCATTTCCAAACATCCGGACAAGAACGAGCGGCGTAATCGGCAGGCGAAGGGATCAACTACATACACAAATGAGTATGTATGCAAGCCACATACTACAGTCCTCAGAGCCATTCCATCTAAAAAGAAATAGAAATATTGCAACGCCATAGGGCAAGATCCAAACATCCTAGATAGAGATAATATTTTAGGATAGCTCCTCATACATCAAACATCAGAGTATCAGGCGGAAGCGGAAAACAGGATCCGGGTACGGATAAGAAGCAAATCGGCATAAGATGCCACATAAATAAACACATCCCGCCCACAGATCTCACGGATCCCCGTTCCCGGAATCTCTACACCGAGTGATCGTTTCCAACATCGTCCGTCTCCTCCACCCAGTATCCATCTTGTGAGTATACCTGTGCATCTGAATCAAACAATTTATCGTGTGAGACCCTAGGGGTACTCAGCAAGTCTTTATGCCTCTAAAGGGGACACAACCTAGGGTGACGCAACTGCAGCAAAAGATAATACCTAACAATTCTATAGATACTCGCTAACCATCCGCCTAACCAAAGATAGACGGATGTCCATTAATTAAGAACAACAGTTATAACAGTAATATTAACAGATCCATCCTCCTCCTCGCTTACCAACGAGGAAGCGGACGAATAGCCCCCATCCGTTGGCAGTTTTATTATCCATTCCATGAGTGTCGCACTATTTACTAGTCAGGTACTTAGTCAAATTAAAAGCGGTACTTTAGTTATACTTGTCTATGATCGAGAAACTGTGCTCCAAGTCGTCCATAACCACGGACACGGCTTTCAGAAAGATTTACCTGAGGGTGCACAAATAGCAACACACACTCGATCAACCTCGGAAAAACCAAATCAAAACCCAACAAGGCATTCACGACAAAGCGATCACAGGATTCAGAAATGTTTCAGGGGGCCACCCCATTAAGCTACCCATAGCAAGTTGGCGGCTCGATCTGGACCCAAGGTTTGCGCCAATGGCTATAAACGATCGGGAACCCGAAAGTGTGGTTGGCTTGTCGACATCGAAAACACTCTGCAATCCTAAACAGTACAGGTGCTCCTCGCACAATCTTAAATAAAGCAGTAAAATATGGCATAAGTCCAGGATATTAATAAAGCCCCAAACTACTTCGTGGCCCCAAGAAATAAGAATGAATCAAGCTCTAGATCAGGAGGGTCCATAAGGCCTCCCGGATGAGGATAGTGTGAATAGTCAAGGAACAGGAATCAAGTACTCAGGGTCCTACGGGACACAAGTGAGCATGAAGAACCAAATAGCAGATATTGCTCACCGGTGCCACTTTCATTAGTTATCCCATTACTACTCAGGTTAAGTTGTTTAGGTACCTCGTTATCCATCAGACTCTCACATACCCTACACATGATGTTCTATGACCCGCATGGCTCAAACAACTCCTGTAGTAATGGCTCGTGGGATGGAGGAACAAGCTTTGGTGGGGTTTAAAAGTAAAGGCTATGCGGTACTTGGGATTCAATTTAATGCAATCGCGACTCAATGGTGCAAGAATAAGATAGAGGCAATAGGTACTATATGTATGCAAGCATGTGGTAGTGCTTGCACAGCAGCTCGATTGAAGCGAGGAAGGATCCTGGTAGTGCTCCAGGATTCTGATATATCCCAACTTTCGGTATTCAAGAAGAACCAAACAAACAAGGGCCAACATAAATAGAGTGCACAAGCATATGAATTATAATGCGTCAAGCAAACAATCATGCCATGATGAATGATGCACAATTTGCATGGCAATAATGTATCATGGCATGGGTGACGTGTGGAGTACAAGAATAAAGCATTTTATTGAGTTTCAGTCACATTTTATACTCAAATAAGTTGTTGTATACTTTATATTTATATGATACATGCTGCAATTCAGAACATGGAATGCATAGATAGGATAGGCTCGTCGCGCTGATCGATCTAGACATATTATTTGTCAAGTTTGGAGTTATAAAACTAAAGTTATTAATTAAATAAGAAAAGGGCATTTTATTGTAATTTTAATCATCTCAAAATTTTAAAGTGCTCAAATAATATTTTGAATAGCATATTTGAATTCCTCACATTTTTCTGATTCAAAAACATATATCATTTGTATCATTTGGTTTTATATTTGAAAAGTTATTTAAATCTGATTTGAATTTGAATTTAAATCAATTTGAAAAAGGTTTAAATAAAACAGACAACAGGGGAAAACTTTTGTCACCCAGGCAAACCTAGCCACAGCCGCTGACGGTGGGCGATTGTTGGCGAACTGTGAATTCTTTTGCTACATGGCTTAGCTAGCCAAATTTGGCCTGGTGGGTCCGATGGCTGCGGGCCCACGTGATAGTGGGTGATCCTTGAGGTCGACAGAGGGGATAGGCTGGACCGCGGGTTTAGGGAATAACAGACTGGGGGGTTTTCTGAGAGATGATCACGACGGCTGACAGGTGGGGTAGGATGGACCGCGGGTTGAGCGAGAGATAAAAAGAGGGGGCTAATCGTAAAACGACCACAGCCCGTACTGTTCTTCTGTTTCCTCTGTCGATTTGACGGATAGGAGATCGACCGACAGAGCGCGGCGCGCACGGCGCGGGGAATCGAACTAGCGACCTGGGGCTCGCGCTAGGCGGCGGTGACCAGTGCGGCTGGCTAGGGGAGTTGACAGGAGGGGGTTTGGGGCCTAGCTAAGGCTCGATGCGGCGCGGGAAGCTTGCAGACACCGGCGACCGCTGGCGCATAGAGGGTGCTCGCCGAAACAAACGGTGGCGCTAGGGCTCTACGGCGGGGCGGATGTTGTCTAGGAGGTGGAGTGGCTTACCGCGAGGAGGTTGCCGGCGTCAGATCGAGGCGAGGCGCGGCAGATCGTCGGGGTTGCAGGCGTCCTGGCGGGTTAGGGTTTCAACGGGACGACGCGGTACTGGCGCTCCTGGGGGGCTTCTCCTCCTCGTCAGCATGTACAGGGCGGGGTAGAGGGACGTCCTCGATCTTCTGGAACACCTCCACGTCGGCTGGCCGGCTGGAACGAGGGGGCGATGCGGTAGACGGTGGCGACTCGCGGCAGGTGCTGGCGACGGTGGAGAAGAAAGGGAGGAGAGGAGGGCAGGCTCGGGCGGATCTAGACGAGCCAGGAGATGTGTGGGAGGAGGAAAAAGTGAGGGAGAGGGAGGAGGGGCAGCCGTGGGGCTCGGGCAGGGAACAGTAGCCTCGGCCCCTTCTCTCTCTTTCTCGATCACGTGCTTGCTCGGGCTGGGGGAAGGTAGGCGTGGAGAGGCTGCAGGTAGGGTCGGTGAGGGGTAGTAGTTGGAGCCAGCATGGCAGGTGGAGAGAAAAAGAGAGGAGAGAGGGCTCGGGTTAGGGTTTGTTAGGGATGGGGTGGGGTAGCTGAGGTGTGGGGCCGAGGAGAGAGGGTGGCTAGGTGGGGCCAGCATGGTAGGGAGAGGGGATATCTCGGCATGGTGAGAGGAGAGGGTGAGGTGAGAGAGGGAGATGGTGTAACCACATGAGCATGAGCAAGCATGAAGGGTAGGAGATGGTCATGGGGAATGGTCTTATAAGATCATGCATGGCACTACACAAGAGAGGTGGGCGAGGTTTGATGGCACAAGGCAAGAAACAAAGCAAGGTAGAAAGGATTGAGAGAAAGAGAGAGATGAGAAGATGATCCCCTCAAAAATCAAATAAAACGAAAGGAGGAAAAAAGGTGGTGATGGTTGCATGGCCCATGCAAGTATTTTATGCCATGTGTTAATCTTGTGAAAACAAAATAAAATCTCAGGGCATTTATTTATGTGCATCCTCAAAAGATGGAGTAAGGACCAAGCTAAGGATTGAAGGAATGTTCCATGTGGAGTGAATGGAGATGACCATATTTGAATATATTTTGGACATGCTAGTGTGTATATTCCACTATGTGCATATTATCCTCAAAATATTCCATCATGAACAACCTTCCCATATCATTCCATATGGAAGCAGGTACAATAGAAAAGGGTCCATTCCAAACAACATGAGCTAGAGATAAACCCAAATAAAATGCAATGCTCACATATGGTGGAACTATGGGGTGGTGACAAGAAAGGTGGTGGAGTTAATAAAAGATATGCCCCCAACTCAACTTGGGCATTAAACAATATATCAAGAACCAACTACAATATATCAAGAGGCAAATACAATTAATAATGCATATGAGAGGAGAACCAAAAGAAAAAGGGTTTTATATGATGCTCAAATGCAAGGTGGCATGATGACATGAGCATGATATAATTATGATGCAACAATTATATGTAGGAAGTAGCCATTATATTATTAAGCTATGTAGCATTACCATTGTTAGACAATTGGGATGCTGCAACTCTCCCCCACTAAACAGGAATCTCGCCCCGAGATTCTAGGAAGAAGAAGAAGACTCAAAGAGGGTAGGATACTTGGCACGGAGCTCATCTTCACGTTCCCAAGTGGCTTCATCAACAGAATGGTGCGACCACTGCACCTTGCAGAACTTGATGGACTTGTTGCGAGTCCTTCTTTCAGCGACTTCAAGGATTTTTGTGGGGTGTTCTTAATAAGACAGGTCTTCTTGGAGATTGATAAGCTCATGGTCCACGGTCCTGCCGGGGTCCTTGAAGCACTTCTTGAGTTGAGAGATGTGGAAAACATCATGGACCTTGAGTTTTTCAGGAAGCTCAAGAGCATAAGCAACTTCTCCTCTTCTTCCATGGATTTTGAATGGACCGATGTATCTAGGAGCCAGCTTTCCTTTGATACCAAAGCGGTGCGTGCCTCTCATGGGGGTGACACGAAGGTAAACGAGATCACCAGGGACATACTCCATGTCCGTGTGCTTTCTATCATAATTGCTCTTCTGGCGACTTTGAGCAATCTTCAGGTTTTCAAGAATGATATGAACTTTCTCCTCCGCTTGAGTTACAATGTCAGGGCTAAACAATATTCTTTCACCTGCGCCCGACCAACCAATCGGAGTTCTGCATTTGCGACCATAGAGAGCCTCAAATGGTGCCATCTTTAGACTTTTCTGGAAGCTATTGTTGTAAGAGAATTCAGCATAAGGAAGACATTATTCCCACTTCATTCCGAAAGAGATAACGCAAGCACGGAGCATATCTTCTAGAATCTGGTTGATCCTTTCAACTTGTCCTTGCAACTGAGGATGGTAAGCTATGCTGAAGTTCAATTTTGTTCCCAAAGCATTTTGGAAACTTCCCTAGAACTTGGAAGTGAAGATGCTTCGACGGTCTGAACTGATCTCAAGAGGAACTCCATACAGAGAGACAATTCTGTTGATATAGAGCTCAGCCAATTGAATTGCAGAAATAGTTTCCTTGACGGGAAAGAAGTGAGCCACTTTAGAAAGCCTGTCAATGACAACAAAGATTGCATTGTTGCCCTTCTGCGACCTTGGAAACCCAGTGATGAAGTCCATCTCTACTCTCTCCCATTTCCATTCCGGAGGTTTCAATGGCTATAGAAGACCAGAAGGTTTCTGATGGAAAGCTTTAACTCTGTGGCAGACATCACACTCCGAGACATACTTGGCGAATATCGTTTCAATCCAGGCCACCAATATTGTGTTTTCAACTCCATGTACATCTTTGTGCTGCGGGGTGGATAGAAAGAATGTAATCATGCCTCCTTGATAACTTGCTCTCTCAAACCCGGTAGTTCGAACAAACATCCGGTGTTCAAAGAAAAGCGTGCCTTGGTCATCGACGTGGAAGGACTCATACTGAAGCTGAATGTTGGAGATGATCTTTTGGTGTACGGATCACCAAGTTGAATGGAGCGAACCTTTTCTTCCAAGAGAGGGTTGCCGAAGGTTCAAGATACCCTTGATCCACAATTTCAAGGTTGAGCTGACGGAATTCCTCGCACAAGAGAGGTTGTTGTTCTTCCACCATGAGGTTGCTGACATAAGCTTTGCGGCTGAGAGCATCGGCCATGACATTAGCTTTGCCCGGAGTGTAGTTGATGGTCAAATCAAAATCATTGATTGCTTCAATCCACCTCCTCTGACGAAGGTTGAGATCAGGCTGTGTGAAGATATACTTCAGATTCTTGTGATCAGAAAATATTTCACAACGGTTGCCAAGCAAGTAGTGCCTCCATACTTTCAAAGCAAAGACAACTGCTGCGAGCTCGAGGTCATGTGTAGGATTGTTGATCTCATGCGTCTTCAACTGTCGAGAGGCATAAGCAACAACTTGTTTTTCTTGCATAAGCACCGCACCCAATCCTTGCAAACAGGCGTCATAGAATATCTGGAAAGGCTTTGATGTATCTGGAGGAATCAATACTGGTGTGGAAGTGAGCTTCTGTTTGAGTGTTTCAAAGCTTGCTTGACATGCAGGAGTCCAAAGGTATTTCTTGCCTTTCTTGAGGAGATCGGTAAGAGGCTTCGCAATCTTCGAGAAGTTCTGCGAAGCGGCAAGAATTAGCCAAACCAAGGAAACACCGGACTTCTTTGACATTTACAGGAGGAAGCCAGTCAACAATTGTCTTTACAGTTTCTGGGTTGACGGCAATGCCCTTGGCAGAGATGACGTGACCAAGATAGGTGACTTGAGGGAGCCAAAACTCACATTTGGAGAACTTTGCATACAGGCGGTTCTCACGAAGCTTGTTTAGGACACACCAAAGGTGTTCTTCATGTTCTTCCTTTGACTTAGAATAGACTAGGATGTCATCCAGATAGACCACAACGAACTTATCAAGATACTCCATGAAAACCGAGTTCATAAGCCTCGAGAAGGTGGCAGGTGTGTTGGCGAGACCGAAAGACATGACCGTGTACTCATATAGGCCATAGCGGGTGGTGAAAGCTGTTTTAGGAACATCTTCCTTGCGAACCTTGATTTGATGATATCCACTTCTCAAGTCAAGTTTAGAGAATACCACAGCTCCAGCTAGCTGATCGAAGAGATCATTAATCCGCGGAAGGGGATATTTATTCTTGATGGTTTTAGCATTGAGAGCCCGATAGTCAACACAAAGTCTATCAGTCTTGTCTCGCTTCTTCACAAAGATGGTTGGGCTACCCCAGGAAGAAGTACTGTGCTGAATGAAACCCAACTTCTCTTGTTCATCAAGCTGACGTTTGAGTTCAGCCGACTCAGCAGGACCCATTTTATAAGGCCGCTTAGAAATAGGAGCGATACCAGGTTCAAGCTCAATCACAAACTCAACCTCACGATCCGGAGGCATACCTGGCAACTCTCAGACCACTGGAACACTCTGAATAGCTTCCATAGCATCATCATTCAGAGCCGCCAAAGAGAAAAGCTGAATAGCAGGAGTCAGACTTGGAGAATAGACTATATGGCCTTCAGGAATTTTCAGAGAAACCGAGCGTTCAGCACAATCAATCACAGCTGCATTTGCTGTCAACCAATCCATGCCCAGGATAACATCAATATCAGAATTGCCCAGAATAATTAAGGAAGCCGAGAACGAAGAGCCACCAATCTCAATTTGATTGCCATGGCTGATTTTAGAAGCCCTCATACTTGAACTAGGAGATTGCACCATGAGGCGAGTTGGTAAAGCATCAGAAGGTAACCCATTACCCTCCGCAAACTTGTATGACACGAAAGAATGTGATGCACCAGAATCAAACAAAACTCATGCAGGAACTGAGTTAACGGAAAGCATACCCATCACAACTCTAGGTGCATGCTCAGCTTGAGCGGCGTTGACACAGTTGGCACGAGGAACAGTAGACCCGGGCTTGGTGTTGATGTTGAGAGCCCGAGGTGGTGGTGCACGAACCATAGGAGAGCTTGCCGTAGGTCTTGGAGGTGGTGGAGGAAGAGCTTTGTTGTTCATTGGACAGTTCCATTGTTGATGCCCAGTGTTTCCACAAGTGTAACAAGCACCAAGCGGACGTGGAGCAACGTAGCCAGGGATTCCGCCAGGCGCTCTAGGGTAGTTGTGGTTATAGCCCCTAGGAGAAGTAGTGAGGAAGTTTGGTGGCCTTGCTGCATAGCTTGAAGGTCTTGGTGGAGCCGGGAGCGACGGTGGGTTGTTAGGAACCTAGACACGACGCTTAGAAGGAGTTGATATAGCTGAAGAGCTTGCTGCATCACGGTTGTGTTTCTTTGACTCCTCAAACACTTGCCTACTTGCTTCTTCTTGCAGAGTTGTATGTTGGAGTTCCAGAAAATACGTTGGCCTTGCATGTGTGATTGCATATTTAATCGATGCATTGAGCCCTTGTCTGAACCTCTTTTGCTTCTTCTTGTCATCAGAGATATCATCGCCACCATAACGAGAAAGGTTCATGAAGTTTCTGATGTAGGTATTGACATTGTCATTGCCCTGCTTGAGGTTGAGAAACACTTCCTTCATCCTCTCCATGACAATTTCTCGATGATATTGCTCTTGAAAGCTCCAAAGGAACTGTTCCCAAGTAGGCTGAAAACCAGTGTAGTTTGCCTTGAGGTAATTCTCCCACCACAGAGCTGCATCTCCCTTCAGAAGGTGAGTGGCACATTTTACCCATTCTTGCTCAGGAACATCAGCAGACACTAGTAACCTTGACATCTCACGCAACCAATCATCAACATCAAGTGGTTGATCAGAAACATCAAATTGGCGTGGGTTGAACTTCAGGAAGCTTTTGATATCTCCTCGCTTGGGAGGTGGAGGTAGCGGAACAAACTCATTCCTCCTGACACTTTCTTCAAATCGCTGCTGATTCTGCTGCATTGCAGCCAAGGCATTGGTGATGCTTGACAACGCAGCCCCTAGTTCAGGTTGTATGTCCTCCTTAGAACGGCGTGGTGGTGCCATCCTGTGATTGATAAAAACACAAGTTAGTACCATAATGGAGAATAATAATAATCCAAAATAGTACCAAAATGGAATTAACCAAGATTAAAGGATACAATTTACTACGATGATATTAAAATATCAAGAAAGTTCAAAGCACCTAGAAGATATTAAGCATATCGCACACGACTGAACAAGGAGTGTGGTACACAACTAACAAAGAAAAATTTTCCGCAAATTTCGGCATTAAAATACCACTATATGCGCAAAATCACTTAATGAATCAAGATTAGTAACTCTACCAATTCAATATACAAGAGCAAATGAGAAAAGTAGTGGTATGGTCGCGACTCCATCCCGCACTCAAATCATTACTCCGCACATGAATAAGTAAAACACATATCCCAACACCTTCTTTTAAGATGAACCTAAAGATTAGTAACTACAGAAACGAACACCCCAACCAAGATAACGTCGGATAACAAAGAGTAAGACAGATCGCGTCGGTATACAACGAATCAGCTCGCGTCGGTTTGCAAAAGCCTGTCGGTATGGAATGTACCAACAGTTGATAACCAAAAGGCCGATATTGATAACATGTTGGATGCAACAGATAGACAAGGAATTCTTACACACACACACACATAACCTATGGTACTACGGAACCCAGAACACGTGAATCCTAGTTTGAATTTTAGAAGAGGATTGAAAACGTTACACTTTCTTACCAGAAAAAAAAGGTGGGTTGGTGGGTAAGAAGAAAAGTGGAAGCAGTCCTACTCTCACGTTTGTTTTTCCCTAGTATACATAGCTACCAAAATATTTGCTAGACTTACAACGACCATTTTGGCTGAGACCCTGAAGGGCGGGATGGCTCTGATACCAATTGTAACTACCTCGGTGAATTATGCTCTTAGTTACAAGCCTGGATGAGCGGAAATGGTTAAAATAGTACGTGGGGCCAAGTGCCACTCACAGGTAGACCTTGCGGCCGTCCTAACCATTTCCAAACATCGGGACAAGAACGAGTGGCATAATCGGCAGGCGAAGGGATCAACTACATACACAAATGAGTATGTATGCAAGCCACATACAACAGTCCTCAGAGCCATTCCATCTAAAAAGAAATAGAAATATTGCAACGCCATAGGGCAAGATCCAAACATCCTAGATAGAGATAATATTTTAGGATAGCTCCTCATACATCAAACATCAGAGTATCAGGCGGAAGCGGAAAACAGGATCCGAGTACGGATAAGAAGCAAATCGGCATAAGATGCCACATAAATAAACACATCCCGCCCACAGATCTCATGGATCCCCATTCCAGGAATCTCTACACCGAGTGATCGTTGCCAACATCGTCTGTCTCCTCCACCCAGTATCCATCTTGTGAGTATACCTGTGGATCTGAATCAAACAATTTATCGTGTGAGACCCTAGGGGTACTCAGCAAGTCTTTATGCCTCTAAAGGGGAGACAACCTGGGGTGACGCAACTGCAGCAAAAGATAAAACCTAACAATTCTATAGATACTCGCTAACCATCCGCCTAACCAAAGATAGACCGATGTCCGTTAATTAAGAACAACAGTTATAACAGTAATATTAACAGATCCATCCTCCTCCTCGCTTACCAACGAGGAAGCGGACGAACAGCCCCCATCCGTTGGCAGTTTTATTATCCATTCCATGAGTGTCACACTATTTACTAGTCAGGTACTTAGTCAAATTAAAAGCGGTACTTTAGTTATATTTGTCTATGATCGAGAAACTATGCTCTAAGTCATCCATAACCGCGGACACAACTTTTAGAAAGATTTACCCTGCAGGGGTGCACAAATAGCAACACACACTCGGTCAACCTCGAAAAAACCAAATCAAAACCCAACGAGGCATTCACGACAAAGCGATCACAGGATTCAGAAATGTTTCAGGGGGCCACCCCATTAAGCTACCCGCAACGAAGTTGGCCGGCTCCGAGACGGACCCAAGGTTTGCGCCAATGGCTGTAAACGACTGGGAACCCGAAAGTGTGACTGGGCTTGTCGATACCGCGAAAATACTCCGCAATCCTAAATAGTACAGGTGCTCCTCGCACAATCTTAAATAAAGCAGTAAAACATGGCATAAGTACAGGATAGTAATAAAGCCCCAAACTACTTTGTGGCCCCAAGAAATAAGAATGAATCAAGCTCTGGCTCAGGGGGGTCCATAAGGCCTCCCGGATGTGGATAGTGCGAATAGTCAAGGAACGGGAATCAAGTACTCGGGGTCCTACGGGACACAAGTGAGCATGAAGAACCAAATAGAAGATATTGCTCACCGGTGCCACTTTCATTAGTTATCCCATTACTACTCAGGTTAAGTTGTTTAGGTACCTCGTTATCCATCAGACTCTCACATACCCTACACATGCTGTTCTACGACCCGCATGGCACAAACAACTCCTATAGTAATGGCTCATGGGATGGAGGAACAAGCTTCGGTGGGGTTTAAAAGTAAAGGCTATGCTGTACTTAGGATTCAATTTAATGCAATCGCGACTCAATGATGCAAGAATAAGATAGAGGCAATAGGTACTATATGTATGCAAGCATGTTGTAGTGCTTGCCTGGCAGCTCAGTTGAAGCGAGGGAAGGATCTGGGTAGTGCTCCTGGGATTCCTGATATATCCCCTGCTCAGCGTCTATTCGAAGAAGAACCAAACAAACAAGAGCCAACATAAATAGAGTGCACAAGCATATGAATTATAATGCGTCAAGCAAACAATCATGCCATGATGAATGATGCACAATTTGCATGGCAATAATGTATCATGGCATGGGTGACGTGTGGAGTACAAGAATAAAGCATTTTATTGAGTTTCAGTCACATTTTATACTCAAATAAGTTGCTGTATACTTTATATTTATATGATGCATGCTGCAATTCAGAACATGGAATGCATAGATAGAACGGGCTCGTCGCGCTGATCGATCTAGACATATTATTTGTCAAGTTTGGAGTTATAAAACTAAAGTTATTAATTAAATAAGAAAAGGGCATTTTATTGTAATTTTAATCATCTCGAAATTTTAAAATTCTCAAATAATATTTTTAATAGCATATTTGAATTCCTCACATTTTTCTGATTCAAAAACATATATCATTTGTATCATTTGGTTTTATATTTGAAAAGTTATTTAAATCTGATTTGAATTTGAATTTAAATCAATTTGAAAAAGGTTTAATTAAAACAGACAACAGGGGAAAACTTTTGTCACCCAGGCAAACCTAGTCACAAATTTGACGGTGGGCGATTCTTGTTGAGGAGAACATGTGAATTCTTTTGCTACCACGGCTTAGCTAGCCACTAGGGCTGACTGGTGGGTCCGATGGCTGCGGGCCCACGTGACAGTGGGTGATCCCGTAGAGGCTGACAGGAGGGGATAGGCTGGACCGCACGTTTAGGGAATAACAGACTGGGGGGGTTTCTGAGAGATGATCACGACGGCTGACAGGTGGGGTAGGATGGACCGCGGGTTGAGCGAGATAAAAAGAGGGGGCTAATCGTAAAACGACCACGGCCCGTACTGTTCTTCTGTTTCCTCTGTCGATCTGACGGATCGGTGATCGACCGACAGAGCACGGCGCACGCGGTGCGGGGAATCGAACTGGCGACCTGGGGCTCGCGCTAGGCGGCGGTGACCAGTGCGGCTGGCTAGGGGAGTTGACAGGAGGGGGTTTGGGGACTATCTAAGGCTCGATGCGGTGCGGGAAGCTTGCAGACACCGGCGACCGCTGGTGCACAGAGGGTGCTCGCCGAAACGAACGGCGACGCTTGGGCTCTACGGCGGGGCGGATGTTGTCTAGGAGGTTTAGTGGCTTACCGCGAGGAGGTTGCCGGCGTCAGATCGAGGCGAGGCGCGGCGGATCATCGGGGTTGCAGGCATCCTGGCGGGTTAGGCTTTCGATGGGACGACGCGGTACTAGCGCTCCTGGGGGCTTCTCCTCCTCGTCGGCGTGTACAGGGCGGGGTAGAGGGACGTCCTCGATCTTCTGGAACACCTCCATGTCGGCTGGCCGGCTGGAATGAGGGGGCGACACGGTAGACGGTGGCGACCGGCGGCAGGTGCTGGCAACGGTGGAGAAGAAAGGGAGGAGAGGAGGGCAGGCTCGGGCGGATCTGGACGAGCCAGGAGACGTGTGGGGGGAGGAAAAAGTGAGTGAGAGGAAGGAGGGGCAGCCGTGGGGCTCGGGCAGGGAAAAGTAGCCTCGGCCCCTTCTCTCTCTTTCTCGATCACGTGCTTGCTCGGGCTGGGGGAAGGTAGGCGTGGAGAGGCTGCAGGTGGGGTCGGTGAGGGGTAGTAACTGGAGCCAGAATGGCAGGTGGAGAGAAAAAGAGAGGAGAGAGGGCTCGGGTTAGGGTTTGTTAGGGATGGGGTGGGGTAGCTGAGGTGTGGGGCCGAGGAGAGAGGGTGGCCAGGTGGGGCCAGCATGGTAGGGAGAGGGGATATCTCGGCATGGTGAGAGGAGAGGGTGAGGTGAGAGAGGGAGATGGTGTAACCACATGAGCATGAGCAAGCATGAAGGGTAGGAGATGGTCATGGGGAATGGTCTTATAAGATCATGCATCGCACTACACAAGAGAGGTGGACGAGGTTTGATGGCACAAGGCAAGAAACAAAGCAAGGTAGAAAGTATTGAGAGAAAGAGAGAGATGAGAAGATGATCCCCTCAAAAATCAAATAAAACCAAAGGAGGACAAAAGGTGGTGATGGTTGCATGGCCCGTGCAAGTATTTTATGCCATGTGTTAATCTTGTGAAAACAAAATAAAATCTCAAGGCATTTATTTATGTGCATCCTCAAAAGATGGAGTAAGGGCCAAGCTAAGGATTGAAGGAATGTTCCATGTGGAGTGAATGGAGATGACCATATTTGAATATATTTTGGACATGCTAGTGTGTATATTCCACTATGTGCATATTATCCTCAAAATATTCCATCATGAACAACCTTCCCATATCATTCCATATGGAAGCAGGTAGAATAGAAAAGGGTCCATTCCAAACAACATGAGCTAGAGATAAACCCAAATAAAATGCAATGCTCACATATGGTGGAATGGTGGAACTATGGGGTGGTGACAAGAAAGGTGGTGGAGTTAATAAAAGATATGCCCCCAACTCAACTTGGGCATTAAACAATATATCAAGAACCAACTACAATATATCAAGAGGCAAATACAATTAATAATGCATATGAGAGAAGAACCAAAAGAAAAAGGGTTTTATATGATGCTCAAATGCAAGGTGGCATGATGACATGAGCATGATATAATTATGATGCAACAATTATATGTAGGAAGTAGCCATTATATTATTAAGCCATGTAGCATTACCATTGTTAGACAATTGGGATGCTACACAACTTGAGAGCTACCATGAGCCGAGACTATGAGAGGGTGAGCAACTGCAAGGTTTTGCCCACCAAGTGGGTAGACCGCGATCCTCTGATGCCAGGGTCTTTTGGAGGACTTCGAGCATATGACTATGCAAGCTGGCATGGTCGACTTCTCCTACCTCTCCATCGACACCTACAAGCTTGCCACGTTCGAGTTCCTTTCATTGTTCCATGATGATCTCAAGGCCTAAGAGCATAATTTCACTTTAAGTTTTGTACTCAATGGGTAGCTCCACAACTTGACCTTCTATAATTTTTTTGATAGTTTTGGATTCTCCCATGAGGGGGAACTCAACATTGATGACTATGTGCACATGGAGGCAATGCATTCTTGGGAGCAAATTTCTGTCCACAGGAACACTGGTTATTTGTGCAAAAAGAGCGCCACCATCCAGAATCCTACTATCTATTATTTTCATACCTTCCTTGTTAATTCTATTTTTGGGAAAGCTGATGTCGGGGGAATGGCAGGCCCCAAAATAACTGTAATTCATATGGCCTTGCATCTAGAGATGGAGCACAAGGTAAACTTGGGTGCTTTGCTCATCTGGGACTTTTGCTGCCAGAGGTCGGGTTCCGCAGGGGACATTCGTTGTGGTGGGTTGATCACACAAATCGCCTAGGCAATTGAATTTGTCCTATCGCAGTAAATAGCTGTGGCTAGTAGTAAGAGCCTGGATGACATCCATATGTCTAGCACCAAGTTCATGGGGGTCTATAGACCCGAACATGCCCTTCGTGCTTACCAGTTTTATTTTGAGCCTAATGGTGATCTCCACCAAATTTTGCTTCCTTTTGTCCAAGATTTTGGTTTGCCAGGTAAACAGAGTTGAGTCCTCATTGAGGAGGAGTTCCAGCAGGCACTGATCCTCTCAGGAAGGACGGCACCGCAATGTGGCCACCCCAGCTGGGAAAACAGAGCAGCTGGCCAACATCAGCAAGATCAAGGCGAAGAAGATTAGCATGGTGCAGGATAGGATGATTACGGTCAACAACACCATCACCAACAGCCTTTACACCAACACCAACAACAAGGTATGCCTCCACCATAGCCGGGATTCAACTATGTCCCGAGGGGTGAGTTTGACCAGGTGGTGCATCGCATTGACAACATAGAAAACACATTGTATGATGCGAACACCAACATAGTCAACCTCATCCAAGACTTCACATCTTTCATGACCGACCTTCCAAACCACTACCCGAACTTACCATACCAGTAGCCATCGCCCGATGGTGGCAATGCTTGTTTCTAGCTAGGCAAAAAGCCTAAGCTTGGGGAGGTTAAACTCCTACCACCTTTTTGCATTCATATTTTCCTTTCTTCTTTTTTTAATGCATGTTTACTTTCAGTTTTGCATTTGTTAAAAAGAAAAACCCAAAAATATTAGACTAGCTTCTTATTTTCTTTATGCAAATTTCTCTCGTCTCTTGTTGATTCTTTCTGCAGGTTGCTCACTTCTAGTGATTGAACCATGGAGACGAACACAAAGAGTAGACTCAAGTAGGAGAAGAGAAAGCAAGAGGAGCTACCACATTCCTATTTTCCTTCTTCGTGCAAGCTTATTCATGAACATTTTATGTCCGTTTGGTTGCACTTTGAGTTTGACTCCATGCTTAATTCATTATTTTTAGGACTTGAGCTCAAAAGTTCTTGTCACATGTTTGGTTAAGACTTTCGACAATTAATATCAGTTTGAAAAACTACCCCTTGGATTTAGTTCCAAACTTTTAAGAATAAGAGAAAGTGTCTATCAACAACTTTGGTGCCATGTTTTTGTCTTAAGAGCTTTATCTTAGTAGTGCTCAACCCCACATACTGATCTTTGACTTAATGATACCTTCTAAAAAATGTTTGTTTGATAGAACGACTTTTTAGAGTGGGAGGGGGAGATGCCAAAACCTATATTGACCTGCTATAAAAAAAAGGAGAAAAGAGGTGGAAAGAGAGAAGAAGGAAATAAAAGTACTTTTTTTTGAAAAACACACCTTTGGGATGCCAACAACTCCGCTAGCTTCTGAACGATCCATGGTATAACGCCAGTTTCATCTATGAGTTGATGGCATGAGTGGCATATGTGTCACTATATGAGAAAAATTATTGGTATTCCCAAAAGGTTTTGTGGGCATTTACAAAATAAATATTCGTTGAACCTTGAGAAGGAAAAAGAAAATTTTCTCACCAAAATATGAGCTAAAAACTTTCGATACTTATGATCTTTAGCATCACCTCACCACCTAAAATGTACAGTTAGAGTTCTTGATAGGCAAGGAAAAGAAGAGGTATTTGATAGCTATGATTATCAAAGTGGGTGTTAATGAAAAAGCTCTAAGATTCTTCTTCTTTTGACATCTACATGTGCACCCTTAATTTGACTCAAGCGACCTTGCTTAACAACATTTTCACTCTCACGATAAGAGTGGCGCTGAAAGAAATTGATTTGCAAAGCCTTGCCAAATTTTTAACAATCTCATTTGAGTTATAAGAACTATTAGCTAGCGAGTTACTTGCATTTATGAATTAAGCTTAAGTGCAACAGTTCAGATATATTATGCTCATATTCAAGGTTGTAGGATTTGAGACGATGGAATATGATACAACCTCGAACTTGTAAGTTTTCATCTTGATTCAATTCTTCGCTATTACTCATTATATCTTTGTCACCCGAGGACGAGTAACCGCTAAGCTTGGGGATGTTGATAGCTCCAAATTTCATCACTTTTAACTATTGATTTTCCTCTTGTTTATTGCAGGATTTCATCGAAGATAACCCTTTTCTACTAATTTTAACATCGCAATAAGCGAATCCTTGGTTTCTTGTGGTAGTTTTTGGTTAATAGACATTTATTGGAAAACTAATAGCACTTATGGGCTAAATGCATGAAAATAAGTCAATCCCCAAATGGAGCCCCTTTCATTGGAGGCGTCCAGCATGCATAACGACCACCGATGCGGTCAGGGCACGCCCGTACTGCCCGCCCGTACTACATCTCGACGCCTTCCTTATATCAATACAAGCAACTTTCGTGAAGAGGGGGAGACGAGAAGTACCACAAATCAGAAGATACAGCCGCCGCAAGCCATCTAGAGGGGAAGATCACATATGTAAGAGGAGAAGAACTTCACCTCGTTCCTCGATGATCTCCAACCTCTACACCACACACTCCATCATCATTCACATCACTACTTAGAGAGAGAGAGAGATTGGAACTTGTAAGATTAGGGTTCAATACTTTGATATACCTTAGGTTTGTATTTTATTTGATCTTTAATCACTATTATGGTTTGCTACAATAACTTTGAGGTGATTTTTACTTGCAATACAATAATGCATTTGATTTGTTCTCCTCTCATGTTTGAGTAAATCCCCTTAGTCGTGGGAGATGTAGGGGATTAGTGAGATGTGTTATGCCTCTTTTAAATCCATCCATTTGTGATCATTGTAGGGTTTATTTAATAGTGAGAATGATTATCTATGTTTGCCTAATGCTTGTTATCTAACTTAAGGGCCTAGGTAACATGATCCAAAGATCTCATAGGTATGAACTTGTATACTAGTAATTCGGCGACCCCCGAGTGACACAGCCAATATCAATGAAGATCTAGTACTACTCGAGGATAACAAGGAACTGTCAAGATTAAAGCCTTAATCCCATTGTAAGACCTTAATTAATGTGTTGACCATTGATGTGGTAACAGACAGATCGATCATTGGGACTAGGAATAATTGGCCATGAGGACTCCTAGTCGGTACATGGGTTGCTTGCCTAATCACTTATAAATAAGAAATATCACTGTCACTTATTCCACTCTATCCATTTGGCACTTTCACTATCATCATGAAATGTTTCTCTCCGCACCTAACTTCTCATCTGCATGACCATTACTCACCTTTCACATATTTAATTTTATGCAATTTACTTATTTCCTCAGCAAGTTTCCTCTATCTTTTATTCACCACTTCCACTGTCAAATTTTGCAATCAATTCACTAAAGACTTGTGACACCTTGGGTGCGACAGAAACACCACATAAAAACACTTTCCTAGGCTCCTCATTGGGATCGATATAAAAACTACAATTAATACTTCCGCAAAAACATTCTCTAATGAACTTGTGCACTTGTAGGCCATCAACATGCAAGAGAGATTTCCGTTGCGCGGCGAGGATGGGTGGGATGGGCAAGAGGGCGGCGGGGGCGGTGGCTCGGGATTTCGGGGTTAGCGACAAGTGATTCAGCGAAGCGCCCCCCGTAGGGTAGCTGACGGTGTTGGTGAAGCAGATCTGGTGCGGCGAGGGAGTCGGTGAAATAGTTCCGGTGAGGAAGAGAGCACCAACAATGAAGCAGCTCCGATGTGGAAGAGAGGGCCGGCGGTGAAGCAGATGGAGGAAGGTTGAGTTTGGACGGGTGCAGGCGGGGAAGTGGCGATGCGGGGATATAGGTGGGATGACACACATTTACCACCTATACCCCTCTATTATTGCATTACCCCTCCGGTCCTTGTTTCTGGACCATGGATCGAAGATGAATTTTCATTTACAAAAATCCGGGCGGGTTATTTGAATAGATGCGCGTGATGTTTGAATAGATGCGCGGGATGTTTTGGCGCTCTGCAGAAATTTTGAGGTTGACGCTTCCGATGTATGCTACTCCGACGCGGCCACTCTAATGTGTTGGCCCAGTCTAGACGCACACGCTAGCGATAGTATGCTTACCAACACTTAAATGAGTTTCCACACATTTTCCGAAATTGATAAACATTATATTTTGAAAGCTTTCATACAAGGTGACCAAGGTCATGGCCATATCTCTGTTATATTTTATGATAGCATGGCTGTCGTGGTATTGCCGATGAGTACGCCATGGAGGGGTACTCACAGTGCGTGTTTAAAGACATGGGGTAAGGCGGAGAGTTGACAGGTACGAGGTAACATAGCTTAACCAGGGTCAAGTCCCACAATGGTGGCGGAACTCTACTCCTGCTATAAATCACTATAATGGCAATACGTCGAGTTACAGAGATAGGTTCATTGTGCGAGGTGTTGCGCGTTATACGCAGCAATCTAAGAGGCTGTGCCCTAAAGGCTCCCACAAGATGGCTTGTAAAGGCGCCAAGACCTAGGGTTTATAGGGAAAGGTCCTTGTCGGACAAGGTAAAGAGTCCTACACTAATACGAACAAGTCTTCTGTGTCTTGTACTCCAAGGCTCTGAGTATGTCGCTGACTCCTGTGTAGCCTTCCTTTATCCAGCATGGGCCTCCCTTCAGGATCCGTCTAACTGGGCCGCCCAACAGTCCATAGGCCTTGCTACCAACTATGGGCCACTCGGGTTAGGCAGATTGGTGACATGCTATGAGGATTCCCATATAGCATATCCCCAACAGTAGCCTACGGAGGACTTTGAAATCTTGTGCCATCTTGCCGATTGATCTTTGAATATATCGTCTAAGTGATGCCGGCAATTCGTCAAGCAATATCTCAAAGGTCTCCCAAAGAACCCTGCAATCCTCTCCGGCTTCGCAATGTAGTCGGAGATTCCTTGAGTCTTTGTTTCCAGAGTCAGACAGTCCCCATCTTCGATGGAATCTTCGGACGTGGCCCTTCACTACAACTGTCAGGAGGATGATGAAGGGTACAGCCTATGTGACATCGAAACTCACAGAAACAGATAACTAATCATCATCTATTTTCACGCGCACGAAATCTGAAATGGCGGAGCGGCAAAAGACGGAGGAAGTGGCAATATTACCGCGCACGTTCACTTCCACATCGGCAATGTTCCATCCATTAGATCTCTTTGCACGAATCTTGACATGGGGTCTATATATTTTCACCATGGTCAATTTCTTTCACTTTTCCCCGCATTCTCTTTCCAGTCTTCGTCTTCCTCCAACCGCGCGACCGTTCGAGCTTTTCTGCAAAAACCCTAACCAGAGCCCTTCTTTCCTCAACCTTCTCCTTGTCGTAATGGCCTCTAGCAGCTCCATCCCTTCATCGGCGGTGACCCTCGAGGCTACCTCCAAGCCATCTCAGGGAGTAACCATCCCGCCGTAGGGGGTGGTAGTCCCTATCAACACCATCATGGAGACCACCGGCGATGACCAAGAATGGGCGGTCCCCGAAGCTGCAGAAGAAGAAAACGACTCCCATAAGGGGGTGTGGAGAGGCTCTAATCTCTTCGCCAAATATCCGTAGGAGCTAGTCGCCGAGGGGTATCTCCCCACGGCGAAGGAGTTAGTCTGGCGGGCAGCGTCGGCTAGCGAGGTGGTCCCTTCTCCCCAAAACGGAGAGAAGGTGTACCTCAAATCTCAGCTGGTACGTGGCGTAAGCCTGCCAGTCTCTGACTTCTACTTGGATGTCCTACGACACTTCCGGGTACTCCCCCACAATCTCTCTCCCAACAACATTCTAGTCCTTAGCAACTTTGTAGCTCTGTGCGAAGGATTCCTAGGCAATAAAACCTAGGTTAGATCAGTTCGTGTACTTCTTTACTGTCAAGAGAGAATCCGTAGAGCCCAACGAAGAATTGCGGATCTGCGGAACCATTAGATTCAAAACCCGGCCTAGCCGGCGCCCCCTGACATTTTAGGGCATGAGTCATGCACGAATTGGCAGCGCACATACTTTTTCGGGCCAGATATCCCTCTGCTTGAACGCCTTGAGACTTATCCCAACTTTCTCGATGGAGCTACCACCGAAGTGCCTGCATGGCGGACCCCAGCCTCCCTTCCCTCCTATGATGAAGCCAATTGCGCCGTAAGGCGGATTGAATGGCTCGTACACGGAGGTCTGACGGGCTTGGATCTGGCCATGTGCTAGTTCATTAGGCGGATCCAGCCTCTGCAGCACCACGCTGAGTTGATGTGTAAATACACTCAAGACAAGAGGGATCCCATGCGAATTTCGTGGGATAACTTCTCTACTGACTCCATCAAACTCCGGCTTAAGGACATCATCAAGGTGAAGGACAAGAAGTGGGGCTTCAAGATCACCTACAACATGTTCGATTGTGGTACATGCCCAGACGTAGCTTTTGTTTCCTTTTTTGCTCGTTACATGCTCTAAGGTTTTTCCGACTTGAAGTTATCAATCTAACACTCCTCTGTATCCCAGATGGCAACCTTGGCAGTGGATCAGATGGCCTCCTAGGTCTACGATCCAAAGCTAAAGGATATCTAGGTGGTGTCCGACAACGACGCCCCCATGGATCAACCAGCTCCGACAGTGTGAAAGCAGAAGAGATCCACCTCTAACACTGCTGCCGAGGCTAAGAAGAAGAAATTGGAGAGTGGAGTCTCCAAACAATCCACTGCCACCTTAGAGGCGGAGAACAAGAAGAAACCCACCGGCATTCCGCTCACCAAGGCTCCTGCCGTGGAGTAAGTACTTTCATTTTCCGGCTTGTATTTTTCAGCTCATACCTTTTTCAACTCTTGTACTTATACTTTGTACGTTTCAGGAGGAAAGCCGGAGTTAGTTTGAAGCGATCCTCCAGAGATGCTGGAGAGTCAAAAAACATTCATGATATGCTGACCAGGGATGTGGCCGCCAAGCCCTCTCCCGCTATTGCTCCCCTTACTCCTGCCGTCAAGCCTTCTGCTAGCCCTGCTGGGCTGTCATCTCCCGTCATTCCTAAGATCTCTGCCATGGAGACAGATGTCAATCCAACTCCTAATATCTCAGGCTCTGTCGAGGCAGACGTTGCTCCCAGCGGCTGGGCGATGCAGGAGAGCACTTCCTCTAAAGTGGCCGAAGCTCCGGCTAAGGATGCCACCGAGAGAGGGAAGCAAGCGATGGAGGAGGTGGATGTGCAAGCAATGATCCAGGCAGGAGCCTCTGAGCCATCCTCTGCCTTGAAGACATAAGAGACAGCTAGCGCATCATCCATGCCTCCGGCTTCAACTTCTCCATTGGCTGCGACTCCTCCAACATTGTTCTTGGATGACCTCATCTTCCAGGCCAACGCAATTTATAACAATGTCCGGACCTTCCATGACTCTTATGCTCATGTGGCCAACAATCTTAGGGTCATTGCCATCGTAGGTCTTTTGATCTTCACTTCTTTTGATTTGTAATGTATCCTACTGTAACCCCCAAGCTCTTAGGCAAAGAATCAATATTTTTGGCCTAAGTGCTCTAAAGAACTAAGTGTAAAACTTGTCCATGCAGGCCCCCGAGCGTTTAGTTCAAACTGGAAAGTTCCGACTAGATGCTCTAGAGAAACTAGCTTATTTAAAATCATATACTGTAGCCCTCGAACGTTTAGTTGAAACTTGAATAGTTCCGACTAGATGCTCTAGAGAAACTAAGCACTTTCTCATTTTGTGAAGAATGAGAATAAACAGAGGATAGCCGCTAATGAGAGGTTTGCTGTTCCGCGGAAGGAGCTGGACCTTGAACAGGGTAAAATAGCCTTCCTGAAGCAATAGATCAAAAATAGCCAGAGTCTGTTTCTTATAACAACTCCCTGCTTTTACTCATGGACTCATTTCTTCCGTCTTCTTATAGCACTTTCTGATTTCCGTCTTACAGAAGCTATTGCCAAGGCCAAGAGCATCGTCGAGCAATCAAAGCATATCCAGGTGCTCTATGATGAAAATAAAATTCTGAAGAAGGAACTGGCTGATGCCGTCAAGGACCATGCGGCAGCGATGAAGGTGCTACATGAATCTGCCGACTCCGAGATGCAACGCCTGAAAGACGAGATTGCACAACTCAAGGAACAGAACCAAGCAACCAAAGAGCAGAATGCTAGGAACCTTGAGGTGTACAAGACAGTCCAGAAGGAGCGGGATGCATTGGCAGAGACATGCTCACAAGCAGAGACAAGCATCTTTAGTAACCTTTCTCCGTCTTGGTCATTTCTGTATTTTGGGTGATTCTTTGATTGATTTGTGCTCATGGTCCTTGTTTCATTTGCAAACCATAGCCCCTGTTGGCCTAGCCAACTTGGGTGAAGGTGCTCCAGCTTTCAAGGAACACATGATTCTTGCCGACAACTTCGTCAGCACCGCCATTTCTCAATCCAAGGAGATAGCCCAGCCTCTGGGGATTAATATCAAGGCGGCCGACTCAGATGCCAAGTACGCGGAGATCCTGCGCCGAGCTCCTGAGAAAGTCAAGGACTGGAAGGTCTCTTGCGTCCGGTCTGGTGCTAGGATGTCGCTATCCTTGGTTAAGGCCAACTATGACAACCCCGACATCGACCTGGTGACCTCCGGCTTTCCCAAGCTAGATGAAGAAGGGAGGGAAACGATAGAGATGCTATTTGGAATTCCCTTGCTGGCTTTGATACCAGGGTTGCTAGGATGGTCAACACCGATGTCTTCATGCCCGCTGAGATCCTTGACGAAGACATGGCTTCGTCTGAGTCTAGCCCACCGCCCTCCGAGTTTGACGAGCTCTCCCGACATGGCTCCCTGATGATGCCACCACGAAGTCCCCTGCAGCAGAGCCATGAAAAAAAAATGTCTGTATTAAATGTATCTCTGCAACATATGCGGAAAAAACTTATGTTTTGCTAAGGCAGAAAATCTTGTACTTAAGTTTTCCTGCTACTTATCTATTTCCAGCATGTCTATATTTTTTAAGCAAGTGTTGGCTTATCCATTATTCTGGTTCGTATGCTTGACCTTTCGTGAGACGGAAGACTCGCAGCACAGAACTATGCTCTCAGGCGATGATGTTTAATAGCACCATCAAGAACCCAAGAACAAAATCGCCAGCTTTGAGTGCCGAAAAGTCACTACTCCGGAATCCACATAAAAACTTCAGAAAACGTGTTGACTAGAAAACTTAAGCTAACACCCGTAGGCGGAATTTTCACAAGTGCGAATGCAAACTTGCGGATAAAGGGTTTATATGATCAAAAAATGGACAACTAAAGGAGGTAAAAGACTCAAAGAATATGAGTGAACCAAATTCTTTATTGCATTGATCATATAAGAAACTTATTACATAATATAAATGTGCTAAGTGTAAAAGGGACGTAGCTATGCTATGTTCCATGGTCGATCTGTCTCCGGGTAATCATCATCGGAGTCATGTTGCTTGCACTTGCGATTTTTAGGCCTATCTTTCAACTCATGAATATCGACGAGGTAATAGGAACCATTGAGCACTGCTTTGATTATGATGAACGGGCCTTCCCATGGCGGGGATAGGTTGTGTGATTTCTCCTGCTTGAGTCGAAGCACCAGATCTCCCTCTTTAAACGAGCGATGCTTTATGCGGCGACTATGGTAGTCACGCAGCTTCTTCTGGTAGATGGCGGATCTCTGGTATGCCATCAGGTGCTCTTCTTCAAGTAGGTCCACAGAAAGTCGTCTAGATTCTTCAACATCATCTTCCTTGTAGGTGGAAATTCTTGGTGCATCATGGAGGATGTCCGATGGGAGGACTGCTTCTACTCCATAAACCATGAAGAAAGGAGTTAAGCCGGTGGATCTGTTGGGTGTTGTTCGTAAACTCCACAAAATAGATGGTAGTTCCTCCGCCCAGGTTCTAGCTGCTCTACGTTAGCGGTGCCTCTAAGTGTGGCTTGATTCTATGCAGAATTAGTCCATTGGCCCTTTCAACTTGTCCATTTGACTGCAGATGTGCCACAGATGCTAGGTCAAGGCAGATGCATTTCTCATGATAGTACTCCTCAACTTCTTCGAGAGATAAATTTCTGCCATTGTCGGTGATGATGCTATGTGGGAGACCAAATCTCACCACTAGATCCTGGAAAAATTTTAGGGTTGTTGCCCCATCAAGCTTTCTAGTGAGTTTAGCTTCAATCTATTTTCTGAACTTATCCACTACGACTAGCAAGTGTATGAATCCACAGGGTGCTGTCTGCAAAGGCCCCACCATGTCTAGCCCCCAGACTACAAACAGCCAAGTTATTGGTATTGTTCGCAATTCTTCGGCTAGAACACTTGGTTGTCTTGCATAAAAATGAAAACCAAGACATGTTTGTACCAACTTGTCAGTTTCCACCTTGGCAGTTATCCAGTAGAATCCTTGTCTGAAGGCCTTAGCCACCAATGATCGGGGAGTGGCGTGGTGTTCGCAATCTTCGAGATGTATTTCTCTAAGGATTTCAAGAACTTGTTGCTGGGAGACACATCGAAGGAAAACTCCTGTGGTACTTCTTTTGTATAGCTGACCGTCAATGATGACGTAGCCTTTTGCTCTGCGTACTATTTGCCAGCTTTCGACTTCGTCGACGGGCAAAGTTCTGACTTGTAGATAATCCATGAACGTTTTCATCCAAGCCAGAGAGGTCATTATTATTGTATTAACAAATGAATCCACTCTATCCGGGTTGTCGGGGTCCGCTCCCTTCATGGATGGGGTCTATAAATGTTCCAGTAAAATGCCTGGCGGAATTGGTCGACGAGCTGATCCAAGCTTTGACAGCAGATCTGCCGCCTCATTCTCCTCCCTTTTGACGTACTGGACTTCGTAGCTGTCGAAGCACTTGGCTATTTTGTCTACTTCATCTTGATATGCCGCCATCATAGGTTTCCGCGCGTTCCAGGTGCCAATATCCTTGCTGGGCAACCAAGTCAGAATCTCCACAGCAAACTTTGCGCTTGATGCCAATATCCTTGGCTAGGCGAAGTCCGTGAATGAGGTCCTAATACTCTTCCATGTTGCTGGTAGCATTGAAGTGGATCTGCAGGATGTATTGCAACTTTTCCCTTGTTGTTGATTGTAGTAATACACCAGCCCCCGAGCCATTGAGTAACTTCGATCCATCAAAGTGCATGACCCAATACTCTAGCTCTGGCACATGATTGTCTTCTGGCAGTTTTGTCCAATCTACGAGAAACTTCACCAATTCTTGTGATTTGATAGCGTCGTGTCGATTGTAGGTGATGTCAAGGGCAGCAAGTTCAATGCCCCACTTTGCCACTCTCCCTATAGCATTGTTGTTGTTGATGATGTCGGACAGCGGAGCTTTGCTCACTACTATGATAGGGTGCTCCTGGAAGTAATGCCTTAGCTTGCACGGAGCAAGGAAAACTCCATAAGCTATCTTTTGGTAGTGCGGGTAACGCTTCACGGATTCCGTCAAGACCTCGCTTACATAGTAAACGGGTCGTTGAACTATGTACTCATGCGTTGGTTCCTTGCGCTCCACCATGATGATGATGCTGATTACTTGGTTGGTTGCCGCCATGTAAACTAACATAGGCTCCCTTAGCACCGGTGCTGCAAGTATTGGTGGGGAGGAGAGTATTCTCTTCAACTCCTAAAGTATTGCGTCAGCCTCGTCCGTCCATGTGAATTTGTCTGCCTTCTTTAGGAACTTATTGAGCGGCATAGCCTTCTCACCAAGTCAGTTGATGAATCGGCTTACTGCTACAATGCAACTTGTGATCCTTTGTATGTCCTTCAGGCATGTCGTGCATTTGATGTCGATGATGGCCTTGATTTTCCTCGGGTTCACCTTGATTCCGCTATGCGAAATGATGAAACCCAACAGTTTGCCGGAAGGTACCCCGAAGACGCACTTCTTGGGGTTCAGCATCATGTTGTATTTCCGGAGGTTATCGAAGGTTTCCTGCAAGTCCACGATAAGATTATTTGATTTCTTGGACATTACCGCGATGTCATCCACGTAAGCGTGTACATTGCGACCTATTTGGTCGTGTAGGCAATGTTGCATCATCCGCTGGTATGTGGCACCAGCGTTTTTCAACCCAAAGGGCATCGTGACGTAACAATACATGTCATAAGGTATGGTGAACTAAGTGGCCAATTGGTCTGACTTTCGCATCCGAATCTGGTAGTATTCTGAATAGGCATCGAGAAAACATAGAAGTTCCAAGCCAACCGTCGAGTCAATGACTTGGTCAATGCGAGGCAAAGCAAAAGGATCCTTCGGACATGCTTTGTTCAAGCCGGTGTAATCAACGCACATTCTTAATTAATTGGTTCCCTTTTTGGGGACAAGTACAGGATTTGCCACCCATCGAGTGTGAATAACTTCTCGGATAAATCCAGCCTTAAGTAACCTAGATATTTCTTTGCCTATAGCCCTTCGTATTTCATCACCAAAGCATCATAGAGGTTGCTTCACCGGTTTGGCATTAGGATCAATATTCAAGATGTGCTCGGAAAGTTCCCTAGGTACACCTTTCATGTCGACAGGTTGCTAGGCAAAGATGTCCTGATTCTCATAGAGGAACTCAATGAGCGCGCTTTCCTATTTGGGATCCAGGTTTGTGCCAACAGCGGTGGTCTTGGAGGAATCACCTTCGACAAGATCCACCTACTTGGTCCTGATGGCGATCTTGAAGACGGGTTCGGCAGTAGTAATATGCTTCTTTGAAGCCGGCATATCCGAGGCATCAACCTGGTTTTGGATCTCCTTGAACTCTTCACCGTAGAGGACTGCTTCGGTGAAGGCGGCCTCACTGAGCTTGCACTCCCGTGCCTTGGTGAAGCTTCCGTCAATGGTGATGACGCCATTTGGTTCGGGAATCTTGAGATTGTTGTAGACAAAGCATGGCCTTGGGTGGAAGGAGTGGAAGATGTCGTGTCCAAAGATGACGTGGTACACACTCTTGAAAGGCACCACTTCAAAGGTCATGCCTTCTTGGCGGTAATTATGGATATCGCCAAAAGCGACCGGAAGGGTGATGCAGACCAGGGAATTTGCTTGTCGGCCAGGGACAACCCCATGGAACATGGTGTTGCTCTTCCTTAGTTGTGTCTCCCTCAAGTTCATCTTGTGCAGTGTATCTAGGTACATGATGTTGATGATGCTTCCACTGTCGACGATGCACTTGGTGAACTCCGTGCCGTTAATCAAAGGGTTGATGACCATGACATACTAGTTCTCTGTTGGGATAAGTTCTAGGTGATCCTTCCTATCCCAAGTAATTGGAACTTCCGACCACCTGACGTACTAGGGAACTGGAGGGAGGGTAGCCATCAGTATCCTCAGAGAGGTTTTCTAGGCTCGGACGGTTGGGGTGACAAGGAAGGTGTGGTAACATGGAGCCTTCTTTTCGAAGGGATTTTCCCCTTTATCCTCTCCCTTGTTGAAAGTTTTTGGGTCCATGTCTTCGTCCATATCACTTGATTCCTTGGGCTCTTCCTCCTTCTTCTTTCCTTTGCCCTTTCCACGGGGTCTGTTCTTCCGACTTTGCTTGTAGCCGGATTCCAGGTTTTCCTTGAGATCGTTGACAAATTTGCATTGGCAGTTGGTGTGGGTGGCCTTGCCGTTTGTGTTAAGGTGGACGAAACATGGCATATTGCGGTACTATTCGTATGTTTGGGGAACACGGGGCGCTGAGGGTTTAGTATCACTCCTCTGCTGGCCAGTGCTAGCCCCCCACCACATCCATGTTGTCCGCCTCTGCCTCTGCTAGTGCATATTGCAGAGACCATGTCGACTACTTGCTTTTCTTAGGGCGGGTTCTTCCCCTTGTTGTTGTTGTTCTTCCTGGCCTGAGTAGGGATTGCTATCGCCGGCAACGATCCACGTGCGTCGTCGTTAGCAGCAGCGAACTCGCTAGCCATGGTTATCATTGCGTTGAGGTTGAGCTAGTTGTTGTCATGCTCGCTATTTAATGTATGTCGGAGCAAAGTTCCCTTTTCCAGACCATCAATGAAGGCAGCCATAGCGGTCTGTTTGTGCACCCCTGCGCAGGAATTTTTCATATCCAGCCAGCGAGAGAGGTAGGCACGAGAGGTTTCATCCTTTTCTTGCACACACCACTGTAGGTCTATGATAGTGCAGGGACGCTTGTACGTACCCTCGAAATTCTTGGTGAACGCTTCATGCATGTCCAACCAATTGCATATTGATTTCTATGGTAAGTCGTCGATCCATTGTTGGGCGGTGCCGATCAACATGAGTGGGAGGTACTTGACAGCGACATTGGGGTTTCCCCCTGCGATGTGGATCGCTTTGCTGTAGTCCTGCAACCACGTTGCTGGCCTGGTAGTGCCGTTGTAGGGCTTAATGGTCTTGTCTATCTGGAGTCCCTTGGGATAAGTTGTGGCCCTTATTACCGGTCCAAAACATCGTGGCCCAAGGTATTACCTACTCCTGTGTCCTTCATTGCCGCTGCGCTCTCCGGCGTGCCGAGGCTGCTTGCCCTGATCGCGTGTAACAACGTCAGGCTGGGGCCTCCTTGGTGGTGGCATGCTTGTACGGTGGTTTGGCTCTAGTTCCTCGTGACGCCGGGATGGTAGTGGAGGTGGAGACCAATGGGGACGAGCCTTTTCTTTGTGAACGGAGGATATGTGGATGGCGCCAGTCCTCTTGCGTGCCTCTCTCTGTCTTTGCTCTGTGGAGCCTGTGTGGGATCCCTCGTCACGGGGAGATTTTGGTCTTCTGTGGTTGTTCAGGGTTGACTGGCAAAGCTCCGGGTTGGATTCAAGCCTCTGTGAGGTGGCCTTTTCTTTTTGCTTGCATGCATTAGCGACAAGGTCGTACACCTGAGCAACTGCTTCCGGCGACCTGTCCTGCTCCAGGAGGGTCTTGGAGACGGCAATGTTGAGGGAGGTAGTTGGCATGACCTGCCTCCCCTCTGAATCGATGTAAGGGGTGGCTTTTTCTCGGCTTAGACCCGTTATATCCCAAACTTCACCGAACGACGGGATCTTCGACAACATGAGCTGGTACTTTCTTTGTCTTTTGCTTTAACAGCAATTGCTTGTACTCAGCCTCCATGGCTCTTGCCGCCTTGATGGATTGTTGCGCCATAGCCATTTCTTTGTACAAATTAGCGCCCTGTTCCGCGATGCACTTGGCCTCCGCCAAGATTTCCGTGCGCTTCTCATCAAGCTCTGTAATGCTCCAGATATGGGCGACGGTGATTGGCTCAACAAGAAGTGCGCCATAGATTGCTTTCTCGGTGGGAGTGGCCAGTGGGTTGCCGGCTGCAGACGTTGACGGTGGCATTAGCAACTGATTTGATTGTAGGGCCGTACTAGGGGCCGTGGTGAGTTCCTACACCGGTAGCGGGTGGATAATCGGAGGAGGCATAGCTTTGGCCAGAGCCGTAGGCTTGGTGGCTTTCTTAGCTGCTGCTGCTCTGGTGACCGCTATCGTGGGAGGAGCTCTCTCATGTTCTGGTTCCTATCTGTCTTCTTCCATCACGCTCCTAATGGCGACTAGCACCTGGTGGGAAGTGTTGGTCTTCTCGGCGTGCTCCTCCTTCTCGATCTCCCTCATAACAGCATCATATTCCTCCGAATTAGCATCTGAGCCACCGGCATCCATACTGATGTCAGCGTAAAGCGCGTCAAGGACGGAGTCAGAGTTGTCTTTGGTGTTGACGATGGGGGGTGTGGAGAGTGATGGATGCGGGCCATTGTTGTTGTTTCCTCCTCCGGCTACGACAGCGATTGCCGTCATGGCCTCTTCATTGGCATCCGCGTATTCGTTGATGATGGCAACCATCTCACCAAGGGTGAGAGGGCCTGCGGCTTGCCGCCTTCGGAGGGTATGCCAGAGGAGCGTTCCGAGTGTGACCCCTTCCATGAAGTGGTATACAAGTTGGTCAGCACGGTCACCCTTTAGGGTTTCCCTTCCCCTCATCCATCTAGAGAGGTATTCGTGGGGAGGTTCTCCATCCCTTTGAACGCATCTACCTAGATCGAAGATGGTGACAACACCGACAAAGTGTGACATGCGCATCTCTAACGCTCGGGGAAGCCAATCGGATTTGCAGGGTCCTTCCACCTTTATATCCTGCACAGGGGTGGTTTGGGTGGGCCTTGAAATTTCCTGATCCGAGCCACCATACTCTAAAGAGAGGTATGGCCTAGATACTTCCGCGAATGTGTCCCGCTCATAGGCGGTACGTGCAGGGCGTGACGAGTTTCCGACTTCCTGGGAGCTAGGACCCGAGTCAGTTTCGCCGATGAAGATGTGGATGTCTCCGAAGGGGATGACGGAGCAGCACGTGGGGTTCATCTTTGTCGGCACCCAGAACTCATCTGGAGGGACGATCGGGACATTGCCGGAAAAGAGAACGCGACTGATGGTTACGATGTTGCTGTTTCTAGTGGAGAGATTGGACCTCCCCCGGTGTAGAGCTCGAAGCGCCTCTTGCCCCACGGTGGGCGCCAACTATCGTGGTATTGCCGACACGTACGCCATGGAGGGGTCCTCATAGTGCGCGTTTAGAGACGTGGGGTAAGGCGGAGAGTTGGCGGGTACGAGGTAACACAACTTACCCAGGTTCAAGTCCCACAACGGTGGCGGAACTCTACTCCTGCTATAAATCACTATAATGGCAATACGCCAAGTTACAGAGATAGGTTCGATGTGCAAGGTGTTGTGCGTTATATGCAGCAATCTAAGAGTTTGTGCCCTAAAGTCTCCCACTGGACGGCTTATAAAGGCGCCAAGACCTAGGGTTTACAGGGAAAGGTCCTTACCGAACAAGGTAAAGAGTCCTACACTAATATGAACTAGTCTTCTATGTCTTGTACTCCAAGTCTCCGAGTATGTCGGTGACTCCTACGTAGCCTTCCTTTATCCGGCATGGGCCTCCCTTCAGGATCCATCTAACTGGGCCACCCAGCAGGCCATAGGCCTTGCTACCAACTATGGGCCACCCCAGTTAGGCGGATTGGTGACATGCTAGGAGGATACCCATATAGCATATCCCCAACAGTGTCCATATCTGGTAGATCGATGCATCTTGGCATTTCAAAAGAAGATTCTAGATTTAATGGATAGTGCACAACTTTCATGAATTACCAAATTTCCTAGCTAAATCTATGCAATAAAATGACTTTTTGACAATCTAAAGTAAGTATGTCTAATTTTGAACTACAAAGTGTGTGATATACCTTGCTCTTGACTTTTTAGAAATAATTCAAAGGTACCAAGTAGTCAAATAATAGAGAACCACTAAGAGTTTCGCAAGATTCGACTTTTTGATATGAATGGTAATGACACCAAATTTTGGCCATTTTTAAAAAAATACAAAGAATCAAAATATATAAAAGAATACAACCATTCTTTTCTCTCTTGGTGTCTCACTATGTGCACTAGCTAGTTTCCATGGAAAAATACAGTCTTAAAATTTGATCACTTTTGAAAAATAATTGTATCACAATATATGGAGTACCATGTATGAATATGCATCGCTTTCAAACCAAATGACCAAGGTCATGGCCATATATTTTCTGTACTTTATAATGACATGTCCATATTTGGTAGTTGGTGCATATTGGCATTTAAAATATTATATAAAATTAAGCTTTGAAATTCAAAGTTAATTCAATTTTCTAAGGCACAACAATGGCGTTTATCATGAAGCAACTACAAAATATGGCTCAAAATCCCAATGCCCCAGTTTTCACACAAAATATATATAGCCTAGGGTTAAGTTTAGGGTCCAGAGTTTATTTTGAGTTGAGGGTGTAGGGGTTCATGGTTTAGGGTTTAGGATTTGGGTTTAGGATTTTAGGGTTTAGGGGTTTAGGGTTCATGATTTAGGGTTTAGGATTTTTCATGGTTTTAGGGTTTAGGGTTTAGGGAATTTTCAATAATAATGTTCAGCTTTATATATATTCTTATATTCATGGACTAGAATGGCGTTATCGCAGTTTAATGAAAGTATCTAAATTTTTTATCTATACGTGCATTATACCTACTTGGTAAGGGTTTAAGATCCGAGGATTAGGAGGTTAGGGTTCTAGGGTTAGGAGGTTAGGGTTTAGGGTTTTTATTTTTAATAATGTTCAAGCTTTATGCTTATATTCATGGAATAGAATGGCGTTACCGCAATTTAATGAAAGTATCTCAAATTTTGATCTATAAGTGCAGGGTACCTGCTTGGTTTACGGGTTATGGGTCTTGGATTTAGGGTTTCATGGTTTATGGATTGTTTAGGGTTTAGGGTTTAGGGTTTATAGAATTTTCAATAATACTCAAATATTTATGCTTATATATATTCGTCGAATAGAATGGCGTTACCTGAATTAATGAAAGTATCTAAAATTTTGATCTATTATGATAACTTCTTGGTTAGGTTTTATGGGCTGAGGGTTTTGGGTTTTACGGTATTATGGTTTAGGTTTTATGGTTGTATAGGGTTTAGAAAATTTTCAATAATGCTCAAGCATTATGTTTATATTCATCGAATAGAATGGTGTTACCTAATTTATTGAAAGCATCTCAAATATGGATCTATAAGTGGATGATACCTTCTTGGTTAGTGTTTATGTGTTGAGGGTTTGGGGTTTTAGCGGTTTTTTGTAGGGTTTTGGTTTAGGGTTTAGGGAATTTTTGATAATGCTCAAAATTTATGCTTATATTTGTCGAATAGAATGGCATTGCCAATTAAACTAAAGTTATCAAATTTTGATCTATAAGTGCATGCTACGTGCTTGGTAGTGGTTCAGGTTTTATGGGTTTAGGGTTCAGGGAATTTTCAATAATGTTCAAGCTTTATGCTTATATTCATGGAATAGAATTTGTTACATCGATTTATTGAAAGTATCTCGAATTTTGATCTATAAGTGCATGGTACATACTTGGTTAGGGTTTATGGGTCGAGGCTTTACAGTTTTAGGGGATTTACGGTTTAGTTTTATGGGTTGTTTAGGGTTTATGGTATAGAAATTTTCAATAATGCTCAAGATTTATGCTTATATTCATCGAATAGAATGGCGTTAGCTGATTTAATGAAAGTATCTCAAATTTTGATCTATGAGTGCATGACACCTTCTTGGTTATGGTTTATGGTTAAGGGTTTAGGGCTTTGGGATTTAGGGTTTAGGTTTTACGGGTTGTTTAGGGTTTAGGGAAATTTCGATAATGCTCAGGATTTATGTTTATATTCGTCAAATAGAATGGCGTTACCCAATTTAACTAAAGTATCTCAAATTTTGATCTATAAGTGCATGATACATTCTTGGTCAGGTTTAGGGTTTAGGGTTTTAGGGTTTAGGGATTTAGGATTTGGGTTATAGGGGTTTAGGGTTTGGGGAATTTTCAATAATGTTCATGCTTTATACTTATATTCGTGGAATAGAATGGTGTTACCCAATTTAACAAAAGTATCTCAATTTTTGATATATAAGTGCACGATACCTGTTCGGTCAGGGTTTAGGGGTTTAGAGTTTATGGTTTAGGATTCCGTGAATTCTGAATAATATGTTTAAACTTTATGGTTATATTGATCAAATAGAATGGTGATACCGCAATCTAATCTGCAAGTCGATGATACCCTGCTTGGTCATATTTTTTTGTTAAATGCAATTGAAGGTATCCAAGTACTAAAACAAGGGAGAAACACTGAGAGTTCCATGAGATTTAGGTGCTGTTTTGTTGGGCTCTAATTCTGGCTTTTGATTTTTGGCTTATAAAGGCAGGAATGTGTTTTGGGTTTGTTTTTCAGCTTTCACTCTAGCATAGTTGAATGATGGTATAAGCCAAAAGCAAAAATCTAAAGTGGCTTGCAAAATAAAGCTAAAAGTGATAGATAAGCTTAACCAAGCAACCCCTCAAATTCTTGATATGAATGCTAATGCAGCCAAATTTGGGACCTTTTGAAAGAAAAATCCAAATAAAATATATATAAATTAAAGAAATGTCTTTCTTTCGTAGAGTATTTTGTTATGTGCACTGCCTAGTTTCCATGAAAAAGTATGCTAAAACTTGACAACTTTCAAAGAAACCCGTTACACAATATGGCCTACCATGTATAAACATTCATGGCTTTCAAACAAGACGTCCAGGGTCATGGAAATATGTTTGCCATGTATAACGTGTCCATGTTTGGTAGATCAGTGCATATGTGCATATTTGTATTTCAAACAATGCTTACAAAAAAGGGTGCATCCAAATTCTGTCCAAGTGACAACAACGGCTTCTGTTGTGAAGCAACTACAAAGAATATATGTGGTTCAAAATCTCACCGCACCAATTTTCTCACAAAGTATAAAAAATTTGATGGATAATGCCCAAGTTTCATGAATTTTCAAGCTTCTGAGGCAGGTTCGATGATTTTAATGATTTTATCCTGGTTTAGCGAAAAATGTTAGAATTTTGAACAACAAGCGATGGGAATCTCTACTTCCCGTAATTCTGGCTCACTGAAATGTGGGTCACTTGCTTGGTAGGTCCAAAAAGTTAGTCTAGTTCTAAGTGGGCAGGAAAGTAAATATTGAAGAAGGGCAGGGAAACGTCGATGGGGTGATGCACTTGGGAGATGAACGCAAATTTACCACCTATATCCCTTTGTTTTTGCAGTGCTCCTCGGATTCTTGTTTTTGGAGCATGTTTGAATGGATGCGCGGGATATTTTAATGGATGTGCGGGATATTTGGGCGTCGTACCAAAATTTTGAGGTCGAAGCTTCTAGCATACGCTTCTCTGGTGTGGGGCCACTCAGAAGCACTACCTCCATCTAGACCAATACGCCAGCGAGAGTTGCTTTCCAGCATTTAAATGAATTTCTAGGCATTTTCTGAAATTTTCGAACAATTCAAGGCTTTCAAGAAGATGACCATCGTCCAAAAATAGGTGACCAAGGTCATGGAAATAGTTTATGATGACATGTCCGCATCTGGTAGATCGGTGCATCTTGGCAAATCTACCAATATGTCTGGTTCCAAATTTGAAATTTGTTATCGAATTTCCAAGTAACAACAATGTGTTTTGTTGTGGAGCAACTACAAATATGATGGATCAAAATGCACTGCCCCCATTTTTCACACAATGTATAACACCCTTTCAAGCTTCTAGGCTAAAATTTTGCAATAAAATAATTTTTGGGGATGGATGTTTGAATGGATGGGCTGGATATTTCGGCGCTCTATCGAAATTTTGAAGTTGAAACTTCAAAGGTACGCTACGCCCACTTGGGATGTTGTTTCCGTCAGATAGACCCACAAGCCTATATGTTTTCCAGCATTTAATTAGTCTATAGACATCTGCCGAAATTAATGAAAATTAATTTAAGGCTTTCAAATAAGAGGAGAAGGGATAGAAGAGGAATTATGCATTCTAAAAAAAGATGAAGTATGTCTGAATGGATGCACGGGGTATTTGAATGAATGCGTGCGATGTTTGGGCGTAGTACCCTTTACACCCGCATGCCAATGAGTGATTCTTTCCAACATTTGCTGAAATTATTGAACAATTCTAGGCTTTCAAAAAGATGACCATCATCCCAAAAAAAGGTGACCAAGGTCATGGCCATAATTTATTATGATGTATCCGCATTCGGTATATCGGTGCATCTTGGGAAATCAACCAATATGTCTGGTTCCAAATTTGAAGTTTATTTTCAAATTTCCAAACTTGGCCCCTTTTCGAAAAAAATTAGGGATGAAATTACATATATGTTGAAATAAAGTCATTTGTTTATAAAGTGCAATGCTATTTGTATTTGTTTCTATGGTAAAACATAACCTTGTATTTTGACAACTTTTGGATCAATTTTGATCTATGGTGACTGACAGGTGGGACACGTATATGGTGGTGCCCAAAGCAGGGTCCCCACCCCTTTGCGTTGTGTAATAACTTTTGGATCAGAATTTCAAAAGTTTTCCCTCCCCACCCCTTTGCGTTGTGTAATAACTTCCACCCTCCGCCGCCTAGACCCTCACCCCTTGCCCATAAAACAGACGCGCTCACGACCGCTCCTCATCACCACCATGCATGAAGAAGCTTTCCCTACTCGTCGATATTCTTGAGACGCACCGGTGGGCCCGTCGATCCCACGGTAGTCCTTCTATCTCTAGCTTGATCTGGTTGGCAATTTATTTCCCTTTCACCCGATCTGCCTCCTTAAATACATATTTTAATTTTTCCTCAATCTGCATGGTCATAGTTTATTATGTGCTCGATATGTGTTCATAAATACCTTTGGCGAATTTTGCTGTTAATATGTTTGCTAAAATGCATAGGCATATATAGTTTTTATACTCCATCTATATGTTTCTTGATTTTCTTTTAATAAGAACCAACCTTGGATATCATAATTAAATAGATGGGAAGATTTTGTATAGAGATTGCTCCATTGGGCAGTGCTAAACATATCCTTGGTGTTCTATGATTTATGGAGTTTGTTAGAGCTCATTGTGACAACTCAAAAGTACATTTCCCCTGCCGGTTGTGTGTGAATCGTAGGGTCCTACCTCAAAGTATAGTGGAAGACCATATTTTTATATCTAGGATGCTAAGAACATATGTTAGATGGTTATTTCATGGTGAACCATATGATCCTCCATATGAACCGGGGGAAGCACATCTTTATCATCAAGATCAAGTAGGGGAAGCAGATTTTTATCAAGTACACTGCAGGGCTGCTGATCACCATGGGTGTACTTTTGGTGCTGTCGAGGTAGTCTCATGAACACTAGCTGAGCTACAAAACTCTTGCGATGTATAGCTATCCCATGATTGGTTTGCTACTGTCATAGTAGTTCTATAATATGGAGCTACCTTATGATTTTTAGGCCTTTGTTAGTAGAACTGTAATTGGAAACTATTCAGTATATTAGTATACATGTGTGTTTGTGTTTGTTTCTAGTATGAAATCCGAGCTTATGATTTTATCAGTTCCTAAACGGTTTTTGAGGCCCTAGTGCTGGTGCCCTATGCTGCAACTATCACCGTCTTGTCATCTGCTAACCTTCCCCTCCCTCAATGCTCCGTGAGCCGAATCAGCAAAAGGATATATAAGCTGGGATCAATTTGATTCGAAGAGGGGCAATTTTCTCGGTCCTTAGAGTGGAACCAAGGAGAACTAGTAGTACCAAGGGAAGGAGGAGGTTGGCTCGGTCAATTATCTCACCCCCTTATGTGGGACCCGCTTTAACTTACCCTTGATGTGGGTCCCGCTTGAAATAGCTGTAGGCCACCACGTGATAGTTGGGATCAAAAATTCGGGAATCTCGCCCGGCAAAATGTTCCCGCCACTACCACTTAAAAATACTTACTGTAGAAAAAGTGTACTGCCCAGCCCTACTACTAATAGTACTACTACTCCCCTACCCATTCCTTTCTACCGATGACAAGACAAGAAACCACCACTAGCTAGATCCCATCTAGCAAGCAACTGTTGGAACTGGTGCAACCTTCGATTGGGGAGTTCTTGCTGAAATATGTGGGTGTATTTGCTCACCTCAAAATCCGTCTTTGTTTAGTTTCCTTCTGATTGGGCCATTGGGGGTACTATTAGTACTAGTAGTAGTATTCGGTATGCTTTTATTGTGGAGTTCTTGCTTATTGCTCACCTCGGAATCACCTAATCAGGATATTTTCCCTCTGCACTAATTGATTGGGTCATTTGGGTGGGGGTAGGGGTGGTGGGTGGGGGGTTTGGGGGACGGGCGGAGGGGGTACTGATTTCGTATGGATTTCGGATCGGGGCATGGTCACCGCTGTTCTGATTGGGTATTTGGTCGGGTTTGATTTCGGTGTTCTTAACTTCTGTAATCTTTAGTTGCTACTCGTAATGTGTAGTGGATTTTGCGTCAGATTATTTATGGAGAACTATGGGTCAGTGGCGCGCACGGCCACTACAGACAGGGATGGACCCGTCAGTTCCCCTAAAAGTTGCCTAAAAAAGGTAATGTAGCAGTATATTCATTGTGTTCTTCCACTCTTCCAATGCTGAAAGTGGTTGGCTGCAACCTGGATGTATCCCTGTGCTAAAAGTTGTCTCTGTCTGCATTTTGTTTTTGTGGAAGCCTCTGTGATACCATGTATTCTTTATTTACTGTAGCACGGCGGTACATACCTGCGTGCGGTGCTCCAGGTTTAGCAAACATGATGGTACCCCCACATGCCGCAGGTTCCGTCCAGTACCACTACTCACCAAACAAGCGCAAGGCCGCTGACCATCTGGGATGGCCCAGCATAAAGAGAAAGGTATTTTTCTTAATACCCTTATTACCATGGTGTAGTCTGATTTAGTTATTACCCGCTTGGTGTCATGCATGCTTATCATATGTTCAGAAACATATATGTGATTATCCCATACAGTCAGTATATGACTAATATGTACTGTATTAAACAGTTGAGATCTGTTGCTATTTATGCAGATTGGAGGTGCTACTGTGGAGGCTGAGGATGCTGTAGAGGCTAGTAGATTGCTAATGCCCGTACCAGAAGAAGAGATCATCTACACGACGAGGAAGCTCCACCACAGTACCCAGGTGGGCAGTGACCTCTCTAAGAAGTGGGTATAATTTGGAAATCCACAATTTCACATGTTATAATTTTCCGTGTTATTGTTATCTGCTGGTACTTTATCTTTATGCTCATCAGAAGTTCAGAAAAATCAAATCTGTTTACTTTAAAGGCAATGGTTTTGTCTTATATTATTAGATTTACTTGCTCTTTACATAATTTAACCTTTCCAATTAATTTCAATCAGTCCCACACACCAGCTGCTTAGCCCTTTCTGCTACCATACTCTTGCCAAGCTTGTGGATTGAAAGGTGTTGGGAATATGCCCTAGAGGCAATCATGTATGATGTTATTTCTTATGTATTCATAAAGTTATTCTCCATGTTTGAACTAGTGATATGTATCATTGAATATGTGATTCGATTGTCGAACTATATATTCATGTTGTTTATACTAATTGTCCTTGGTCATTAATGTTGTGCTGGACACACAACTTAGACTAATGTGAATGTCGGCTGATGACTCGGTTCCACTTGTCATGGGCATAGAGATGCTATTCTGACTTACACGGATTCAGCTAAAGAGTTTAGCGAGTCGGACTGACCCATATTGAGATACAATGAACAAGTCTTCATTTGAATGTATTACTCAATGTAATCCCTAGACCTGATGTTATTGCATAATCCGAGTTGAGGATCACCTACTTAGGTTCCGTCAGACGTTGTCCCATCACTGGATAGTTATAAAGACAGAATTCGGCTCGACTGAGAATCAAGTTGCGTGATGTGAATAACCAAGATGGGATTTTGACCCTCTGACTGGGGAGATATTCTCTGGGCCCTCTCAAAAGATATGATTTGGAAAGCATGGCCATGCGTGACTTGGTTAAGTGTTAACCGAGTCGATCGACTAAGAGTTAGTCAGGTGAATCACTTATCTCGGATCGAGAAAGGGAGTCAAACTATTTAAGGGATGATGATTATTCACCTATAGTTCGACAAGGTATATCGTGAGGCAAAAGGGACTCCGACGAAAGTCGCATTGGAAGGTATGTCGTCGTGACTCTTTGATACTTGGGAGTCGGCACGTTCTGCTAGGGGACACTACCGACTGAGACTCGGATCGTGTCCAGGTTACCATGAGCCTGTGGGGTCACACACTTAAGAGCGGGAGCAAATTTGGGTTGAACCCAAATAGGAAACGGATGGAGTCAGTGAGTTGGACTCGCAGTGACTAACATAGGCCTTTTAGTGAATGGGCCACAAGTGAGTGGAGCCCACTTTCACTCCCTATGTAAGCTGGGGCGCAGGTTCTTAGAGCACACGGTTAGGTCACTCCATGTGTTGGGAACTCTAGCCCCAGTCCAGTCCTGTCGCCGCCGTACCGGACCTAGCAGTTCAGCACCGGCACTCCTCCTCGTACGTGTCGATACTGGCGGAGGTGTTGTACGTTCAGCACTTTGACGTTCGTGGATCAGATCGGATCGTGAGGACTGCACTGCATCAAGCATCGTGCTGCATCGATTTCGAAACTACGCGTCTAGTGGTAATTCTCGTGGCCTACTACCTCAGTTGGATCTTGTGTTCACCGCGTAGGGGAAAACGTTTTGCTTATCTCTACGTGGCCCAACAGTGGTATCAGAGCAATGGCTTCTGGTTTTAGGCTCGAGATTATGCATATGTGATATGCGATTGACGTTAGATTGGATCTAATTGCATTTTTGGTGGTCGATCTATGTTATAGATCGGTTTTGTACGAAGTTGATTGGATCAACTGTATTCGGGGAATTGGATGATCTGGTTTTCGTGATCATACTGTAGAGGTCGTCGAACGATATACCCCTACCCGTCGGCTTCCGCCATCGGGGTAGACTGTGACACGTAAATCCATATGCGGTAACCGCCGACTTCGCCATGTTGTAGCGCCTTAGATATCGTTGCGAGTTTCATAATACCGGTAGATATCGAATCTATGCATAACTTATTTTTATAGGATGATATTGTGAATAGTTTGGCTTATGTGCATGTGATGTGTGTAATCCATACGTGGTCTGCGTATCACGGTTTTTGTCAGCCGGCTGGAGCCTAGGTATTATCATCTTATTGTTTAACGACATGCGTGTCAGATTCTCTATGTAATTTGCTTTACTAGATAGTGTAACTGTTTGGAGAACCCGGATGATATGCAAGTCGATATACAAGTCGGCTACATGGTGTAAGACGGCACGTGACAAGAGTTGGCACGAGTCAGATTACAGCCTTTGTGGAGATGGGGATCGCCATGAAGAGAGCCATACAATTTCATATTATAATTACTTTATTTTGTGTTATTGTTATGTCTCTGTTTTTATCTCTATTAGATAGTTGGTAGAAAGTAATCCCTCAAAGAAGGTCTAGTCGTTTTCTCCACCAGTGCTGCACCATCACAAGTCGGACATTTTTGGTAGTGGGCTCATAAAATTGAGGTGCTACCAATTCTTTCTGACTTGGTGGGTTCGATTCAGACTCTTACAGTGGAAGCACTCGGTAATCTAGATGGGTCTATCACACCAGTTGTGGGACTCGGGGAAAAGTGGAATAGGAGCCGGGGCATGTGATGCCACCCGTCCAACAGGAGTCGTATGAGATGCGATAGACAAGGAGTTGTCTACGTAGATCACTTGACGGCTAGCGATGATGCTAAAGCTCACTAGTCGGCTTGCTTATTTAGGATCCTGAATCACTTAGTAACCATCGGAGGGGTGTTGGTTCTAGTGGAAGCATAAGTATTAAAGTGTTTAATATGCTTGCTCTTTTATTGATACATGTCTTAAGTGTTTTTGCATATTTTTCTGTTGTGGATTAATGGCATCTAGTAGTCCTTCTCGGTTCTCCAGTTTTGCTTTGAGAACCATCTTAAAAAAAGATAAGCTAAATGGAACTAACTTCACCAACTAGTATCGTAATCTGAGAATTGTTCTCAAGCAAAAAAGAGGGATCAGATAAGTTCAAATAAACTACTTCATCTGATCCAAATTAATATTTTTCGATTTACCTAGATTCGAATGTATCTAACAATATAATATAACTACTTACATTTAAATCTAGACAAATTTGAGAACAATAATAGATCGGAGGGAGTAGCGTGTTCCGCACCATGAATTTTGATCGAGCAGCTTACCTCGTGCATGCAGTTCTCGTCCAGCGCTAGTTAAAAATGACAGGTCACTCTCCCTATCCACACTACTCAACTAACACTGTGTGTTTCCCTTGTTACTCGGCTTAAGTAGCCAGAGTTCGACTCCTATCAGCGGCAAAATAAAGGCCAAACTATTGCTCACATTTTTTCTCCCCATGTAAAGTCGTGCCCTCCTCGCCAGCGTCCCAGGAACATTCCTAAGCCTCCGTTCCGCTTTTTGATTTATCCAAATTGGCAAAAAATTGTTTGTATCATGCTAAATTCATATATTTTAAGTGGTAAATCAAAATAAAACAATTTATTTATGAGAATGGATCGGAAAAATGTGAGTAATAATACGAGCTCTGTTTTACTTTTTGAAAAATTAAAATTGCAAATTCATTTAAATCTTTTATAAGTACTTAAAACTTGTATTATTAATATCTCCTAAACAATAATTCAAAAAATTATTTATATGAAAATTTACCATAAAAATGAATAGACTCAAAGTTACCATTCATCATGTTTCATGCTATTTCATGCTAGTTTGCATTGACACCTATTAAGTAACATATGAAATATGAGGGATAAATTACAAATGATGACCCTATTCCATTTAATTTTGAAGTAGCTAACCCATGCCATGTTTTCCGATGTTAACCAATAATTAACTTGATGGTTAAAAATAACTTGAACCATTTATTTAATTGTCGGAATTCTAATTCCGCCTAATATTGCTAAGTTGTATTGCATCTTGCTATGTCATGCACAATATCATAATCTTGCCAGATCTTTTGCCGTATCATTAAATATTGCATCCATTGTTTTTTATAGTGCTTTGCTTCTTCCTGGAATATGATGTTAAGTTGATTTGAGCAACGATAAGTTCTTTGGATGTATATTCGGTAATGTTTCCCAGACAAGCAGTCATCTTATGCTACCTATTTTATTTTATGGCTTTGCTTCTCTCTCTATTGTTATCCTTACTAGATCATGTTTGCGCGTGTTGCCACGCCCGTTCATTAGAAAATTCATACTTATGAAATGGTAAAACTCTATTTAAATTAACATTTACCTTAGAATTTGTATTGTATTTGTCTATGTAGGTTTTCCTTTGTCAATCTTCTTTTTCTCTCATTCAGGCTCCATAGAATTTTCTTAGGCACATAATTTTCTTACACAAGATTCGCGGTGTTTTGTATGTTGATAAGGGGTCGTGCTACTAAAATATTTCATGATTTTCTAAATTGGACGGTGAACATGAGTACGTCAAATAAATTGAGAATAGATTTAAATAGCATGAAGGAAGTAATAGAAACATGTCTCTTTGTAAGAGGAGCCACATTCATAGAATATAACAGCTGAGCTAGAACAAGCTGAACCTACCGAGAAATATATTTCTGATTTAGAAAAAATGACAATTGTTATCTAAAGAAGATGGGTATTTTGTTTGGAAATAGAATCAACCTATCAGACCACCATTAAACCTGGAATCTGCTATCGAGTGGGAGTAGCACAGGCAGAAACTGAGGCAAGAGATTTTATAGGACATGTAGGAAGTATAGTAACGTACCATAATCATCTATCACGGTCAATTTGTGCACCATGGCTGTCATTAGGGGTTTGCAAGAACTTAAAAAATAACACGGTCTAAAGATCAATTAAGACCAGCGCATCAGGTCTCCATGAATGGGGAGGTGAGGGCAGGATCTGTACCATATCCACAGGAGAGATCAATGGCCGCTCCAGATTCTGGCCTGCGTTCAAACGGATCGGGAGTTGTGTATTTGGTCTCGATCTGTCGAATCTCGATTGAGTCTACTGCATGCCTGCTCTAGATTTCGTCCTACGGTCCAATCGATCGGGAGGTGTGCGTCTTGTCTGGGTGGTTGAATTTACATTGGAGTCTGCTGCCAGATCGTGTGTCCTCTTCAAAAAAAATCTGGTGGTTTCGTATGAGCAAGGAGACCCGCTTTCCATTGGAGTCTGCTGCCGCACGTGTCCTCTTCAAAAAACAATTTCGGTGGTTACCTACGAGGAGATCCGGTTGTCGAAAGGGGGAGTAGAGCGGGCCGAAATAGATAGACATTCTAGCCGAATTAAGCATATAAAGGCTTTTTGATGTCCAGAGAAGCGTCCCTAAGGGATAATTCGGCCCACACGGGAGCTGAGGATCATCCAACGGCCAGAATGACGTGAGGGCGCGATCGGACGGCTAAAACTGCCTAGTTCGTAGGAGGCCTCGTTTTTGACTCAGTTTTAATATCCGTAATTTGAGATGTTTTAGTTTCGTACCATTATTATTCTTTGCAGCCTATATTTTCTTGCTCACTTCCTAATGCCTATTATTGAGTCGTAGTTGCTTGGTCTGATGTTTGTTCAAGATGTCAATTTCCAAAGTCGTTTGAAAGTTACCGTATGATTTATGTTGGAGATAATTATGGTTCTACTTGCAACTTATTAATTAAAATGTTCGGAGTAATTATAATTAATAAAGAGGCATCAATGAGCAATAGTTGAGATTTGACTTTTATCCCGCTCACTTATTTATTGTAGGACCCGAGTACTTGATATATGTTCCTTGACTATCGCACTAACTCCTCGCGAGAGACTTTCTGAGATCCCCTGAGATTGACCTTGTTCTAAAGTGTGTTTCGAGGGACACACACTAGTTTGGAATTTTTTTATATTTTATACTTATGCAAGGTTTAATATCTATTGCTCGATGAAAAATTATTATCTGTACTGCTTAGGAAGCAGATTCTTATGTTAAAAATTATACTTATGACGTCTGATCTCTTGGCGATCGTGTAACCTCTGAGTCCTTCGGAGCTCAGCTTACTTCATTACACGTAGCTTAGAGGGGTGTCGTCCAAAAACACTCTCTAATTCTTCGAATGGCTCTGTCATAATACGTCATTGCTTTTGCTTTCATTTGGATTTTTCGAAGTTGAAACGAACGTGTACGGATATAGTAGTGCACCCCTGCAGGGTAAATCTTTTAAAAAATCTATATTCGCGGTTATGGACTAATTGGACTACAGTTTTTTTTATCATAGACAACTTATACTAAATCATCATGTTTTTTGGGATATTAACTTGACTAGTAATTTAAGGGATTAACCGAATGACTAATAAAATTATCAACTGGGTGAGTGCCTCCAGTATTGCTCTCTAGTGGTTACGCGACATGGGTAATTCTTTAGTTGGGTTATTTTTGGTGTTAGTATCAAGTTTGTTTTAGGATAGGGCTCTCTTATCCATTTCTAATATACCAAAGTTGTACCGTTTCTCTATTGGTTTAGCGCATGCTTTGGCGTCTCTTAACACCACCATACCCATGTAGGAGAGAGCATCTGAATCCCAAGTCTCTCTAAGTAATTGCCTTAGTACTTACCCTTGTTTTATTTTCCTCCCTTGTGTCAACAACCGTTGGCCCGACTTTGATAGGTATGTGATTGACGACGTTAGCAAGGTTATCCTTCCGGCTTAGTCTGGACAGGGTTATGGATGCCATTAGTTATTATTTAGCACTCTTAACCCCATTTGTATTCTTTTCTGTACTTAGATGTTGTATCGGTTTCAATGTGATTTGGATTTTTGTAATATATATTTTTATTCGTAGTGTATATTTTTATTCGACTCGTTGAAGCCGTTGTTGTATAAAGATATTTCTTGTGGGTTTCGTAGTATATTATTGCATAATGGTCTTACTTTGTTTTCTACCTACACGCAAGTGTTTCGTAGGCGTCTTTAAATCGTTTCTATGTGGGGTTGGTGGGAGTCGCTTAAATTTACCGATGGCCAACTCGAGGACGTTACACTCGAATTAGTTAATCCCAAACAAAGAAAAGATAAGTGAAAGGTAAACACACAATTAACACTGAAGAATAAAAATAAGATCATTCTATATATATTCAGCCATATCATGAGTAAATAATTGCGCTAGATTGTTTCGTCTCAAATAGTTATCCATGCTGTCCGAATTCTTTTCGGCTATGGAATAGAGGCTAAAAAGGACATGCGACGATGTCGCAATGGAGCCCTGCTATCGCTTCAGACAAGACCCGCTACAGACCAGGAAAAAACATTCTAGACCACGTCTTCGTTTCACTTGTGTTGTTGTACCCCGCTACGCAGACCGGTGGGTCATGCATTCGAATGGGGCCCGCCACCAATATACACGGGCAAGACTGCGCTCTATGAGAGGCATTTCCGGCATGACACGCCTTCGCACCAGACGGGTGGCGGGGCTGCCGAGAGCCGACGTGGCGCATTGGAAGGCATGGACGGAATCGATTTCTTGCGATGGGGAGCTGTCTTCGCAGTGTAGGGCATTGACGTACATGGGTTTTCGCAGCCGGCCTACAGGTGAGCTTAAAGCATAGGTTATAGACCGTCACTGGTTATTGCTTCCATTGACGGCGTGGCATTATGCACCCTTTCCTAATACGTTTTTGCGCAGCTAACAATCGAGCTGGCAGCATAGGCTATGGACATACACGGTCCTTCACGACCAGGCTAGAGACGAACTACCAACATAGGCTATAGACATATGTAGGTTTACGCAGACTCTAGCGACGTGGCAGCATGGAGTCTCGCCAGTTGTGTTTCTATGTGCCAGACGGACGAGATGGGAACCTGCAATGTACGCATAGTTGTATCGTGATTCTACCATGCGATTCTACGACTTTGAGACCCAGAGTGAATCAATGCTACGATTCTACTAAGTAGAATCTAAAAGTTATGATCCTATAGTTTAGTTTATGATCCTATCATAGAGGTTTTGATCCCATTCAGAATCACGATTCTGACAAATTTATGTACGAGTATGCAGTTTTTCGCGATGGAGATCTACCAAGGATAAGTAGACTATGTATGCTGGCTCACATTCTCGCGATGATGTAGTATGGTGGGACTCGCTAAATGCATCTCGCCATCGTAAAATGTAAGATAGGGTCTGGCACAGCCCGATGTCTAACATGTGCGGCTATAAAACTCCCCCTATTCGTTACTTCTCTCATAATTTTTCTTTTTAATGTTTCTCAACGCGTCTTAGAGTCGGCGGCGCGCCGATCCATGCTCGAGCACCTGAACGATGAAATAGCCGTATCTGACACGTTATGGGTGCTAGCATGGTTTCTTTTAAACAGAGCAACGGTGCAAGCAAGAGCCCACCGACGTGGATTGCACCGATAGGAGAGCCATTTGTGCGTTACGAATTTAGGTATAGATTTTATGCGACTTTTTAGGCGAAGCTGTGTCGTGAGCTAAAGTTGGCCAACGTTTACTGCAGTCATAGGATAGCTATTCGGATTCGGCCATTTGTTGGCTTAGGTATACAGACGTATTTGTGCTAACGTTGCGCTGAGCCTGTTCAATTTCCTGCGTACGCCACCGTGTTAATGTCTCTCCGTCCAACCAGTAAACTTTCTAGCACTGTCGGCGGCTCTGAGCACGACAAAGCAGGGCAGCGATGTTTCTCGTTCTGTGCGTGGTACGCGATATCGTGTCCTTACTCTTTTTAGATTATATTTTATTTTCCCGTTGTTCTCGTTTTTTTGCCATTTTTACTTGTTTCACGTTATTCTTCTTCTTTCATTTTCTATCTTTCTCGGATTTACTCTATTTTATTTGCCTTTTTTAGCAATTTTTCATGTTCCTTTCTTTGATCGCTTTTGTAATGCATTTTTTGTCTTTTTATTGTTAGATCGTATTTTGCTAATGTGTTGTTTCCTGCTTTTTTAGTTTTTTCTTGATTTTTGGTTCTTCTGTGTCTACCCTTTTTTTCGCTTTTTGTTTTAGTTTTTGACTTTTCTTTTTATGTGACTCGATGTTTTCTCGCATTTATTGTTCTTTCTATTTTCGTATGATTTTTCTATTTTTTACATGTTTTTTCCCCTACACAATCTTTCTCTCGTGATTTCTGCCTGCGGCCTATCGAACTGGCGTATTAGTGAGTTCATAATCGTTGATACATGCAAACATCTTCACGTTAGCTGTTGTTGTTACTGAAACAAGGTGCTAATCTCTACAAAACATGGTCTCTGCAAAACATAGAGTCCGGCTTAGAAAGGGACATCTTATTTGTTTAGAAACATTTTGCCATTTATGCTTTACCAGTACAGAGTAAAACTCGTAAAAGTATGAGAAAATGTGATCGACTGTGATAACTGTCCGTTGGAGCGAACGACAACCAGCATCGTCAACAATTACACAACGCAACGATGATTCTTAAATAATGGATGTCGTCACCGATTACGGAACACAACGATGATTCTTAGATATTGAATAGCAAGAAAATGTGTTCGACCGCGATAACTGCTTGCTGGTGCAAACCACAGCCAACATTGTTACTGGTTACAGAATGCAACGATGATTCATATGAAGCGTCAAAGACGAATGACTATTTTAGGTTGGCGAGGAGGCGGTCAATGCTAGCTCAGAAACGGCAGTTATTAGATCCATGTCACGCAAGGACTGTTAAAGGTGTCAACGTTTTACCATTTATTTCTTGGTCTTGCATAAATTATGCTATTTGTAGTACATAATGTAAATTAAACACGCGAATATATATTGTAAATTATACAGACAAGCCATGTATACGTGTTTTACATACACTTACCATTATTTACGTGTGCAGTGGTATGTGTATATATATGAAATTTAAATAAGTTATGCACTACTTTACACTACATATATTGTGCTTCATGGGTTCTTACATCTGTACACTGTGTACTTTGGAAGATTCACATAGGATTATCGGTGCGAGAATGGTTTCTAGCCACGCCCACACTTACACTATAAGAACAACGTGCTATTACTTAGCATTCTGAGACCAAATTTAGTAGCGCGAGAATGGTTTCTAGACGAACCCACACTCACACTATAAGAACAATGCACTAATACTTAGCATTTCGAGACCAGATTTTTTCTCTTGCACGTAGATATAGCACGATCATATCATAAAGCGTTACTCCTACCGACCGTGCCCCGGGGGCATAGAGAGATGTCTAGTTAATTACAAATTTGATGCATGTAAATAAACATTTAGGCGACTGGAAATTGCGAATTCATCTAATATGGCTCTCAATTTTTGTAGTTAAACTGGATCTGTAGACATGGCAATCATAGTGTCATCAACATATTGTATGACAATCAACCATTTAAGGAATTAACATAGATTGTCACTTGTATAATTCCTTGATGGAGATCATCATTGAGGATAGTCGTAAAACATCAGCAATATGCACAAACAGAAGGGATGTCAAAGGATCTCCTGGCCTTATATCTATTTTACATTTGAAGGACATTCCTAGAACTCTACTAAACAGTATATATGACTTTACAGGAAGAAGTAATTTCAGAATTTAGTCACACCATCTTTATGCAAAAACTTTATACCTCAAGATATCAATAATTAGAGAGTGTTCCACTTCATCAAAATCCCTTTCATTGAATGAACAAATCTTTCTTTGGTTTATAACACTTCGAATATATTCAAAGCTCCAAGCCAAACAATATTGGATATTTCTAGCTTCGGTAAAACCATATTGATTTTCATGAATAAGCTACATAATGACTTTATGAAGTCTATTGGCCATTAGTTTGGTTATGATCTTCAAAACACAGTTTAGGTGAGAAATTATCACAAAAAAATTCACATGCACAGAAGTTTTTGTGATGAGATTGACGAAGTAGGTTTATGATCTTGATGTTGGAGGGGTGTCAAAGATAGAAAGACCACCAATCACCACAAAGGCTCACCCTACTCTGCTTACTTTCTCACACAATTCAAGCAATGTTGGGGGATACCCCCGGGTAGGGTCACGCCGGGATATAATGGCCGAGTTAGCCGAGGTACGGCAAGGTCAAAGCGAATGCTGGCCGAGTCACCTCAAGACAGGCCAAATCACGGAGTAACCCGAACCGGAGGATGACCACCTAACTGGGTCCCGACCGACTTATGTCGTATGCCGGCAGGATTTATGTATATTGTATGCAGGTACCAGTGTGGCCGGATTAACCAGGCACGATCCGGGTTATATCAGGCTTGCAAGAGAAGGAACATATCTCACTGGTCAAAAGGAGGTCACTGTACGCTGGAGCGTGAGTGAAGCGGACAGAGGCTAGGACCACCAAGGCGTCGCCGACAAGGGTGACGCTGCCTGTGTCGGATGACGCTGGCGCCGCAGAGGCTCACGTAGCCTCTGCATGGCTTACGATGGGGAAAAGTGGCCCGGTCGGTTTACTATTTTGGGAAGAGGCATATTCCCTGGAATATGCCTCCACATATGCCCTAATTGAAGACCTAGCCACCCCTATATAAGGAGGGCTAGGGCATCTGTAGAAGGGGCTGGTTGTTTTTTGACTGGGTTAGGGTTTTACTTGGTTGATCTCTAGTTGGTCCATGAGAGCTAGCTAGTGGAGAGAGTAAGAGAGTTCCTTCTTCCTCCTCTCCCCAACACAGCTCAAGGAGCACTTGTAAACCTTCGATACCCACTGAATACAAAATATATGTGTGTGGAATCACCACACTATCCCTCCCTGGATTCCTCTAGTGCATATCGTAACCACCTTTAGCCTATCCATGGCATCTGCCGTGACACCACCACGACAGTTGGCGCCCACCGTGGGGCTGGCGGCGCTAGCAGGAGTGAAGATCCGGACGGGAAACCTCATCGGCACCGGCGAGCGCATCGTCTCCGGGCTTGTTCAGCGCTTTGGAGCGCTGGACTTTGTTAGCGACAATGCTAGCTGCTTCGGCAAACGACCCCTTCCGCGCAACGGCCTCTTCGTCAAGCTTGGCGCGCACAAAATCTACGTCGCTGTCAATGTGTCGTGTGTTCACCCGCGGCACGACATCGAGGGAGGCGAGCCACCCCTTAGCGCGGTTCACGGGGCGCGTATCACTCCCTCCCCTGACCGCGCCGAGGTGATGATGACAGCGCCTGGCGCTGGCGCGAGCAAGGATCCGGCACCAGATCCGGAGGTAACACCCAAGGCACCAAGGAAAAGTAGAGGTCCTCAACTAGAGAGGCCAGAGAACGTGCTGCAGTAGGCGATAGATAGCCTAGAGAGCCCCATAGCACCTGCAGTAGATCCGGCTCAGGCACATGCCGAGTTAGAGGAAACTAGGTAGAAAATCCTAGAGGGTGCAAAAAAGATTGTCGCGGCTCAGCAGTCGTTGAACATGACACTGCACGAGTACGCAAGAGCAAATGAGGTAGATGCTGTAAAAGTAAAGGGGAAAAACCTCATCAGTGAAATGAACAAAGAGGGTGATACTAGAGTTGAGGAGTCAGAGAACTTTGAGTCCGCGGGGCTGCCGAAGTACAGTACCCCGGCAAAGAACCTTAGAGCAGCGGATGCAGCTGCACCTGAGTTAGAGGGTTTAACGGATGAGGCCCGGCAAAGACAGCAGGAAAGAGTCAATGAGTTAGTTCGGATCGCTAACTGACAAAATGAAGAGTTGCTCAGGGCTCACCCGGCAAGGGCTGGGGCATCAAAAGTAGTTCATTCAGCTATAGGTAACCCGGAGAAATCAGCTGGAGCTGCATCATCCCCTCATGGAGTCCCAAGAAGAGAGGAAGTGGTAACCTCAGCGAGGAGAAACAAACAAATAGTCCCCTATGACCCGGCAAGGGCAGGGAAAGGAAAAGCAGTACAGGGAAATGATGATCGACGAAGTGTCAGCCGAGGTGAGGCTGGCCGAGGTAACCGCGACCAAGGCAATGTCGGTCAGGGAAACGTTGTAAACGGCAATGCCAGATAGCGCAACTTGGCGGGAGCAGGGCAACCACAGCAGCGGAATATACCACGGCAAGAGCGAAGTGCTGGCCAAGGTATGCAACAGAAAGGCGCTCCACGAGAGCAAGACAGATACAATGATGGTGATTCAGAAATGGTGAACGCAGGATACCCAAGGCTGGACTATCACGTGATAGGGTCAAGATTGGGAAGCAGGGACTTGATGCCTGACGACACCAGGTTAAAACTTGATCGTCTTTATAGGTCGGAGCAAATTGAGTGTCAAGGTCCTCCGGGTCTGGTGTGTTTTGGGCCCCGGATCATGAAGGAGCCTCTGGTACCGAACTTCTAGTTACCTAGAGGCACGAAAACATATGACAGCAGCACCAAGCCGGAGGATTGGTTGATCAACTACGCTACGACAGTGAAAATTGCTACAGGCAATTTGAGATGGGCTGTGAGATATGTACCTCAGATGCTGGAGGGGCCAGCAAGGGTATGGCTAAACAGTTTGCCACCCGGAAGTATCAACTGTTGGATTGATTTTGAGGAAATGTTTGTCAGCAACTTCTCGAGCACGTATTAGAGGCCAAATAGGCCACAAACCTTAGCAATGTGCAAGCAGAGACCGAATGAGACGTATCGGGACTTCTTAACCCGGTGGTGCACAGTGCGAAAATCATGTGAGGGCGTGATCGAGTCACAGGTAATAGCTTGGTTTGCACAAGAGTGTAGATATGCAAGCATGTTGTGGCAAAGGCTACAAAGGGATATGCCAACTACACTGGCAGAGACGATCCGGATTGCTGATTCATATGCCTTGGGTGATCCGACTCAACCTAGGCTCGTGTCAAACGAATCAAATGAGGAGTACTACCAGCGAGATGGAGCCGGATCATCCCGGCAGAATGACTACCGGGGTAAGAGAAGAGATGATAGACCGGATTACAGGTACAGTTTGCAACAAGTTGCTGCTGTAAATCAAGATCAACCCGGAGCAGGGAGTAATCAACGTCAAAAAACTGGAGGGCAACAATGGACTCCAAGAAATGATGGCAAGAAAACTTGGACGCCAGAGCAAAAGAAACAGTGGCAAGAAAAGAAGGACCGTCCGAGGTATACCTATGAGGCAATGATGGATCAACCATGTAAATTTCACACGCCAAATCCGAGTAACCCGGCGGGTCACACGACTCGGCAATGTGAGTGGATGAGGAAGATAGAACAAAGTGGTTCAGGGAATGCTCAAGCACCTCGGAATGATCAACCTCGGCAGGAGTTACCCCGGCAGCAATTGCTCTCCGGAGCGAACATGCAACAGTTAATGTTGCCACCCCCTCCGCCGAGGTATGAAAATCATGAGAGAAGGTATGCAGTGCATCAGGTGGAAAATCGGAATCAGCCAGATCAAAGGTATCCCAGAAATGAAGGGAGAAATGAATACAGAGAGCATCACCAGAGTTACTGTGTGTTTACCACAGAGGAAACAGATAGAAAGAGTTTGCAGCGCCAACACATGGAAGTGAACGCAGTTATGCCGGCAGTGACGAGGTATATGCCTTGGTCGGATCAAGAAATTACTTGGAATATCAAGGATCATCCCAAGCTTATGCCGAGTCCTGGTTCATATGCATTAGTGCTGGACCCAACGTTCATCGGCCCCAATATCAATGTGAGATTTTCTAAGGTGCTGATTGACAATGGCAGCAGCATTAATATCATGTACATGGATATGATGCGCAAGTTGGGTATCTCGGAGAATATGCTCCAGGCCACAAGAACAACTTTCCATGTTATTGTGCCAGGCATTTCCTATGAACCCATTGGCAAGGTCCGGGTTGACGTATTGTTCGGCACACGAGGTAACTGCCGAACCGAGAATTTGGAGTTCGAAGTTGTGAACTTAGAAAGTGCGTATCACGCGTTACTCGGCAGGCCAGCACTGTACAAGTTCATGGCAAGTTATCACATCAGTTACTTGAAGATGAAGTTGCCCGACCCAAATGGAGTAATTACTATAGCTGGAGATTTCCAACGTTCCATTCAGTGTGCGTCAGCCGGGTCTAGCCTGGCCGAGTCACTCGTGATTGCGCAAGAGAAAAGAAACATACAGGAAGTGGCAGCATTGGCTCAGTCCGCGCAATAGTATATGTCGGTGTTGAGTAACCCGCATGGAAGTGTCTCATTTCAAGCAACAAAGGATACGGAGAAAGTGCCTGTTGATGATCTGTTCCCAGAGCGCACTGTAACAATTGGTGTCGGGTTAAATGACAAATAGGAAAGCGAGCTCGTCAACTTCCACCGTGAGAATCGGGATACCTTTGCTTGGTCCACACAGGACTTGCAAGGTGTTCCGAGGAAGTTGGCCGAGCACTCTTTAAATGTGAGACCCGGAGCAAAGCCGGTGAAGCAACCTCTCCGCCGCTTCGCTGAAGATAGGAGAATAATCATTGGGGATGAGATAGCTCGGCTCCTTGCAGCCAGGTTTATCATGGAGGTACTTTACCCGGATTGGCTATCTAATCCGGTGCTTGTGGAAAAGAAAAAAGATGATCTGGATGTGGCAGTGGTTTGGCGTATGTGTATCGATTAGACGAACATGAATAAGGCGTGTCCAAAAGATCCATTTCCACTGCCAAGATAGATCAGGTCATAGATTCTACCGCTGGGTGTGAACTTTTGTCATTCATAGATGCATATTCTGGTTTCCAGCAGATACCTCTGAATCCTAGCGATCAAATAAAGCCTGCGTTTATCACCCCGTATGGGGCTTATTGCTATCGCACCATGCCTTTTGGTTTACGTAATGCAGGGGCAACGTACCAAAGATGTATGCAAAAATGTTTGCACGATCAAATTGGTGGAAATGTGCAAGTATATGTGGATGATGTGGTTATAAAAACCAAGGAAAGCAAAACGCTCCTTGAAGATATTAGGCAAACATTCGCGAACCTAAGGAGATTTCGGATGAAGCTTAACCCGGAAAAATGTACCTTCGGTGTCTCGACTGGAAAATTACATGGATTTCTTGTCTCTAGCCGAGGTATCGAAGCTAACCCGACGAAAATCCGAGCCATAGAGCGAATGGAACTACCGAAGTGTCTTAACAATGTCTAGAAGTTCACTGGGTGCCTGGCATCTTTAAGTCGGTTTGTATGTCATATGGGAGAAAAGGCTTTGCCTCTCTATCAACTAATGAAAAAAGCGGACAAGTTCGTATGGACGCTGCAGGCCAATGAAGCCTTCATCCAATTAAAGAAAATGTTAGCCACTGCACCAGTATTAGCCTCTCCACTATCAAAAGAGCCAATGTTGCTCTATATAGCCGCAACCAACCGAGTTGTAAGGGCAGTGGTGGTGGTAGAGCGTGATGAAGAGGGTAAGTCAGTGCAAAGGCCAGTCTATTACCTAAGTGAGGTATTATCCGCATCGAAGCAAAACTATCCTCACTATCAGAAAATGGCATATGGTGTGTACATGTCGGCAAAGAAGCTAAAACACTACTTTGAAGAACACCCAATCAAAGTGATATGTGAAGCCCCCATATCTGAGATAATGAGCAACAAGGATGCAAGCGGCTGAATCGCAAAATGCGCAATTGAGCTAGCCCCTTATGCTCCGCAATACGACAGGAGAGATGCGATCAAGTCTCAGGCTGTGGCCGACTTTTTCGTGGATTGGGCCGAGATGCAATACGAACCACCGTTACCAGATCCGAACTACTGGAGAATGCACTTTGATGGATCAAAAACAAAAACCGGGTTAGGCGCCGGAGTGGTACTTACCTCGCCAAAGAACGACCAGCTGAAGTATGTATTGCAAATCCATTTCGCAATGTCAAACAATGTCGCTGAATATGAAGCACTTGTGCATGGGCTCAAAGTGACAAAAGAAATTGGCATACGTCGGATCCAATGCTTTGGCGATTCGGATTTGGTAGTTCAGCAAGTCTCGGGGCAGTGGGACGCTCTTGATCCAAACATGGCATTATACAAATTCCATGTGCAAAAGATATCTAGGTACTTTGAGGGATGCGAATTTCACCATGTACCCCGGCTGGAAAACGAGGCTGCCGACGTATTGTTGAAGCTCGAATCAACCTGACAAGCAATTCCACCGGGTGTAGCGCTAGAACACCTCAGAAAACCATCTATCAGGCCATCCCCAGAAACCGACTCAATTTACATCCCGGCATATCCGGAGTCAGGAGCTGTGCCCATGGACATTGATGTGGGAAGTGGTTCAGGAAACCCGGGGACTGCTTCACAGAACCTGGGGACTGCGCAGCGAGATCCAGCCGAGGTTATGCCGGTGGAACAAATGGAAGTAGATGAGGATGTGTTTCCGGTGCGAGCCATACCTGCTTGGGCATTGCCTATATTCCAATTCCTGAAGGATGGATCCTTGCCCGATGATGAAGTGCTTTCAAGGCAAGTTCAGAGGCGCGCAAAGGCATACATGATTATCAATGCCGAGCTATACAAGAGGAGCGTCACAAATGTCCTGCAGTGGTGCATTGACCCGGAAGAAGGGCTTGACATCATCCGAGATATACATCAAGGGTAATGTGGGCATCACGCCTCATCCAGAGCATTAGTGGCAAAATCTTTTCGACACGGGTTCTACTGGCCAAGTGCCTTGGAACAAGAAGAAGATCTAGTAAGAAAATGCAATGGCTATTAGAGGTATGCTACCAAGACACACATGCCAATGTCGGAACTCAAGACCATACCAATTACCTGGCCATTTGCCATATGGTGTCTGGATATGGTTGGCCCGTTTAAACTAGCAAGAGGGAATATGACACGTATCTTGGTTATGGTGGACAAGTTTACGAAGTGGATTGATGTGAAGCCAATAAGAAAATGTGATGGAGCTACGGCCGTAACATTCCTTAAAGATATTATTCTGAGATATGGCTATCCTCACAGTAAACAGATAATGGCACAAATTTTGCTGAAGGAGCATTTGCATGATTCTGCCGAGATAAGAAGATCCGGCTGGACGTTGCCTCGATAGCCCACCCCGCATCGAACGAACAAGTGGAAAGATCCAACGGATTAGTATTATCCGGGATAAAACCCTGGCTCATTGAGCCGCTGCAAAGATCAGCGGGGTGCTGGATAGAAGAACTACCAGCGGTACTGTGGAGTTTAAGAACAACTCCGAATCGATCAACAGGCTATACGCCATTCTTTCTGATATATGGGGAAGAAGCTGTATTACCAGCCGACATAGAGCATGACTCGCCTAGGGTCACCCAATACACAGAAGCCGAAGTGCGTGAAGCCCGGCAAAATGATGTTGATCTGCTGGAAGAAGCGAGAGAATTGTCATTGTCCAGATCCGCCATATATCAGCAAAATCTCCGACGCTATCATAGCCGGAAAGTTAACCCCCGAGTCTTTCGGGAAGGTGATCTGGTACTCCGGTTGGTACAACGTACCGCTGGCATGCATAAGCTATGCCCCCATGGGAAGGGCCATTCATTGTGAGCAAAGCATTGCACAATGACTCGTATTATCTGATCGATGCAAAACCATAGGAGAAGAACAAGGCAGACAGGTCCGGTGAGGAATCTAAGCGTCCATGGAATGTAGGCCTACTTCATCCATTCTACACTTAGCAAAGAAGTGTGTGTATCCGAGTCTTCTCATATGTCAGTATGTATGCCGGCAATGAGTTTATCAATGAAATCTTGGCACCTCGAGCAGTAACTCGGGGACTGCCTTAGTAATATTTACTATTTTCTGTATTTGTTATTCGTATGTCGGCTGGCGTAAGTTGCTTCTACCTAAGCCGGATTAGTAGTGTGTGAGCACCAAAAACTCAACTCTTCGATTTGCTGCTGTCCAACAAGATTTGGCTTCATGGCAAGCAAGAGAACAAGTTTGGAATTGCGTAGCACACAAAAAACGACTAAGAAAAAGAACTTAATCGAGGCGACATTTGTTATTTTGACTAACTTTATGTTTACCTTGTTTTTACTACGCTGAATTATTTTGAGGTAGTCCTAAAGTTTCCAAGTATTGTTAATTCAATTTTTTAAACTCGGACTCGTAAGTCATAAAACCGAACCAAGGTAGACACGAGCCGAGCCAAGAAATTGGAGAAACAAGAAAATGAAACTCGGGGACTACGCCCAAGTTAATCCGGCACGAGCAACTTAGTAGCAAAACATAATTTGTGTGCTTAATACATTTGCACCCGGCATACCGGGGATCTGATAAACTGCAAAGTGTTTGATCAAGGAGCAGCAGGGGGAGGTAACTTGGCGCAAGCCTTGCGCTGAGCTATCCAATCCGGGTCAGTGGACCACCTTGATCCGTTACACATGCACTCGAGAAGCTTCAGGTTTATCTTTTCATACCAGGTGAGCACATAGTGGAGGACGATTTCAGCTCCGGCGCGTCCGGCAGATTCTCTCCAGAGGTCAAGTTGAGTCTCGCACTCCATTAGCTTGCTAATCAAAGCAGTGGACCCCTCCGGAGTGTCTTCATCAGGCCAAAAGGCATTGAGGATCCGGACTGCTACATCCAGGATATCCTTACCATAGTTCTTCACGATATCGACGCGAGAAGATAAGCTGACCAGCAGGTCCTCCATGTCATAAGGAATGTTTTCGGCGCCAGAACCAGTTGGGGTGCCCCTCTTCTGGCGGAACTTGGCAACGGCAGTGGCTGCAATGGCATCACCCTCTGGAAATTTGTCTGAAAACAAGACAAGTGCAATAAGTAAAGGAAGTTGACCCGGAAAGATCAATGTCGGTTGAAGGAAAAGAGCCTACGAGAAATATGGCTATGGATCCGGGTCAGCTCCTTGGTGCAGTTGTCACGCCTCTTCCGGAGTTGCACAAGTTCAGCATTTGCCGACTCAATCTTAGTGTTGGCCTCCTTCAGCAGTTCTTGATCTTTGGAAATTTGGAGGTTGAGACGTTCTCGCTCTTCAGTAAATTCTTGGCCAGCTTTATCTAGCTCGGTTTTGTGGAGCGCCTTGAGCTTCTTCATTTCTGCCTTGAGCTTGGCAATATCATCATCCTTGGTCCGGAGAAGGGCGAGCTCATCATCCTTCTTCTTAAGTTCGGCCTGATGCTACCCTGCTTGTTCGAGAAAATGCAGCATCATATCAGGCATGGGCACACTATCTTCAAGAGATGCTGAAACAATTTGTTGACCCGACAAAGCCGAGGTATGAATATTTGCCGAGCTCAGGAGAAGGGAAAGAGAGCACAGAAGTTAAGTAACCGAAGTGACTTACCTTTTATCTGGTCCAAGTTTTTCCTCATGAGGATGTTCTCGGCCTCCACTCTGGCTACCCAATCTGAATAACAGATTAGTTCAGCGGGAAAAGACAAAGAAAGATGGAAAAAAGCCAAGGAAAAACTTACCCCGTTTTTCAAACTCAGCGAGAAGCGTAGAATGTTTCGAACGCAGCGCTTTATGTGTGTCCAATAGGCGCTGAAACTCAGCGCTCCGGCGATTGGTAGTCACCTGAAAAAGAGCAAGGATAGCTTAGTCAGGTGCATATTCGAAGTGTACAAAATCTGAGCCAAGTGGAACTTAACCCGGCTTTAGGTGTGTGCATATTCGAAGTGTACAAAATCCGGGCCAAGTGGAACTTAACCCGGCTCTAGGTGTGTGCATATTCGAAGTGTACAAGATCCGGGTCAAGTGGAACTTAACCTGGCTCTAGGTGTGTGCATATTCGAAGTGTACAAAATCCGGGCCAAGTGGAACTTAACCCGGCTCTAGGTGTGTGCATATTCGAAGTGTACAAAATCCGGGCCAAGTGGAACTTAACCCGGCTCTAGGTGTGTGCATATTCGAAGTGTACAAAATCCAGGCCAAGTGGAACTTAACCCGACTCTAGGTGTGTGCATATTCGAAGTGTACAAGATCCGGGCCAAGTGGAACTTAACCCGGCACTAGGTGTGTGCATATTCAAAGTGTACAAGATCATATTCGAAGTGTACAAAATCCGGGCCAAGTGGAACTTAACCCGGCTCTAGGTGTGTGCATATTCGAAGTGTACAAAATCCGGACCAAGTGGAACTTAACCCGGCTCTAGGTGTGTGCATATTCAAAGTGTACAAAATCCGGGCCAAGTGGAACTTAACCCGGCTCTAGGTGTGTGCATATTCGAAGTGTACAAGATCCGGGCCAAGTGGAACTTAACCCGGCTCTAGGTGTGTGCATATTCGAAGTGTACAAGATCCGGGCCAAGTGGAACTTAACCCAGCTCTAGGTGTGTGCATATTCGAAGTTACTAGGGAGCTACGCTAATTCTCTAAGGAGCATCCGGCCGAGTAACAAGTTACTCCCCCGGAGGCTCGGGGACTAATGGTTATATGACTAAGCACTAGTACATGTTAAAGAAAATATGAAGTAGCGTACCTCCATCATCCGGCCGACAAGGTTGATAGCGTTGGCAGGCCCAAATTTCTCCGGGAGATCATCGTTATTGACGAACTCTGCCTTGTTCCAGTTATTGACGAACTCGATCAAGGCCGGAGGATAGCATTCTCCGCTAAGCATGTGGGGCGCGATCAATCACTTGGCGTGGGCCTCTTTCCTCTCAACTTGTGCAACAGCGGGGCTGGTGTGCAGAACAAGTTGCACATCAGCTGACCCGGCAGAGGTGTCTTTCTTCGGTGGGGTCTTCTTCGGAAGCATGGATGCAAGTGTATGCTGTCCAGCCTCAATAGATGCTGCCCTGGTGGCGTCAAAAGCCTTGTTGCCCTTGGGCTGCTGCTAAGAGGTTGAAGTTTGTGCTACGGATTTGCCCTTGGGCACAGCCTTGGTGCTAGCCTTGGTGCTGGTTGTGTCTTCTCGCCGAGCCTTGGTAGACTCGGACGAGGCGGAGGTAGTTGGTGCTACTGCTGATACTTGTGCTGCTGCTGTTGGTGCTGGCGCTGGTGCTTGTGTTGGTGCTTGTCTTGGCAAGGGTGTTGTTGGTACCTCGGAGGTAGCTGGTTGCGGCTGAGCCGAAGTGGATCTGGGAGCATCTACTTCTCCAACAGAGCCACTTCCCCCTGCACCGAGGTTGCCCTCCTCTGGACGAGGTGGGCTAGAACCCGGAGCAGCCGCTGAACCCTCCTGAATGGGGCTCAGTGGGCGAGATTCGTCACCATGAGGGGGAGAGGGGCTATGCTAGAGGGGGAAGCAATACTGGATCTGCTCTGAGGTACCTCTACCGTAGCCCTGCCGAATCAAACGATGAACAATAAGTTACAACTAAAGAAAAGCACGAAGCAGAAAATTGGATAAGGAAGAGGTGACTTACTCGTCAGAAGTCAATGGCTCCTTGGGTTTTCGAGCCCTCCGAGCTGTGGCCTTAGCCGTACGCTTGGTGGCGGCTTTGTCTGCGGACTTCTTGCGCCTCTTGGTTGGCTTAGAAGGTCCGGAGGAAGAAGCAGAAGCGGCTCCCCTTTTCTTTGACGCGGCCAGGACAGGCTCGCCCGTGGCGAGAGGAGGATCTTCGTGGATCTGCCCTCCCAGGTTAGCGGATGCCGGAAAGGCGTAAGAAAGGGGGACAGCGTCAAATGCTTCCATCACCTCAACGTCGGAATCATCTTCATCATCAGGACAATCCCTTAAGTAAGAGAATTTACCGGTGGGTCGCTTGGTGGCACGGGGAACGGCAGGAACATCTCTCGATCCGGCTCCTCCTCGTCCGGGGCATCTCGATCATTCTCCCACTTAAGAGAAGGCTCGGTGCCATCCTCGAGGGTTTGCTGAAGATACAACTAAGAAGAAAATGCAAAGGAATCAAACAAACAACAAATTCTGACATACGATATAACTCGGGAAAAGAGTGGATCACGAGATTTACCACAGGAGGAAGCCTATCTCGGCAGAAGTGCTCGCTCCCCCACTCCCAATCGGTGGAGAAGTTCTTGTCAGTGGTGAAGAGGGCCTTGACCCGGCAGAAAATCTCGTTGTTGCTCAACTCGAATGATGAAGTCCGGTTGGGGTCAAGGCGCCAGCTCATGTGGCAAAGTTTATGTGTGCGTTTCTGGAGAGGGGAGATCCGGTTGCAGATGAACGTGATCATCGCGTCATCGTTGTGCAGCCCCGCATCCTTCAGCTCCTGGAACCGTTTGTTGACTTGGTTTGCTAGGACAGTGGGTTTCTTGGAGATCTAGTCCCAGAGATACGGATTAGGAGGACCCGGAACGTAGGGGCGTAGCCGGATCAGATCTTCAGTCGTGCCATTTCTGACATAAAAGAAGGTTCGGGCCCAGCCCTTGCAAGAATCAAGCCCCATGACTCAGGGAAAGACGAACTATTTCCGGGGAGAAATGGAAGTTGCACTGAACTGCGTAAGTTGTTTGTCCTCTGGGTCAAGCTCCTTATTCGGAATCACGTTGCGAAGACCGAAAAACCGGATCCAGAGCTCCTTAGTGGGCCACAATCCGACGTAGCCCTCTATGGTGGAGGCAAAGGAAGAAAGGGAAGTGGTGGCATTCGTCGGAACGTGGTGCGGTTGAAGCTCGTAGATGTTGAGCCAATCGTGGAACAAATCGCTAATGGGGAGGTCGAACCCACGCTGGAAGTGGGAGAGGAACACTACGAACTCACTTGGATTAGGTGAGGGAGCAAGTTCCTCGGCGGCGAGGCAGGCAACCACGCCCTCCGGGATGCGCCGGGTGCTGTACAACTAGTCTAGGTCGTCTTGGCGCACCCAGGAGCCAGCCCAGGCGCCGCGTTCGGTGTTCTCCGCCTCCTCCTCCATCTCTGCCTCCGCGACGGCGAGCTCCTCCTCTATCATATCTAGGTCACTGACCTCACCGGCCCTATCGGAGGTGGGGGAAGTGCCTTGGATTGGCGCGGACCCGTGGCGGTGGAGCTGCACGGGAGTAGCGGCGATGCTGGCGCGGAAAGGCACGGGGCGGCGGCGGCACTGCTAAGCAGGTGCGGCGGCGGCAACGTTGTTGCTGGGAAGAAGAAGAAGAAGAGGCAGAGGGGCGCGAGAGTGGGGAAAAATACCAAGGGCGCGCCCATCCCCTATTTAACCACGCCCAGGCTGGGGTAGTGGGATTATGCGGTGCAGCGAGGCCACACGGTGTGGCCATGTATTCACCGGGTTAGACAATCGCAGACAAGCCACAGGAAGGGCCACAGGGCGCAGGAGATCCCACGACGGGACGTGGTGATACAGTTAATGAGGAGATAGACACGATGTGACATGTGCAACAGTAACACCTGACATTAACTGCAGCAGTAACTGGCGCAGACCCTTAAAATGAGGCAAAGTAATGATTACCCTCCACGTGGGGAAGCGTACGAGAGAAGGAAGAATAACCCGGATAACTATGGGATGACCCGGCCAACAAGTGAAAGCTCGGAATGTGCCAAGTGAAAAGCTATCCAGTGAAATCTGGGATATGAGGTAACTCGGAAAAGGGAGCAAAAGGCTCGGTAAAATTGAACCTGTTGTGGCCTTAGCGGCTGAGGCTGCTAAGCCCGCACCAGCTTCGGGGACTAATGTTGGGGGATATCCCCGGGTAGGGTCACGCCGGGGTATAATGGCCGAGTTAGCCGAGGTACGGCAAGGTCAAAGCGAATGCTGGCCGAGTCACCTCAAGGTAGGCCGAATCACGGAATAACCCGGACCGGAGGATGACCACCTAACTGGGTCCCGGCCGACTTATGTCGTATGCCGGCAGGATTTATGTATGTTGTATGCAGGTACTAGTGTGGCCGGATTAACCAGGCACGATCCGGGTTATATCAGGTTTGCAAGAGAAGGAAGGTATCTCGCTGGTCAAAAGGAGGTCACTGTACGCTGGAGCGTGAGCGAAGCGGACAGAGGCTAGGACCACCGAGGCGTGGCCGACAAGGGTGACGCTGCCTGTGTCGGATGACGCTGGCGCCGCAGAGGCTCATGTAGCCTCTTCATGGCTTACGATGCGGAAAAGTGACCCGGTCGGTCTACTATTTTGGGAAGAGGCATATTCCCTGGATTATATACCTCCACGTATGCCCTAATTGAATACCTAGCCACCCCTATATAAGGAGGGCTAGGGCATCTGTAGAAGGGGCTGGTTGTTTTTTGACTGGGTTAGGGTTTTACTTGGTTGATCTCTAGTTGGTCCATGAGAGCTAGCTAGTGGAGAGAGTAAGAGAGTTCCTTCTTCCTCCTCTCCCCAACACAGCTCAAGGAGCACTTGTAAACCTTGCATACCCACTGAATACAAAACATCTATGTGTGGAATCACCACACTATCCCTCCATGGATTCCTCTAGTGCATATTGTCCCCACCTTTAGCCTATCCATGGCATCTGCCGTGACACCACCACGACAAGCAATGCCCTTGAAGGCAGTGGCCAAACCATTATAAACAAGGTTGGGTAATCTTCACAACTTAATTGGAGACTCCCAACACCACCACAAATCTTTACACCGGAATGGTTGAGCTTATAGGTGAAATATTCCATCTAGGGTGCCCAAACACTAAACAGTAACAAGATCCACTAAGTCTTGCAAAGGGGAATCAAGTTTCCTTCAGCTAAGTGGTAAATCCAGGTCTTTTCTCTCAAACTCTAGTAGTTCAAATAGTTTGGTAGGTTAGAGAGAGAGATCTAGGGAAATGAAGCTTCTGGTATTAAGGGAGGAGAGAGAGTGAAAGAGGTAACTCTTCCTAGGGAAGAAGAGACACTATATATAGGGGGCCTCAGAATCATTGCCAACAGATTTGTAAAGGATGGTACTACCATAGTGGGAAGAAGTAGGCGTTACACATATACTGCACTAGGTGGTACTCCCTAATGTACATGTGAAAGTACCACTTATCAGTATTACCAAAGAAGTATATCTATAGTGACGTTTATAAATAATACCTTTGATCCAGATTATGGATGCAATATAATAGTTTTTTCCAGGTTTTGTCGATCCAGGAAGTACGTTTTAGGTGTAAGATTAGTTTGGAGGATACTCTGAGAAGTTTTTAGTATCCTAGTTTACTGAACCAATTGTTTATCATTTGCATATTCATTGATGTATGAAAATAGGCTAGTAAGGGTGAAGGTTTCGCATGCAATTATGCACGAAATAGGATATAAAAGATTAAGTGAAGCATTGTGATATCGAAAGTGCATTTAGTGCCATCTAGTTGGTGGGTTTTAAATGATTAGTGGTAACATTAAATATGGGAATAACTATTTTACTTAGTGAGTACACAATCACACTCTCCGAGAATGTTTAGTGTAGCATTAAAACAACACTTCAAAAATAAACTCAAGCATGACATTGCAACTACATCAACACACCAGGCATGCTTGAGGGGCTTAGAAGGCCAATGCTAAAGCATCACCGTATGATGAACTCAAGCAACAAATCTATCATATCCCAGAATTTTAGTTTTTAATTCATTTGAGTTTTATGATAATTGATTATAATTTGGTTTTCTCCTAACTTTTGCATGAAAGAAAAATTGAGTGCTTAATCTAAGTGGAAATATGACCCGACATCTTTGTGCATGTCAGCGCAGTATTACTCATGCATCTTAGTGTATCCACGTATAAAAGTGTGAGCTGGCTTTGCCTATAATTATTCATGCCGGTCTGGTTCATGCAAGGAATTTAATCAGGAGGGAGCTATGTGGCATGGTACGAGAGGATACTAGCTGAGTCACAACTTTTCTCCTCCCTGGATGTACTGCATGTTAGCCAGGTTCAAGGGAATTTTAGATTTGGTCACCGACATGAATCATCTGCCAAAGCTTAGTGTAGCTCAAGTATTATAGCTAGCGTTAAACCGACAACCACAACCTATAAATAGGCACACCGGTAATTTCTGCTCCTCTCGTAATGTCGGGGGATCGCCCCGTAGGTTAACCGGATGGTTTACGAGTCGTTCGGTTAGGAGAATCCTTTAGTCAGGTAGCAAGTAATTGCTAGAGTCGAGGAAGTAATTGCTAGAGCCGAGTGATACGATCTAGCAGGATGTAAGACTGGTGCTGAGAAGGTATAAAGACTAGAAGATATCAGTCCAGCTAGAGGATCCTAGCCGGATTAGCAAAGCTAGAAGAGGTGGCTATAGCATGACGCGTTGTACAGTGCGGTCGAGCCCTAGCCTGAAGATAGGACGTAAAGGTGAAGCTGATACTGAAGACTTTGAAGCTGACACAGCGTACAGTGGAAACGATTGACACTGTGTTATGGGGCCCTTGTGAGGGTGAACCTTGTGTAGGGGTTCCGCATATGAAAACAATAATTTTTACCCTACGCCCCTGAACCCTAGATGTTGCCAGGACCTATCTATTAGTAATGTAGTAACGGGAGGTGCTTTTCACGAACTTACCGTTGAAGACCGAAAATCATTATCAACGCTCAGGAGAGCGTGGTTGATGTAGACGAGCCGAAGCCGAACTCAAGGTGATGATGAAGTCCTTGCGCTCATGTGGATCAACGACTTGAGTGCCTCAAGTGTGAAACCTCGCGGAGAGTTACACACGTCCGGTGCCTGACGATGACTCCCACTTCCCCGATCCAGCAACAGTTCTGGAAGTAGAGCTCCTAGATCCGAATCCCGCAGCGCGACGACGCTCCGTGGTGAATATGTCTCTGGTTCGCGCAGTCCAAACTTGGTACCACGATCACACGAGAGAGAATATAAATTGGATGTCTCCCCAAAAGTGGGAAAATCTTTATTGAATATTATGTGTATTTATCTGGGCAAATACCCCCACTATATATAGGGGGAGGGGAGGTACTACCTCCCTCAAAGTCCCGGGGTGGGACTAAAGGAGGAGGAGAGGTGGAAGGGTGGCGCCGCTAGCCACCCCCATGGGCCCCGCGCGGGAGAGCTGTCCCACTAGGGCGCCGGCCACCCCTCTGGCCCTTCTCCCTCTTTCCTTTTCCCTAATAGGCCCTCTTCCCTCCGGAATTGGCCCATTATGCCTTTTGACCTTTAAATTGGTTTTCTCTTGTATTAAATAATTATGAATAAATGATTAAATCAACATTTAACATTCATTCACATATTATGCAATCTCCGTGGCTATGGAACACCTTCCACCTCCACTCTGGACATCCTCCGGATTTACCGAAACCCTTCGGGTTTTCTCTCTACTCTCCTTCGGCGATTCTTCCGATCCTATAAACACTCTCTAAGCATCATCAAACCCTTAAGAGTGCTACCCTACGGTTCGGGAACACTCTAGACATGGTCGGGACACTCCCGGACCAATGATCAACAGAGGGACCTGGATGGCCATGTGACCCCTGTGCGTTCCACGAAGATCTTTCGTTGTTTGAACCGGGATGGACGTGTCTTATTCCCTTTGTCTCTCGATACTTGCATTGCCCGAGATCTAATGAATGACATCACCATGTCATGTTCAATCTCATTACTGAACAATGCTACTTGACTCGTTCTAACAAGTGATATCCCTGTGATCAAATCACATGCTACGCAACTATTGGATATAACTTATCCGAGTGGGCCCTTGAGTATCTTTCCGTCACGTGGACGGACAAATCCCGCTCTTGACATACATCTCCTCTACTATTTCCTCCGAGTACCTGAACACGCCTTTATAATCACTGTATTACCAAGTGATGCTTGATGCTATCTAAGCACTCTCGGGAGACGGTGATTGATATAGCTTTGCGGTCTAAGGAATAGTCTACATGGATCCATTTCTAATCATCGTAACTTGAACTTCATGACATGATCGGGTCACAATGTTTAGGTTGGGTATTGGTTCATCATCTCATTCTCAGAATGAGTTGACTCAATTTCCAACTGGCATAAATGCCACATGATCAGGAAACTTGATCATCTATTGACCAATGAACCAGTGACTAGAGTTTTACTGGGAACCCCTGGTTGTTTATATATCACACGTGTATTGATATTTCCTCTCAATACGGTTATAGCATGATATAAAACTTAATCATAAACTTTATTACTATTTGTCTCTAGGGCATATTTCCAACAGTCTCCCACTTGCACTAGAGTACAAATAAACTAGCTGCATTTGTTCTTAATTGTTGGCACCATATATCCGGTACCCAGAACATGCTTGATCACGAAAGAGGTTGAGTCTTGGGTCTGTACTTTACAGTCCCAAATCCTTTGCAACTTACTAATGTCACCTTGATTGACATTAATACTTTACCATCACATGATAACATCTGTGTGTATGCATCGTCGCTATGGCAGCAGAACGAGGCCTGATTCCATGAGCCTACAGTGACTTTAGATCAACCTCGAGGGCTTTCTCATGGGCACTATGCCCTGGGACACATCATTCTATTTTAAAAGCGAACTAGCCCCACCATAACATTATACAACACTTTAGATGGTACCCTTATCTATTACTATAAATGTGTTCATCGAAACACGAGTGCACCCTGTGCAACTTTCGATGTTTTTGTTCACCTTGCTTCCTACTTGACTTTAGTCGGTATTACAGGAGTTTCCAACATATTCCCTCATCACATAACACTTTATGCTTTAAGATATGTCATCCTATATGGATTTGGAAAACATGTCTACAGTTCTCTATTAGACACTTTGGACAAACTTAGCTCAATGTTCCGTGATTCAAACTTAATCACTTTTAAACGTTCCTTATTGGATCATATATTATGTTAAGTTATCATCTTGGTTTTCTAAGATAGAACCTATGTCTCAACATAGTGGATGATGATCATCCTTTCTTTCTTTCTTTCAACCATTGATGTTAAACTTAATAATATTCCTAATTTGAGTTATTAAGGACCAGTTCCTTAATTAACTTCTATTCTGAAACCCTTTTCAGAATCCCTTAAGGAGTACTACATAATATCATAATACACTAATTATAAACTTCTATACCTTATAAATCATTATTTATCAGTACTTGCGCTTTTATTCTTAACACACTTAAGAATCACTCCTATAAGCTCCCACTCAAAATATGTTCCTAACATATTTGGGTATGAGTCATTACTCTTACTCAAATTATGTTCCTACAAATTTGAATTTGAGACTTATATTTCTCCCACTCAAAAATATGTCATTCACATATTGTTTTAGGAAGACTTTTATAGCTCATACTCAATTTCATGCAAATTGCATATCCACTCACTATTTTGAACGATTTCAAAATCCTTTGATCAAATATCAAACTTGGAGATTTACTATGAGATACTAGTACTTTTACTAGTTTTAAATCCACTAGACATTTAGCACACTTGAATCAAATTCATTTGAATTTGTCGAACACTATACAAACTGTGCTTTTGTTATTCACCCCCTTTTCCACTATGGCTTTGTAGTCATTTGGGAAAATTCCAAGTAACTCCTTTTACTTGTTAGATTCAGTAACGAATTGCTTTCTAATCTCAAGGGAATTTTGCTATGGGATTTCTCATAACTTTAGTTTACCATTATTTCCTTAGTAGTTTGTAGGTATGTCATATTCTGGTAATCATGACAAATGATTCACAAATGTCTCCATACAAGATATGGGTTACATTTTGAATCCTACTTCATGTAGTGAAAACACCAGTGGGGAAAACACAATGATCATTATCATCGATTCTTTTCTTTGTGAAGAGAAACATTCAGGAACATTTTCCGTTGCGCTTCTCAACACTCTGATGTGGGGTTTTGAATCCTCATCGTGTTTTTCACTATCTTCCATTTGCTCCATAACCGAGAAATATCACCGAATGCGAACTTTCTCAAGAATGCACCAAAATCTAAGAAATACAAGTTTTGCTTCTCTTTTGGTTATAGCTATGGATACTCTACAAGGACTTATTCGCTATTGTTTTGGTTATATCGAATAACCCCAAAACCTTTACGATGATCCATACTAGATATGGCGCCGATCTCACGAATCCAGATGTTCACTATATGTTCTAATTGAGTGCTAACTATTTCTAACTAATGGTCTCTACATCTACACTACAATGAATTATTTGGCGCCATCTATTCACCCATTTTGATATCAAATATCATATTGTGATCCTTTGCATTTTGACATTTCAAGTGCATTGCATTTCACAATCCTTTATGTCATTCTTATACAGTCGAATTTCATTACTATTGATCAAATCGTAGTAATTAGATTCTCTTTTATATTCATACCCTTTGTTTGATGAAACACTTTGATCATATCAAATAGTTTCATACTCATGTTTCCTTTGGTAAACTACTTTACACATATAAACAATCATATAATGATAATTACCATTTTTGTTAAAACACAATACATCGAATATGTATTTACTTTTAACAATTCATTAAAACACTTTGTATTCAAGTAATACACGGTGTTCAAGTTATTCTGCCGAACTTAGGCATGAATTATATGTGACAAGAAATCGAATGTCTTTCACATATTATCACATAACTTTGAATTCAAACAATGGTTTCATTCAAAATGAATATATCATTAAGTTGGGTATTTTAAGGCATTCAATATTTTACAAATGTTCATGTGTTATCAATTAGTTTCAAAACAAGGATAATTCACGCATAATCAAACAAGATATGAACACAGATAGGAATCATTCATAAAAGTGGAACAACTGTTTGTTACAAGCTCATATGAATAACCGTCTCACAAAGTGTGACACACACACAAGAAGTTCACAATCTTTTGATTACAATAATCATCCTAGACATAAACTAAATGATAAATGTTGAGGGAGAGTGTCGTTGGCCATCATCATCATGCTTGCCATCAACACGCAACGTCACCTCCTATCTAGCAAGCACCTCTCATGTAGAAGGATCTGTTTTCAGCAAAACAGAACAAGTATCAAATATACTTAACGCTTCAAATGTGTTTGCGGAATTATAAAATAAAATTGTATATCAAATATATACCTTTATCATCGATGACCTCACTAGTGATTGGTTCAACCTTTACGTTCTTGAAACATAATATGAACTCTTGGAAATCCAATGTTTCCGTATCACCACTCGTGATGCTACTCCGGACATGTCCTTCGTAGCTGGGAGGCAACGATCGAAGCAGCATGCCTATCGCAAATGGTTCATCCATCTAGTAGTCCACAAAGTGAACCAGTCTCATGTGTGCATCAAGAATGCGCTCCAAGTGACCCTTCAGCCATGTGTGCTCCTCCATCTTTATGGAAAGGAACTCTCCAAGCAGCTTGTGCTTCCACATGCGCACATGGCTTATGAACTCTGCTCTCAGCTGATCCACCATCGAATATGGGTCAACATCACCCATGAACGGATGGAGTTCATCCACCATCCCATAACGCATTATGATCTGAATGTAGGTGGACATGTCTTAACGATCGTGGCAGTCTACCAGCTCTTGTGGGTCTCATAGTAGTCTGGCTCAGTCAAATCCATCGTGCGGCGTATGTAGTCTACCACATGATTCCTAGTAAGGAGATCATTCAGGCGCACAAGCCAACTAGGGAAGTCAGATCCATCAAGTCTAAGTTTCTCACTCATTACCCATTCCTCAATGACAGAGTAAGCTTCACGGTGAGCCATCTCTACATTTATAATTGCAAAAGGAATTTAGACTAAGTTTATAATTAAATGATTTAATAATAACTCCACTCAGAAACACCTATCCCCTGAAGGGTTCTAGTCATAACACGACCCCTTTTCCCCACATCTCCCCCGATCATCACGGCCATCAATGTGGGTTCAAGGCTGGATGCTAAATGTCGATCACATCGTTCATGCAACTCGTGCTCGACCTTTCGACCATCCGCATTTTGAGGCCACGTCTCTATAACGTGCTAGGCTCGCCAACTCAACCTTAGTTTATTCGCTGTGCAACATGGCTTACACCCACTGTATGCGAACGTAGATATGTCTGACACCCGCTCACCACGGGTCGCCTCATACGGAAGAACTTTCTTGGTGGTGCACACTAAGGGGAACACAATAATTGGTCATTTTAACAGGGATCATCTTATTAGGCTACCGTCGAGTATCTAATACTAGCACACAATAAGATATACAAACAATAACATTGAATGTAAATGCAATGTGATATGGTCCTTCACATCGTGATCTCCATCCGTTGTCATCGGATTCCGATGCCAGGGTTCCGGCGCCGTAGACACCAGGGTACCTGTGTCTTTCCGGCGTGGTAGTCCGTCACTTCTGTGACTATCCACTACTACGTAACATAAGGTAATCATTTTACCTTTGCCACAACCATATCACAAAGCAACACTCCCTGCAAAACAAAGTTAGACGCCTCTACTTTATCTTTGCATGTTTTACGTGGCTGAATGGGCTTTCGCACAAGAACCGTTCTTACCTACGAACTTTCAGCACAACGCTGATCAAGTAGTTGTCTATAGTACACCCCTTTTGGGGCCCTCCATTTCAAATGGCATACCAACTAATGCGAGAGAGACAGACACGCCCCTAAGCCACTTTATACGGTACAAGCCGTATGTCAAGCATGGACCAGTCTCGTGAATGAACGCGTAAATTCGGTTGGGGGCCGCTTCATCAAGCATTGCTGTGGTATACACAAGTACACGTGGGAGGGTAACAACTAAACGATCAACGCCCACACACTACATCTCGTGTGTTCTACCCATACTAGCATTACTACGCATAGATCTAGCTCTGATACCACTTTAGGGGTTCCGCATATGAAAACAATAATTTTTACCCTATGCCCCTGAACCCCAGATGTTGCCAGGACCTATCTATTAGTAATGCAGTAACGGGAGGGGCTTTTCGCGAACTTACCCTTGAAGACCAAAAAGCGTTGTCAATGCTCAGGAGAGTGTGGTTGATATAGACGAGCTGAAGCCGACCTCAAGGTCATGATGAAGTCCTTGCGCTCCTGTGGCTCAATGACTTGAGCGCCTCAAGTGTGACACCTCGTGGGGAGTTACACACGTCTGGTGCCTGACGATGACTCCCGCTTCCTTGATCCAGCAGCAGTTGTAGAAGTAGAGCTCCTGGATCTGACGCGCTCTGCGGTGAAGATGTCTCTCGTTCGCGCAGTCCGAACTTGGGACCACGCTCATGAGAGAGAGAGAGAGAGAGAATATCAATTGGAGGTCTCCCCAAAAGTGAGGAAACCTTTATTGAATATTGTGTGTATTTATCTGGCCAAATACCCCCACTATATATAGGGGGAGGGGAGGTACTACCTCCCTCAAAGTCCCATGGTGGGACTAAAGGAGGAGGAGAGGATGAGGGATGGTGCCGCCGGCCACCCCCATGGGCCCTGCGCATGGGGCTGGCCCACTAGGGCGCCGGCCACCCCCTTTGGCACTTCTCCTTCTCGCCTTTTCCCTAATGGGCCCTCTTCCCTCCGGAATTGGCCCATTAAGCCTTTTGACCTTTAAATTGATTTTCTCTTTTATTAAATAATTATGAATAAATGATTAAATCGACATTTAACATTCATTCACATATTATTCAATCTCCGTGGCTATGGAACACCTTCCACCTACACTCCGGACATCCTCCGGACTTACCGAAACCCTTTAGGTTTTCTCTCTACTCTTCTTTGGCGATTCTTCCGATCCTATAAACACCTCTCTAAGCATCATCAAACCCTTAAGCGTGATAGCCTATGGTTCAGGAACACTTCAGACATGGTCGGGACACTCCTGGACCAATGATCAACAGAGGGACCTGGATGACCATGTGACCCCTGTGCGTTCCACGAAGATCTTTTGTCGTTTGAACCGGGACGGTCGTGTCTTATTCCCTTTGTCTCTCGATACTTGCATTTCCCGAGATATGATCAATGACATCACCATGTTGTGTTCAATCTCGTTACTGAAGAATGCTACTTGACTCGTTCCGACAAGTGATATACCAGTGGTCAAATCACATGCTGCACAGCTATTGGATATAACTTCTCCGAGTGGGACCTTGAGTATCTTTCCGTCACGTGGACGGACAAATCCCGCTCTTGACATATATTGCCTCTATGGTTTCCTCCGAGTACCTAAACACACCTTTATAATCACTGTAGTACCAAGTGACGCTTGATGCTATCTAAGCACTCTCGGGAGACAGTGATTGATATAGCCTCATGGTCTAAGGAATAGTATATGAGGATCCATTTCTAATCATCGTAACTTGAACTTCGTGACATGATCAGGTCATGATGTTTAGGTTGGGTATTGGTTCATCATCTCATTCTCAGAATGATTTGACTCAATTTCCAACTTTCATAAATGCCACATGATCAGGAAACTTGATCATTTGTTGACCAATGAACCAGTGGCTAGAGTTTCACTGGGAACCCCTTGTTGTTTATATATCACACGTGTATTGATGTTCTAGGCGTTACATGGGATGAGGACCAACTCTCAAGCGCGTAGGATCTGGCAGATCTGGTAGTACCGGTATTGGATGACCGGTAGTACCGGTCAGCGATAGTACCGGTAACTTCGATGCTGGCGTCCAGTCTCTAGGTGCGGTAGTACCGAAGACAGCGGTGGTATCACCGGTGGCACGGTAGTACCAACTTTTGGTACCATAGATGTCTGGCATGGAGAGCTTGGCGTCTGGTTGGTACGGTAGTATCGGTGTTGGCAAGAAGTAGTACTGGGCCTACCAGATGACACCTTCTTGCGTCTTCTATTCTAGGCCTCCTACTTGGGGAAATTGGCTCCCGGTTCATCCTTGTATTCTACTCTTGGTATCATGGTCATGGGCCTAGTCATATGATAGGCAACTTTCTCAAGTACGACTCCATTCACATGATAACAAAAAGAAGACAAGAGATGGAAGGAATTCACCTTTGTGGGCATGGATGGTGTAGCATGATGTGGACCAATGGTAATTTCCATGTGTTGGATGCATCATCCCCCCGCTTGAAAATGAGTCGACCTCGACGATTTTGTTTCATCATGCAAGGGGAGAGGTGAGCCCTTGGCCTTTTCCTTGTATGGTTGGATCGCCGGTGTCCAAGCATTGTTCATAGGTGTTGAAGATCTTGTAGATGTCCTTTCCATCATGTTGTGGTTGGATATCTCTTATCACGTTCCTTGTAGGTGGTGGTATATCTTTGGTACCTTTCAAAACCGACAACAAAGAGAGAGAATTGTATGACGGATTGTTAGTATGGGCCACATTCAAATTTCTCTTCTCACATTTGGTGGCTTGCGACGTGGTACTCATGGTTTTTCCACTCATTTGGGGCTTGTGGCACTCTCTCTCATGATGGTGGTTCACTCTCTCACCACTCATCTCACAAGGGTCCTTAGCTTGCTTTATCTTGTGCATGGATGTCATGTTGGATGCAATAACTTCGCTTGGCGTCACAGGTTGGAGCACGAATGTCTTGTCATTACACTTGAAGGAGTATTGATTAGTGCTACCATTATGTAGAGCTCACCTATCGTATTTACATGGTCTTCCAAGGAGAATGTGACACACGGACATTCGCACAACATCACACTCGACGGTATCTTCATATGGGTTAATCATGAAGGAGACATTGACCTTTGATGTTATCTTGAGTGCTCCATTGTCATCATGCCATTTGGCATGATAGGGGTGGGGATGTTCTATGGATTGGAACTTGAGTTTCTCACAAAGTTCCATACTTGCAAGGTTGTGGCAACTACCTCCATCGATGATCACCTTTATCGACATGTCATCAATTCTAGCACGAGTTTGGAAGTTATTGAAGAGTTGGTCCTCTCTTGGAATGGATTTTGTTGTCAAGACTTGAGCAATGACTAGGGAAGGGATTGGATCATGCTCGCATATAAGGGTCTCATCCTCTTCCATCGCGGCTTCCCTTGCAATTGCTCATTGAGTCAAAGCCTCATAGCCGTCTTCACTCATGGAATAGGTGGCGCCATTCTCATCCGTAAGCATAACTCTTTTGTTTGTGCACTCATATGACTCGTGACCCTTCACTCCATACTTGAAGCAAGTAACTTGACCATCCGATGTTGTGTTGGAGGAGGATGCTATCGCGGTTTTTGCTTTCTTGGATGAGTTTGATTCTTGGTGTTTTAGCTTAGCGGAGGCATTTGCATTGATGGAAGCAAAGTATGCCTTGGTCTTCTCATATGCATTCTAATTTTGCAAGTGTTGCTCGACTTTGGTATCTTGATGGAGGAGCTCAGTGAGGTTCTTGTACGGTTGGAAGTCAACAATTTTCATTATTGGGCGTCTCAAACCGTTAAGGAACCATGCTATTGTTTGCTCTTCGAGTTTTTCCCCATAAGCTTGCATCATAGTCTTCTCCATTTCCTTGTAGAACTCTTCATTTAACCTTGTGCCTTGCCTCAAATTTTGTAGCTTGTCGAGGAGGTCTTAGCGATAGTGCTTGGGGACAAACCTCGTGTACATCACTTCCCTCATCTTCGTCCAAGTGCTAATATGAGGCGCTTCTTGCTTCTCACAATTCTTTTGATATTCTTCCCACCAAACATTGGCATAGTCCTGAAATTTAAGGGATGCCATTGCAACTTTCTTCTCTTCGGAGTAGTTGTGGCTCGGAAGATTTTATCAACCTTGAGCTCCTAATCAATGTATGCATCAGCGTCTTCTTCTCCCTTTAACATGGGAATAATGAATTTGAGCATGCCAAACTTGCCATCCTCATGCTCGCAGTGGTAGTTGTGGCGTTATTGTCCCATGTTTGCTTCACTTGGTGCGCGTGTGGAGGAGGAGGAGCTTGATTGTGTCGAGGCGGTGGTGGTGAAGGATCTTAATGATCATCAAAGTCTCTTCTACGCCTTTGCTCGGGATAATTTGCATTAATTGGTTGTTGATGATGATGGTGGGGTTGGGCATAACAGTTATTGCGTCTAGCGTGGCGTGCATCCTCATCATCATCACTTCCATCCCATTGTGTCTCTCTATTGACGTGTTGTGGTTGGCGATGGTCATGGTGTGGCTGATGACGCCTATCATTGCTATAGTCTTCACTATGATGTTCTTGCTCATGTGGAGGTTGCGCTGGTACCATTGCTTGTTGCGGTTGGTGACCATGTACTTGTTGTTGTTGTGGTTGAGCATGCTGATAATGGTGTCGATGATGTCTTGTCTGGTGTGGTTGTTGAGCTTGTGGGTCAACCGCTTGTTGATGTTGGTGACGAGCTTGGTCTTCCCCATTATGGTGGTGGGGTTCTCCATGACAAGGGTGTGACTGCGAAGACTTACCCTGACGACTTGAGGAGTGCGTACGAGATGAACTTGACAAGCTTGAACAATGTCCATGGCGGTTGCCGAGATTGGCAATGGCTTTTTGAAGAGCTTGGAATTGAGCGTGATGCTCCGATTGATGTTGTCGGTCATGGTAGTCGAACTCTCTAAAAGTTTCATCAAGCTGGTCGCAAGCCTCTCAAATTGGGCATTGAATTCTTGGTGTTGCGCCCCTAAGTTGTGGTGCCTGGCAAAACCCTCTTCGTTGTTGAAGTTGCCATCTCCACTAGCTCCTCTTCCCCTAGACATGTTGTATTAGCACAATTGGGAAAAAGGGGTGATATTGTTGGAATGGTATGTGCTACCTTGCGTCACCAACTCAAAAATTGGAAATGTTGTTCTTACCAAGAGCAAAGAAAGTATTGATACATAGGACACAAACATAAGCCTATAGTGGAAGGTTAGGAAGGTGGATAGAAAATGGAACAACCAAATGAAAAGGTTATTGTCAAATGTGGGTAATATCCAACAAAAACAAAGTCACAGGAAAAGGTCAAAAAGGGTGACGAGAACCTACGACTATACACACACAGTGGAGATTAGTGTGGCTAGCACGACTAAGAAAATGAGAAGAAAAAATCCCAACAAAGACTAATGCTCGGTGACGTGCCAACGCTAGGAGAGACCATAGCCGGTTTTCCAAAAGATTGAGAAGTAACAGATTTTCACGCTTGCCTTGCTTTTCCTCGCACTCTTGCTTGGAAGCTTTGGACTCTCTTTTGCTATTGGTATCTTTATTTTTATTTTTCTTAGAAGCTTTTCTCTTTTTTTGATGTATCTCTTTTCTTTCTATGCTATGGAGTCAACTTTTGCTATTGCCCCTACACTATGACTATGCAATAGAAAACACACAATTCTTCGGCAAACACAAGATGAGCTATTCTCGATAGGTTAGGTAACACACAAAGGAATAAAGGTGGTTAAAAGGGGTGGTGCAAGTTATACCTTATGTTGATGTTGTACTTGCAACTGTTGGTGGGGTGGCGTGAGTTCCATGGTCTCGATGTCGATCACGAGATGGGTTGCACAAGCTTTTTAGATGATAGACACGCACACGAAACAAAAGTGACAAAAAGATTGGTAAAAAAGGAAAAGGGGTAAAAAATTTCGTCAGTTTGGGTTGGTAGTACAGCTCAACAACGCTGGTAGTACCGCTGATGAGTGGTAGTACCACTCGCAGCCCAGTAGTACCTCTTAGTGCAGATTTCTATTTCCATATCTGAAACGGGAATAGAAATGATGACAAAATTTCCTCAAATCCGAGCAATTTTGACCAAATTGGTTAGGGAAAATGCAAGCAAATGATTGACCAACTCCAAAGAAAAGTTTCTTACGGACCAAACCAAAATCAACTCACCAAAACGAGAGATCGATCCAAAAGAAATTTGGGGCAATATTTTTGTATTTTCGAATTCATGGTGGAAATTGATTAACAAAGTCAACTCCGTGGCAACCAAAAGCTGCTGATACTAGTTTGTTACGGGGCCCTTGTGGGGGTGACCATTGGGTGGCCCGATCTTCACGGATTTGATGCGGAGAGTGAGGGGAAACCCAATGAGCACGATGAAAACACCTTGAATACAAGGTAAATATATGAACACACGCCAAAACACACACTATTCGATTTGCCGTTGTTGGTTCGAATAACCAATCCAATAGAATCCTCGACGAGAGACCTTGCGGTAGAATCACCAAAGGAGAGATCTGCAAGCGGATGATAGAATCCAAATCAAGGAAAGACTAGCAACCAAGTAGAATCCCAAGGGGGAGACACCAAGCACTACTAGAATCCTTGACAAGGAGAGACCAAACACTTGAGGAGGGTCTTGAAGACTTGGAGATGGGCACCAAATCCAAGGCCTTGTATAACTCATAGATAACTATTGAGAGGGGGTTCCCATCATGGGTACGCACATTCCGTAATTCATCATCAAATCAAGGGTTTCAAGGATGGAGTGTGGGCATATATATAGGCTAGCCACGAGCTAGGGGTAAAATAGGCATAAATAGGAAGTTCTGGGCGTTACATGGGCTGAGGCCCAACTCTCAAGCGCGCGGGCTCTGGCACTGTAGTTCCAGTGTTGGATGACAGGTAGTACTAGTAGCTCCGGTGCTAGCGTCCAATCTCCCGGTGCGGTAGTACCAACGACGGTGGTCGTAGCACTAGTGGTGTGGTAGTACCGGCTTTTGGTACCGGAGAGGTCTGGCGTGGGGAGCTTGGTGTCTGGTTGCTCCGGTAGTACTGGTGTTGGCAAGCGGTAATACTGGGCCCACCAAATGACACCTTCTTGCATATTCTCTTCTAGGCCTCCTGCTTGGGGGTCTTGGCTCCTGGTTCATCCTTGTCTCCTCCTGTTGGTATCTTGGTCATGGGCCTAGTCATATGATAGTCAACTGTCTCAAGTAGGACTCCATTCACATGATAGCCAAAAGAAGACAAGTGATGGAAGCAATTCACCTTTGTGGGCATGGTTGGTGTAGCATGATGTGCACCAGTGGTAATTTCGATGTGTTGGGGTGCATCACACTATCATCACATCGGCCTGCACGACATGTACTATGCACATGATCTCCACTCTATGGCACTTTAGATGACCAGCCGACTAGGGCCCGCATGTGGGAACCGCTAGCCAGCCATACTGTTTACCGTTGCCCGAGCCCTATATAAGGGGAAGCAAGGCCTCCTGTGAGAGGATTGGAATCGGTTAGAGAGGTGATGAGCCAAAGGTATAGGGGGTGTATCGTAGTATTTTCGATAAGTAAGAGGGTCGAACCCAACGAGGAGCAGAAGGTGTTGACAAGTGGTTTGGATCAGGACTTCTCTGTAAATACTTAGCAAATGGATTTTTAGGGGGTTTTGATAATGCAGATAAATAAAGTGTAAATAAATAAAAGACAATAATAATAATTGTAGCAAGTGTCCCAATCATTTCTTTAGCAAAGGACAAGTCGGTTGTATTACTTAAGATGACCAAACGTTCTCGAGGACACATGGGAATATCGCCAAGTGCTTTCGCTTCATATAATTGATTAATGTTCTCTGGTTGGATAAGTGTTGTGTGGGTGAACCTATTCTAATGTACCGACCTTCCTAGGACTAATACATACTTATGATTATACCCCTTGCAAGCGCCGCAACTACAAGAAAGTAATTAAGATAAAACCTAACCACAACCTTAAACTTTGAGATCCTACACTCCCTTATGCAAAGGTTTCCTAACGGGGGTTCAGGTTTGTATCACTCCGGCAACCCCACGATTAGTAGCCAAATACACAATGCATTCCCCTAGGCCCATAAAGGCAAAGTATCATCATGTAGTCGATGTTCACATGACACCACTAGAAGAATAACACCACAACTTAAATATCAAACCATTAAACCTTTCTCAACACAATTCCACTACTGAAAACATGACTTCTCCCATGTCCTCAAGAACTAAACGAACTACTCATGAGACATCATATGGATCAAGATCAGAGATGAAATAATGATAAGTAACAATCTGAACATGAACAATAATTCAATGGTTCCACTCAATAGCATCAACTACAACAAGTAATCAACATCAGGAAAGTTTCCCCTAAGAACTATGCAAGATTCAACCCAATTGTTACAGCGGTACAAAGTGGTGGTGATGGTGCTGGTGGAGGTGATGATGATGATCCCGATGAAGTCTAGCTTGATGACGGTGTTGATGGCGACGATCTCCCTTCTCAGGGAAGGAATTTCCCAGGCAGATTTCCGCCTGCCGGAGAGCTCTTTCTCTCTGTGTAGTTTCTGCCCCGCAGAGGCGGCGGAAACTTTCTATGGTCGCTCCCCGAGTCTTAGGGTTTTGAGGGGATTATATACGCCAAAGGGCGATGCAGTGGTCAGGTGGCCACACCACTGGTGGCGCTGAGGTGGCCCGCCCGGGGATGGTGTGGGCCCCCTGTGGCCCATCTCCACTCCTTCTAGCCTCCTTCGTCTTCTAGGAAAATAGGAATTCCCGTATATTTTCTGGGATTTTCTGATCTTCGCCAATATTGCATCTGGACAGTGCCTTTTCCATCAGAATCCTGACTCCGGTGGTTCATCCTCCAAAAGTCATCAATTATGCAAAAATAGATGAAATAACATAAGTATCATCTCTTAATATGAAATATATCAATGAATAACAGTAAATTATGATATAGAATAGTGATGCAAAATGGACGTATCAACTCCCCCAAGCGTAGACCTCGCTTGTCCCCAAGCGAAAACTGAGCTCAATAAACATGATCACAGGTTTATGGCGTGAAGTGTCGATAAAGAGAATACAGACAAGAAGCATCACATTTATCAATACATAAATCATAATAGAAAACAACTCACTATTATATAATTTAACTTGCAATGAGTAAAGGAAACACAATAAAGATACATAAAGTAAATCATAATTGGTAATGGAAAACTTTGTTCTTGGTCAAAGAACGGTTAACAAATTGCAGGAGTTAAACATATTGGGGTTTTCAATGATAGCTTTCAAAGTAATTCACTCAGATAAGAGCAGTGTGCAAAACAAGGAACATAAGAAACATGATTGAATATATCATCATATGGATGATTGAATCACAACAACTCAAATGCTTGCTTGGGATATAAGGGAATAGGTTTACTGACTCAACTAAAAAGTAAAGATAGGCCCTTTGCAGAGGGAAGCAGGGATTTCAAGTTTCATAAAGAGCTTCCAAAAATTATGGTACTTATCTGCTTTCAACTCTCATTGCCCCTATCATAAGCATCTTGAGGTGATTAAGGTTAAAGTGACACAAATATGAGGATATACTTGACAAGTTATAAGTTGAAAATCTCATGCCCCTTGCTTACGAGTACCGAACCTCATGCTACTCAACTTTAGTCACAAGTAAGTTCTTGGCATTGTAAGTACATGTGTATCATGGAGAATCGTCAACGGGGTACCCCTTACCCCATGACACATGATCTATCCTATATCAAAATGACAAGGCAACATACAATGAGCATCTCAGTGATCTTTTTATTTGCTATTTGCATATGTTTTTATTGAGGATGCTTAACATAATGCTCACTATGGTTATGCTGCAAGTTTCCACCATGATTAGGCATGGCTTAGGCTAGCCGCCCAGGCGTTTATCTAACACACATAAAAACTCCATCAGATTACAAGCTCCCCTTTTATTTCACACCGCCGAGATCCATAAACAAAACAATCATGATATCAACTGAATAATAAGTGCAATGTTGAAAGCGTTCCCCATGGTACATGGTTCTGCTAATTCACAACTTATAAAGCGCAAGCATATAAGAAACATAGATGGACACAATGGTTCAAGTTTATTAAGTGCAAGAAAAATAAAGTGTGCCATCAAGTTTGTGAGAGCTTTAATCACTAGTTTTCACATAACAAGTTTAATTTGGAAGATAGATAAAAACATGATTTAATTGGAATAGCAATAATGCTAATAGGTAGATATGGTGGACACAAATGGCATAGGTTTTAGTTCAAGGATTGGATGCATGAGAAGTATTCCCTCTCAGTACAGGTTTTTGGCTAGCAAGGCTGGGTAGCACGCATAAGAATTGAAGGAAAGAAACAATCATACAAGTGATAGAAACAATGATGCAATCTTCCTTGGAAACACAAAAGATCTTAACTATAGAATACTAAGCTTATGAGCCAAACAAGAAAGAAAGATAATGAAATTATATTTCTAAAAGTACTTTTCTCTTTTCCATTCAATCCTCAAATAGTGTTGCTACTAACCAGAGCTAGGTTTGCTAATACCAATTAAATTTACTTAATGATCCCAACGTGATACCAATACTAACAACAAGATCAATCATATAATAGAAATTGCAAACTAAAATAAGATGTGCAAAAAGTAAATGATAGAACTTCTCATTAATATTCCATAACGACAGTTCACACTAAGGGATACATAGATAACTAACTAGAGGAGAGATACTTCCACAATGCAAACCATCCTATATGATAACTTCTCTATTCATGATATGACTCTACTAAAAACGTCAAAAGATGAAAGATAATGATGTGATACCGCGGCACTCCCCCAAGCTTGGAACAAACCAAGGGGATGCCAAAACCTGATGACAAATTACTCCTTCGGTGGTGGTGGTGTTCTCTCGATAAGATTTTCAATCAATTTCTTCAGATCCTCAATCTCGAAGGTGAGAGTACGAATCAACTCCGAATTTTGCTCGATGCGGTTCATGATCATGTCGGACTGTGAAACCCAGCCCTTGTGATTCTTTCCCCACTCTTCCTCCTTAAAGTGTTCTTTTTATGCATGGTTAGAACGAGGCATATCCCAATTGGAGGGTAATTTTTCCTTAGGCATCTTTTGGAATTGCTACTCATGTATAAGGGTATGGAAGTGATTCTTTATGCGTGGAGGAAGTGATCGTGATGCCAGACAATGGCGCGGAACCATCCCTCCAGTGGACATCCGTGCAGTCCTTTTGAGCTTGACAGGTCTTGCCACCACTCCAATGCTTGCAATGGTGGTGCTGGTGCGCGGATGCTGGTCTTCCTTCACTTCCTCTTTAAATTCGCCCTTGATCTCCTCCTCCTTCTTGGGGACTTGGAGATCATCTTCCACAGGCTTCTTGCCCTTATCATTAGTGGAGACCATCGTGCTTCTAAACTTGAGATTAGCTCCTGACAGAAACAGATCGAAATGAAAACACAACAAGAACACGATATATGAACCTCGAGGGATCCAGGGGATTATATATTACAAAGTTTAACAAAAAGAGAAAGGTACTGGGAGAAAACGGGTCGGAGACGGGATCCGAGGTGGCCACACCCCCTGGTGGCGCGGCTAGGTGGGCCCATGCCACGGGGTGGTGTGAGCCCGCCGGATTATGTTTCCGTCACTTTTTTGAATCATTATCATCTATGTTAGATAAAAACTGCAAAAATATAATTTGAAAGGTTTTTGGCGGACCTTTTCTTACTAGAACTGTTACCTATTTGAAAACGGACTCTACAGGTTTCTGAATTTGGTCTTGAATAAATTATTTCAGAGTCACCACTTGAATAACATCAATATCTTCATTGTAAGAATCTCCAGAAATATAGTGCTTGAGTCTTTGACCATTCTTCATCTCATTACATCATTCCCTCCTAACGCTTGAAAAAAAAATCATACAAAACTTCACACAATCTTCATTAGCAACATTAGTGCATGCGATATAATAATCGTTTGGGTTAAATTTCAACTGAAGTCCATCAAAACATAAGATACAATAGCAACTCCTTTCGAAATCCCAAAAGAATTCAAAAAGGAAATCGATTTAAGAGGCAAATGCAAAAATGGCAGAGATCTTTCAAAATAGACCAGCAGGTAAAGATTATTTTTTTCAAAAATCTTCTATTGCTCCAATCAAAAATTGCAAAACTAACGAAAGTTAAATAATAACCTGGGGCATGCACACACAAAAATTCACGATTTTTTACAGTGAAGCACAAAAATCTGTTTCGAGACAGCAACTTCCCCAAATCTTACTTCTCTCTCATTAGAGGCTGATCTTGACATAAAAACCAAACAAAAAGGATGAGGAGAGGTTATTATAGAAGCAATAACTTCCAAGACTCAAATAAACAAAAATATACTGAAAGCAAACATATAATGGGTTGTCTCCCAAAAAGCTCTTTCTTTATAGCCATTAAGATAGGCATGATAATTTCAATGATGCTCACATAAGATTATGAATTGAAGTAAAAGAGAGCATCGAGAAGCAAATATACACATATTTAAGTCTAACCCACTTCCTATGCAAGGGAATTTTTTAAGAAAATAAATTATTGAAACAAGCGGCTACCAGCATACGAAGACAAAACAAGTGCAACATAAAGACTTTCAGCATAAAGCAAGGAAACTTAATATTATTGAGATGCATAAAAACATTTTTCCTCTCTCATAATAACTTTCAGCATCATGAATAAATTTAACGATATAACAATCACATGAACCATAGTAACAATGATCACTTATTTTGACAGAAAGCACATGGACACAATATTTCCTAGTTCTACTAGGATGTGAAGCAATATTAGAAGTATCCTTACAAAGGATAATGTGTCCGTATTCTACATGTTTAGTGACAAGGTCTTTCACATTTGCTATTGCAGGTTCAACATCTATTTGTTCATCAGGTTCCATAGCTTTCTTTTTTTCTAGGATACACCCTGGAAGGTGTACCAAACACATAGAAGGAGCTGTTGATGGCAGTTACAACACCGCGACGCGGCGGGTCACGTCTACCAACAAAAAGGGGGTGGTAGCTCCCCCAACACCTAAGCCTACTCTCCCTCTAACACCACGTTCACCGGCTCCGGAAAGCCAAACACCTCAGAACGGAACAACCTAGCTAAGCGCCATTGCTGGAAGTTGTTCTGGATCTTCGCCTTGATGGTTGCCACAGCTGGGCGCACGCTGTTGAAAATCACGTCATTTCGGTGCCTCCGGATGCTCCAGAAGACCAGGATGATGGCCGTCTAGAGGTCTCGATGTTCCGCCTTCGAACATGGTCTCGTTGTCCACCAGAGAAGCAGGTCCGTGTCCGTAGCGGGCATTCACTGTGGTTTGTCCCACCATCTTAATGCCTAGTCCTAGATATCCCGGGCCACCACACATCCAATTAGAATGTGTTGGATGCTCTCTGGCTCCTGATCATAGAGAGGACACTTGGGTGGCCGTGGGAGGTCATGTCGCTCTAGGCGATCCGTCGTACAACATCGGTCCCTCGAGCCAACCACGCAAAGAACTTACAACCATGCGGGGTGCGCGAACGCCAGATCTATGTGGCGGCTAGGGCTCGAGTGGTGCACGCAAAGAAGGCACCATATGCTGACTTGGCGGAGTACCTCCCATCATGTGACAATTTCCAGGTCAGCACGTCCTCGCGCTCTGGGTTGAGTCTAATCCCAGCTAGCGCATGCCACAACAGGAAGAATTCGGGAAGCGCCGCTTCCCCCAGGTCTGGGCCACAATCCCTCAGCCAAGTCCCGTCCAGCCCCTCGCGGACTGAACGTGCCCTCACCTTGCTCGGGGGGATCACCGCAAGGAGGTTCAGGGCGATCTTGGCAACCCTGTGGCCATGTATCCACCAATCCTGACAGAACTTAGCTCTCTCCCCGTTGCCCAGAGTGTAGAAAGTGGTAGCATGGAAAAGCTCCATAGACTACCGCGGCGGCGCTAGGTCGAACTCTGCCCAAGGCCTATCGGGATCTACCCTTTGTAGCCACGCCCATCGGCACCTCAGCGCAAAGTTCAACAAGCGTAGGATGGGAATGCCTAGCCCGCCAAACTCCTTCAGCGAACACACCTTCTCCCACGCGACCAGGCAGTGGCCACCCTTTGCCTCCCTTCTGCCCTTCCACAGGAAGGCCCGGACAATCTTGCGGAATGCCACGAGCGTCTGGGAGGAACGTCCAGTGACATGAGAGCATGGACCGGGATGACCGAGAGCGTGGTCTTCACTAGGGTGGTACGCCCGCCCCTGTTCATGAGACACGCACACCATGGCTGTAATCTATTAGCCGCGTTATCCACCACAAATTGTAGTTGCGCCTCGGTAGGCTTGCCAAGGCCCAGAGGAAGGCCCAAGTATTTGCAAGGGAAGCCACCGATCTCGCAACCCAATATGTCTCGGGCGAGCTCCACCTGCTCAGGAGAGCACCGTATCGGGTGCACCGAACATTTCGCCAGATTGGTGCGGAGGCCAGATGCCCCCCAAAGTCCTCTACAATCGCTGCATAGGTATGAAGGTCCAGGGGTGTGCGGCGCACAAAGGTAATGACATCATTCGCGTACATGGAGGTGCGGGGACGTAGCCCACTAGCTTCCAACTCCGAATGGAGGCCCTCGGTCGCCGCCCTCTCGAAGAGCCTATGCAGCACATCCATCACCGTGTCAAACAGGAGTGGGGAGAGAGGATTCCCTTGCCTCAGCCCCCTCTGGTTGTAAATCACCACTCCAGGGGAGCCGTTCACTAGGACACGAGTCGAAGCCGAGCTCAGCAAACCACAGATCATGGCGATCCATCTCTCCCCAAAACCAAGCTTGGCCAGGATCTCGAGCAGGAAGGCCCAATCCACGGTGTCGAAAGCTTTGGTGATGTCCAACTTCAGCATGATCGTCGCCTTTTTGAGCTGATGGAGCTTCCTGGCCGTACCTTGCACGAGTTGGAAGTTGTCGTGAATGCATCGGCCCCTGATAAAAGCGCTCTGATGAGGGCCCACCAGTTGAGGCATCATAGGTGCCAGGCGAACCGACAGCGCCTCCGCCACTAGCTTCGCCACGCTATGGATTAGGCTGATGGGGCGAAAGTCCTTGACTTCCACCGCGTCTGCATGCTTCGGGAGCAGGGTGACCAGCGCCTTGTTCTTCACATGCAATCCCCGCGCGTCCCCTTCCCATAGCGATTTGAATGCCTCTAGCATGTCAGCCGTAATAATATGCCAACACGAGGTGTAGAACTTGCATGTGAAGCCGTCGGGTCCAGGAGCCTTATCCAACTCCTAGGACCGGACAACACCCCACACTTCCTCCTCCGAGAACAGGATCTCGAGCTCAGAGAGGTCGTGCTGCTACAGTCCTAGAAAGTCCAAGTCTAGAGCCGACTCACGCTCCGGACATGATCCTAGCAACTGCTCATAGAAGTAGTCCACTGCCTCGATCTTACCCTGCTGATCGGCAACCAACACCCACTCAGAGGGACAACACCAATGGTAGACCCACCAACAACAGGCTGAACAATCGACCCCCTATCGTTGGCCCCATCCAAGACGATCAGTAGCCGCCTAACCTTGCAGGTAAACACATCAATGAGCGGCAACTGATTGAATTCAATGACGCCGAGTGGGCTCCCTACAGGGCAACGCCCTGTCGCCAAACTCATCGAAGCAGATGCTGATGGATTCTCATTGGCTACTCATGCTGGAGTACAGGCACCAGCAATAGGTGAAGCACTCGACTCGATGAGCGCAAAATGTCGGCAGGTGAGTCGAGCTTTCGACGAGCTCAACTCTCTTCCATCAAAGGATCCTCCTCCAAGGGCAACAACTATGGAGCCGCCAAAAGGCGCTCTCGACTAGCGCAACTCAACGACAAGGAGCGAGACGAGGCCACTCGGGCCCTCGACTTCTTGTTCAGGACGGTGGATTCATGGGGCAACATGCTCCTGAAAACACCGCAAGCAGTGGTGACAGCAGCCACCATGTACCTGCTCAACAATTAGCCGCCAGCTGGGGATCTACGATCCGCCATACACCGATCTATGATCGCTAGCCTAGGACTGGTTGAAGCTGCACTCACCAAAGATCCAATGCTGGAGCCAAAGAAAAGCAAGGCTCTAGCCAAGTACTACTCGCTCTCCTCCAGTGATGACGAGCATGACTTGTCACGGCGATGCCGCTCACGTCGACATGATCACAACTATGATGCGTGTGACGACATCACACAACGCAAGGTCGACAAGATGCACACAAGGCGCGCCCGCTCGATGGACTCGGAGTATTACGAAATGGAGCTCTGTGGTGCCGGCTACTTCAGCAGGGCCATATGGAAAACATGAATGCCTAAAGGGTTCAAACTCCCATCGGAGAACCTAAAGTTTGATGGCTTTCAAGACTTGAAGATTTGGCTGGAGGACCACACCTCCTCCATCAGGCTACATGGAAGAAACAAGAGCATGGCCATGCAATGCCTCCAGCTACAGTTGTAGGGAGCTTCCCGTGCATGGCTCAATAATCTCCCCGCGGGTCGATCCGCAGCTGGGAGAAGCTGGTCTACAGCTTCGTGCGAAATTTCAAGGGAACTTACATATGGCCCGCATCTAGAGGTGGTCCATCATTAAAAACTCCATAGAGGACATCTCCAAGGACCGTGCAATCAAAGCGTTCAACGACGGCATAGACCGCAAAGAGCTCAGGGAGGAGCTAGGCCGCTCAAAGCCCAAAACAATTGACCACCTGATGGATATCACGAAGAGGTGGGCCGATGGAGAGGACTCGGTGAAAAACAACCGCGCCCACTCAGACGATGACGACGACCTCGGCTGCAGATGTGACCGCCGAGGAAAGCATCGAATGTGCGGCTACAAAGACCGCAAAGAAGTCGACATGGTCGCGGCTGGCTACACCGACAACCGTGACGACGGTAACCGCAATAGCTGGTACCGTAGTGGTGGTTACCACGACAGCAGGAAAACCACGCAAGTATGGAAACGCCGTACCCGTGATGAGGCTCCTGGAACATCGATCCAGGATAAGATTATCTAGACCTTGCAACATCCACTTCTACATCGATAAACATGATGGCAAGAAGAAGTCCAACCACCTCCTCAAGGACTGCCGTGAGTTCCTCAACCTCCACGAAGGCCTCGCCCAGATGAATCGCGATGCGATAAATTAGGGTTACGGAGCTGCCCCAGGTGCTGTGGCTCACGGAGCACCACCACCACCTGCGGCTGCACTAGCCCAAAACAACGAAGGCGAGCAGTACCCACGACCGCTGAGGAATATGGGCATGATCCAAAAAGGACGCCCATCCAATCGGGTGCAAAAATCAATCACTCGCCAAGTCAATTTGGCGGTCAACTCTTGATGGCTGTGAAATACCACCTCTTTTAGCCATATAAAATGAGCCATTTATGTCTCATATCATGTTTCTTTCAGCTATAGTTATGCCTTATATGCATGACTTCTAGTTCTCATTTACTTTCATATGAGCTTTGCACATTTAGGTAGAATTTTATCACTTTTCCTTGTCTATGACATGTGTGTAGGTGTTTATGATGATTATGGATAAAACAAAGGCAAAAGGGACAAAGAGAGTATAGTATGAAGGAGCTGCGGGGACCAGAGTATAGTATGGAGGAGCTGCAGGGACAAAGTAAATTTTCCAACTTCTCAAAATAAATATCCAAGACCATGGGGTTTTATCTCTTGACGATAAAAAGTCAACAAGCCCAAGAACACCCAAAACGGAGTTCTTATGAAGAAATGTCGGCCAAAATACTAAAGGGGACAAATGGTTTGACGAGCAACAATACTGCCGGAGCTATTTTTCTGGTCGTATAGTTCCGCCTGGATAGTTGCGAAAAAGGTCGCAAACAGTGGGATTTGACCCCAGAAAAGCTCTAGAACCTTCTCTTAGTCATATGACGGTATTGGGGGAACCCTAGGGCACCCCCAAGACTTATATAAAGGAGGGAGGATCCAAGAGAGAGCCACCAAGCCATAGCCCTTCAAGGGCGGAGCTCTGCCGTTGCCGCCACCCACCCAATCTCAATTGCGGTGGAGCTCTGCCTCAACCACACCTCCGAGATCTAGATCTCCCTCAACACCATCACCATCAAGGCATCCAAGCAAGAAGAAGGGGAGGAGAAGGAAGACATCACCACCACCAAGCATAGATCTCCATCTCCATCATCATCTCCATCTCCCTCTCTCTCTCTTGTGTTCACCACCACCAAGCATAGATCTCCATCTCCATCATCATCTCCATCTCCCTCTCTCTCTCTTGTGTTTAGTAATTGTTAGATTGAACACAGTTGTGATATCACTATATATTTATATATGTTTTGTTGTTCATCCATGTGTGAGTGATTGATTCAATTCTAGGTTGAGTTATGTGCTAGTGCGCTAAGTTAGAATTTGTTGTGATCTAAGATGAGTTTATGTGATCCTTTGGTCTGGAAGTGCATTTTTCCTTGCGGTGACGCACGAGAACCATGCATAGTGCACACAGTGTGATAGCCGATAATCAGTTAGAGAATGTTTTTTGTCTAAGACACTACAACAAATAAGTCATGTAGAGACGCGACGCGTTAGACGCTTTCCGTTTCGTCCCTAGGTACGTAATCGAGTTGTTTGTAAGACGTTAGTTGAGACACACCCCTTAGCATCCTAAACTGCAGGATTTACACGTTAAAAAATCAATAGATTAACTAATAATTTTCAGGTCCCACTCACCCATGATTACTATTCTCAAGCCTCGGTTATATTCCCCACCCCGAGTTAAACCTAGGCCGCCGCCACCGCGCCACCGGATCCAACAACGAACTCCTCCCTCCGGCGGCCAGAGGTGCTAGTTCTATGCATCTGCGGAGGCCCATGGATTTCGTGGATACATCTGGCCGCGGACTCGGTCATCGTTGAATCTGGTGAGTTCCTATCCGACTAGATCAGCTGTTCCTTGACTCGTTCAATTGGCCCTTGATTCCTTCCCGCTGGAGTCAATCAACTCGCCATTGCTGATTGCCCCTTGCCTCCTAGTCCTCTCTGTAAGTAAGTACCTCCACCGTCTCTCCCCTCCTAAGATCTCCAAAATATTTCTTAGTATGGTGCAGGTTAGTTTTCATCCTTGCATTTTCCTGCTGGTCATAGATATTGTTGTAGACTTTGTACAGAATATGATAATGAGCTAACGCTTGGAGGTGGTATTCAAAGCGGAGGCCACCAATAATTGCATCGACCAGCACAAAGTAAATTTTATTTTGTAATTATTTTAGTGCACCTAGCTTTAAATTAATTTCTGGAACTGATACTCGGAGGTTTGGATCTATCTACAAACATTATCAGGTTTTTCTGGAATCGCCTAGTATGGTAAGTGGCTGTATTTATATGCACCTTTTCTGATTCAAATCTAGGCAAAAAAAATTAGTGACCAAACATGCATTCTACACTTTGTATATGCCAGATGGAAGACAAAATGAGCAATAAAAATTATACCACTTTATATCAAGCATGGGAGAATTACACGGCTTGCAGCAAACACGTTTTACTGACCGGTCTGTAATCCTGTGATGTGATCACTCTCACTGGTCTTTCGGTTAAGATAGCTACTTTTTCAAATTGGATGAGAATACACACATGTATTGTGTCTGTTTGCTTTTGTGGCTGATAAATGATTAGATGATATCTGAGTAAAAATTACATTATTTGCTGCTTTCCAACTTTTTTCAGGAGAATTTGACGTCGATTTTGTTGTGAGTTACTGATATAAGCAAAGTATTGTGGCAAAGAATTGGTACTTCAACATGCTGCACTCGTACAAACCATTGCCAAGTTAAGTTTTTCTTTTCTTTCAAATTCTAAGTCTTTTTCATCAGATTGCATGCAATTATCTAATGTTTCAAAATCTGATATATCTAGCAGTGCAAGAACATATGTAATCTTCTGAAGATATATTTGTCGAGTACAAAATCAAGTATTGCTCTCTGCCTCTCTCCTGCAACAGATATTTGATTCGTGCTTCACATGCTGAATCCTAAGTTTGGTATCTTCAGTAAGAACTTTTTTTCTTCTGTTTCTTACACTTCTGAATGAGCGTGTCACTAGATTGCTGTCCAAAACGACCAATAATTTGTCTTCCGGTTAGTTATGTGCATCTTTTAGCTCTCGTCTCTCACACTGTCACATATTCTTCCACATACCTTTTTGTAATATAAAAATTGTGATGTTAGCAATGATAGCCTTATGAGCATGGCTACATGGTTGTTTACTGGTTTAGTAATTTATTCATGCAGTAGGTCTGCTCGTTTATGCAAACAAGATGCTGAAATAGAAATGTGAAGAGAAGGTGCTCCATTATATGGATACTGCCTTGATGGTAAAATAAAAATACTCATGGTATCTGCTTCATTTGTGTATGTGGAACGTGGAACCTACTAGTGAAATTTAATTTATGTATCTGTTAGTTGACTTTCTTTATAGCGTCATTTTTGTGAAGATTTTCTACCAAGCACAAAAGAAGACTGCAAGGCTGATCAATAGTACTGATGATGGGGAGCTGATGTACCATTTTCTCCTTCAGAAGCTTATGGACCGTGTTCCAACTAGTTAAAAAATATACTACTTTTGTCTGGTCAAGTTTGTAATTCTTTCACAAATGTACAGTTCACTCTGAAGTACTGTTGTCAAATATATAGAGATTTGGAGTATTTTGTCTGATCAAATTTGTAATTCTTTCACAAATGTACAGTTAACTGTGAAGTAATGTTCTGAAGAAATAAAGTTAAATTTCTCCAGTGAATGCAATGTAGTTCTCTGCCGTGTAATGGTCTGTGATAGCATGGAGATATGATCATCTTTTATATGAAGCGAGATTTTGGTTACAACCACAAAACAATCATTTTTATGTAAATGAAAGAACGTCTTTAGAATCTTAAGGACGTCAAAAAGCACAGTAGGGACGAGATGGATTGGCATTTAATAAAACGTCTCTAGCAGGGTAGACATGCTTTTAAAACGTCTCATAGCCTCAAAGCACGCTTCTGATGCGTCCATATGGATCTTGAGATGAGGCATAAGGAGACGCTTCTAGGACGCTTTACTGCAGTGACTCTACCTTGCAATAGTGATATTTTAAAGCATCATTAGCACCTAAATTGAGCGTCTCCACGTGTATTTTTTGTTGTAGTGAGAAATCTCTTATAGATCACACATATATTTGTCCATCTAGTACTAGTAAGACCGATGCCTAGAAGCCCTCCCTCACTGCATTCAATCCTACAACTATAATCTCTTTAATTCAGTTCATATTCCTGTTTACTTTCCGTCTTAGTTTATTTTGTTCTTGTTAAAAGTTCTTTGTTATTAGATAATTTAAACCTCTCTCAATTATTGCTATTCTAGTAACTTATAGAATAGGCTATTTTTAAACCATGGTTTGGGTGCGAAACGTGGCCGCATTGACAACGTGGCTACGGGGTCATGTTGTTTTTGTTCGTAGATCTCCCATCCGGACAAACTATTAAATATTTGTTGCTATAGGTACTGCAATAACCCTGTTGGTGGTGCACGAATCCAGTCATCAAATTCGCACCATTGCCGGGGAGATAAGCATCCGGTTATTACCTTCCTACTCGCACATAGTTTATTTCCGTTTATTGCTATTTATCTTATGCTTTTGATTATTTGAAAAGAACAAAAATATTAGTTTACCTTTTGTTAGTAGTCTTGTTATTTACTTTAGTTATAGGAAATTCAAAAACATAGGAACTATGGAATGTAAAAGTCTTGCGGAGTATGCTTCTCCGAGTGTTGATAATTTACATGCTCCTATTGTTCAACCTACTATTGATGTGCAGGGCGGAGCTAGATCTATTCATGGGTATGCAATGAATACCCAATAATTTTTGCCAAAATTTTTCGGTTTATAAGCTTCTGTATACATGTATATACATATTAGAGTCCTGTGTATGTGTTAAACTCGTAAAAATCAGAAAAGGAGCCTGTCCAGAGCTCTCCCGACCTCAGCAATTCCAAGCTGGGCCAAACACACAATTTGGCCTTTAGTTGGGCTCTACCAACCTGCTCCTGGCCTCCCGCCAGAGATCAAAAAAATATATGCAGACAAACCGCTTGAGTCCTGACTCCTGACGCGGTGACGCCTCGTCTACAGGCGCTCGCCCGCTCGCCGCCGCCCGCCGTGGTCCGTCTCCAAGTCCAAGCGCCTGGCCGGTCGCCCGCTCGCTCGCCGCCGCTCCGACAATCCGCCATAGTCGCAATCGGCCACCGGCCGCCCATCTCCCCGCAGCCCAACAGCAGACGCTGCACTCGGTGACCACACGTCCAACCGAGAATTGACAAGAAGTTCATTTTCAGCAATCAGCACAGTAAGAATTGAGAAGAAGAATGCCTCAGTTATAATTTTTGTTTTTAACCATGAATTCAGAATCAGAATTGATCTTTTTTACACTGAATTCAGATTAGCATCAGAAGTGATCGGGTGCTAATTCTACCTTGAAAGCAGAATCAGAAGTGATAAGTTCACTCATGGTAAGAAGTGATTCACTTTTAATTTCAGTTTTTATTTTCTCCAATCAAAATTCTCCTAAATTAGTTAAAAAATATTATTAATCTGAAAATGAGGAACACGCAAAACCAGTGAAAGTGTAGTGATCTGAAATGTGTGTGGTATAAAGCCGAAGATAACTTTGACGTCAACGCTGACACCGATAGCCATAGAGGTTGAAAGACAAAATTAAGATGAAAATGTGAGCAATCCTTCTTCACTATTATGAACAATTTGTAGTTTGATTTTTGCTATTGTGAATTTGCATATATTATATTGGTGTGCTAGAATTTTTTTTAGATTCCGAATACCCAATATGAAAATCCTGGCTACGCCACTGTTGATGTGGATGGATATGAGATTAATCCTATGTGGATAAATATGATCATGGAAATAGCTTTTGCAGGAGATCCGGACAATGATCCATATGAGCATATTGAAAAATTTTCTTCATTGTGTTCTACGGTGAAGGTAAATGGATAGACAAATGATAAGCTGAAGTTATATCTGTTCCCGTTCTCGCTGAAAGGAAAAGCTAAAGATTGGCTAAAATCGCATGCCGTGGGACACTTCAATTCATGGAAAGGTATCTCCGAAGATTTTATCGGTAAGTATTTCTCACAAAAGCAAACTTATGAGCGTAGGCTTCATATCTTGAATTTCAAGCAAAGCAACAATGAGGATTTAATACATGCTTATAGTAGGTTTTTAAAATTGATGCATGATTGTCCACGTCATAATTTACCTGATTGGTTATTGTTGAATCACTTTTATGGAGGCTTAAATCACTCTTCTAAGGGTAAGCTAGACATGATGTGTGATGGTGCATTCCTTGAAAAAACTTTGGAAGAACCTTGGAAACTCTTAAGAGATATACATAATAATTTTCATCAATGGTAATGTGAAATTGTACATGAAGAAAAACCTCTCCCTACTAATCTAGAGAACTTGGTCAATGAGTTTCTTAAAGATGAAAATAGAAAAGGAAAATGCTATGATGATACCTTAGTTAGAGATATTCTTTCTAAAGCAATGCCTTTCATAGCTGATTATTTTAATCATATTAGAACTGCTTCTACTAACGATGGAGAACAACCCTCTACTGTTACTCCCATATCTTCCACTTGTTGCAACATTGAAGCAAGAAAGAAGGATAAATCCAAGAAGCCTAAAACCATGAAAAATAAAAAATAAGAAGCCTCGTGTTGAATATCCCATACATCTGACACCTACAGATGAAGTGAAACAGAATTATGAAGAATATCGGAGAAATGAAAAACGCATCAAGGAGAAAGAAGAAAAAGAAATCAAGGAATGGAATGAATTGAAAGAAGCTCTCAAACCTTATCCCCCACCTATTCATGATCTTTATTATTCTTCTAACTTTAGTGATGGTGAGGACTTAAATTATTCTATAATCCCTGATAATTGCCCTGAAGAAGTTTTTGATGATTCTAGTAGTGTTTGTTGAAATACTCTTTTCGGGGAAATCAATTATGATGAGGCAAAGACGGAATCATGTGTGCCTCCCATACCTGTTTGCTATGACTTTTGTTTTACTAATGAGGTAGAGGAAATTCCGGTGGCAAAGACCAAGCTACTAGATCCAAAAGAACATTATGAGCTATACCCTCAAAATAGTAATCAAGGTAAAGATTCAAAGTATGATAATAAATCTTTAACACCCTCTATGTAGGAAGGAAATAATACATATTTACTTAGCTTGGTGCATCCATCCTCACATGGCAACAAGAACACATACAAGATACCAATGCACCGCAAGCGGGTACGTCTTAGATGAAAAAAGTATGATATAAATCCTGCAGACACTCGTTGGAGGTAAGCAAAACTACTCATATAGCTGCCACCATTGCTGAGTAAATGTGGAGTATAAAAGCCTGACTACTTGGTTATAAGAAAGTGCTTCCCGGGTGGCAACCCGGAAGTCATTAGGTGTCTTTCTTAGTTTTGTGCCTTGAGTCTTGATGCATTCATGTTGCATTGGCATTTTTATTATTTGCATGATTTGCTATTAGAGTTATCTTGTTGTATTTTTCAAAAGGTAGAATTTATTGTTACTACATGCTGTTGTTGGTCAAAAATTAAAGTTGTTATTTTACTATCAAAACAAGGTATATCACTAAGTTTCAGGTTAAGAAAGAATTCTCAAAGAAATAGATTTTTTTGATGCATACAGAGAGTTTAATGACCAACTATACGACGGGAATAAAAATTCCGGACGTATATTTCCGGTCGTATAGATATCTTTGCCATCGACAATTTTTCTTTTATATGTACTGAGAGTTTAACAACCAACTATATGGAGGGAATAAAAAATCCGGCTGTATAGTTCCGGTCATATAGATATCGATGCCTTCGTATATTTTCTTTTCCAAGGACAGACAGTTTGACGACCAACTATACGGCGGGACACTTTTTGTTCGGCCGTATAATTGCGCCCGTATAGTTTAGAAAACCCCCTCAAATGCTAACTGGAAGGTAACCATTGCTCAAAATTTTATTCTTTCTTCTTATAAAAACCTCGAAAACCCACCTGGGAGCTTCTCCCATAATCTAGAGAAGCCAAGCATATTAGGGATAGTATAACTGGGACAAAAGGGAGCTCCCTCACGACTCCTATGGTTTTGACCGTCCGATCGTCGCATGAAACTATTTTTAGCCGTACGATTTACTTGTGCTGCTTATGCTCATCCCTAGGGGATGGGTCTCTATACATCAAACTGGCATTCTCCGGTGAATTGAGCCAAAACTGTTGTAGCAGCCCACTCTTGTTAGTTCGGCTTGTGCACCGAGCCCATTCATATCATCAGGAAATTCCCGAGCTCTTCGTTCCCATGCCACACCACCCTCCCCTTCCCCTCTCGTACTACCTAACTCTATCAGAGACAGCGACGGCGGATCGTGTCTAGATTAGGATGCCGCCGCCTACTCTCTCCCCTAGGCAGCGATGCCGGTGAAAGTCGACGACATGGGACTGGGGAGGATGTTCAATAAAATTCTACCTCAGAAACCTCCTAGACTGTAATTCTCTATAGAAGTTCATGTTTTCTTTTTACTTTCCTTTTATTAGTGGGGTAAACAAACTATGTTCGTATACCAAACCGATGCATTTTATTTTGTGTGTTATTTTCGCAGGGACTTGAACCTTGTGTGATCACGTGTACGGTAGTGCTGACCGTGCAAACACTCACATGAGCCACTTGGTTGCTTCAATTCAACACTTCACAATCAGTTTCTGGTAAAACCTTCTAACTCGAACCTCTTTTATTAAGCACATAGAGGCTACACACTCGTGTTTCATATTTTGTCTCATTTGCACTTCATCAAAATCTAGGAGAGGCATCTTCTAGAACTAGTTTGTTGACTTAAGCGTGGTGCTTAGGTTGATGAACTGACTTAGTGGGACTTGTATTTTTATCACTTGTGAGCTAAACCCGTGACTTCAAAAACACAAAAATATTTCGTTTTCTTTTTAGTTTTTAAGCAGGTCCTCAAGGAAGGCACACTGGGCCATATCAATAAATACATGTTGAAGCAAAAGTTCTTTGTCCATCAAAAGAGAGGTTACTTGTATCTCAACGGTAAAGTGTGTCACCCTTGTTTTCAACTAAGATTAGGGAGGTAACCGCTTACCACACTCTCTTTTGGAAACTGTATTTTCTCTTTTCTTTTGGTGATATACTCAAGTTTGGTTCTTGCAAAGTTCTAAGCTTGGGGAGGTTACTTATGCATGTATAGAGTCTTGTGCAATGTTCGTATTCGATGAAGGTTTAATGCATCATGTATCCCACTGTTTTTGAATGCTTGTTTAAGTGAGTCTAGTTCTTTATTCATATGGGGATACACTGGCTCATGATAGGCACCATAGGAGTTGAGTTAGAGCTTGTATGCATCTTTTCAAATTGTTTATCAAGCTTGTGACACTATTTGTGATCCTCTAGAAAATATTTCCATAGTATCTACACTTGGAAAGAATGAATACTTGATCAAGATCTTTTGAAATTTGTTGGTTGTCACTAAATAGGCTTGTCTTAAATGAATAGGTTATGCTCGACCCCATAATGTCAAAACAACAGACTTGATAGTTTGCTGACGGAAGGAGTTGTCAATTGGAAATGATATTTCGACGTTATGAGTTCTATGCTAAATAAGGTGTTGATTAATTGTCTTAAGAGTTTAGCCTTAAAGATACTCAACACCATAGATGTGATGATCGTCTTCATAGTACTCTTTGAAAGGATTTGTTTGAAGAAACTAATATTTAGTGGTAATTGAGATGCATGCCAAATCTTGACCTGTTGATTAAAGTATGATATTGCTTTAGGCATGTTTGTACCACTGTCACACAACATGGGATGCTAACAACTCCGCTGGCCTTTGAACAGTCCAAAAAGAGGAAACTCTTGGAGTTTGGCTATGAGTTGCCCAACATATGTAGCATAAATGCTATATTTGGGTATGCATTGGTATTCTCATGGGCATGCATTCATAGCGAAAGAGGGAATACTCCTATGACCGTTATGAGAATTCATTATACCGAAAAGAGAAACCTTGGTAATGGGCACGAGTATCCATTCTTAGCCTGCACAGTCTGGTTAAACACACTAAGTTTTGGCATGATCTCATTACTGATGAACTGAAGTTTTGGAAAGAAAAAGAATAGAAAATGAGTGTTTGATAGCCATGATTCATTGATGTGGATGACCAAAAAGAGACACTCTAATGCTATGCTTCTTTTGACATGTTCTCGCATTTCCTTTTGGCATAAATCTCATTACTAAGAGATAAACTTTCTGAAACTCAATAATTGATGTTTGCACTTGAGAGCCTTAACTAGATGACATGATTGGGTATAATCCTATTTATGCTTGACATCTATTTGTGACTAAGTTTTCCCTCATAAAAAAATAATGATATGAAAAGTTATACAAAAGGTGCAACAAGAGGATCACAAGTTTGTCTGCAAGTAGATTCACTATTGACATGGAGCATATAATTTTTGATGAATCTTTAGTGGTCTTTATAATTGAGCTTGTGTTGCCTTGTATGAATACATGTTTTCTCTCTTCAAGCTTTTAGAAGAAATAAGGATGCAAGACACTGATTTCCAATGATAAGCTATTTCACAGCCATTAATATATTACTGACCCTTTCTGCTCGAGGACGAGCAAGGTCTAGCTTGGGGAAGTTGATGGCTGTGAAATACCACCTCTTTTAGCCATATAAAATGAGTCATTTATCTCTCATATCATGTTTCTTTCAGCTATAGCTATGCCTTATATGCATGACTTCTAGTTCTCATTTACTTTCATATGAGCTTTGCACATTTAGTAGTTTAGGTAGAATTTTATCACTTTTCCTTGTCTATGACATGTGTGTAGGTGTTGATGATGATTATGGATAAAACAAAGGCAAAAGGGACAAAGAGAGTATAGTATGGAGGAGCTGCATGGACCAGACTTAGCCATTTGAGAGGTTGAATAAGTGAATTTTTCCAACTTATCAAAATATATATCCAAGACTGTGGGGTTGTAGCACTCGACAATACGAACTCAACGAGCCCAAGAACACCAAAAACGGAGTTTCGATGAAAAAATGGCGGCCAAAATACTAAAGGGGACACACGGTTTGACGAGCAACTATACGGCTGGAGCTATTTTTATGGTCGTATAGCTCCGCCCGTATAGTTGTCAAAAAGGTCACAAACGACGGGATTTGATCCCAGAAAAGCTCCAGAACCTTTCCTAAGTCATATGAAGGTATTGGGGGAAACCGAGGGCACCCCGGAGGCCTATATAAAGGAGGGAGGACCAAGAGAGAGCCACCAAGACATATCCCTTAAGGGGCGGAGCTCTTCCACCACCGCCACCCATCTGATCCCCATTGCGGCGGAGCTCTGCCTCAACCACACCTCCGAGATCTACATCTCCCTCAACACCAACACCATCAAGGCATCCAAGCTAGAAGAAGGGGAGGAGAAGGAAGACATCACTACCACCACGCATAGATCTCCATCTCCATCATCATCTCCATCTCCCTGTCTCTCTTGTCCTTAGTAATTGTAAGATGGAACACAGTTGTGATACAATTATATATTTATATATGTTTCGTTGTTTATCGAGTGGTTGATTCAATTCTAGGTTGAGGTATGATCTAATGCACTAAGTTAAAATTTATTGTGATCTAAGATGAGTTTATGTGATCCTTTGGTCCGGAAGTGCCTTTTGCCTTGCGGTGATGCATGAGAACCATGCATAGTGCACACAGTGGGAAAGCCCGGTAATCAATTTGGGAACATTTATTTGTCTGAGAAAACTCTTATAGATCACAAATATATTTGCCCATCTAGTACTAGTGAGACCGAAGCCTAGAAGCCCTCTCTCATTCAATTCAATCCTACAACTACAATCTCTTTAATTCAGTTCATATTCCTGTTTACTTCCATCTTAGTTTATTTTGTTAAAAGTCCTTTGTTATTTGATATTTTAAACCTCTCCCAATTATTGCTATTCTAGTAACTTATAGAATAGGCTATTTCCAAACCACGGTTTGGGTGCGAAACATGGCCGCATTGAAAACATGGATACGGTGTCGTGTTGTTTCCTTTCGTAGATCTCCCATCGGGACAAACTCTTAAATATTTGTTGCTACAGGTGCTGCAATAACCCTGTTGTTGGTGCAGGAATCGAGTCATCAACTCTCCAACCTTAACCACTGAGTACCTCAATGAGTGCGAATCCTACATCACCCTCGACAAGCGCGATCACCCGCGTCAAGTACATCACCCGGGCCATTCTCCCCTAGTGCTCGAGGTGCAAATTGATGGCTTCAAGATGAGCCGTGTCTTCATGGACGGTGGCAGAAACATCAACCTCATGTTCTCCAGCACCTTGTGCACCATGCGGATCCCCCTCTCTTGCCTAGAGGCCTCTGACACAACTTTCCACATCATCGTCCTAGGGAAAGGTGTATACCCCTTGGTCAAGATCAACTTGGACGTCATCTTCGGCACGCTTGCAAAGTTATGGCCAGAGCGCCTCGAGTTTGAAGTGGTCGATTGGCTCTCGCAGTACCATTGTATCCTCAGACATGTCACGTTCGCAAGGTTGATGGCAGTGCCACACTATGCCTACTTGCAAATGAAGGTGCCGGGACCAAACAAAATTATCACCATCAGCAGAAGCTTCGCCAAGTCAGACTCCTGCGACAGGGAATTCAACAGAATCTCCTAGTCCTTCGGGATGTAGGAGGAGCTGGCGAGGCTGAAGGAGTCGATAGACAACAATCTCCCTCCTCCTAGTAAGCCAAACACACCCGACCAGTCCTTCGACTCATTGGTGCACACCAAGGCGGTTCAGGTCCACCCAATGGATCTAGACCAAGATGACCCTCATCGCCAACAACTTGAGTCCCGCATAGGAATTCATGCTCATCGAATTGCTCCGTGAGCACTGGGAGATCTTAGCCTGGTGTCCAGCGGACATGCCCGGAGTTCCCAGGGAATTCGCCGAGCACTCACTCAACGTGAATCCTAATGCTAGACCAGTGAAGCAGTCGATACGTCGACTGTCATAACCAAGGGAAAAAGCGGTTTGTACGGAAGTTAAGAGACTCCTCAACGTCAACTTCATACGAGAAATCAAGGAGAGCACCTGGGTAGCAAACCACATGCTTGTTCCTAAAAAGGACAGGGATATCCTGCGGATGTGCGTGGACTTCACCTGCCTCAAGAAGCATTGCCAAAGGACCACTTCCCACTACCATAGATCGATTAGATAATCGAATCCACCACAGGATGCGAGCACCTCTGCTTCTTCTACGCCTACTCAGGACAGATTCGGAGAAGGAAGAGGACCAGGAGAAAATGGCCTTCATCATGCCCTTGGGTGTCTTTTGCTGCACAACAATGCACTTCGGGCTGAAGAACGCAGGAGCCACCTACCGACGGTGTATGCAGGCATGCCTCAAGGGCCATCTTGGCCAGAACATCCAAGTTTATGTTGACGACATCATCGTTAAAACCAAGGAGGAAGCCACATTAGTCGACGATCTCCACGAGACCTTCGACAACCTCGACCGCTACCGAATCAATTAGAATCCGGAAAAATGCACCTTCAGCGTACCATCTGGGAAACTGCTCGGGTACCTCATATCCGCCAAGGGAATCGAGGCCAACCCGAAAAAGATAAAAGCCATACTGGCCATGGAGAAGCCAAAAAATGTCAAAGGCGTCTAGCAGCTGGCCGGGTGAATCACGACTGATGACCCACAAGTATAGGGGGTGTATCGCAGTATTTTTGATAAGTAAGAGTGTCGAACCCAACAAGGAGCAGAAGGTGCTGGCTAGTGGTATGGATCAGGAATTCTCTGCAAATACTTAGCAAACGGATTTTTAGGGGTTTTCGATAAAGCAAGTAAACAAAGTACAAGTAAATAAAATACAGTAGGAATAAATGCAGCAAGTGGCCCAATCCTTTATGCAGCAAAGGACAAGCCGGTTGTATTACTTAAGATGACCAAACGTTCTCGAGGACACATGGGAAGACTGTCAAGTGCTTTCGCTTCATATAGTTGATTAATCTTCTCTAGCTTGCTAAGTGTTGTGTGGGTGAACCTGTGCTAATGTACCGACCTTCCTAGGACTAATACATACTTGTGATTATACCCCTTGCAAACATTTGTAAGTACAAGAAAGTAATTAAGGTAGAAACCTAACCACAGCTTTAAACTCTAAGACCCTTACGTCCCTTGTGCAATGGTTTCCTAACGGGGGTTCAGGTTTACATCACTCAAGCAACCCTACGATTAGTAGCCAAATACACAATGCATTCCCCGAGGACCATATAGGTGAAGTGTCATGTAGTCGATGTTCACATGACACCACTAGAAGAAGTACACCACAACTTAAATATCAAACTATTGAATCTTTCTCAACACAACTCCACTACTAACAACATGACTTCTCCCATGTCCTCAAGAACAAAACGAACTACTCACAAGACATCATATGGATCATGATCAGAGATGGAATAATGATGTATAACAATCTGAACATAAACAATAATTCAATGGTTCACTCAATAGCATCAACTACAAAGAGTAATCAACACCGGGAAAGTTTCCCCTAAGAACTATGCAAGATTCAACCCAATTGTTACAACAATATGGAGATGGTGATGAGGGTGCTGATGGTGATGATGGTGGTGATGATGATGATGATCCCGATGAAGTCCATCTTGATGGTGGTGTTGATGGAGATGATCTCCCCTCTCCGAGAAGGAATTCCCTCGGCAGAAATCTGTCTGTCGGAGAGATCTTTATCTCTCGGTGTTTTCCGCCCTGCAGAGGCAGCAAAATCTTTCTGTGGTCGCTCCCCGAGTCTTAGGGTTTCGGAAGGATGATATACGCCAGAGGGGAGTGAGGCAGTGGCCACACCACCGACGTGGCCTAGGTCGCCAGCCAGGTGGTGTGGCCCCCAGCCCATCTCCAGCCCCTTCGGCTTCCTTCATCTTCTGGAAAATAGGATTTGCGTATATTTTCCCGGATTTTCTGATCTTAATTTTGCCTCCAAACAACACCTTTTCCATCGAATCTGATCGCAGCGGTCCATGCTCCAAAAGTCATCAACCATGCAAAAATAGATGAAATAACATAAGTATCACCTCTCAATACGAAATATATCAATGAATAATAGTGAATTATGACATAGAATAGTGATGCAAAATGGACGTATCAACTCCCTCCAAGCTTAGACTTCGCTTGTCCCTGTTAAAGCGGAGCTCAATAAACATGACCTCAGGTTTATGGAGTGAAGAGTCGATAAAAGAATACGGACAAGAAGCATCACATTCATCAAATACATAGATCATAATAGAAGACAACTCACTATTATATAACTCAACTTGCAATGAGTAAAGGAAACACAATAAAGATACATAAAGTGAATCATAATTGGTAATGGCAAACTTAGCTCTTGGTCGAAGAATAGTTGATAATTTGCTGGAGTTCACAAATAACTGGTTTTTCAATGATAGCTTTCAAAGTAGTAAACATCAAGATAAGAGCAATGTGAAAAACAAGGAACATAAGACATGATTGAATAAATCATCATATGAATGAATGAAACACATCAACTCAAAATACGTGCTGAGATAGAAGGGAATAGGTTTACTGACTCAACTAAAAAGTAAAAGAAAGGCCCGTCAAAGAGGGAAGCAGGGATTGCAAGTCTCATAAAGAGCTCCCAAAAATTATGATACTTACTAGCTTTCAGCTCTCGCTACCCCTATCATAGGCATGTTTAGGTGATTAAGGTTAAAGTGATCAAATATGAGGATATGCATTGACAAGTTGTAAATTGAGAATCTCATGTCCCTTGAATACGAGGGCCGCTCATCATGCTACTCAAGTTTAGTCACCTGTAAGTTCTTGTCATTGTAAGCATGTGTGTATCATAGAGAACCGCCAACGGGGTACCCCTTGCCCGATGATACGGAAGAATCCCCATATCAAAATGACAAGGCAAGCAGACAACAAGCATCTCAGCAATCTTCTTATTTACCATGGGAATATGGTCCTTTTTTCTCTCTTTCCTCTTTTCATAATATCTTTTTTTTTATTTTTCTCTTTTTTCTCAATATAGGACTCTTTTTTTATAAGAAGAATGCTTCATAGATACTCGTTATGTTACGCTGCAGGTTTCCACCATGTCAGCATGGATTAGACCAGCGGCCCAGGTGTTTCTCTAACACACATGCATAACTCCATGGACTTACAAGCTCCCCTTTCATTTCACACCGACGACATCCACGGAAAAAAGAACATGATATCAACTAGGTACAAAGTACCAGTGTAATGTTGAAAGCGTTCCCCATGACAGCATGGTTCTGCTAATTCACAACTTACAAAGTGCAAGCATATACACAACATAGGTGAGCACAATGGTTCAAGTTTATTAAGTGCAAGAAAGTAAAGTGTTCCATCAAGTTCGTGAGAGCTTTAATCACTAATTTTCACATAACAAGTTTAATTTGGGAGGTAGATAAAACAAGAATTTACTTGGAGTAGCAATAATGCTAATAGGTAGGTATGGTGGACACAAATGGCATGGGTTTTGGTTTAAAGGAGTGGATGCACGAGAAGAATTCCCTCTCAGTACAGGGTTTTGGCTAGCAAGGCTGGGTAGCAAGTACAAGAGTTGAAGGAAACAAACAAACATACACGTGATAAAAACAAACATGCAATCTTCCTTGGAAGCACACAAGATCTTACCTAGAGAATACTAGACTTATGAGCAAATCAAGAAAGAAAGATGATGAAATAATTTTTCTCTAGAGTACTTCTATCTTTTTCATTCAACTCTAAAAAATAGTGTTGCTACTGACCGAGCCAGGTTTGCCAAAACCAACTAAATTAACTCAATGATCCCAAAGTGCTACCAATACTAACAACAAGATCAATCATATAACCACGAATTGAAAACTAATATAAGCTATGCAAAAGAGTAAATGATAGAACTTCTCATTAATATTCCATAACGGCAACTCACACCAAGGGATACATATCTAACGAGAGAGGGTACACTTCCATAATGCAAACCATACTACATAATAACTCCTCTATTCATGATATGACTCTACTAAAAAGGTAAAAAGATAGAAGATAGTGATGTGATACCGCGGCACTCCCCCAAGCTTGGAACAAACCAAGGGGATGCCAAACCTGATGACGAATTACTCCTTTGGTGGTGGTGGTATCCTCTCGATGAGCTCTCGGATCAGTTTCCCTAAGTCCTCAATCTCGAAGGTGAGAGTACGAATCAACTCCGAGTTGTGCTCAATACGGCTCATAATCATTTCAGTTTGTGGATCCCAACTCTTGTGATTCTTTTTCTGTTCTTCCCTCTTGGAGTCTTCTTTTCCTACATGGTTATGGATAGAGGTATGGAAGGGATTCTTGGTGTGTGGAGGAAGTGACCGTGGAGGCAAACTATGACGAGGAGATTTTCCCCCAGTCTGCATCCGTGCAGTCCTTCTAACCCTGGCAGGTTTCGTCACCACTCCAATGCTTGCAATGGTAGTGCCGGTGCACGGATGTTGGCCTTGCTCCTCTTCACCTTCACTCTTGATCTCCTTCTCCTTCACGGGGTCTTGGAGGTCTTCCTCCATAGGATCCTTCCCTTTATCCTTGGCGGACACCATGGTGCTTCTAATCTTTCAAAGAATATGTCCTGGCAGAAATAGATCGAAACGAAAACACGACGAAAACATGATATACGAACCTCAAAAGATCCGGGGGGTTATATATTACGAAGTTTCATAACAAGAGGAAGGTACTGGGTGAAAACGGGTTGGAGGCGAGTCTGGGGTGGACTCACCACCTGGTGGCGCGGCCAAGGGAGGGCCCGTGCCACAGGGTGGTGTGAGCCACCCTGGCTCTGTTTCCTTCCCTTTTTCGCTTCATAGCTTCCCTTTTTGACTGAAAACTGCAAAAATATAGTTGGATTGTATTTTCGCGGAACTTTTCTTATCAGAACTGTTACCTATTTGAAAACGGACTCTGCAGGTCTCTGAATTTGGTATTTAGTGGATTCTTCCGGAGTCACCACTTGAATAACATCAATATCTTCATCTTCATACACTTATTACTTGAGTCATAAAACCCTTCTCTTCCTTATTACACTGTTATCTCCACTTCCTGGAAATTTCTTTCACACAAAACTTTACACAGTTCTCATTAGCAACATTAGTATAAGTGGAGTGATAAAACCTTTTGAGTCCAACTTCAACTAAAAACCATCAAAACATAAGCTACTGTAGCAACTCCTTCCGAAAACCCAAAAAGAATTCAAAAAGGAAATCGAATAAAGAAGCAAATGCAAGAGTGGCAAAATCTGTCAAAACAGACCAGCAGGTAAAGATCAATTTTTTCTAAAATCTTCTGTTGCTCAAATCAAAAAGTGCAAAACTAAAGAAAGTTAAATAACAACCTGGGCCAGAATCACAAAAAATTACAGCTCAATCCGACATACAGAAATCTCTCACGAATGTTTACGGTGAAGCACAAAAATCTGTTTCGGGACAGCAACTTCCCCAAATCTTACTTCTCTCTCATTAGAGGTTGATCTTGACACAAAAACCAAACAAAACGGATAAGGAGCGGTTATTACAGAAGTAATAACTTCCAAGACTCAAAGAAACAAAAACAAACTGAAAACAAAAACAAATTGGGTTGTCTCCCATAAAGCTCTTTCTTTATAGCCATTAAGATGGTCATGATAATTTTGGAGATGCTCACATGAGAATATGAATTGAAGTGAAAGAGAGCATTAAGAAGCAAAAATACACACATTTAAGTCTAACCCACTTCCTGTTGGGTCCGCAGCATAGAAAACAAAAAATTTCCTACGGTGTGAACTACACGCCAAGATCTATCTACTAGGTACAAAGCAACGGGTGGACATACATCCAATGAGAACTTACCCTCGTAGACAACGAGCTTTGTTAACGAGTAGGAACTCGTGGTTGATGTTGTCGTACACTTGCCGACCTCAAGATCGTGAGGAAGTCCAGCAGGTCCGGCTCCAGCACGTCCATCAGATCCAGTTCCGGCACCACCAAGTCCAGCACCGCAAAGCAGCGGTGCATCCGTGATCGCACACACGTTCGGTACCCCGACAACCTCCATCCCTCGCTCCAGCAAAGCAGCGGAAGCAGCAACTCCTTTCCAGATAAAGCCACCGGGAACATGTATCTCGCTAATCCGAGACCATGGGGGAATAATACTAGAGGGGGAGAGAGATCCTTCACAAGGAGGTGTGTGTGAGAAGTGAGGAGGGGGTGGCCTTTTATAGGATGAGGGGGGTGCCCCTCCTTCATGGCCTGCGCATGCCTCCTCCATTCATGTGGTGGTAACTCCCTCCACATAAATTTGCCCCTTCACATTCTCTTTTAAAGTCTCCACTTTAAATGCATTAAATTTCTCCAAATTTAATGCTCTCTCGTTTAATAAAACTCTTTTATTATTTTTATTCAGAATTTTGTTAATTACTTTAATTAACAAACATTCACATAAAACCCCCTGCAACATTTCAATATTACATGTAGAACCAATTTCAGCAATTTCACCCGAAACCGTTTTGGTGTCTATTGAAATAATTCCAGCGCTTTCTTAAATCTTCATCTGAAACATATTTGCTCCAAATGGTGTCGGTATCCCTTAAGTGTGTCACCCTACGGTTCGCGAATAATGCAGACATGATCGAGACCCTCTCCGATCAATAATCAGCAACGGGACCTGGAGATCAATACTGACTCCTACACATTCAACGATGACTTCTGTGATCGTGAGAATCTTTAACGCTAGTAACTAAATCCCTTTGTCCCGCGATATATTACATGTCCAAGATTCGATCATCGGTATCTCCATACCTAGTTTGATCTCGTTACCGACATGCACTCTTTTCTCGTTCCCGTGATATAACATTCTAGTGATCACATCACTTGCTTGCAAGCTATTTCAATGTGATATCACCGAGAGGGCCCAGAGTATATCTATCCGTCATCGGGATGGACAAATCCCACTCTTGATCCATGAGCCTCAACATAACACCTTCGTAGCACTGAACCCACCTTTATAGTCACCCTGTTACGGTGTGACGTTTGATGTTATCAAGATTCTCTTCCGGTGTTAGCAATTAACATGATCTCATGGTCTAAGGCTAAAGATTACTTCGTATGATATTATGGCAATATAAACATAATGACTTTGATCGTAATGCTATACTCCGGATGAATGTTCATCACATCATTCCACCAATGGTGTGACCTTGTTATTAACAACATCCAATGTCCATGATCAGGAAACCTTGATCATCTTGTTAATCAACAAGCTAGTCTATAAGAGAGGCATAACTAGGAACCCTTTTTGTTTATTAAACACACATTTATTGATGTTTCCGATCAATACAATTATAGCATGTAAAATAAACATTTATCATAAACATGGAATAAGATAATAACCACTTTATTATTGCCTCTCGGGCATATTCCCTTCAGTCTCCCACTTGCACTAGAGTCAATAATCTAGTTTGAAAAACTTTGCGTATTGAACACCTATGGCTTTCTGGTGTTGCATATATGCTATTGCTAGTGGTTAACATAATCTCCGGTTCTGACAATTTCAGGTCCGTGTGTATTTGCATGTCTTTGCGTCTCTACGCATCACTCATTCTCAAATGAGATGGCATTGTATAGATTTGGTCCTTTCGTGAGACCTTTAGTTTGTTTGGCTCAAAATATGTTGATATTATTGTCACACAATATATCTTCATAGTATTAGCCCACTTTGAACCACACCTAGTTTGATAACAAACTACTTAACACAAATGCCCTCCTTTTGTCGCTACTATAGCAGTCATATACTTAGCCTTTTGTTGTAGTATCCGTCACAATGTCTCAACTTTGGAACTCATCCAAATCCATCATGGAACATCCTTTCCATTACATTGTGCCACCCATAGTCTAAATTGAGATAAATTTAATTTGTATCTTGTGACAAAACTAGTATCAATGTAACACTTTACAATGAACTACCTTTAACTATTTGTCACTTATACATTATATATTCTTAGTTATTCCAAAGCTCATAAGAATATCTTTACTATTGTCCAATGATCATCTTATGAATCATTCTGGTATATGCTCATAACATTTAGAGCATAGGACATTCTGGATATATACATATAATGGTATAATCGATTAGAATCTTCATGTTATTTTACTCACCAAGTGTTGAAACACTTGAATCTGAATACAATTCTTTCCATGCAGCAAGAACCTTTCTTGTTGTTTCCATATTGAACCCTTTCAATATATCACATTGAACCCTTTCAATATCTTATATATGTATGTCTGGCACAACCATATTAGCGCCTTAATCTATCCATATAGATATTGATGCCTAATATTCCGGGTTTGCCCAAGTCTTTCATCGAAATCTTATTTTAATGAAATTCTTAACTTGTGTCAATTCAAGATACATCATTTCCAATCAACAATATGTCCTCTACATAATGTATTAGAAATATGTCTCAGCGCTCCCACTTAATTTCTTGCAAATGCAAGCATCTTCATCATATCCGATGAATTTAAACTCTTTTAATAGTTTCATCATGGTGAAGATTCCAACTCCGCTATGCTTACTTCAACTATTGAAGTTTACATTCCCTTTTAGCACCCTTTAAATTAACAAAACCCTTCGGACCATGTCATGTACACATCCTAGGTTACTGTTCTATTAGAAGAACCTTGTTTTGTTTATTCAACTACCATATACCAAATATATGTAGTGGTTGCTACATTAATCCGTCAAGACTATATATCACTATGAAAGATCAAATCTTATCATAGTCAACTCCTTGAACATTGTCGTAAACTTCTTTCCGACATGTCGACTATTTCAGAGATGTTAAACATCCATGTCTTATTTCTTTATAGATCCAAACACGACCAATAGGCTTCACGCCTTTCCGGAGGGTCTTCCAAGTTCAGAAACTTGTTTTCTCATGTATGGATACTATCACGGATTCTATGACTTCTAGTCATTTTATGGAGTCAGGGCCCATCATCGCTTCTTTGCATGAAATCGGTTCATCATTGTCAAAACAATAACGACTTGCTTATTAAATCTTACTATTTGATTCTTACCGACCCACACGGTTCTATCAGAACTCTAATCTCCGAGATCACACCTTTTGTAATCACGAGAGCCATGAGCATTGTGGCCGCCACCGGGACACTTTCCGGCGCTGTGCTACTTAGCACATATAGCTAAGGTTCAACAACCTTATCAAAGTTCTATTGTCCTCCCACTTAACTTTTCACGAAAAATTCCTTCTCAAGAAACTTGACGTTCCAAGTAACAAACTCTTTTGTCCTCGGTGTTATGGAGAAATTCCCAACAAATTCTTTGGGATAACATACAAAGACGTCCTTATCCGACTTTGGTTGTAAACATTTTACTTATGCATAGCATACCAAAATTTAAGAAAAGATAATTCAGGTTTTATCCCAAACCATAACTCATATGGTGTCATTTCAATGGATCACGATGGTGCTCTTTTCAGTGTAAAAGCGGTAGTCTCTAAAGCTTCAATCCTTAAAACATAATGGCAGTTTTATAAATGACACCCTTGATCTTACCATGTCAAACATGGTTTGATTTTATCTCTCTAATATGCCATACTCCTATGGTTTATCGGGAAACACAAATCATGGAACAATTCCTCAAGTCTTAGGTGTTTTTGCTAAACATGTAACTCAAATATCTTCCTTTATGATCGAATCATAAAGTCTTTATTTTCTTGTTACAATGATTTTCCACTTCATCTTGAAAGTCTTTGAACAATTTTCAAATGTTTCATACTTCTTCCTTATTAAGTAAATATACAGATATATTCACTCAAATTTTGCGGAGAAAGCATATGAAGCAAAAAGATCCATCGCATATGGCTACACATAATGGACTGTGCACATCAGCATGCACAATTTCCAATAAGCTAGTCATCCATTCCTCTCTGGCCTATGGACGAAGTTTCAATTATCTCGAGGAAAGTCTCACATGCGTCAATTGATCAAAATCAAAGGCTCCAATAAATCCATCAACATGGAGTTTCTTCATGTTTTCTTTCAAATATAATTTAAATAGCGATGTCACTTCATAAGTGATCTTTCAATCATTTGTCTTGCGACATTTTAGCAATAGTGTTTATGGATGTGATTTCTCCAACTAGACTTGTAAAAGTTCATCCATCCTTTATGGAATACGGTAATTATTTGAACAGCCATTGTTCTCATGATACCGGAACAAAATAACAATTATTTAAACAAATCTTGAAGGCTTGGTTTGATGACAACGAAAAACACAGTAACACTATTTGTTTTCGATGAACATCATCACTCATTCTCTTGCTGGTTTACTTAGGCCATTGTAGTTCATGAATTGCGTTGTCCTGTATGACACTTCATACCAACCAATTCGGTATCCAATACCAGTATCCAATACCTAAGAACCACATTTTTTTAACAAGCAAGGAATACAACCATAACATGTATATCTTCTATATACCCAAGTTGGACATCTCTAACCTTATATTTTCTCCAAATATTTTATAGATTCTCTTTCAGCAATTCCTTTTTATTTTAAAAGAATCTATCAACATCAATAGTGGTGTCATTCACATGACACATAGTACAAAGCGTATATAGTCAAATACTAATACATTTGGACTTGCACTTTGAAGTGGATCACCATCATCAAATGTTTGGTGTTCTTTCAAAAATCCATTCTTTAGTAATCTATTAGTGTAGTAAACATTTTACTTACATCTTCTATTCATCCTTATCATGAAAACTTTCATGATCAAGCTACTATAGCCTATAAGGAAGAATCACGAGTATAATATCAGTTCCCAAAACCCTTTTGGTAGATTCGGATGCCTAGCATCTCCATCCTTCACAAATTCTCATACAATATGAGAACATGTATTTTGCTAAATTATACTCTATCATAATGCAACCAAAAACATTGTTTCGGATATCACAATATCTTTCACACATGATGGTTTCTGAAAAAAAATTCAGCTCCAATATAATCTTGATATTAAAACAACTTTTTGAATATCAATAATCATGGAGGCAAACATGATACTTTAGATACTAACATTGGAATTCTTACTCTTGATTTAATACTACTTATTAAACTTCATGGAGTAAATAGAGTTTGCTGAAAGTTTGCAATAGGACTTATAAACTTTAAATTGACATTCAAAACAATACGATACCAGTTCGTAAAGTAAATATCCAGAATTCTGTAGTTCTATTATCTCAAATAAAAACTAAGCATAAGGTAGTGAACAGATGCGAATGACTACAACAAATTATGCAAATTCACTTCGATTTAGTTTATGACAAATTGAGTTTGACTAATCCAAATTAGAAATGAACTCCCACTCAAAAACGACATCCCTCGTGCCTTTTTGGTGATTACATGAACAAATCCACTACACCAAGTCCGATCATCACGTGAGTCGGTGTAGCTTCAAAGGCGAGCATAAATATGGTCATCACATCAACTATATGACTCATGCTTAACCTTTCGTTCCGTGTTCCAAGGCCATGTCTGTACATGCTAGGCTCGCCAAGTAAGAACCTTAGTATTCGCGTGTGTAAAACTGTCTTACACCCGTTGCATGAAAGCGTAGAGTTGAGAACACCCGATCATCACGTGATGTCTCGAAACACGATCCATAGAACGGTGCATACTTAAGGAAGAACACATTTTATCTTGATATTTAAATGAGGGATCATCTTACAATGCTACAGAACGCGCCAAACTAGCAGTATAAGATGCTAATATCTAATGTGTAAAGTGAGATGATATGGTCCATGCATTTGATCTCTATCACTTGCATTGTGGTATGATCTCTATCATTCCTTTGTGTGTAAGGCCAAGGTCTATGGAACTTACACGTTAAGTGTGTTGTAAGAGTATCTATCATACACCTACTTACAACAATACCATATCAATACACTAGCCCAGCAACGATCTAAACTAGATGCCTCTAATTTATCAATTGCAAGTTTTACGTGGCTTAGGGCTTTCGGAGATAGAACCGTTCTTACCTACGAACATGAACCACAACGAGGATAACTAAGTTACTAGCAACTCGTTGTAAATCAGATATTGACTATAGTAGGAGAGCAGGACACCGCCACCACTTATGCAGAACAAGTTGCATGTCAGTCATGGAACCGGTCTCATGTACGATGACATGTAAGGTTGGTCCGGGCCGCTTCATCCCACTATGCCACCAATATACAAAATACATAGAAGATGCAATAACATGATCATCATCGCCCACATATCAACATATGTGTACTACCCGTGCTAAGCACCTACGCATAGATCAGGCTCGATACCCTTTGTTGGGTCCGCACATAGAAAACAAAAAATTCCTGGTGTGAACTACACGCCAAGATCTATCTACTAGGTACAAAGCAGCGGGTGGACATACATCCAACAAGAACTTATCCTCATAGACAACGAGCTTTGTTAAGTAGGAACTCGTGGTTGATGTAGTCGACACTTGCCGATCTCAAGATCGTGAGGAAGTCCAGCGAGTCCGGCTCCAAAGACGTCCATCAGATCCAGCTCGGCACCACCAAGTCTAGCACCGCCAGCGAGTGCATCCGTGATCGCACACACGTTCGGTACCTGACAACCTCCGTCCTCGCTCCAGCAAAGCAGCGGAAGCACAACTCCTTTCGAGATAAAGCCACGGGAACACGTATCTCGCTAATCCGAGACCATGGGGAATAATACTAGAGGGAGAGATCCTTCACAAGGAGGTGTGTGAGAAGTGAGGAGGATGGCCTTTTATAGGAGGAGGGGTGCCCTCCTTCATGGCCGACGCATGGAGGAGGTGACTCTTCACCTCCTCCATTCATGTGGTGGTAACTCCCTCCACATAAATTTGCCCCTTCACATTCTCTTTTAAAGTCTCCACTTTAAATGCATTAAATTTCTCCAAATTTAATGCACTCTCATTTAATGCACTCTTTTATTATTTTTATTCAGAATTTTCTTAATTACTTTAATTAACAAACATTCACATAAATCCCCCTACAACATTTCAATATTACATGTAGAACCAATTTCAGCAATTTCACCCAAAACAGTTTCGGTGTCTATTGAAATAATTCCAGCGCTTTCTTAAATCTTTATCTGAAACATATTTGCTCCAAATGGTGTCGGTATCCCTTAAGTGTGTCACCCTACGGTTCACGAATAATGCAGACATGATCGAGACCCCTCTCGAATCAATAATCAGCAGCGGGACCTGGAGATCCATACTGACTCCTACACATTCAACGATGACTTCTGTGATCGTGAGAACCTTTAACGCTAGTAACTAAATCCCTTTGTCCCGCGATATATTACATGTCCGAGATTCGATCATCGGTATCTCCATACCTAGTTTGATCTCGTTACCGACATGCACTCTTTTCTTGTTCCCGTGATATAACATTCTAGTGATCACATCACTTTCTTGCAAGATATTTCAATGTGATATCACCGAGAGGGCCTAGAGTATATCTAATCGTCATCGGGATGGACAAATACCACTCTTGATCCATGAGCCTCAACATAACACCTTCGTAGCACTGAACCCACCTTTATAGTCACCCTGTTACAGTGTGACGTTTGATGTTATCAAGATACTCTTCCGGTGTTAGCAATTAACATGATCTCATGGTCTAAGGATAAAGATTACTTCGTATGATATTATAGCAATATAAACATAGTGACTTTGATCGTAATTCTATACTTAGGATGAATGTTCATCACATCATTCCACCAACGGTGTGACCTTGTTATTAACAACATCCAATGTCCATGATCAGGAAACCTTGATCATCTTGTTAATCAACAAGCTAGTCTATAAGAGAGGCATAACTAGGAACCCTTTTTGTTTATTAAACGCACATGTATTGATGTTTCCTATTAATACAATTATAGCATGTAAAATAAACATTTATCATAAACATGGAATAAGATAATAACCACTTTATTATTGCCTCTCGGGCATATTCCCTTCACTTCCTATGCAAGGGAGTTTTGTAAACAAACAAGTTGTTGAAGCCAGAGGAAACTTGATATTATTGAGATGCATAAGAACACTTTTCCCTCTCTCATCATAACTTTCAGTATCAAGCATAAACTTAACAATATAAATATCACAAGGGCCATCGTAACAATGATCACTTATTCTAACAGAAAACTCAGGAATACTAGCTCTCATAACACTACTTTGCGAAACAAAATTAGAGGTGTCCTTACAAAGTATAGTGTGTCCCTCTTCTTCATACTTAGTTACAAAGTCTTTCACATTTGCTATTATAGGTTCATCAACCATTTGTTTATTAGGTTTAACAGCTTTATGTGTACTTTCATAGAATGTTCCTTTATCTTAACTGGGAAAGGCATTTTCTCAATATAAGGTTCAGGTAAGACATGATTAGCAGTATAAACTTCAGTATTTCTTGCAGGAACACTCTTAGTAATATCTTTATAAGGTTCATGATACTTATTCCACTTCTTTTTAGGCACTTCTTTTGAGGAAACTTAGGTATTTCTTGCAGGAACACTTCTTTTGAGAGTCTAGACCATAAGCATTTTTAATACTTTGAAAGTCATCAGTTCCCATAAAAGATTCAGTGCATTCATAATCATAATTTATACCCGACTTTCTACCTTTGTCATTCTCCCAAGCTTCAGCATTGTCTTGAATACGGTCTAGAAGATCCCATTTAGCTTCTTCTTCCATGCGAGTGAATGATCCAGCACAAGAAGCATCCAAGAAATCCTTATCATGTAGAGGGAGCCTTGCATAAAAGTTATTAATAATAATATTATTGGGGAGCTCATGAATGGGACATTTGAGCATTAGTAACTTCAATCTCCCCCAAGCTTGAGCTGTACTCTCTCCATCAAGAGGCCAAAAGTGGTATATTTGATTCCGATCTTTATGAATCTCACTAGGAGGATAAAACTTTGAATAAAAGAGAGGCACTATTTCCTCCCATTCCAGAGCTTGACCATTCTTCAGCAGCTTATACCATTCCCCAGCTCTTCGTTTCAGCGATAATGAGAATAGCTTCTTCTTAACTTGATCTGTAGTAATACCTGCACACTTGAACAACCCGCATAATTCGTGTATAAAGAGTAAATGATCACCGGGATGGACAGTTCCATCCCTAACATAGTAGTTATCCATAACATGATCAATGATTCTTGTAGGCATTTTAAAAACATCATTCTCAGCAGGTGGTGGCTTATCTACTACCTTAGCAGTGGTAGTAGCATTACCAAATAAGAAACTCAGCGAATTATCCATAACAAAAATAAAGCAACTAGCAGAAGTAAACAATACTCATAGTAGAAGTTTCCTTTACCAGTTCCACTCTCCAATAGCGCTTCACTCCTCGACAATGGTGCCATAAAATAGTCTTGATGACCCACAAGTATAGGGGATGTATCGCAGTATTTTCGATAAGTAAGAGTGTCGAACACAACGAGGAGCAGAAGGTGCTGGCTAGTGGTATGGATCAGGAATTCTCTGCAAATACTTAGCAAACGGATTTTTAGGGGTTTTCGATAAAGCAAGTAAACAAAGTACACGTAAATAAAAGACAGTAGGAATAAATACAGCAAGTGTCCCAATCCTTTATCCAGCAAAGGACAAGCCGGTTGTATTACTTAAGATGACCAAACGTTCTCGAGGACACATGGGAAGACTGTCAAGTGCTTTCGCTTCATATAGTTGATTAATCTTCTCTAGCTTGCTAAGTGTTGTGTGGGTGAACCTGTGCTAATGTACCGACCTTCCTAGGACTAATACATACTTGTGATTATACCCCTTGCAAACATCCGTAAGTAGAAGAAAGTAATTAAGGTAGAAACCTAACCACAACTTTCAACTCTAAGACCCTTACGTCCCTTGTGCAATGGTTTCCTAACGAGGGTTCAGGTTTCTGTCACTCCAGCAACCCCTACGATTAGTAGCCAAATACACAATGCATTCCCCTAGGCCCATATAGGTGAAGTGTCATGTAGTCGACGTTCACATGACATCACTAGAAGAAGTACACCACAACTTAAATATCAAACTATTGAATCTTTCTCAACACAACTCCAGTACTAACAACATGACTTCTACCATGTCCTCAAGAACAAAACAAACTACTCACAAGACATCATATGGATCATGATCAGAGATGGAATAATGATGTATAACAATCTGAACATAAATAATAATTCAATGGTTCACTCAATAGCATAAACTACAAAGAGTAATCAACACCGGGAAAGTTTCCCCTAAGAACTATGCAAGATTCAACCCAATTGTTACAGCAATATGGAGATGGTGATGAGGATGCTGATGGTGATGATGATGATGATCCCGATGAAGTCCAGCTTGATGGTGGTGTTGATGGCAACGATCTCCCCTCTTCGGAAGAATTCCCCGAGAAATCATGTCTGGGAGATCTTTCTCTCTCGGTGTTTTCCACCCCGCAGAGGCGGCGAAATCTTTCTGTGGTCGCTCCCCGAGTCTTAGGGTTTCGGGAGGATGATATACGCCAGAGGGGAGTGCCTGGAGTGGGCCAGGGTGGCCACACCACCTGCTGGCGTGGCCTAGGGCTACCCGCGCCAGGGGGTGTTGTGGGCCCCCTGTGGCCCATCTCCAGCCCCCCTTCTGGCTTCCTTCGTCTTCTGGAAAAATAGGATTTTCCGTATATTTTCCCTGATTTTCTGATCTTCACGAATTTTGCCTCCAAACAGCACCTTTTCCATCAGAATCCTGACTGCAGCGGTCCATGCTCCAAAAGTCATCAACCATGCAAAAATAGATGAAATAACATAAGTATCACCTCTCAATACAAAATATATCAATGAATAATTGTGAATTATGACATAGAATAGTGATGCAAAATGGACGTATGAACGACGCTCAGTCGATTCATCAGTCGAATGGACGATAAGGTGCTATCGTTCTACCAGCTCCTCCACAAAGCTGAGAAGTTTGAGTGGACAAATGAAGCACAAGAGGCATTCAAAGATCTCAAGCACCTACTCTCCACTTCGCCCGTGCTAGTGATGCCCAGGGAGAAAGAGCCCATGTTGCTATACATCTCTGCCACCGACCAGGTGGTCAGCACTATGCTAGTGGCCGAACGAGCCGAAGACAAAAAGGTCCATAGGGTGCAACGCACTACCTCAGGGAGGTGCTCACGCAAAGAAAACAATGGTACCCATACTACCAGAAGCTGGCTTACAATGTCTTCATGATAGCACGACGACTGTGCCACTACATCCAGGAGCACCCCATCATCATGGTGAACGACACTCCACTACGATACATCCTCAACAACATCGATGCCACGGGACGAGTCGCTCTATGGGGAATCGAACTGTCTCCATGAGACATTACATACGAGAAGCGAGTAGCAATCAAGTCGCAAGATCACACAGAATTCCTCGTTCACTGGATGGAGAACCAGCTTCCAGACACGCCGGACATGTCCTGCCTATAGACAATGCACTTCGATGGATCCTGTTGGGGGGATGACCCCCGGGTAGGCCAAGACGGGACCAAACGGCCAACTCTAAGGAGCACATGTCGTCTAGACCCAGATCAAGGAACCACAGCCGGGTGGAATCCCCACCCGACCTGCATTCAAGTTTCCCCAGCTGACCCGTCTAGCCGGGTAGCCAGAAGAACCGGCTGGGAGGCCGCTCCTAGCCGGCCACCTCGGATCGGTTGGTCATGGTACGGTGGTGATGACGCTCCTTGCTGAGTGCATCCTTGACCGGAAAGGCTGGCTGGCCTGGCCGGCGCTACTGGACAACTGCACCAAAGCTAGAGGCTGACGAGCAAAGCAAGGGCTGACGAGGAAAGCCCCGGCTTACGCATAAAGAACCGACTGATGGACAAAGAGCCGGATGACGAGTAAAGCAGGGACGTTGGACACTAAAGCGTGCACCTCCCCTGTACTAGAGGGTTGACTGGACCCGGGCCTACCGTTTGGCCCTGTCTAGCCGACCCACTTTGTAAGGCCCAAATCCAAACAGTAAACCCTAGAACCCACCCTATAAGCTACCTCCTCAACCTTTATATAAAGGGGCGTAGTGCTAGGGTTCTAGGTAGGCAGAAAATAGACAGAAGAAGAAGGACTTAGACAATTCCAAGCAAGAAGTAGCTAAGGAAGCAGCTCAAGGAGCATCTGTATTGGGCATTCGCCCCCTTTGATAGTAGATCCTTCCTGGAGTAGGAGTTTTACCTCGCCCAGAGGGCTCCGAACCTAGGTGCATTGCTGTGTTTGCAATATCTGTGCCCAACCCGTTGCGAGTAGCCACCGATAGCATCATGATTGTCCCCTTCATGCCATCCCCGATGGTACTGCCGTGTTCCACACCATGACAGTTGGCGCCCACCATGGGGCACAACGCTTCGGGTGGGATCATCTTTCACACGGGACTTCCACTCGTCGCTGGTGAGCGAGTCTCCTCTGGCCTCGTCCTCACCCTCGGCTCCTACAACTGCGTCCTCGACAATGCGTCCTGCTTCACCGAGGCGGGTTTCCCAAGCGGGGGCTCCATCATGCACTTCGGCGAGCACTGCGTCTACATCGTCACCGTCTCTGAGGCCTTCGCTCGTGAGGTCATCACCATCTTCGGCATGCCCCTTGGCTTCTCCACCTCGCGCATCATCAGCGGCAGCGTCGAGGTCATGATGGAAGGCTCGGTGGAGAACTGTCGCCCACCTTTGGAGCGCAACATGGACGGCTGCACCACTAACTCATGCCTCCCGAACCCGGCCTTGATCAACGCCTCCATCAAGAACCTCTGCAACCCCATCACCCCCATCGAGGAGGATCTAGCTGCAGCTGCGGCGACCCTGGAGACTACCCGCCAAAACCTTCTAGAGGAAGCTGGCAAGGTGGCGGCCGCCCAACGACGGATGAACGCCACCATGCGGGAGTACAACATCGTCCACGGCTTCGCGCGCTTTCCTGGAACCAGCCGCCTGGCCCAGCCACAAGGCCGGAACCTTGGTTCGGAGATGGATCGCGCTGCTGAACAGGCGTGTGTCCAGCTCCTCGTCAATAGGCGTGTGTCCACCTCCTCTTGGTCACAGTGAACAAGCAGCAAGCCCAGGCAGAACTCAGCATGGCTAGCAACAGCAGAGCCAAACCGGCTCGCCGGATGGCGGATCCGGCTACAGGTGGCAGCAAGGAATCTTCCCCAAATGGAGCGAGGAAGAGCAACCGTCCACGCGGTGGATCTACAGGCCATGGGCACAATGCCCACGACGCGGCAACTGTTACCAGCAAAAACCATGAGCCGGCCGATGAAGCCGGAAAAGGCCAAGCGCTACCCAAGTCCCGCCTATCTGGCCGGCTGGGACCGCTCGAGCCAGATGAATAGCAAGGCGTGCGCACGCGAATCGACCTGCTAGTCCAGTCACGCGCGCTGGAAGAAGAAAGTCCAGCCGATCAAAGATGCTTCAGACCGCGCATCCATAACGAACCATTTCCAAAGGGATTTTTGCTCCCAAGTGATATGCCAAAGTACAATGGCTCGGTCAAGCCGGAGGACTGGCTGGTGAACTACACCACCGCCGTAGGCATCGCCAATGGCAACCGTCAGGTAGCAGTACGATACAACCCTCTCATGCTCTTCGACTTAGCCAGGACGTGGCTCAACAGCCTCCCCGACAACAACATCAATGCTTGGATCGATTTCGAGCAGGGGTTCGTTCGCAACTTCACCGAAACCTACAAGCACCCAGGCCGGCCTGGCGAGCTTGCTCTCTGCGTGCAGGGCCTGGATGAATCCGATCGCTCCTACATCACCCGATGGACGAGCATGCACAACTCCTGTGAGGGGGTATGCGAACATCAGGCGGTTGATTTATTCATCAATGGCTGCAGAGACGACACTATGCTCAAGCATAAGCTTCGCCGGGTGCAACCCACAACCATGGCACAGACCATGGCCATCGCGGACAAGTACGCCATGGCCGACGCAGCAATGAAAAGATCCGTCCGGGTGGACGACCAAGGGCAAATAATCGTCGACGTCGCCATAGATCGGCGCCAGCCGGAGGGAAATGGCCACAATTCCAGGCAGCACGATAACCGCCATGGCAAAAGAAAGGATGACCAGCCGGACAACCAATATGGCTCCAGGCAGGTGGCGGCAGTGCAGGAGGATCCGACTGTAGGCGGAAGCCGGAGACAGAAGCCTGATGACCGTCCTCCAAGGCCCAAGTACACCATCGAGTCGATGCTTGATGGGCCATGCAAGTTCCATAGCGGAGGCAACAAGCCGGCCACGCATACCACACGCTAGTGCACCTGGACAAAGAAAATGGCGGAGATTGCTGGCGCACTGGCTGGACATGCGCCACCTCCTCCAGCCGGTGTGCCGCTAGGCGATCGCAATAACCAGCATAGAAGGGAAGACGATGACAACAACTACCCCCACTAGGTGGGAAACTACCACATCTTCACCACGGAGCCGGAGACCAAGCACAACAAGAGGCGTCGCAAGGCGGAAGGGAACACAATCGTTCCTCCCATTCCCCAGTACCTCAACTGGTCGGAGCAACAAGTTGCATGGAGCCGGAAGGACCAGCCAGCTGAGCTACCTAACCCAGGCACCTACGCGATGGTTCTGGATCCTATCATTGTCTCCTAGAAGCATTCCTGCAGGTTTTCCCGCGTCCTCGTAGACGGAGGGAGCAACATCAACCTCCTGTACTGCAGCTCGCTCGACCGGCTCGGTATCAGTGAGTCGCAGCTGGAGCCGTCAAGCACCTCCTTCCATGGAGCCGTCCCAGGCCCGTCGCACTCCCCAATCAGAAAGATCTGGCTGGACGTCATCTTCAGCACGGAGGACAACTTCCGCCGCGAGCCCATCTGGTTCAAGGTGGTCAACCTCTGCAGCGCGTACCACGCAATCCTGGGTCGCCCGACACTCACCAATTTCATGGTGGTGCCACATTACGCGTACCATGATGACCCACAAGTATAGGGGGTGTATCGCAGTATTTTCGAGGGAAGTGAAACCCAATTTATTGATTCGACACAAGGGGAGCCAAAGAATATTTATAAGCCTTAACAACTGAGTTGTCAATTCAGCTGCACCTGGAAACAATCTTGCTCACAGCAGTTTATCATAACAGTTTTGTAGTAGGAATAGTAAAAGCAGCGGTAGTAAAGCAAAAGCGGTAGTAACAAAAGCGATGCAGTGGTATTCGAGTGCAGTAGGCATAGGGATGGATGGATGGGCATTGCATGGACAAGACAATTCACATAGCAATCAGAACATAGGGCAATTGCAGATAAATAAGATAAAGCATCCAAGTACTAGACAATCCTAGGCATGTGTTCCATATATAGTCATACGTGCTCGCAATGAGAACTTGCACAACATCTTTTGTCCTGCCAGCCCGTTTGCAGCGGGGCCTCTAGGGAACTACTGGCAATTAAGGTGCTCCTTTTAATAGAGCATCGGAGCAAAGCATTAACACTCCGTGAACACATGTGATCCTCACATCAAATCCTTTCCCTTCTGGTTATCCCGATTTCTGTCACTTCGGGGCCATAGGTTCCGGACAACGTGTGTATACAACTTGCAGATAAGACCAAGAACAATACTATCATAATGAATCAATAACATGTTCAGATCTGAAATCATGGCACTCGGGCCCTAGTGACAAGCATTAAGCACAACAAGTCGCAACAAAGTCATAAAGCACTAATAAAAGATACTAGGCACCATGCCCTAACAATCTGATGCCATTACATGAACGATCTCATCCAATCCCTACCATCCCCATAGCCTACAGCGGGAGATTACTCACTCATAGATGGGGGAAACATGGATGGTCGATGGAGAAGCGATGGTGATGATGATGGCGATGATCTCCAAGTCCCCGTCCCGGCAGGGTGCCAGAACGGAGTTTCTGGTGCTGTTTCGTGGAATCTGGTGGTGGCGGTGGAGCGGAACTCCTTCTGGAAAAACGTCGAACCCCCCGAAGTTTTTAGGTCAGAAGGCTTCTTATAGGCGAAGAGGGAGACCGAGGGGGTGCCTAGGGCCACCACACCATGCCCTGGCGCGGCCAGGCCCAGCCCGCGCCTAGGGGTGGTGTGACCAGCCCCTGGCTCTCCTCCATCTCGTATTCTGGTTCTTGGAGTCTTCTGGAAAAATAGGCACTTTGGCTTTGTCCGTCCAATTCCGAGAATATTCATTTTCTGACTTTCCTGGAACCAAAAACAGCAGAAAACAGGCAGCTGGCACTGTGGCTCTTGTTAATAGGTTAGTCCAAGAAATCATATAAAAAGTACTCCAAAGTGTGGACAAAACACAAGAAAGTAGATAAAACCAAGCATGGAGCATCAAAAATTATAGATACATTTGCAATGTATCAACATCCCCAAGCTTAACTCCTGCTCGTACTCGAGTAGGTAAGTGATAAAAAGAAAGAATAATTTTTGAGGTGACATGCACCATCAAAGGCTTGACCAAAGTATTTGTAAACATTCAAAGCTGGGATCATAGCACTTCAATCATAACATGAAAGACAAAGTTCTAGCAATAAGACAAAGAAACTATGATGTAACATGAAAAGGCACAAACAAAAGATTCATTAATAACAATGCTTTGTAAGACGTTTGTTTGTTTCACATAAAGAATACATAGCATAATAGTATTCAGCTTGTCCCTCAATAGAGTAGCAAATATAAATGTATAGGACACCTTCAAAGTTCATAAGAGTGACTAGATACAAAAGTTTAAAACAAGCAATATCAAAGTACGCATCAATCAACTAGTCTTGGGACAATGCACATAGAACTAAGAATGACCACTATGCTCTCAAAGTAGGTGCATAAAGATAGAACATGGAGACTCAATATAATGGTGGAAGAAAGGCCTTTTGTAAAAGGAAGTAGGGATTCAAGTCTCATAAAGAGCTTCCAAAAATTATGGTACTCATAGCTTTCAACTCTCATTGCCCCTATCATAAGCATCTTTAAATGGTTAAGGTTAAAGTGACACAACTAAGAGGATATGCTTGACAAGTTATAAACCGAAATCTCATGCCCCTTACTTACGAAGACCGATCCTCATGCTACTCAACTTCAGTCACGAGTAAGCTCTTGTCATTGTAAGTACATGTGTATCATTAAGAACCGCCAACGGGTTACCCCTTGCACATGACACAGGAGCTATCCCATAATCAAAATGACAAGGCAAGCAGACAATGAGCATCTCAGCGATCTTTTTATTTACTATGTGCATAGATTTTTATTGAGGATGCTTCATAGAATGCTCATTATTGTTATGCTGGAAGTTTCCACCATGATTAGGCATGGCTTAGGCTAGCGGCCTAGGCGTTTCTCTAACATACATACAAACTCCATGATCTTACAAGTTCCACTTTTATTTCACACCGCCGGGATCTATAAGCAAAAGAACATGATATCAACGAGGTACTAAGTACCAATGCAATGTCGAAAGCATTCCCCATGATACATGGTTCTGCCAACTTCAACTTATAAAGCGCAAGCATATACGCAACAAAGAAGGACGCAATGGTTCAGGTTTATTAAATGCAAGAAAATAAAGCGTGCCATCAAGTTCGTGAGAGCTTTAATCACTAGTTTTCTCATAACAAGTGGAAGGTAAACAAAAGCATGAATATACTTGGAATAGCATAAGCTAGTAGGTAGGTATGGTAGACTCTTTGGAATAACTTGGTTTAGGGAGTTGGATGCATGAGTGGAACTCATACTTTGTTGTGGAGGCTAGCAAAAGACTGGGAGCGATAAACTAAGAGAGCAATAATGGCCATAATCATGCAGAGCGACAAAACATCATTGATCAAAGCATAAAGTGATACTACAAGTTGAAAACTAAAGGATCATAAAGGCTATGGTGACTTTGGATAGTCATAACATGGTGTGAGCATGCGCCAAGTCAACCCAAATAAAGCATCAAAGGAGAATACCACTATACTATGCTTTAATATGCTAAAACAACGCATGATTCATCCAAGGCACATTAAGCAATCTCAATTGTTTATAACAAGTAATGCTACAGAAAATAATACTAAGCATAAAGCCAAAACAATATCAAGCATGGCATGACAAAGCATAGCCACAGTCAAAAACAAGCTCTTTTTACCACATAGGCATGAACTTTCCTACTCTTTTCCAAACCAAACCAAACTATTTCCAAACCATATGTAAGAAAGAGGGGGTCCAACCAATTTATTCAGAAAACTAAGAAAACCAAGCAAACTAAAACCAAAACCAAAACGAAAAAGAAGACGCTCCAAAAAACACAACTGTGCATGAAACAATAAAAATGAAGCGTTTGGAAGAAACCTGGGATTTTTATTGATGAAGAAGGGGATGCCTTGGGCATCCCCAAGCTTTGACGCTTGTGCTTCTTGGATATTTCTTTGGGTGGCATGCATGGCATCCCCAAGCTTGAGCTTTAGTCCATCCTTCATCTCATTACTCATTCCTTCCATACACCTGAAAATTTTCCTTCATACAAAACTTCACACAATCTCATTAGCAACATTAGTGCACTTAAGATAAATTAGTCTCAAGGTTCAGTTCTAACACCAAATAAACTTTCATTAGAACACTAGATATTGTAGTACTTCCCTCAAAAAGCTCAATTCCCCAAAAGAACTCAAGAAGGAACCAACAAGAAGCAAATGCAGAAAATGGCAGAAATCTGTCAAAACAGACCAGCAGGTAAATACGATTTTTTTCGAAGAACTTATGTTGCTCAACTCAAAAATCTGGTAGAGAAGAAGAGCTAAATAATAACCCACTGCATCAGCACTAGGGAGGGCTGGTCTATGCATAAAAGTCTTTGCCCAAAAGGATAATCCCGTTTTCTTGCTCGGGAACGAGGGGACTCACAAAATTGTCAAAAGCCATCTTTATCTTAACTAACTAAGTAGGTGTCAATTCCATAGAAGAAGATCCATTCGAGTTTATTTTCGATTCATCGAGCTGTGGTGATAACCAAACTCAAGCTAGGAAGGAGCCTTGAACTAACGAAAGTTAGATAACAACCTGGGGCGGAAGCACAAAAAATGAGAGATCAATCCAACATACAGAGCTTTCTCAGGAATGTTTACGGTGAAGCACAAAAATCGGTTTCAGGACAGCAACTTTCCCAATCATTACTTCACTCTCATTAGAGGTTACTCTTGGCACAAAAAGCAAATAAAAAGGATAAGGAGCGGTTATTACTGAAGTAATAACTTCCAAGACTCAACTAAAACTCTTGGGTTATCTCCCAACAAGTACTTTTCTTTAACGCCTTTAAGTTAGGCAAAAGCAAAAACTGAAAATGGATAAAATGGAAGTAAGCGGAGATAATCATGGTGGAAACATTGTTTTTTTCAATGAAATCCTTTTGTTAACAAGGTTGATCAGGTCTTGTTACCAAATCAATTCAATATGATACAAAACTTTGTATTCCACTAATTATTATGTTACCTCAACCTTGATAGCAATGGTCCCAATCATAATAGTTTCAAATTTTTCTCTTGGTAGGGGACAATATATTTCTCCAACTTGAATGCCCTCAACATGTTAAATTGAATTCAAGTCATAAGTCCTTTCAATCTTCTTGGAGAAATAGACAATATGTTTCTTGTCATTAACATTGAAGGTCACCTTCCCTTGATTATAATTAATAACAGCTCCTGCAGTATTTAAGAAAAGGTCTCCCAAGAATAATAGACATATTATCATCTTTAGGCATAAAAGTTTGAGAGGATGCTCTCATAAGAAATATGAGTTGAAGTAAAAGAGAGCATCAAGAAGCAAATCCAAAACACATTTAAGTCTAACCCACTTCCTATGCATAGGAATAGTGTAAGCAAATAACAAAGTGATAGGCATAGGAAGATGAAACAAGAGTAACTTCAAAACTTTCAGCACATAGAGAGGTGTTTCAATACCAGGAAAACTTCTACCACCATATTTTCCTCTCTCAAAATAATTTTCAGTAGCCTCATGAATAAACTAAAAAATATAACTATCACATAAAGCATGCTTTTCATGATCTACAAGCACTAGAGCTTTATCATAAATTTTTTCAAAAGAATCCTCAGGAACATAACATTCATCCTCCTTTGGTAAGCATGGAGGACAATCAAATAATGTAAGGGATAAAGAGTTACTCTCATTAGATGGTAGGCATGGGTAGCTAATCCATTATTCCTCCTTTTATTCATCACTCTCCTCCTCTTTTTCATCTAATGAGATTTTAGGTTCATCAGTTTCTTCTTCCATAGGAGCCTGCAAGGCATTAGTCTCTTCCATAGGGTCCTGCAAGGCATTAGTCTCTTCCATTTGTGGAAAGCATCTATTAAAATATTCAAGGATATATCTATTTTCATCCTTGTAATTATCAAAGCAAAATTTAAGTATACCATAAACCTCATGCTTATAAGGTGAATCATCAATATTTTCAAGCAAACTAGCAAGTTCAAAAGCACCCTTCCAAGCAATAAATTCTTCAATTTGTTCCGCATCATAAAAGTCATAAATTCCTTTAGCATAGGAAGATATGGTATCATTATCACTATACTCACATTGAAAAGGGAGGTGTTTATACCTCTTTCTACAACAAGACTCATCACAGCAATAAGTAACATTATAAGTAGAGCACACGTTCCTAACAATGGTATACAATCTATCAATTTGTTCCCATAAGTGTTTCCCTTTTTGTGACAAGAGGTGTTCCTTATAATAATATTTTTGATCTTCCGTGAACCCACCTTGCCAATAAGCTTCAGTTTCAAAGAAACCAACCATTGACAACAAGCATGACAAAGCAAGACAATAACATAACAACGAAAATAACAACTAGAGTAGGAACTATTTTTTTTTGTATTTTTGATAAAGAAACAAGCAAACAAGGAGAAAATAAACTTAGCTTGAACAATAGTGAATCCAAGTGGACTTGATAAATAAAGCTATCATCCCTGGCAACGGCGCCAGAAAATAGTCTTGATGACCCACAAGTATAGGGGGTGTATCGCAGTATTTTCGAGGGAAGTGAAACCCAATTTATTGATTCGACACAAGGGGAGCCAAAGAATATTTATAAGCCTTAACAACTGAGTTGTCAATTCAGCTGCACCTGGAAACAATCTTGCTCACAGCAGTTTATCAGTAGCAACAGTTTTGTAGTAGGAATAGTAAAGCAGCAGTAGTAAAGCAAAGACAGTAGTAACAAAAGCAGTAAATACTGGGATTAGAGTGCGGTAGGCATAGGGATGGATGGACGGGCGTTGCATGGACAAAACAATTCACATAGCAATCAGAACATAGGGCAATTGCAGATAAATAAGATAAAGCATCCAAGTACTAAATAATCCTAGGCATGTGTTCCATATATAGTCATACGTGCTCGCAATGAGAACTTGCACAACATCTTTTGTCCTGCCAGCCCGTTTGCGGTGGGCCTCTAGGGAACTACTGGCAATTAAGGTGCTCCTTTTAATAGAGCACCGGAGCAAAGCATTAACACTCCATGAACACATGTGATCCTCACATCAAAGCCTTTCCCTTCCGGTTATCCCGATTTCTGTCACTTTGGGGCCATAGGTTCCGGACAACAACGTGTGTATACAACTTGCAGATAAGACCAAGAACAATACTATCATAATGAATCAATAACATGTTCAGATCTGAAATCATGGCACTCGGGCCCTAGTGACAAGCATTAAGCACAACAAGTCACAACAAAGTCATAAAGCACTAATAAAAGATACTAGGCACCATGCCCTAACAATCTGATACCATTACATGAACGATCTCATCCAATACCTACCATCCCCATAGCCTACAGCGGGGGATTACTCACTCATAGATGGGGGAAACATGGATGGTCGATGGAGAAGCGATGGTGATGATGATGGCGATGATCTCCAATTCCCCGTCCCGGCAGGGTGCCAGAACGGAGTTTCTGGTGCTGTTTCATGGAATCTGGTGGTGGCAGCGGAGCAGAACTCCTTCTGGAAAAACATCGAACCCCCCAAAGTTTTTAGGTCAGAAGGCTTCTTATAGGCGAAGAGGGAGACCGAGGGGGTGCCTGGGGCCACCACACCATGCCCTGGCGTGGCCAGGCCCAGCCCGCACCTAAGGGTGGTGTGGCCAGCCCATGTCTCTCCTCCGTCTCGTATTCTGGCTCCTGGAGTCTTCTGGAAAAATAGGCACTTTGGCTTTTGTCCCGTCCAATTCCGAGAATATTCATTTTCTGACTTTCCTGGAACCAAAAACAGCAGAAAACAGGCAACTGGCACTATGGCTCTTGTTAATAGGTTAGTCCAAGAAATCATATGAAAAGTACTCCAAAGTGTGAACAAAACACAAGAGAGTAGATAAAACCAAGCATGGAGCATCAAAAATTATAGATACATTTGCAATGTATCATACCTCAAGATGAAGCTATCAGGGCCCAAGGGCATCATCACCGTGGCTGGTTGCTACAGACGGTCTGTGGAGTGCGCCACAGACGGGTCCAAGATAGCGGAAGCCATGATCATCACGAAAGAGAAGCGCATAATCATGCAGAACATGGCGGCCCTGCAGAAGGACATGTCGGCTAGAAAGCCCAAGCTGGCCGAAGAGGCACAGTTCAAGCCATCCAAGGGCACGAGAAAGATCCTACTGAACGAGGCCAAGCCGGACGAGTTCGTCCTAGTTAGAGACGGCCTTGACAGCAAATAGGAAAGCGCGCTCGTCGACTTCCTCCATGAGAATCGGGATATCTTCGCATGGTCCCCCAAGGACATGCTAGGTGTTCCAAGGGGGCTTGCCGAGCACTCTTTACATGTCAGGCTGGATGCAAAGCCGATCAAACAGTCACTATGCCGCTTCGCGGAAGAAAAAAGAAGAACAATTGGGGAGGAGATCACCCGGTTGCTCGCAGTCGGATTCATCATGGAGGTTTTCCACCTGGAATGGCTGGCAAACCCCGTACTCGTGCTGAAGAAGAACAAGACTTGGCGCATGTGTGTTGACTACACCAGTCTGAACAAAGCAAGCCCCAAAGATCCATTCACCCTGCCAAGGATAGACCAAGTGATCGATTCCACGGTTCTGCGGTGTCATGTCGTTTTCGACGCCAGATTCCGGCTACCACCAGATCCGGCTGAACCCTGCTGATCAAATAAAGACATCATTCATCACTCCTTACGGAGCCTACTGCTACACCAGAATGGCGTTCAGACTGAAGAACGCTAGAGCAACATACCAGTGCTGCATGCAGAAGTGCTTGCAGACTCAGATTGGTAGAACGTACATGCCTACATGGATGATGTGGTGGTCAAGACCAAGGAGCACCAGACACTCCTTGAAGATCTGAAGGAAACATTCACCAACCTCCGCCGGTTCCAGATGAAGTTGAACCTGGAGAAGTGTGTGTTTGGCGTCCCAGCCGGCCAACTCCTCGGTTTTCTCGTATCTGAGCGAGGAATCGAGGCAAACCCGGAGAAGATCGGTGCAATCGAGCGCATGCAGCCGCCCAAGAACTTGAGAGATGTCCAGAAGTTCACCGGATGCTTGGTCTCCCTCAGCCGGTTCATCAGCCGGCTGGGCGAGAAAGCACTCCTACTATATCAACTCATTAAGAAGACGGACAAATTCGTCTGGACATCACAAGCAGATGAAGCCTTCCGCGACCTCAAGCGTATGCTCACCTCACCACCTATTCTGGTAGCACCAGCAACAAAGGAACCCATGTTGATGTACATCGCGACAACAAACAGGGTTGTCAGTGTGGTACTGGTAGTGGAGAGGTTGGAAGAAGGAAAGGCGCAGCCGGTGCAACGACCGGTGTATTACCTGAGTGAGGTACTCTCGCTCTCGAAGCAGAATTACCCTCATTACCGGAAGCTGGTGTACGGCCTGTACATGGCCGCTAAGAAGTTGAAGCACTACTTCCAAGAACATTCCATCCGGGTGGTGGCACTAGCGCCACTCTCGGAGATCATCGGCAACAGAGATGCCACAGGCCGGGTGGCGAAATGGGCCATAGAGCTCGCCGCCCACAACATACAATACGAGCCAAGAACAGCGATCAAGTCTCAGGCCTTGGCGGATTTCCTGGTCGACTGGGCAGAAACGCAGTACCTGCCACCTTGCCCTGACTCCACACATTGGAAGCTGCATTTCGATGGCTCCAAGATGTATGGAGGGCTCGTAAATAGAGTGGTCATCACCTCTCCAAAAGGAGACCGGCTGGAATACGTGCTGCAAATACACTTCCGCGTGTCCAACAACATTGCTGAGTATGAAGAGCTCATCCACGGCCTCAAGATGGCAAAGGAAATAGGCATCCGACACATCCTGTGCTTCGGCGACTCTGATCTGGTGGTGTAGCAAGTGTCGGGCGATTAGGACGCCAGAGATGCAAACATGGCTCTATATCGTTTCTTCGTACAGCAGCTATGCGCCTGTTTCGAAGGATGCGAGTTTCACCATATTCCCAGGGTAAACAACGAGGCCGCAGACATGCTCGCCCACATTGGGTCAACAGGACAAGCAATTTGTCCTGGAGTCTCCCTTGAGCACCTGCGCAAGCCATCAATCACACCATCTCCCGAATCCGACTCCATAATGTTGGACGCGGACCTAGGGACTGCCGGCTCTAGGACCTCCGTGACAGCCTCACCGCAACCGAGGACTGCTTCACGCACCTGGGACCGCTGCTCTAGGACCTCCACACGGCTTCTTGCACGGGGATCGGCTCCGGGACCTCATGACGGCTTCACCGCACCAGGATCGCCGCCACACAGGGACCGGCTCCAAGATCCCCGTGACGGCTTCACCGCACTCAGGAAGTGCCGCCTCTGGCCTGGAGGCTGCCGGCTCCGCTGCTCCACCTGGTCGGCCTTTGCACGAGCCCTACCTAGTCATCCGGGCAGAAGTGAATCTACTGATGTAGGCGGTGTGCGCCATCCGGGAAACCCCCACATGGGCCAAGCCGTTCATGGATTTACTGGCCAAAGGAGAGCTACCCAAAGAAGATGTAGGGGCAAGGCAGGTGAAGCCCAGAGCCAACGCTTACACCAACATCAACAACAAACTCTACAAGTGGAGTGTTGTCGGCATTTATCAGTGATGTGTGAGCCAAGAGGAAGGAATCCGGCTGCTAGTCGACATCCACCAGGGCGAATGCGGACACCACGCGTTGTCATGGGCCATATTGGCGAAGGCATTTCGCCATGGGTTCTACTAGCCCACGGCACTGGAAGATGCGGAGCAGATCGTCAAATCATGCAACGGGTGTCAGCGGTTCAGCCAGCAGAAGCACACTCCGTCCGCAGCACTCAAGACGATCCCCATCACCTAGCCGTTCGCCGTCTGGGGGCTGGACATGGTTGGCCCTTTCAAGACGGCCAAATCCGGCATGACCCACTTGCTGGTGGCGGTGGACAAGTTCACCAAGTGGATAGAGGCAAAGCCAATAAAAAGCTGGATGGACCAACAGTGGTCAAGTTCTTCACATACATAATTAAATGCTTTGGCTACCCCAACAGCATCATAATCGACAACGGCACAAACTTCGCCATGGGAGCTTTCGTGTGATTCTGCAGAGATAAGGGAATCCGCTTGACCTCGCATCTGTGGCACACCCCCAGTCCAACGGGCAGTGCGAGCGAGCAAATGGCCTGGTCCTAGCCGGAATCAAGCCCGGTTGATCGAACCACTGATGCGATCCCCCGGCTGTACTCTGGAGCATTCGCACCATGCCAAACCGGTCCACCGGCTACACCCCTTTCTTCCTCGTCTACGGGGCAGAGGCGGTTTTGTCCAGTGACATCGAGTTCGACGCACCCCGCAAACTTCTCTACACAGAACAGCAAGCCAAGGAAGCACAGGAAGACAGTGTCGATCTCCTTGAAGAAGCATGCGAGCTGGCCTTGTCTAGATCTGCCATGTACCAGCAAAACTTGCGTTGCTACCATGCCAGCCGGATACGCATCGTCCATTCCGCGAGGGTGACCTGGTGCTAAGGCTAGTTCAAGACACCAAGGGGATGCATAAGCTGTCTCCGCCTTGGGAGGGCTCATTCATCATCAGCTGGGCACTGCAGAACAACTCATACTACCTCATCGACGCCCGCAAGCCGGAAAAGAACAAGATGGATCGCTCAGGCGAAGAAACTGAACACCCATGGAACGCGAGCCTGCTTTGGCCATTTTACACTCGAGAAAGAAGTGTATGTATCTTACCCTCATGTAACGAACAAGCATGGGAGCCTCGACACAGTCTCGGGGACTCCACAATAAATAAACAAGTCATGCTGCACAAGTTGGTTTTCCGGCTGCATTACTTTAACCCTAGAGCCGACGATCCGTCTTGGGGACTTGCCGGTTGGCCCAGATGGCTGCACGGCCCACACGGCAAAGTACTGTACGCGGTTCCTAAGGCTTCCTCTTCGGTTCCGGCTGCAGACCGCAAGCCGGCTGATAGATCCGGTAAGAGCAGAACGCTCAAAAACCCCTACACGAAAAAGCCACGAGGAAAAAAAAAACGTCTGGACGACCTGGTCGTGCTCGCTCGGTCAAAGTCAATGACCCAAACCCGAAGTATCATGCAGTACGCCTACTAAGATACCCCTTCGACTTCGGCTAAAAGCTAGCAAGGGAATGGCATCAAAATTGGCCAATGCTCACTGAGAAAAGGGCAAAGACATTGGATTTGCACGAAACAACAAAAAATTCAAAACTAGTTAACCTAAGATTACAGTTCGAACTTGCATATGCTTAACCAGGCAAACAACTTGTTTGTTTCTATGTTTGCATGAGCCAAAGTTTAACACGAACACCCAAGCCGGAGGCAGATAGCTTCCAGACGGCAGCAGAGCAGGTCAAGGAGCTTCGACCCGGCTGTATTCTCCAGGCAGCCCAAACCTCAAGGACAACACCCTGTGGGTGCGCTCGTGCACCCCCACACAGAAACCTGCAAACAAACAACTCAAAGGAGCTTCGACCCGTCTGTATTCTCCAGCCGGCCTGAACCTCGGGGACTACACCCTGTGGGTGCGCTCGCACGCCCCACACAGAAACAGGCATGCAAAAATGCAAAGCAGAAAGTGCAAACAAAAGAGCACGAGAAAGTGTACAAAGGGAGACGATGCTCCCACAAGAGTTCAATAACCAGAGGACGGACAATTGTTCACACGACACAAAGAAAATATAAGTGCTTCAAATCACAAATACTCCCGACATACTGGGGATCAAGTTCACTGGGGAGCAGAAGGGCCGGAGGCATCAGCTGGAGCTCGGCTGTTGGAGGCAACGTCCGTCAAGGCGGTCTGCGGTGCAGCAGAAGCATCAATGCATGGCGCATCCGGGATATGATAGTACCGCTCCGTGTCGGCTGGGTCGTTGAAGTCCCTGTCCAGTGCAACGAAGCTCCCGATCGTCACGCCACAGGAGCGGATGTCAGGAACCTTGGCGCGAAGCTGGTCATAACTGGTCCCTTGGCGAAATCCGCGGGAAAGGCTCCATAGATCCACATCCGGGTACCAGGACTTCAGCAGCGCCAGCACCATCTCCATGCTGCCATCAGCCGCCCACTCTCGGGCCACATTCATGAGGTCTGGAGCGCCCAAAAGATTCTCGACCAACGCATCCATGGTGGCGGGCGGGGCGACTTCAGGTCAGACGTAGTCAAAGACCTCGAGAGCGGCAGCGCGAGGCTGGTTCGCCTCTTCGCTGATGACCATCACCAGCTCCCCTGGGTGGAGATCCCGATCCGGATCCATCTCGGGAATCCGACCCAACGCCTGATCTGTCGCCTCAGGATACTGAGCTGTAGCCGGAAAAAGGAAGAGTAATCAGTACTGACCACAAAGGGCAAAACTGCAAAATTAGCTCAAGTCAAGGGCACTTACTGACAACGATCTTAGCGATCTGGCAAAGCTCCGATAGTGCCGCCGCCTCCTTGGCCTTAGAAACCTTGAGGGCGTCCGCCTAGGCGGCGTAAAGCCCCTCCAGGTTCTTCAACGCCTCGGCCCGGGTGTCCGCCGTCTTCTTGGCCCTACCAGCCTTGATCTCCATCTGCTGTTGTTGTGCAGTCAGTTTGGTGATCTGGTCCTGGTGGGTCTTGTTGGACTCCTCCAGCCAGGCGACCTCCTCCTTCAGCCAGGCCACCTCGCGGTCCCGGTCCGCCAGCAGAGCTGCAGGAGGGTAACCAATACTCAACAAGAAGCGCCAGAAATCGCGCAATTGAGAAGATACGGCAGAGCGAGCAATCTTACGGCCCAGGTCCCGCGAGGTCTTGGCGGCATCAGTGAGAGCCCTCTGCATAAGAAAAGGGAGATAAGAACCAAAAGAACCAGCTACGTCGGTAGATAGCAAAAAAACACCAAGATTGGCGATATAGCACATACCTTGACGGAGGCTCCCAGCGCCCTGGCTTGGCCGAGCCCCTGCTCCAGCGCCCCCACCATCTGGCGGGCCTGGCCAATGGCCAGGGGCGCCGCCTCTGACAACTGCGCTAGGAGAGCATCCAACGGTGGCGCGGCCCGAGCCGGCGTCCAGCCGGTGACCTGGAGGTCATCATCGCTCACTTGAGCCGCGGAGGGTTCACCTTCCGGCTGGACGGGAGCCTTTGGCTGCCGCACCTCCACGGGATCCTCCACCCAGTAGGTGCTAGAGTCAGCACCCACCATCGAGTCAGGGGAAGGCATGGCCGTGCCAGAGCGCCCAAGCAGAAGACCCTCAAGAAGCCGAGAGACGGCCCCGACTCGGTGAAGCGTCCCGGGCGTAGCCGGCGGCACCACCTCCGTCGCGTCCGCACCGGTCCTAGCCGGTGGAGCCTCGAGGGCCGGAGCCGACGCAACCTCGGGAGCCGGAACCGGCATAGCATCGGGGGCCGGAGCCGTCGCACTCGCCTCCGCAGCAGGTGGAGGGGCGGGCACGGTGGCGACAGTCGTGGAGCCGGGAAAGGCCATCGCCTCGCTGCGGAAAACACAAGGAATGAGCAACGAAGATGCGAGCAAGTCAACACAAGTGCTAGGAGGACAGGAGCACCTACCCAGCAACACTCGGCTTGGTGGCCGCGGGTCTGGGGCGGCGTGCCTTCTTGGTGCCGCCTCCGGCCGGAGCAGCGCTGGTGGGGGTGACCCGCTTCCTCTTGCCCCTGGTCGTGGCAACCTCGGCCAGGTCCACATCCTCGCCATGTGCGGCTATTCCAGTGCAAGCAAAACGTCAGGTTCATGGCTAAAAGCGTGGCAAGCGTAGAGCAGACAAGGACAAAGGACAAACTCTCACCGGATGGGAACTCGCAGCCAAACTCTCACCGCATGGGGAACTGCTCCGGCTTCACCGGCGGAGCCTTCGGTGGCTTGAAGTCCGCGACGAAGTTGGGGAGCTCGTTGTCCCCCATACCGTCCTCCGCTAGCTGCACCGTGAAAAGATACTCAACAAGGGATGATAAGAGGCACGAAATAGGTGTCCCTCAGGAAAATCCACCCGGAGAAGAGCAGGAAAGACATACCTTCGGCGGAAGGCAGCCGTGGTGGTACGGCCGGCAGGAGAACACCCAGTCCTCCTCCAGCCCCTCCTTCGAGATGGTGACGAGCCATTCGCGGAGGGCGGCATGTGGCATGTCTAGCCGAGAACCCGGGTGGGATCCAGATGGCCAGAGAGGTGGCACATCTTGTGCGACCGGTGCTGAAGCGGGAGCACGCGTTTCGCCATCCAGGACAGCAGAATGTCTCGGGCGGTGAGCCAATCCTTCTCCGCGAGGACGGCCAGTCGGGCGCCCATCCTATCGATGTCGCCCTAGGCGCCCAGGTGCTGGACGCTCTAGGCCTTCTAGTTGGAGGGGACGTTGGCGAAGGCGGGGACCTTGATGAATTCCACCTCGGTGTTGTTGCGCACGTAAAAGTACGAGCGCTGCCAGAGCTTGACGGTGGGGGGGAGCTCTAGGCGCGGGATGGGTGCCGATGGCCGCAGGTAGATGGTGCAGCAGCCCGTCTCTGTCAGCATCCCACCCTTCCCCACTACCTAAACCTTGAAGTAGAAGAACTTCAAGAAGTTGGCGGCATCGGGGTAGACGCCAAGGAACGCCTTGCAGCAGGCCGCATGATGCGACAACATCAACATGGCGTTGGCTCCGAGGTGGTGGAGCTGTAGGTCAAAGGTGACGAGCAGCTCCAAGACGAAGCGGCTCAGCGGCAGCCCAAGGCCGCGAGCGAAGTGGGCGAGGAAGATGACGGCCTCGCCAGGCTGCGGGTTGGGCACCCGCTCGCCCTCCAGCACGAGGTGGTGCTTCACCAGCTGCTCCGATGGGAGAAACTTCCCCTGCCAGTACTTCTTCACCAACTCTTCAGTAACATACGAGCCGCACCACCCGCCGACAACCTCAGGAAGCATGTTGTCCGGAAAGGTGGATGTGGTTGATGCGTGGGAGACCTCTATTGAAGAAGAGGAGCGGAGCCGGCGACCAAGAAACGGTGGCGCAGAGGAGCAGTGAGAGGCTAGAGCGCAAGAGAGAATAGGGACGGCAGGCGCAGGGAGACGAAGGGAGGAACCACTCCTCCTTGGCACACGTATTTATCAGGGAAAAATAGCCACGGCGGTTCCCCTACCTCTGTGCCACATGGCAAGCAACAACCCCCACTCAACCACGCCGGTTCCCCTCCCTTTGCGCCACATGGAAAGCAACCACCCCACCACCCCATGACGGTTCAGGGCGGATCACGTGCGCCAGTGCCACGCGCACAAAAGATCCAGTAGAGGTTAATGTGGGAGGCAAACTGCACCCACGATCTCCTAGAGGACGCAATGATGAAGGCATGCATGCCATTACCAAAAAAAGTGCCGTGGCAGACCCAGAAGTCAAACTCACGCGACGTGCATGAAAGCAGCGCATGGGCGGCCGACGCGCAGAAAGCAGCGGGCATGGTGGCGAAGTGGCGAAACGAGCAAACTGGTGATCCTTCTCCCGGCCGGGTGAGGCATCTGGTTAAGAGGATCACCGCTCATGCCCTGTGGGTGGGACCATCGGCTCCGTAGCTGGTGAACCCCAGCCGGGAAAACAGCACGGAATCTCAAGCCGGTTCAGGACAAAGACTATAGGACAAAGATTACAAAACAAAGACTACAAGACCAATGAAAATGACAAAGCATCTGCATCATCAATCATTTCAAATGAGCATGCAAGAACTTCTCCACGGGGCCAAGTCCTAACGCGCTCGGGGACTAGTGTCGGGGGGATGACCCTCGGGTAGGCCAAGACGGGACCAACCAGCCGGCTCCAAGGAGCACATGTCGTCTAGACCCAGATCAAGGAACCACAGCCGGGTGGAATCCCCACCCGGCCCGCATTCAAGTTTCCCCGGATGGCCCGTCTAGCCGGGTAGCTAGAAGAACCGGCAGGGAGGCCGCTCCTAGCCGGCCGCCTCGGATCCGCTGGTCATGGTACAGTGGGGATGACGCTCGTTGTTGAGCGCACCCTTGACCGGACAGGATGGCTAGCTTGGCTAGCGCTACTGGACAACTACGCCAAAGCTGGAGGCTGACGAGCAAAGCAAGGGCTGACGAGGAAAGCCTCGGCTTACACATAAAGAACCGGCTGACGGATAAAGAGCCAGATGACGAGCAAAGCAGGGGCGTTGGACACTGAAGCGTGGACCTCCCCTTTACTGGAGGCTTGACTAGACCCGGGCCTACCGTTTGGCCCTGTCCAGCCGGCCCACTTTGTAAGGCCCAAATCCAAACAATAAACCCTAGAACCCACCTTGTAAGCTACCTCCTCAACCTGTATATAAAGGAGGGTAGTGCTAGGGTTCTAGGTAGGCAGAAAATAGACAGAAGAAGAAGGACTTAGACAATTCCAAGCAAGAAGTATCTAAGGAAGAAGCTTAAGGAGCATCTGTATTGGGCATTCGCCCCCTTTGATAGTAGATCCTTGCAGGAGTAGGAGTTTTACCTTGCCAAGAGGGCTCCAAACCTGGGTACATCACTGTGTTTGTAGTATCTGTGCCCAACCCGTTGCTAGTAGCCACCGATAGCATCATGATTGTCCCCTTCATGCCCTCCCCGATGGTACTGGCGTGTTCCACACCACGACAGATCCAAACGTCGAGAAGGAGCTGGTGCAGGTGTCATCCTGACGTCACCGCAGGGTGACAAAATGAGATATGTTCTGTGAATGCAGTTCCGTGCCTCCAACAACGAAGAAAAATATGAGGCCCTGCTCCACGAGATGCGGATGGCCAAATCCTGCTACTCAAGTGCGATGCTTTGAGTGACAACATGATCACCTACCGCAACCTATACGATGCACTCAAGGAGACTTCGATTGCTATGAACTACGGCATGTAGGCCGCGAAAGAAATGAGGAGGCTGACAGACTCGTCAACATAGGATACACCTGTGCTCCGGTGCCGCCCGGTGCATTCCTAGAGCAGATCCGCGAACGATCCATCAAGTCAAAGTCTCCCAAAGGACCATCTAGTACGTCAAAGGACTTAGGGGCTACACCACCCGAAGAACTCGAAGGTCTCAGCAATGCGGAGCAGGGACCCAAACTCGAAGGCCCCATGGAGGCCCTGCTTATCGAGTCGTCCTGGACTGAGCCATACATCATATACCTTCTCAGCAAAAGACTGCCAGATGACCAGACAAACGCAAGACACATAACGCCATGCTCAAAAGCTTTCACAATCATCAACGGAAAGCTATACAAGCGCAACATTATAGGAGTCCTTCAATGATGTATCTCTAATGGTGATGGGAGAGCCATACTCCTCGAGATACATGAAGGCACCTGCGGTCATCACGTCGGGAGTCGCGCCCTCATTGCCAAGGCTCTACGAGCTGGATTCTATTGGCCAATTGCGATGCGAGATGCCAAGGACATCATACAAAAGTGCAACGCATGGCAAAGGTTCGTGGATAAACCGCACGCACCTGGCGCGGAACTTGGGCCAATACATGTGGCCTGGCCCTTCACGCAATGGGGACTCGACATGGTTGGAAAGCTGCAAAAGTCATCACCTAGAGGTTACACTTTCCTCCTCGTCGCAATTGACAAGTTCACCAAGTGGATAGAGGCCATGACAGTGACGAACCACACAGGCGCCACCACCGTAAAAATCTTTGAGTCCATCGTCTTCAGGTTCGGGGTGCCACACAACATCATCACCGATAACGGGACGAACTTCACCTTGAATGAGTTCCAGGATTTCTGTGAAAACTTGGGAATCAACATAAGTTATGCTTCGGTAGCACATCCCCAGACCAATGGTCAAATCGAGAAGGCCAACGGCCTCGTCTGCAGCGGCATCAAGTAAAGACTCCTCCGACCACTCGAGCGAGCTGCTGGGTGTTGGGCTGAGGAGCTACCATCAACACTATCGAGCCTGCGCACAACTCCAAATAGCACCACAGACTACACCCTATTCTTCATGGTACATGGCACCGAGGCGATACTATCTACAGAAGTGCGCTATAAGGCCCCAAGGGTCGTGGCGTACAGTGAGGCCGAGTCAACGGCCACACTCGAAGACTCTATCGACCTCCTTAACGAAGCATGGAAGATTGCGGCGGAACGATCCACAATCTACCAGCACAGTCTACGCAACTACCACAGTTGATGGCTACGTCCAAGGTCCTTCGTGGAAGGAGACCTCATCCAGTGACTTAAGCAAAAAGGACACCTCAAGCTCAAATCCCCCTGGGAGGGACCCTATGTGATTACCGAAGTGATCCCAGGTGGTTCCTATCGCCTGAAGGACGTAGAGAGTGGAGTCACATACTCCAACCCCTAGAACGTCATGTAGCTGTGCTGTTTCTACCCCTAGATGTTTTTACTTTTACAATAAGGCTGCTCAGCCAGGCTACTTAGCCAAACATTGCACCTCCTGATATTCTACAAATAAATAAAGCTAAGTGCCTCTTTGTATTTTGTTTTCATTTATATTGCTATTTTTGCACTCGGGGGCTGCACAACCCTATCAACCTTGTCACACGAGCAAAACAATGACCTGAGTAGCTCACCATAGTGCTAATCGAATCCTTAGTAAAACCAACCCGGTTGCAACGCAGCTAGTAGGCCGGCAAGGCGGTGCGATGCGGAAGAGTCAAGATAAATGAAAAGGCATTATGTACAATATCGCACTGGCGAAATAACTAAGCTAACAACTATACATACAAACATGGGTATCAACACCTAGTCAAAATACAAGCTTTACAACACATATACATCCTATGCAGGTCGAGAACTATCCTACTGAAGCTACAGGTGAATATTAGTGCGCTTATAAAACAAGTTCACGACGTCTTCTACTAGACGGTCAACATCTCGATAATGCGGCACCATATTCCATGCCATCCCTGCCAGAGGAGGCGGCGGTCTTGCGGCGACAGTATCTAGATCCACATCAGGTCGCTGCATGTGCACAAGCGTCAGCGCAACCTTAGCACCCTCTACGAGCTATTGGTGCACGCACTCGTGTACTGCATCATCACTCTAAAACTTCCACATAAGGGCCAACAGGCTCGAGGGTGCGGCATCCAATGGAAACATCACCCGGAAAATATTCCGCAGGCACGACCGTGCTTTCTTAAAAAACATGTGATCTTGCAATGTCACCAGCGCAACTGCATGATCCCGGTCGGTCCAAATGAATCTGGCAGCTTCCAGCTGATCCTGGGTCAAACAGCTAAGTCAAATGCTGATGCGATCTTTCTCTTCCTGCGGAATGAGATTGACAACTGCAAAAGAAGGCAACATAAAGACATCAGCCACCAGAAACATCAACACGGACACACTGCAACAACAAAGTCAGAGCAACACTAACATTACAACTGCTCACTGATTTGGTCCACCTCGTGAAGAAGATAGGCTTCCCGTTCCCAAGCCTTCTCTGCCTTTGACTTCCAGACATTGGCAATACCACGGATGACTGGTGCCTCTCTCTCTAAGTGCTTCACACGGTCGCACAGTCGAGACAATAGCGATTTCTCCTCCACCTTCGAATGTGGTTGTGCCATGGGTTCACCAGGAGAAGATTCTCCTGGCGCATCAGCAGAAGGCATATCATGCGAATCACTCAAAGGAGCCTAACCAAGCAGAAGATCGGAAGAATAAGAGACATTGTGCACAAAAATTCGAATGATGCTGGAACAAAGATAATCTATACATCAATAATTGGCATCCAAGTTCTTTGAGGGGAACCCCCACAAAAGCAATCACAATACAAGGCTAAAATGCTTCAAGCATCTACAAAAGGAGGCGACGAAGATGGCTACACCAACAGTTCAGCACCCGCGGGCTTGTTCGACTCTACGGCAGCCTCCGACACCGTGGTATTCACTACAGTGGAGTTTGACGCTGACCCCTTCGCGGCAATGGCCCCTGATACCGTGGCCTTCAGACGCTTCCGCCCCTCCGCGTACCTTGCCAATGTCTGTACGAGCCGAGACCCATATTTTTGACAGTGAGTGGCAAAGGGAGCGAAAACTACCTATTGGCCCTCCACGGTCACCGCCATCTTCGAGGAGACCTTACTAGTGTTCAGGTCGACATCGTGTGCCTGTGCCATCGCCATCCCTAGGGAAGCACGAAGCAATTTCTGTGCATTCTTGAAATTTGGAGGGACGCCTTCAGCGAAGGAGTCGATCAGGCCATCTAGGTCTTCAATAAGTTAGGCCTAGGGGACCATCTCCTCTCGAAGATACCCAAGAACACCCTTGGCCTTTTTGAGCGAGTCCTGGACGAAGATGCTACGGTCTTCGACTACAACCACGATGCCGGCCAATGCATCCTCGCGAGCAAGTGGGGGTCAAAACTCACTCCAGAAGCATCTGTAGTAGATCCATGTAAAACCATCAGAAGCCAAACAAGTGAAGAAAGAAAAGTTTCAGTGGCACAAAAACTACAATAGCAGCATACCTGAAAGCCCTTTCACGACAGAAAGAAGTTGTTTCGCAAATTTTATTCTCTGTTAGTGGCAACAACCATCAGCTCCTCTTCGCGCTACTTCGTCTCCAGCTTGCGGAGGTCATAGGCCGCATGTGCCTCATCTTTCTTGGTATCCGCCGCGCTGAGTCCCTTTTCAAGGGAGTTCACCTAACGGAGCAAGTCATTATTATCCTCTTCAAAACAAGGAGACTGTATCAAAACCAATCAAAACAAATGTGTAGCAGCACAACACAAATCAAAAAAGTTACTTTGTAGTTGGTGGTTGTCGATATCAAGCTAAGTGTGCTGCCGGTCTAGGTCGACGATCTGTTTGTCAAGGCGAATAGACTCCTGAAGAATGGGCTACAGAAGAAGAACAAATATCACGACTCATTTTGACTCCAAGCACTAACACTTCGAGTAAAAAAGGTTTGCAAATACTTACGTGGCCATCCAAAGACTCTGAAGTTTCCGTTTGAGTTGACGTTCGAGCAAGAACCAGGTGCTTCCCATGTTGGGCGAACTTGAGGAATTTGCGCCGGAGTAGGCCGCTATCTTTTGGGACGGCGCAGGCTCTGCACACCCATGCTCTTGGAGTCCACGACTCTCGCATCCTCCAGGATACGGCAATCATCAGACGACGACGAGGCAGTCGCGCATCAGTAAAACATAAGCCGTGTCACCATCAATGCATGTTGCATGGCACTAATTTTCAGACAACAGCAATGTAGAACACACATGTAATGACTCTAGCTGTAGTTTATGAAAAGAACACACATGCAATAATACTGGTGGATCAATATGTGGTTTGTGAAAACAACACACATTCAATGAACTCTAGTGGATCCATGTGGTTTGGGAAATGAACACACATTCAATGAACTCTAGTGGATCCATATGTGGTTTATGAGTGTAATACCTCGGACATTACGCTTTAAGTTCAAGCCTGGACAAACCAAAAGTGGATAACTGACTCTACTGCGGAGGCCCAAGGCCACCCACGTGTAGGCCCGTCGAAGGGGAGTAGGGAACGGTACCGGCCTACCACCTTATCCACTTTCAAGAACATCGGGACAAGAGCGAGCGGCGTAAGTGATAGGTAACGCGACCACGCCATACATAAATGAGCATGTATGCCTACGACTTACAATAGACATCAGAGTCACACCATCTAAAGAAATAGAAATAGGAATATTCAACGCCATATGGCAAGATCCAAATATCCTAGATAGATATAATATTTTAGGATACATCCTCAAAAATCACAGAACAGAGTATCAAGCGGAAGCGGGAAACATGATCCGAGTACGAATAAGAAGAAAATCGGCATAAGATGCCCTGAAAATAAGCACATCCCGCCCACAGATCTCATGGATCTCCATCCCCGGAATCTCTACACCTGATAGTCGTTGCCACCATCATCGGTCTCTTCGACCCAGTAGCCTTCCTGAGAGTATACCTGTGCACCTAAACCAAATATTTATCGTGTGAGACCCTAGGGGTACTCAGCAAGTCTTAATGCATCTAAAGGGAACAACCTGGGGGTGACGCAATTGCAGCAAAAGATAATATCTACAAAGAGCTATAGAGACTCGCTACACATCTGCCCAACCAGAGATGGACGGAAGCTCGTTAATTAATAGCAACAGTTATATGAGCAACATAATTAACCTCGCTCGCCCTCCTTTTCTCTTATCGACGAGAATGCGGAAGAACAACCCATCTGTTGGCCATTTTATTAACCAGTCCATGAGTGTTGTACTAATTACTAGTCATGTCTTAGTCAAATTAAAGGTAGTACTTTAGTTATACTTGTCTATGATCGAGAAACTATGCTCCAAGTTGTCCATAACCACGGACACGTCTGTTAGAAAGATTTATCCTGCAGGGGTGTACAAATAGCAACACACACACGATCAACCTCGGGAAGAACCAAATAAAACACAACGAGGCCTCACGACAAAGCATTCACATGATTCATAAATCATTTCAGGGGCCACCCCCAATAAGCTACCCACTACGAAGTCGGCCCTCTCATGACGTACCGAAGTGTGTGGAGAGGGTTATGGCAATTGGGAAGCCGAAAGTGTGACTGGGCTTGTCGATACAGCGGAAACGTGGCACGGGGTTCCTAAACAGTACATGCGCTCCACGCATAATCATAAATAAAGCAGTAAGGCATGGCATAAGTACAAAGTAGTAATAAAGCCCCAAACTACTTTATGGATCCAAGAAATAAAGTGTGGATCAAGCTCGGGAAAAGGGGGATTCATAGGGTCTCCCGTATGTGGGTAGTGCAAATAGTCAAGGAACAGGAATCAAGTACTCGGAGTCCTACGGGACACAAGTGAGCTTAAAGAACCAAATAACAGATAATGCTCACCGATGCCTCTTTCGTTAGTTCTCTACTCATATTAAGTTGTTTAGGTACCTCATTATCCAAAGACTCGCACAAACTCTACACATGAAATTCTACGACTCGCATGGCTCAAACAACTCCTGTAGTAATGGCTCATGGGATGGAGGAACAAGCTTCGGTGGGGTTTAAAATTAAAAGCTATACAATACTTGGGATTCAATTTAATGCAATCGCGACTCAATGATGCAAGAGTAAGATAGAAGCATAGGTACTATATGTATGCAAGTATGAGGAATTGCTTGCCTGACAGTTCTGTTGCAGGATAGGAAGGATCCGGGTAATACTCCTGAGGCTCCTGGTATTCTCCTTGCTCAGTGTCTATCCGGATAAAAACCAAACACACAAGGGGCCGAAAAAAATACATTACACAATCATATAAATAATATGCAACAAGCAAACAAGTATGCCAAGATGGAATGATGCACAATTTACATAGCATAGCATGGCATGGGTGAGGTGTGGGGTACAAGAACAAAGCATTTTATTAAATTTTTAGTCATGTTTTGCTCCCATAGACATTACTGTATACTTAATATTTATATGATGCATGCTTCAATTCATATTATGGAATGCATAGTTAGAACGGGATCGTCGCGCTAATTGATTTAGACATATTATTTGTTAAATTTGGAATTATGGAATTAAAGTTATAGATTTATTAAGAAAAGACATTTAATTGATATTTAAATTATTTCGAAATTTTAAAGTACTCAAATAATATTTAACCGTCACATTCGAAAATCCTCACATTTTTCTGATCCAAAACATATATTGTACGTTATTTTACAATTGGCATTTTAAAGGTATGAATTGCCTCTTGTTAAACCCCTTTAAACATTTTCTGTAAAAAAAACAAAAATGAGATCCAGGAGTTGAACTAATGTTCTCTAGACAGTTCAAGGTCCAAGCCACTAGCCTATGCTTCGTTTGCTGTGAAACAAGGACAACGATTTATTTTAAGGGGCAGAGCTGGGAGCGAGTTCTGAAGAATCTGCAAGATGTTAAACTGATGAACGACAGAAAAACCGCAAGATCTAGCAAATTTCGAGGACAGTTTTGAGAGTTGTAGGCCTCCGTTTTGTGTGATCTTTGTTGCATTGTGAAGCAAGATCAAAGGAGAAGAGGAACACGTGAAGGTATTCGTCCGAGATCCACTACAGAGGGCTCTAGATCGCGATGAACAGGAGGTAAAATACTAAGGCTCGCGGGGACTAAAAAAGAACTGCGGCGTTGGTGAGGTTTCGCCGTTTTCGTCGGAGAATTTCGAGAGCTACAAGCCACCGTTTTGAGTGCCGTCTGGGGTTACTGAAAACTGGGACAACCGAGATCATCAGGGAGTGAAGAGTCTCGCAGGAGGAGGATCGAGGAGGAGGGAAAACAGAGGGCGCGGGGCTGCAGGATAGAACATTGTCGAACTGACAAAAACGACGTCAGCTTACAGCAAAAACTAGCGATCTTCGGCGGTCGATTGCGAGCGGCTCAGATCTCGATTCCTAGTAGAGATGGATATACCGAGAACAGAGGCGAGTGAAGAAAGGCATCATCGATCGACGGAGGAGATAAGGAAACTCTCGGGAACAGAGGACTTTAGAAGCGGCGTGTTTGCTGTTGCTGCTGTGCTGCCGCTCGTGCGTGCACAGGCTTGGCGAGCGCAGCATGCGCGACTGGCGGGCGTGCGTGGCGTCTAGGGAGGCGGCGAGCAGGAACTTTGGCGTAGTCTGGCGATAAAACGACGAGCCAGGGAAGGTAGAAGCGGCGCTCACTTAGGTGTGTCGGGGACGACGATGGACGGCCGGAACTCGACGCGGATGGCAATGCGGCGAGGCATCAACGGTAGTCGCGGCGTGCGCAACATCGTAGTGGGGATGGTGGCGTCGCGTGCGCCGCCATGGCAGGGCGGTGCTCCGGGGTCTTCTCCTCCTTGCTGGTTACTCCGTGAAGAAGGGGAGAGGATTCCCAGCACCTCCGCAAGCCGATGCCTTCGGCGGCGACTCAGATCAGGAGCCCAACACGATGGATGGTAAGAGGGAGTAGCTAGGACATGGATACGGTGGGGTTTTGCTTGGGAAAGAAGAAGAAGAAGAAGGAACTTCAGATCTCGATGGGGAGGAGGATGGAGATGGAGTGGTTGAGAGGGAGGTCATCTCTGCTGCTGCTACTTTATGCCAAGCAAAGCAAGGGAGCTAGGAGGAACACGGCCACGTGATTGAGAGAGAAGAGGAACAGGGACGTGGGTCGCTGCTGTTGCCGGCTGGGTGTGGCTCGCCCAGGTGTGATCGGTGAAGGGTTCAGGTGCACCAGCTGGGTGTGGGATCGAATGCACCAGGAAGCTTCGGTTGGGCCAAGAAGCTAGGTAATTTAGGAATAGATTAGGTGTATGTGTGATCAACTATACACACGGTAGGATTAGGTTTAGACTAGATTTTCTAGCTAGGGATAATAGCTAAAAAGATAGAGATATAGTTTAGGTTTGGAAGGAAAGGTAGAATTAAGAAAAACACATGTAGCTCTAGGAAAACAAATTTAAATAAATCCACATGTACGATGAATGTTAGAAGGATGTAGAGCATTGATAAAGTGAGCAAAAACCTACTAAGTCAAAGGAATAAACTTGAATTTAATAGGAGGAGTAGCATGCACAAGGGACACAATATTGCATGCATGGCTTGATATTCCGTGTGAGCTCTAGTTTGTGAAAACAACTAGAGACTCTTACATATGAGCAAGAATTAGAGCATATTTGAATAGGAGCATATGGGTAGAATTGGAATGCAAATCAAAAATAAGGAACCCATATGGCATATGTGTGGTGGAATGAAGAGTAAGGTCATATGACAAGGTATGTTGGCACGTTAGTGGATGGGAGGAATTAAAGAGATATGCCCTCGACTCATTTTGGGCATTTAACATTATCTCAAGATGCAAATACAATATATCAAGAAGCAAATACAATTAATAAGGAAAATGCAATATGAGGAAGAACCAAATGAAAAAGGTTTTAATATGATGCTCAAATGCAAGATGGCATGGTGACACGAGCATGATATAATGATGATGCAATAATTATATGTAGAAAGTAGCAATATATAGACTAGACAAGTAGCATTGCAATTGTTAGACAATTGGGATGCTACAACTCTCCTCCACTAAACAAGAATCTCGCCCCGAGATTCCTAGGAAAAAGAAAAAGGCACAAGGGGAAGTCGGGTGTTCGGAACGAAGGTGGTCCTCGCGTTCCCAAGTTGATTGAACAATGGAATGGTGCGACCACTACACCTTGCAAAACTTGCTAGACTTGTTGTGAGTCTTCTGTTTTGCTTCTTGAAAACAAGGGACTTGAAGCAAAGAGGATTGTCATGAAAAGCAAGGTAGGATGGGCATAGTTCAGATGATATCGAGGAACACGATAAGGGAAAATAACCACTTCTTAAAGGAATTTGAGAAGGCGACGAATCGAGAAAGGAAAAACACATCATTGGGATTAAAGATCGGGAGCTGCAAGTGAAGATGATTCTTTCTCTTGCCGGAAGAAAAGAGCGACTTGGAGAAGTATCAACCACTATAAAAATAGCATTGCTTCTTCCCTCGGATTTAAGAAATGAAGTTTGGAGAAAACCATATTGTCTTCAAACAACAGCGTTCTTGACAATAATAGAAGAATATTAGAATTGAGGACTTCTCAGATTAGATTCTTGTTGTGCCGATAAGAACCAAAGGATCATGCAATTGAGGTGCGCAAATATATCATCAAGAGAAGGGTTGATGCTAGTTATGGTGGAATCCTGAGAAGGAGTTGAATGTTGAATATCTGGAGATTATTATAGAGATGCTTATTGCTTTCCTTAACCATGAGGTTATTGCAATTGATTTCGTGATTGATGGCATCGACCATAATTGGCTTTACCAACAGAAGGGAATTGACAGATAAAAAACAGATATATCTTCCGTCCATCTTGTTTGGCAATGTTGAACTCCGGTAGAATGAAGAGGATGGATAAGATTTTTCATTTGTTTCCACTAGATCGTGGAAGATTTTGCTTCGTGTTGAAATAGATGAGACCACCAACAAGAAATTACAGATTACATTCTTGAGAGAACACTCTAGGAAAACAAGGACGGAAGTAAAAGTCTCGAGGGATAAAGGCCACTTCTAACTTCCGTGGAATGAGTGAAATCGCATTAATTCACCAATGCATCATACGAAGCGAATGATAAGAGTAGTTGTATGGTCATGACTCCATCCCTCACTCAAAGCATTACTTTGCACATGAATAGGAAAATCATGCAACCCAACTCTCAGAAATTTTAGAATGAAGATTTTTAGAAGAAGAATTCTTGAAGCTTCATGAGAAAACAAGGAGGTGATGCAAACAATTCATCGGAACCAAGTAGATAAAGATGATGATGTTGTCGTTGTGTCGGAAGTCCCTAGCCATTAGAAAAGATATGAAGGAATATCACTGAAATAGATGATAGGTCCAACAAATAAAACAAGAAGAGCACCAAGGTCTTGAAAGAGGAATTGCAAAAGGTCTAAAAAGTCTTCATGGAATCCGTCGGATTGAGGATAGATGATAAATCGAGAGAGTTTCAAAAGATTTCTTGACAAGTAGACGACCAATAGGATTTCTTGTCCTTCTTAAGAAGATTCGAGAGAGATTTAGCACTCTTGAGGAAACTTCAGCGGAGCGACGATGATAACTTGCCCAAACAAGGAGAAGCTCCGGATTTGGTTGAAGGTAGAGGATGGAATTAGCAATTGAATTGATGATTCCAGACTTGTAGCAATGTCTTTAGCAGAAGGACGTGGCTGAGATAGGCGACTTCAGGAAGCCAGAATTCACACTTTGGGAACTTTGCACACATGTGATGTTCACAAAGCTTGATAGGAAGTGAAAAGATGTTCTTCATGTTCTTCCATTGATATAAAATAGGGAAGAATATCCTCAAGATATACCCACGAATTTAATGAGATATTCCAATAATACCAAGTTCATGAGGTGAGAGAAATGAACAAATGCTCAAAACACTTCCTGAGCTCAATGCTCTTTGAAAGATCAACATTAAGAGAAAGGATTCGTGTTGAAAAAGACGCATTGGAAGAATAGATTATCTGACCCTTCGGATGATAAAAGAGATGTCGAGTTGTTCACTTGATCGGATCACCGGTTGAAAAGATAGAGAGATCTTGGATAAAGAATCGATGATAACTCATACATTACTCAAAGCTATCCGAGATGAATGGATGATATTCTCCTATATCCTAGAGATCCTTGCAGATATGGAGTTCCAAAAGATAAGAAGTACACCAATCGGATAATAACCCATCATAGTGCCTTCAGAAATCTTTGGATTTGCCAAAGATACTTGAATATGATATAGATATGATCACGGTGCAACTCAAATTCACAAGAGATAGCCGCAATCATTTGGAGAATTAGATTGATAGCATTAAACATATTCCATTCATGATAAGTGGCACATAGCTATGCTGAGAACCAAATTACAATCGCAAGCATCGGATCGACACATGTTATGTATTTAGCCCGAAAGGATTTGAAGATGAAGTAAAAACTCCAGATTAAATCGCCGGTAGCAAAAGATCGAGTTAACATGAACATGCCAACAAAAGAAGGTAGATAGCATATCCCCCACGACTGAAAAGGAGTGTGGAAACACAGATGTATCAAAGAAAAAAAATCTCATTTTTGGGCATTAAAATACCAACTAGATGCGAAAAACAACTTAACGGATAGATATTAGCAACTCCACATTCTGTGAAAGCATGTAGAAAGGAAGAACACCCTTAACAAGATTGCATCGGTAACAAAGAGTAAGACAGATCGCGTCAGTTTACCAAAGACTATCGGTATGGAATGTACCAATAGTGGATAATCAAAGGCAGATTGCGAAGCAAGGTTGGATGCAATAGATAGACAAAGAATTACACACACATCCTATGGTACTACGGAACCCCAAACACGTGAATCCTAGTTTGAATTTTTAGAAGAGGATAGACAAACGTTATACTTCCTTACTAGAAAAGGGTGGGTGGGTGGGTAAGAATAAAAATGGAAGTAGTCCTACTCTCACGTTTAGTTTTTCTCTAGTATACATAGCTACCAAAATATTTTATAGACTGACAACGACCATCTTGGCTGAGACCCTGAAGGGCGGAATGGCTCTAATACCAATTGTAATACCTCAGACATTATGCTCTAAGTTCAATCCTGGATGAACCAAAAGTGGATAAGTGACTCTACCGCAGAGGCCCAAGGCCACCCACGTGTAGGCCTGTCGAAGGGCAGTAGGGCACGATACCGGCCTACCACCTTATCTACTTTCAAGAACATTGGGACAAGAGAGAGCGGCGTAAGCGACAGGTAACGCGACCACGACATACACAAATGAGTATGTATGCCTACGACTTATAATAGACATCAAAGTCACACCATCTAAATAAATAGAAATAGGAATATTCAACGCCATATGGCAAGATCCAAATATCCTAGATAGATATAATATTTTAGGATACATCCTCCAACATCACGCAACAGAGTATCAAGCGGAAGCGGGAAACATGATCCGAGTACAGATAAGAAGAAAATCGGCATAAGATGCCCTGAAAATAAGCACATCCCGCCCACAGATCTCATGGATCTCCATCCCCAGAATCTCTACACCTGATAGTCATTGCCACCATCATCGGTCTCTTCGACCCAGTAGCCTTCCTGAGAGTATACCTGTCCACCTAAACCAAATATTTATCGTGTGAGACCCTAGGGGTACTCAGCAAGTCTTAATGCATCTAAAGGGAACAACCTAGGGGTGACGCAATTGCAGCAAAAGATAATATCTACAAAGAGCTATAGAGACTCGCTACACATCCGCCCAACCAGAGATGGATGGACGCTCGTTAATTAATAGCAATAGTTATATGAGCAACATAATTAACCTCGCTCGCCCTCCTTCTCGCTTATCGACGAGAAGGCGGAAGAACAACCCATCCGTTGGCCATTTTATTATCCATTCTATGAGTATTGTACTAATTACTAGTCATGTCTTAGTCAAATTAAAGGCGGTACTTTAGTTATACTTGTCTATGATCGATAAACTATGCTCTAAGTCATCCATAACTGCAGACACGGCTTTCAGAAAGATTTACCCTACAGGGGTGCACAAATAGCAACACACACACGATCAACCTCGGGAAGAACCAAATAAAACGCAACGAGGCCTCACGACAAAGCATTCACAGGATTCATAAATCATTTCAGGGGGCCATGCCCAATAAGCTACCCGCTACGAAGTCGGCCGGCTCCATGACGGACCCAGAGTGTGTGGCGACGGCTATAAATGATTGGGAACCCGAAAATGTGACTGGGCTTCTCGATACAGCGGAAACGTGGCACGGGGTTCCTAAACAGTACAGGCGCTCCACGCACAATCATAAATAAAGCGGTAAGGCATGGCATAAGTACAGAATAGAAATAAAGCCCCAAACTACTTTGTGTCCCCAAGAAATAAAGTACGAATCAAGCTCAGGCAAAGAAGGATTCATAGGGTCTCCCGTATGTGGGTAGTGCGAATAGTCAAGGAACAGGAATCAAGTACTCGAGGTCCTACGGGACACAAGTGAGCTTAAAGAACCAAATAATAGATAATGCTCACTGATGCCTCTTTCATTAGTTCTCTACTCATATTAAGTTGTTTAGGTACCTCATTATCCAAAGACTCGCACAAACCCTACACATGCAATTCTACAACTTGCATGGCTCAAACAACTCTTGTAGTAATGGCTCATGGGATGGAGGAACAAGCTTCGGTGGGGTTTAAAATTAAAGGCTATGCAATACTTACAATTTAATTTAATGCAATCGCGACTCAATGATGCAAGAGTAAGATAGAAGCATAGGTACTATATATGTGCAAGCATGGGGAATTGCTTGCCTGGTAGTTCTGTTGCAAGATAGGAAGGATCCGAGTAATACTCCTGAGGCTCCTGGTATTCTCCTTGCTCAGTGTCTATCCGGATAAAAACCAAACACACAAGGGGCCGAAAAAAATACATTACACAATCATATAAATAATATGCAACAAGCAAACAAGTATTCCATGATGGAATGATGCATAATTTACATAGCATAGCATGGCATTGGTGAGGTGTGGGGTACAAGAACAAAGCATTTTATTAAGTTTTTAGTCATGTTTTGCTCCCATAAACATTACTGTATACTTAATATTTATATGATGAATGCTTCAATTCATATTATGGAATGCATAGTTAGAAGGGGCTCGTCGCGCTAATCGATTTATACATATTATTTGTTGAATTTGGAATTACGGAATTAAAGTTATAAATTTATTAAGAAAAGACATTTAATTGATATTTAAATTATTTGGAAATTTTAAAGTACTCAAATAATATTTAACCGTCACATTTGAAATCCTCACATTTTTCTGATTCAAAACATATATTGTATGTTATTTTATAATTGGCACTTTAAAGGTATGAATTGCCTCTTGTTAAACCCCTTTTTTAAACATTTTCTGTAAAAAAACAAAAAGGAGATCCAGGAGTTGAACTAACGATCTCTAGACAGTTCAAGGTCCAAGCCACTGGCCTAAGCTTGGTTTGATGTGAAACAAGGACAACGATTTCTTTTAAGGGGCAAAGCTAGGAGCGAGTTCTGAAGAATCTACAAGATGTTAAACTGATGAACGACAGAAAAACCCGAAGATCTAGCAAATTTTGAGGACGGTTTTGAGAGTTATAGGCCTCCGTTTTGTGTGATGTTTGTTGCATTGTGAAGCCAGATCAAAGGAGAAGAGGAACACATGAAGGTATTCGTCCGAGATCCACTTCATAGGGCTCTAGCTCGTGATGAACAGGAGGTAAAATACTAAGGCTCACGAAGACTGGAAAAGAACTGCGGCGTCAGTGAGGTTTCGCCGTTTTCACCGGAGAATTTCGAGAGATACAAGCCACCGTTTTGAGTACCGTCTGGGGTTACTAAAAACTGGGACAGCCGAGATCATCAGGGAGTGAAGAGTCTCGCAGGAAGAGGATCGAGGAGGAGGGAAAACAGACGCAGAACAAAGGGCACAGGGCTGCAGAACAGAACAGTGACATCCCAATTTCAGCAACCCTGATTAGTTGTCCAGAAAGCAAAAATAAGGGGGAACAAAAACTTTTTCTTGTTTAATGCTAAAGTGTTTGCTTGTTGTTGGAAAACTCTTATGCATATGAATGTGTATTAGATGAGATACTCCTTACCTCAACACCAGTTGACAAAAGCCACTTCCCAAAACTATCTTGGCTTAATTTCCATATTCCCAAATGTTCTGGCATTTCAAAAACCTGAGCCACATAGTACTCTTACCTCCAGGATCTCCAAAACCTTTTAGTAAGCCTTAGAATTATACTCTTGGTAGGGATACCAAGGACTCTCATCTCATTCAAAATCCAACCTCTTCAAAATGCCCCAACCTCACCTCAAGCCAGGCTTGAGGGTAACCCCAGTAGTGGATTTGCTTAGGTTATAAGATGAGTTGCCTTGATCTGCTGTCTGATGAATTGCCTTGATCTGCTGTTTGACTTGATTGCTTAGAAGTAGTATGAGCTACTCTAGGAGCTCATCCTCTAGGATCAAGGAACATTAAAATCCCCAAACCTTAAGCAAGAATACAATATGGATCTAATCTATAGATACTAGGTGATCATCTAAAATCCTTAACCAGATCAATTCTAAAGATATCCATTCTAGAAGCTTCCAAGTCAATGAAGACCAATATCAAGCAAGGATCCTTTCTACTCAATCTACACCTCAACATCATCCACTTGATGATACTTTGGTACCTTGAAATCAATCAAAAACATCCTCCCTCTTATTCTAGTCAAAAACCATAAATCTGCCAAATTTGGCTGTCTGGAAATCTGTTTCCAACATCACCTTTTTGAATGCCTCCCTTTCTCAACCCTTGTGAATTTTTTGAAAATTCATCTGAACCATCTTGTTACCCATCCTAAGGACTACCAAGGACCACTCTTTCCCTGAGTTATATCATCCTCCAACCCACTTGTTCTTGATGGTTTTGCAGGCAAGAAAATAACTATTCCTGCAAATCTAGTCAACATGCCTACTTTGATAGAAGCCCACACCACCATCCAACCTTCTATGGACCAACTCTTTGCATTTTTGTGTTATCCGCATATAGGTCTATCAATATATACTTCACTTGCTCCAAGTGGATCCTTGTGATTCTTAAAACCACAAGGTTTTGAAGGCCAGTTGATAATGTGTTTTGGCAGGCTTATTTTATTCAAAGTTTGAAAGCCTGTCTTGGTGAACTCAAGAAAGATAAAGCTCAAACCTCTATACCATGTTTATGTACATCACTTGGTCTATCCATCCATCTACCTCATGCCCCAAGGGGATATCTGAGCTCCAAGATCCAACAAGGTTTTGGGTGGCATGAGAACAAGCTTACCCAAGATCCTTAAATCTCTAGTTTTCACCAAAATCAACTTGGATTCTCCAATCCCAAGGTTGAAAATGCTTGCTACATCTTGTCTACATCATCTACCTTGATCATCAAGATTTATCAAATATTATCCATAATTATTATGGCTCCAAATCTAATTAATCTCTTTAATAGACAAAATCTCCAAAACATCTTCCATGAAGGAAAGTTTGGTTTTTGTCAGAACACTTACCCAAATTTTGGCTCAATTGAGGTCCACATATCATACCCCATCTTCCCACTTTAAAAATAAATATTTTTGAAGAGCTTTATTATTTCTTTTTGCCCATTTTATTAAATGGCTGAAAGGGAATAATAATTGTTTTAAATACTTTTAAGCCACAATAAATCTTGGGAAAATTCCCCTAAGTGTGTATTCAAATTTGGGACCATCTCACATCAAAAACCAATCTTGTCCAATGTAAAATTTTGAAATGATCTTCTATAAACTACTTCTGCACTTTTTGAATAAAGGATTTTAAGTGAACTAAATATCTTCAGAAAAACCCCAAATAATTCCTGGATATCTACCTTGACCTCATCTATCTACCAGTACCATCTTCCCACCTTGTCCTATGAAATTTTTTGAACTTCCTTCACAATCACCTATTTACTCAATTTAGCAAACCTAGCTAGTATTGAGTCAAATCAAGATCAAACCACCACCAATCTTGCAAAGCAATGCACCACAACACCCACCCCTCCTCTGGTCGACCATCACTATAGCTAAGCTACTATAGCAATCCCTATCCCTAGTCCCATGTGCTTGGAAGTGAGAAGAGAGCGAGAGACAAGCATGTGAGGCCATTTATCTTGCAGTAGCCACCAGCTTCCCCTCTCTGCTCCTGCACGACCTCAAATAACACCTCCACCCTCTCTCCACCCACCTGCTGCCCAATGGAAGGCTAGCTCCCCTCCCCATTCTCTTCTTGGACCTTGTCCACCATGAACCAATCCATCTCGGGTTAAATAGGCCAGAGGCCACCCCGCGCCTCCCTCTGCCCCTCATTTGCCTCCTCTTACCCCCACTCACCTCACCTGCCAACCACTCCCTCTCCCCTGCCCTGCTCTGCCTGGAGGAAGGAGAGAATGGTCTTTTGGCCATTACTCTAGATCGGAGCACAGCTCACTCCCTCACGCCCTCCTCCCCCTGCATGCTACCCTGCGAAGTTCCTATCCTCCCTTTGCTTCTAACCGCGCCATTTTTCTATGCCTAGGTCCCTCCCTGGCGCTGTCGTGGACCAGCTTGGAGCTCAAGCCTCGGGCCGACACGGGACCCGCAGATCTGGGCCGAACCGCCCCCCTTGCCTCCCATCACCGGAGTCACCACGCTGCACCGTGTCTCCCACCTGCTTCCCCGGCCGTCGACACTCCTCAGGTAAGCCTCCCAGGGCGCCCCGAGCTGCTCGCTAGGGTTTCGCCGTTGTCGGTGGTGTCCAGAGGTTGCGGATGACCCGCGTCCGTCCAATCCAGCTTGATCATGTGGCCGAGATCCCCGGAAACCCCTTCGCCCCGCTACGGCCGATAGCTGGGCCCCGCACCGTGGGATTCGAATTTCCCCTCCCGCTCGCTGCTCGCCCCGGGTGCACCGGATTCCCCCCAGTAAGTCTTAGCTCCGCCAGAAACCGGTCCGTCTGCTAATCCTTCTTTCTTTTAATAATTTTCTTTTCCAGATCTGAAAACTGCTAGTCAGTTTAATTCCCAAATAAAATGTAAAACTGTTTGAAATGTCTAGATATAAATCCTACCATGTTCTTGTGTGTTTTGTGCAACATGCAGAACAGAAAATAACTAAAAATATTGACTAGGATGTTATTAGTAAAATAAACCCTCAGATGTATCCTTTTCACTAATAAATTCTTTCTATGAGTTTCACAACTCCATTGGGAGTAAAACTAACTTCCCCTAGTAGGTATTACCTGTACCTATCTCATGGATTTGGACTCATGCCAAATGGAGCATTATCTTTACTATAGCATAAATAACAAAATCAGCTCCTCTCTGATTTTAGAAAATTCCCTAGGTAAATCTGCAACATATTTTGGGTTGTTTCCAAATCCCAGTGATGTGGTACATCAATACCTATCTAAACCCAGGAGCTCAATATTTATGGATCCTCTTTTAAATTCTAGTGAACTAAATACTTCTGTAAGGTGTATTATCACTAAATAAAACACTCCAGGAGTTTAACAACTCCAAAAAGAGTGAATCCAATTCCTACAGGAAGGTATTCTAAATGCCTACCATGTTCCATTTGAATCAAATCAAAAGCAGCTGTAGATTTAATCTGGTGAAAAAGACAAGTTGTCTATAGATCTTCCTTTGGGAATTTCCTGAGGGAATTCTGTTCATTAGTTTGACCTGATTCCAACTCTCAGGGATCAAGTACTTCAATCCCTACCTATCCATCCAAGGAAATAATGTTTGGAGCTCCAAAACTTTTCTGGTGAATTATTTCCTAAAACTAGAGCTTTTCCCACTAGAATTTTCATTATAAATCAATGGAAATTGATAATTTGGTGAAACCACTTTTTTGGGTGTCATATTATAACCACCTACCTGATGGAATCATTTGAATACAATGATATCATGCAGAACCTAGCCTTGATCCAAAACCCCTCTCTCAAGTAGTTCCTAGACAATAAATCACCAAGGCAAATCCACAAAGGCAATAAAAGTATTCCCGAATGCTATGACCTTAATCTATCAAAACCTACTGAACCTAATGTTGTGTTGTATGTTTGTTTGCTATATTGCAAAGATGCTTGTATGCCTTGTGTTGATTGTGCTCTTGCTTGTTTGCATGTGTGCTCCCTGACGACGATAGTTGCGATTATCTCGGAGATCAAAAGAAGATGGTTATTATGGTTATTATTATGGTATTCTAAGAAGAAGTCCAGTGACATTTATGCCATATTGTTGATCATCAGGCAAGCCACCTTCTTGCTCATAAGCCTTGTCCTACTATTTTACTCATGCATGTTTTTATCTACTGTTTATTAAAACTGCATTGTTTTACTATATGTTGATGTATATATGGTAGTGGTTTGGCTCCTCTGAACTATTACACTTTTGTACTATTAAGTACAACCCCCTTGGTGACACCTACTTGCCCCTAGTAGAATAGATGGTGTAACACACCATACCCCTTTGGAGACCCTGTTTTAGCCAAAGAAAAGCTAGAGGATGGGAAGACCCCTGAAAAAGGTTTTACCAAATGTTTTATGAGAAAACCTTGGTGAGGTGGGACCTCCCAAGAGATGTTGAGAAAGAAAAAGGTTTTTTTTTTACAAAATGCTGAAGGAAAGCTGGAGGAAAAAGATTAACAAAAACGCACCCGGTTCTTTGCAGTTTAGCTATAACAACTTAACCATGTGCAACCACATTACTCTGGAATGGGACAAGGCTGGCTTTGATGGTTGTCTATTCTAGTATAAGCTGCCTCGCAACTACTACAGGGGATCGGGGATCCCTGGAGGGTGGGCCTTTGTCAACACCCAAAATTTTAATCCCAGATTCCCGTTATGCCATACCTCGCAATTGGATATCCATTTTTGCGAGACATAACGGATTGGATATCACAGTACATCATCCATTACAAACCATACATAAGGTCTTACACAAATAAGGATCTCATGATCCAGTCTGAATACAACAAGCAGCGGAAATAAAAGCTAAGCATAGCGGTGGGGTCCATCTTCAGGGGCACAGGCAATGCTAACGAAGGCAGATAGTCCTAGTTATCATAGCCGTCCTGTTGGCCATCATCTTGATAGTCTCCTTCATAGTCTGGCCATGAGAATAGCCAGGGACAAAACCCATGAGTACTCTTTAAGTACTCGCAAACTACTATCAACAGGTACTATAGTTCTAAGTTAAACTGCTAAATCTAAGTTTAACTCTAAAGTTAAGTTTGAAACCTAAGCTGAGTTCAGAAGCAAAGAAAGATAAAGTAAAGTTCTAGAATCACTTAAGTTGGGAAGCTAATGTCATACACAACCCTATTGTGGTCAAGTCAAGATTCATCCTTCATTTCAAGTTATTTAGAAAACATCTGACAACGAAACAGTATGGCCATTCCAACTGTCCATAACCGTGGACGCGACTATTCGAATAGTTTGACACTCTGCAGAGGTGGTACACTTTCACCACAAGATTCGATACATCCGTCAGGGATAACCCTGAATCATCATACTTAGTATGCAGATAATCAAACATAACCTTCCCTTTACACACCCTAGTATAAGCACCTCTCCTATGAGCATGGCCTCCCAACCATGACCATCAGTCATCTTGGGCACTGCATAGGTGGACATCATGAGAGGTAGCCTCAGCTCAAACCTCTCCCACGAGGGAACTAATACTAATGCATATAAATTTCCAGCTAAGCCTTACCCAATTCAGGTAATGTGGTTGTACAGTAAATTTGGAATGGTATCGCATCCGAATCCAACCATCAGTTTTATAAAAGGGTTAAGGCTCATGCCTCAACATTTTCGTCATCATCAACCATTTGTGTTTCTCAACACATGTCAAAACATCTCAATATAATTACTCGTCATTCCAAGGTTTTCATAATTCATTTTCACCAAGTGTTCACATCTAAAGTGACTCAAGTTTTTGATCTACTCTAAATTACTAAGTTAAGAGTGTTCACTAAGGTGGAAGTGATGGGTTCAATCTCATGCCATATAATGACATCTAAAGGTTTCTAAATAGGTCAAGTTTTATACTTTTTATGCTACCTACAGAACAAGTAGAGAACTTGGTGTAAACTAAGGGAGGTAAAAACTTGTAAGCAAGGACTTGAGGTAACTACTAGTTAAAAAGGGGTATGATCAAAGCATGCTTAAGGCATCTTTGCTAAACCATCTATTTTGATCCTAGCTTGTTAAGTACTAGGCTCTCCTCGGTGGTCCACTGCTGCGCTTGGCTCGGGCAAGGGACAGAGGGTGGCGGTGAGCTCCTGGCTACCTCCTAGACATGGCGAAAGAGAGGGAAGTGGTCTGCTGGGGCGAGTGCATGGTTGGACGGCGAGTTGGTGCTCGGCATGGCCTTGCACTGCCACTAGGGGAGTAGGGAATGGGTGCTAATGGCATGGTTAGATCAAGAGGGGACCAAAAGATTAAATGGGGGCAAAACCCTGTTCAAAACAGTGAGCTATGATTTAGAGTTTAAACCTGCCTGCCAAGTGTTTGATTAAATGGCCGCAAGAAATAAACTTTTGAATTTTGATTTCAAAATTTTTGGGTGTTCTCCACTAGTGCTAGGTATTCTCTGGTTGCAAGGGTTTTGAAAGTGGAGCTTGTTTGAATGGTTTTTGAAAAGGTGGGATCTTCCCATATGAATTAGATTCAATTTTGAACTATCATTTAAAATTAGTATTTGAAAGATTTTTGCAGATAACAAAGTGGGCCTTGGTACCTCATTATGTGTACTATCAAGGGGAGTAAAGATCCACACATGTTTCTATTAAGTTTTGAGTACTAGGAATAGCCAAAGTAGGCATGATAGTTAATTTGGCCAAAATGACCATTCACTTTAATTATTCATTTTGAGTTGTTCTTCTTTGGGAAAAGTTTGGGAATGATGTAGATGATGTTTAAATCACCTAAGAAACATTTTACAAGCATTGGATCACTTAAACAAGGCACTTCAAATCAACTCCTATTTTAAATGCACACACATATGAATGCTTTCATTTTTAATTTGGAAAAGTTTTTATTAACCCTATCTTTGGATGATTTGATCTTGATAAGCTTGGATTAAAGTTTTGGGATGTTACAAACCTTCCCCCCTTAAACAAAATCTCGTCCCGAGATTTACAAAGAAAACTAGGAACTAAAGAGATCTTGGAACTCTGTCCTAATGTAATCTTCTCCCTCCCAAGTAGCTTCCTCCTCGGTATAATTGCTCCACTGGATCTTGAGAAACTTGATGCTCCTGGTCCTAGTGGTTCTGTAGGCTTCTTCTAAGATACGGATGGGCACTTCCCGATAGGTTTGGTCATTGTTGATTTCCGCAGCTCTATGATCGATGTTCTTGAAAAATTCAGTCTTCTCAGGCACTTCCAAGCATTTGCAAAGTAACGAGATATGGAACACATTATGGATGGCTGACATCTCTTCCGGCAGTTCTAGTTGATACGATACTTCTCCTCGGCGGTTCAGAATTTTGAAAGGTCCGATATATCTGGGGGCTAACTTTCCCTTCAGGCTAAAGCGTTGAGTTCCCTTCAATGGTGAAACTTTGAGATATACAAAATCTCCGACATTGAAAGTCGGGTCTCTCCTTCTTTTGTCAGCATAACTCTTTTGTCTGGATTGGGCGGTCTTGAGGTGCTCATGGACTTTGTGAACTTTCTCTTCTGCTTCTCAGAGAATGTCGGGTCCGAAGATCTGACTCTCTCCTACTTGCGACCAATTCAATGGGGTACGACACTTTCTTCCGTATAGGAATTCAAATGGTGCCATCTGCAAACTAGCTTGATAACTGTTGTTATATGAGAATTCTGCGAAAGGAAGGCAGTCTTCCCATTTTGATCCGTATTCCAACACACAAGCTCTAAGCATATCCTCAAGGATCTGGTTGACTCTCTTAGTCTGTCCATCTGTTTGTGGGTGATACGCGGTACTGAAGTTCAACTTGGTTCCTAATCCTTCCTGAACTTTCTGCCAAAATCTCGATGTAAAATGGGTTCCTCGATCTGATACGATGGTCTTGGGGGTTCCATGCAGACTAACAATCCTAGCAATGTACAGCTCTGCTAACTTTGCACTCTAGTAGGTTATCTTGACATGTATGAAGTGGGCTACCTTGGACAGTCTATCAACGATGACCCAGATTGAGTCATTTCCCCTACTAGAAGTAGGTAAACCGGTGATAAAGTCCATTTCGACGGAATCCCATTTCCATTCCAGAATCTGCAATGGTTGCAATAGTCCTGCAGGTCTTTGATGCTCGGCTTTGACTCTTTGATAGATGTCACATTTGGCAATGTAGCTTCCGATCTCTCTCTTCATATTGTGCCACCAAAATTGCTCTTTCAAATCCTGATATATCTTTGTCCCTCTGAGGTGGATAGAATAAAGAGTATCATGAGCTTCCTTCATGATAATTTCCTTTAGTTCCGAATCTGCTGGCACACATATACGTCCTTTGTACCACAGTACCCCTTCTTCGTCTTCAGTGAATCCAGGTACCTTTCCTGTACCAATATGATGTTTGATTCCGTCGATACTTTCATTCCCCTTCTATATCTTTGTTCCTTCGGGGTGGATAGAATAAAGAGTATCATGAGCTTCCTTCATGATAATTTCCTTCAGTTCCGAATCTGCTGGCACACATATACGTCCTTTGTACCACAGTACCCCTTCTTCGTCTTCAATGAATCCAGGTACCTTTCCTGTACCAATACGACGTTTGATTCCGTCGATACTTTCATTCCCCTTCTAGGCTTCCTTGATTTGGCTAATCATCATGGGTTGAAGTTCAATGCTAGCTAAGAATCCTTTGCTAACTAATTTAGTTCTGAATTGCTCCAACTCTTCGTACAAACTTGGTTGCTTCTCCTTGATCATGGTATTTAGCCTACACGACAATCTGCTAAGAGCATCCGCTACCACGTTGGCTTTGCCGGGGTGATAATGAATGTCAAGGTCATAATCCTTGATTAACTCTATCCATCTCCGTTGTCTCATATTCAGCTCCTTTTGAGTGAAAATATACTTCAAGCTCTTGTGATCCGAGTAAATCTCTTAGCGATTACCCATTAGCTAATGATGCCATGTATTCAACGCTAGAACCACAGCTGCTAGCTCAAGACCATGGGTCGGATAGTTCTGCTCATGCTGCTTCAGTTGTCGACACAGATACGCGATAACTTTGCCTTCTTGCATCAATACACATCCTAGACCAATCTTGGATGCGTCACAATACACATCAAACGGCTTCTTGATGTCTGGCATGATCAATATTGGGGCGGATATCAATCTCTTTTTCAGCTCCTGGAAACTGGCTTCACACTTGTCTGTCCATTCAAACTTCTTGTCCTTCTTCAGCAATTGGGTCATTGGTCGGGCTATGCTCGAGAATCCTTCTACGAACTTGTTGTAATATCCCGCTAATCCAAGAAATGCACGGACTTGGGTTTGAGTGGTTGGGGCTTCCCATTCTTCGACATCTTTGATCTTGGCGGGATCAATAGAGACTCCTCCGGCAGGCACAATATGTCCTAGGAATCCTACTTATTTCAGCCAAAACTCACACTTGCTGAACTTGGCATATAACATATGCTCTCTCAGGGTTTCTAGGATAACTCTTAGGTGTTACTCATGCTCTTCTTCTGACTTGGAGTAGATAAGGATGTCGTCGATAAACACAACTACAAACTTATCTAGGAAATTCATAAAGATCTTATTCATGGGATTCATGAAATAAGCAGGGGCATTGGTTAATCGAAAGGACATAACCGTATACTCGTATAAACCATAGCGAGTAGTAAAGGCGGTCTTCAGAATATCCGTTGCATGAATCTTAAGTTGGTGATAACCAGTTCTAAGATCAATCTTTGAGAATACCTGAGCTCCGGTCAACTGATCAAATAGATCCTCTATCTTTGGCAAGGGGTACTTGTTCTTGATGGTGGCGTCATCCAACTTTCTGTAACCTGTACATAGACGGTTGCCTCCATCTTTCTTGTTGACGAATAACACTGGTGATCTCCATGGCGATGCGCTTGGCTGAATCAAGCCTGTTACTAACATGGCGTCTAACTGCTTCTTTAGTTCCAATAACTCTGAGGGGTTCATGCTACAGGGTCTCTGGGCTATAGGTCCGGTTCCGAGGATTAGTTCGATAATGAACTCAATATCCCTATCTGGGGGCATACCTGGGAATTCATCTGGGAATACGTCGAGGTATTCACATACTACTCTGACTTGGTCTATGGTGGGCAGGGCTACACTCTTGTTGCACTTGAATTGACGAGGTAAGGTTTCAGAGATATGCTCTACTGTGACTCCAGAACTACTGGTCATGGTGATGGCTTTCTTAGCACAGTCTATCAATCCTTTATGCCTTGACATCCAGTCCATACCTAGTACTACTTCCAATCCTTTGGTTCCAAGTACAATTAGGTTGGCATAAAAATCTATCCCATGTATTCTGATAGGTACAACTTTGCAAATTTTTCTAGCTTTTGTAGTTGAACCGGGGATTTGAACTATCATGAGATGCTTCAGGTTGGTTGGGTGAATCTTACTAGTGCATGCAAATTCTTCGGTGACAGATGAATGCGATGCTCCAGAATCAAACAATACTCTTGCTAAAACTGAGTTGACAGAAAACATACCCAGCACTACATCTGGAGCTTCCTGGGCTTCTTCTGCGTTCATGTGGAAGAGACGACCGTTGCGGTTGTGAGGGTTCCCTGGGGCAAATCTTCTTCCTGGTTGAACACGACGCTGCTGCTGAGCTGGGGCATTCACAGGGGCATTAGCGGCAGTCTTCTTGGGACACTCATTGGAGTAGTGACCCTTCACTCCACACTCAAAACAAGTGATATAGGACTTGTCCTTGACTGCGACAGGCACATCATTGCTGCCAGTTCTGGGTGCAGTGTTGTTATTGTTGTTGTTGCTCTTGGGAGGGGCATGGTTGAAATGGTTGGCATTGCCGGAGTTGTGATTGTTTCCTCCAGACTTCACATTGCCTCCGCTATGGTTGGGGTAGCTTGGGCGAGAATTTGGGGGTCGGTTGTTCCTTGGTGCATATCCTGGTGAAGGGTTGGGATGGTACTTCTGGTGACTACTTGATACAGACTGCTGCATCATACGACGCTTGCAATTGTCGTTTGCCTGGTTAATCTTCCCTTCCATCTGAATGGCAGAGTCGACTAGCTCTTTGAGATCTTGGAAACGGATGTTGACGAGGACAATATGCATCTCATCATGCTGTCCGTTCAAGAATCTCTCCTTCTTTTTAGCCTCCGTGTTGATCTCATCAGGTGCATATCTGGCAAGTGACAGGAATCTGTCACGGTACTCCACCACAGTCATTATTCCTTGCTTCAATTCGCGGAATTCATCTCTCATCCTGTTGACTAGACCTTGCGGCACGTGGGTGCGGCTGAACTTGACTTTGAATGCTTCCCATGTCATCACTTGACCATGGTTCATATTGCGGATGCTATTCCACCAAGCTCTTGCATCTCCCGGCAGATAGTGGGTGGCGAAGAGAACTTTCTCGTTTTCATCAACTCCTACAACTTCAAGGTTGTTTTCCATCGTTTGTAACCAGTCATCAGCATCTAATGGGTTTTCAGATTGGTTGAAGATTGGGGGATTGGTATTCTGAATTTTTTTGAGTTTGGATCCATGGTGATCCTGATTTCCATGTCGTTGGTTGTTGAGAGCCATCTGGGCGATCTGCTGCAATGTTGCTAAGTTGGCTTGACACTCGGCCCTGCTTGCTTCACGGTCTGCGATGAGATTCTGCAAGATCTGTAGCATTGGGTCTTGCGACGAGCTGCTCCCTCCTTGGTTTCCACGAGTCATCTGAAGATTGAGATAGATATAGGGGTAAGAGGGAAATTCTAAGGTTCAGGGTTTTGGGTTTTCAAAGCTAAAACTTTGAGTTAGACTCAGGTTTTTCAACTAACTTCATTTTCATTTATGCAAGCAAGCACACGATACAACACACACCACAACAACAAAGGAAAGCAGATGGTTTGAAGAACCATTCAAAAAGCTACGATATAGTGGGACCGATACAACTCATGCTACAACAGTGCTCTCGTGCATCTATTCATCGTCGATGAAGTCAGAGTCCTAATCATCAGTGTAGAAGTCCACAACATCCTCCTCCAGAAGGTCATCATCATTGCTGAGGTAAGAATCCATGTCTCCCTGGATGTCTTCACCCTCATCTTCTTCTTCGTTGGCGGCAAGCTGAGCTTCCTGCTCCTTGACGGTCTTCTCGAGGTCGGCCACCTTCTTGCAAAGACGAGCGATGGTGCGATCCTTCTTTGCACGCTGGTAGCAAAGAGACTGGTGATCTTGGACGAGCAGTGCGAAAGTCTGGGCCTTCTGGTCGGCAATGGCACGGTTCTGGTTGGCTAAGTCCCTAGCATTGTGCAGTTCCTGCTGTCGGTCGTGAAGCAAGAAGTCAAGATTCTCCACTTGACGCCTCAACTCCGGGTGACTTGGCATATCCATCGGCATTCCCATGAAATCACGTCTTGCATAGTGGGCAAAATGGGTTCCTTGGATCTTGTTGATGCTGAGGGCACATAGGCGTGCGAGAGCATCATGTATTGCCCTAGCTAATCCATGTATCCAGTTGTTCTCTCTCACGGAGAACTGAATTCTCCCGGAAGTTGGTGCTTCGATGCTTCCTCTAAGATCTGTGGTGACTAGCCACTGTAGGTCTCCTCCTGGGGATCCTGGAAGTTGAGATCCAAGAAACTCCGGATGTGGGCGTCCCAGTAACTCCGAAAGTGAATCCAGATCCCTCTCAAAGATCAGCTGACCTCCGTTTCCCAACTGGTAGAACTTGCTGAACTGAGTCTCCATCTACAAGAATTAAGGATGAGGAAATTAGTGAGGTGATCAAGTGTTTCAAGTTTTAAGTAGTAATGTAAGAATTTTGAGGAACATGAATTTTTGAGAAAGAATGAGTTCACAAGGATAAGAGAGGAAATAGTTTTTCATAAATACTCACTTTGGTTTTGAAGCTAAGTTTTTGGTTTGGACGCCCATTCTAACTATGGTCAGGATGGCTCTGATACCAACTTGTCAACACCCGGAATTTTAATCCCAGATGCCCGTTATGCCATACCTCGCAATCCCAGGATTACCATTTTTGCGAGACATAACGGATTGGATATCACAGTACATCATCCATTACAAACCATACATAAGGTCTTACACAAAGAAGGATCTCATGATCCAGTCTGAATACAACAAGCAGCGGAAATAAAAGCTAAGCGTAGCGGTGGGGTCCATCTTCAGGGGCACAGGCAATGCTAACGAAGGCAGATAGTCCTAGTTATCATAGCCGTCCTGTTGTCCATCATCTTGATAGTCTCCTTCATAGTCTGGCCATGAGAATAGCCAGGGACAAAAGCCATGAGTACTCTTTAAGTAATCACAAACTACTATCAACAGGCACTATAGTTCTAAGTTAAAGTGCTAAATCTAAGTTTAACTCTAAAGTTAAGTTTGAAACCTAAGCTGAGTTCAGAAGCAAAGAAAGATAAAGTAAAGTTCTAGAATCACTTAAGTTGGGAAGCTAATGTCATACACAACCCTGTTGTGGTCAAGTCAAGATTCATCCTTCATTTCAAGTTATTTAGAAAACATCTGACAATGAAACAGTATGGCCATTCCAACTGTCCATAACCGTGGGCGCGGCTATTCGAATAGTTTGACACTCTGCAGAGGTGGTACACTTTCACCACAAGATTCGATACATCCGTTAGGGATAACCCTGAATCATCATACTTAGTATGCAGATAATCAAACATAACCTTCCCTTTACACACCCTAGTACAATCACCTCTCCTATGAGCATGGCCTCCCAACCATGACCATCAGTCATCTTGGGCCCTGCATAGTTGGACATCATGAGAGGTAGCCTCAGCTCAAACCTCTCCCGCGAGGGAACTAATACTAATGCATATAAATTTCCAGCTAAGCCTTACCCAATTCAGGTAATGTGGTTGTACGGTAAATTTGGAATGGTATCGCATCCGAATCCAACCATCAGTTTTATAGAAGGGTTAAGGCTCATGTCTCAACATTTTCGTCATCATCAACCATTTGTGTTTCTCAACACATGTCAAAACATCTCAATAGAATTACTCATCATTCCAAGGTTTTCATAATTCATTTTCACCAAGTGTTCCCATCTAAAGTGACTCAAGTTTTTGATCTACTCTAAATTACTAAGTTAAGAGTGTTCACTAATGTGGAAGTGATGGGTTAAATCTCATGCCATAGAATGACATCTAAAGGTTTCTAAATAGGTCAAGTTTTATACTTTTTATGCTACCTACAGAACAAGTAGAGAACTTGGTGTAAACTAAGGGAGATAAAAACTTGTAAGCAAGGACTTGAGGTAAGTACTAGTTAAAAAGGGGTATGATCAAAGCATGCTTAAGGCATCTTTGCTAAACCATCTATTTTTATCCTAGCTTGCTAAGTACTAAGCCTGCAAGTGTTAGCTTGCACTATTAATGGTGGCTTGCCTTGGTTGGTGCAGTGGTTGAAGTTTTCTTCTTCTTCTTCTTGGTAGCACTCCTCCTCCTCGTAAGCTTGGTCGGTACTATCTTCTATAAATACATACGGAGTACACAATCACCAACCAATACTTAACTAGTTTACTTAGTACTCTATGGCACACAATTGATGATCTATTATCATCACAAGCATCACAAGTTTTATTCAATAGTTTCCTCCTTTTTATTTTAGAAAAGTAATTTCTACTCATTGAAAAAATAACTAAGTTTTAATATTCACCACTTAAAATATGGGATCATGTTGACACATTTCATCACCACATATTCTAACATGTGGGAATGATATTTAAAGGTTGGACCATAATTACTTTGGTTTAAGTTTATTATTTAATGATTTAAAGTGACTAGAAATGTCTATATAGCATTAATTTGGTACTAGTCGAAAGTCACTGAATGTAAACCTTAATATTATTACATATTTAGATAGATATGATGAAATGTGATTTTTGAGAGTTGGCATCAACTCAAAACCTATCTTGGTTGATTTTATAAAAATGTTGCAAGGTGCAAATGCTTCTATTTTATTATTTTTACTAGGAGATACCTATAACTCTAATTGAATTAAATCCAACGGGCTTGGATAGATCATTTCAATACCTTTCAGGCAAAATTGGGTTCATGCAATTTGGATTTACAAAACTACCAGAATTGAATTTTAAACTAGTGGACAGAAACTAGATTCAACTTAAAAAGTAAAATCAAGATTTGAACGGTTGGGCTAGCGCGGGAAAGAACTTGGGCCGGCCCAGTGGCGCTCATGGCCTTGAGCTCAACCGACAGGGTCCTGCTTGTCGATTGGGTCAAGACGCGAAAGCTGGCGCTGTGGGCGTAGGATTAGAAAGGGATCTACGGTGAGGTCGTCGTCAGCAACCAGCAGGTCGTCAAGACTCGAACCCTAGCGGCTCGGTGGGGGTCTGCTGGGGACGTACCAGGGCTCCAGCGGGTAGGCAAGGCGGGGAAACAAACTGGAAGACGACAGCGAGGCGAGGCACGGTTGCGGCGGAGCTTGGGGTGCCCTAAATCGCATGCGCCCTTCTCCTCCTGCTGCGGCTGCTCCAGCTCCAATTCCGACGAGGCAGAGCTCGCTTGGCTCCGGCGAGAGGGGTGAAAGGATCAGTGAGAGATGGGGAGTGAGTGGATGTGGAGAAATGGTGCGGGGGAGGCCAGTTTATATAGGCCTGACGGTGAGACCGAACGGTATGGGCAGGCGACTCCGGCGACACGGCTATGTGCGGCTAGCGGCATGGCGGAGGATGGCGATCGACAGGTGGTCTCCTGGCGGTGCTCTAGGAAGTGAATGCGAGCGTAGGGCCAGTGACATGCGGTCTAGGCGAGCTGGTGCTCTGAGCGGCAGAGGCGGCGGTGTCCATGGAGAGCGGTGGCTGGGGTGAGTTGGGCGGCCAACGGGGGTGTCTGGGGTGTTCCCTAGGTCATGGTGGAGCGGTGGGCGCGGGCTGTGGCCAAGGGGCGGTCTGTGCGTGGCAGGGCGCGAGCTCTCGGTGGTCCACTGCTGCGCTTGGCTCGGGCAAGGGACAGAGGGTGGCGGTGAGCTCCTGGCTACCTCCTAGACATGGTGAAAGAGAGGGAAGTGGTCTGCTGGGGGGAGTGCATGGTTGGCCGGTGAGTTGGTGCTCGGCATGGCCTTGCACTGCCACTAGGGGAGTAGGGAATGGGTGCTAATGGCATGGTTAGATCAAGAGGGGACCAAAATATTAAATGGGGATCAAATGGGGGAAAACCCTGTTCAAAACAGTGAGCTATGATTTAGAGTTTAAACCTGCCTGCCAAGTGTTTGATTAAATGGCCGCAAGAAATAAACTTTTGAATTTTGATTTCAGTATTTTTGGGTGTTCTCCACTAGTGCTAGGTAGTCTCTGGTTGCAAGGGTTTTGAAAGTGGAGCTTGTTTGAATGGATTTTGAAAAGGTGGGATCTTCCCATATGAATTAGATTCAATTTTGAACTGTCATTTAAAATTAGTATTTGAAAAATTTTTGCAGATCACAAAGTGGGACTTGGTACCTCATTATGTGTACTATCAAGGGGTGTAAAGATCCACACATGTTTATGTTAAGTTTTGAGTACTAGGAATAGCCAAAGTAGGCATGATAGTTAATTTGGCCAAAATGACCATTCACTTTAATTATTCATTTTGAGTTGTTCTTCTTTGGGAAAAGTTTGGGAATGATGTAGATGATGTTTAAATCATCTAAGAAACATTTTACAAGCATTGGATCACTTAAACAAGGCACTTCAAATCAACTCCTATTTTAAATGCACACACATATGAATGCTTTCATTTTTAATTTGGAAAAGTTTTTATTAACCCTAATTTTGGATGATTTGATCTTGATAAGCTTGGATTAAAGTTTTGGGATGTTACAGCCTTCTTCGACAAAGGTCCATGTGGGGCATCGACCTGGAGAAGGAACGAAGGGTTTACTATGAGCCCCTCATTGAAAGCGCCCACTGTGTAAAGTGTAAAATGTGCTCCGGTTGGTCCTCGGTACCCGACGTCCCGGTTTTGAGGGGAATAACACTCATAGGGTAGGCACTTATATTGGAGTGGGCATCCGGAGAGTCCTGATCGGTTACTCGACCCACGATCGGTGTAGATCAGGGTAGTGTAACCAGATGGTGTGGGTAAAGTGTACAACCTCTGCAGAGTGTAAATCTATTCGAATAGCCGTGTCTGCCGTTATTGACGGGTTGGACAAACTTCTGTAGAGCGGTGCTGGTTTTGTTTTCAAAAAGGATTTCGGAAAAGCAAAAGCTTTGAAAATATTTTGACCATGGGATGGTCGAAAAGGAGAAAGGTTTTGACCATGGAATGGTCAGAAAGGAATGAAAGGAGTTTGGTCGTGGGACGACCGGGAGAAAGGAACAAATGGGTGACCCAGTCCTAATGTTCAAAATGGTTTCCAAAATGTTTTTGGTTCCAGAAAGTCAGAAAATGAATATCCTCAGAATTGGACGGGACAAAAGCCAAAGTAAATATTTCACCGAGGGGAACACAGAGCCAAAAGACGAGACGGAGAGGGGCCAGGGGCCAGCCGCACCATAGCGTGGCGCGGGTCCCCTTGGCCGCGCCACCAGGTGGTGTGGGCCCCTCCGGCCTCCACCCACCTTGCCCTTTTGCCTATAAGAAGCCTCCGATGCAGAAACCCTACATCGTCAAGCCTCCAACCTCGAAAAGTTCCGCAGCGCCGCCGCCACGGAAGGGGAGATTTGGGGGACAGAAAGTCTCTGTTCTGGCACCCTGCCGAGACGGGGAAGTGCCCCTGGAGCCATATCCATCGATCTCCACCACCATCTCCATCGTCGTTGCTGATTCCCATGATGAGGAGGGAGTAGTTGTTCCTCGAGGGTAAGGGTTCTACAGGTAGCTATGTGTTCACCTCTCTCTCTATGCATGATCATATTGTGATCATGAGCTTTGTAATCAAGTAGATCTACCTGCTACTCAAGTGCTTTAATAGATGTATGCTCTCCCCATGTGTGTGAAAGTGATAGCGTGCACACCATGGTGGCACTTAGAATAGAGATTACAAATACTTGTTATGAGTTATATTTGTAGTTGGATGTTTCTATGAAATTGTGGTGTTTGTTGAAACCATCTAGAGCTCAAGGTGACAGTGTGGGGTTATCTAGATGGGAAATGATTACTTTGAGGTGTGCTGTTATAGCCCTACTATGGATTAGATTGTCCAACCGGAGAGTAGTTAAGAGTAGTATCATAAAGAGATGATATTTATATGAGAGTGTTCACAAGTGAAAGTATGATCCCTAGGCCTTGTTTCTAAGCAATGAAACACCATTTGCAACTAGATCGGTTACATGTTTGCTTGCTTCCATCTTTATTTAAGTTTGCCTTTTGTCTCTTCCCCTGTCAACCACACGCCAGCAAGTATTTTCTGGCACCGTTACCACTTATAATTATCCATACCACTTGTATTTTACTATCTCTTCGCCGAACTAGTGCACCTACACCTGACAAGTGTATTGGGTGTGTTGGGGACACAAGAGACTTCTTGTATCTTGATTGCAGGGTTGCTTGAGAGGGAATACCTTTGACCACTTCCTCCCTGAGTTCGATAAACCTTGGGTGATCCACTTAAGGGAAAACTTGTTGCTGTTCTACAAACCTCTGCACTTGGAGGCCCAACAATTATCTACAAGAATAGAAGTGCGTAGACATCAAACACACAAGCAATGACACTGGTGGATCCATGTGGTTCATGAAAATAACACACATGCAATGACTCTGGTGGATCCATATGTGGTTTATGAAAAGAAGAGACATTCAATGACTCTAGTTGCGGTTCATGAAAAGAACACACATGCAATGACACTGGTGGATCCATGTGGTTCATGAAAAGAACACACATGCAATGACTCTGGTGGATCCATATGTGGTTTATGAAAAGAACACAGATGCAATGACTCTAGTGCTGGTTGAGGATAAGAACACGCATTCAATGACTCTAGTGGATCCATATGTGGTTTGTGAGAAGAACACACATGCAATGACTCTAGTGGGTCCATGTGGTCTATGAAAAGAACATACATGCAATGACTCTAGCTATGGTTAATCTGGTTCATGAAAATAACACACATGCAATGACTCTGGTGGATCCATATGTGGTTGATGAAACAAGAGACATTCAATGACTCTAGTTGTGGTTCATGAAAAGAACACAATGCAATGACACTGGTGGATCCATGTGGTTCATGAAAAGAACACACATGCAATGACTCTGGTGGATCCATATTTGATTTATGAAAAGAACACAAATGCAATGACTCTAGTGCTGGCTTAGGATAAGAACACACATGCAATGACTCTATGGATCCATATGTGGTTTGTGAAAAGAACACACATGCAATGACTCTAGTGGGTCCATGTGGTCTATGAGAAGAATAGACATGCAATGACTCTAGCTGTGGTTAATGTGGTTCATGAAAATAACACACATGCAATGACTCTGGTGGATCCATATGTGGTTCACAAAAAGAAGAGACATGCAATGACTCTAGCTGTGGTTTACGAAAAGAACACAGATGCAATGACTGGTGGATCCATATGTGGTTTGTGAAAAGAATAGGCCTGCAATGACTCTGGTGGATCATAAGTGGTTTATGAAAATAACACACATTCAATGACTCTAAATATTGTTCATGAAAAGAACACACATGCAATGACACTGGTGGATCCACGTGGTTCATGGAAAGAACACACATGCAATGACTCCGGTGGATCCATATGTGGTTTACTAAAAGAACACACATGCAATGACTCTAGTGCTGGTTTAGGATAAGAACACACATGCAATGACTCTAGTGGATCCATATGTGGTTTATGAAAAGAACAGACTTGCAATGACTTTGGTGGATCCATATGTGATTTGTGAAAAGAACACACATGCAATGACTCTAGTTGTGGTTCATGAAAAGAACACACATGTAATGACACTGGTGGATCCATGTGGTTCATGACAATAACACACATGAAATGACTCCGGTGGATCCATACGTGGTTTATGAAAAGAACACACATGCAATGACTCTAGCTATAGTTTATGAAAATAACACACATGCAATGATACTGGCAGATCCATATGTGGTTTGCGAAAAGAACACACATTCAATGAACTCTAGTGGATGCATGCTATTTGTGAAAAGAACACACATTCAATGAACTCTAGTGGATCCATATGTGGTTTATGAGAATAACACACATGCAATGACTCTAGTTGTGGTTCATGAAAAGAACACACTTGCAATGACACTGGTGGATCCATGTGGTTAATGAAAATAACACACATGCAATTACTCTGGTGGATCCATATGTGGTTTATGAAAAGAAGAGACATGTAATGACTCTAGATGTGGTTTATGAAAAGAACACACATGCAATGACACTGGTGGATCCATATGTGGTTTGTGAAAAGAACACACATTCAATGAACTCTAGTGGATCCATGTGGTTTGTGAAAAGAATAGACATTTAATAACTCTGGTGGATCCATATGTGGTTTATGAGAATAACACACATGCAATCACTCTAGTTGTGGTTCATGAAAAGAACACACATGCAATGACTCTGGTGGATCCATATGTGGTTTATGAAAACAACACACATGCAATGACTCTAGTGCTAGTTTAGGACAAGAGCACACATGCAACGACTCTAGTGGATCCTTATGTGGTATGTGAAAAGAACACACATGCAATGACTCTAGTGGATCCATGTGGTTTATGAAAAGAACAGACATGCAATGACTCTAGCTATGGTTAATGAAAAGAACACACATGCAATGACTCTAGTGCGTGTTTAGGATAAACACACATGCAATGACTCTGGTGGATCCATATGTCATTTGTGAAAAGAATACACATTCAATGACACTGGTGGATCCAAGTGGTTTATGAAAAGAACAGACATGCAATGACTCTGGTGGATCCATATGTGGTTTGTGAAAAGAACACACATTTAATGACTCTAGTTGTGGTTCATGAAAAGAACACACATGCAATGACACTGGTGGATCCATGTGGTTCATGAAAAAGAACACACATGCAATGACTCTGGTGGATCCATATGTGGTTTATGAAAAGAACAGACATGCAATGACTCTAGCTGTGGTTTATGAAAAGAACACACATGCAAGATCTACGTCGGCATGGACGAATCCTGCGTTCATCTGTGGCACATCGTCGAAGGAGGCGAGCTACCTCTCAGCATAGCTCGTGGTGTGCATATCACTCGCCCCACCAGCAGTGTTGAGGTCCTGATGATTGCGCTAAACATGGAAGCGAGCAAGGGCCCGACACCAAAGTCAGAAGTCACGCCGAAGCAAACCAGGTCTAGATTCCCCCCACTACTTAGGCCAGAGAATGTGCTCTAGCAAGCGATAGATAGCTTAGCAATGCCAATAGCACCTGTGGTAGATCTGGCTCAGACGCAAGCTAAGTTAGAAGAAACTAGGCGGAAAATGTTAGCTGGGGCAAAGAAGGTAGCAGAACTGCAACAGTCTTTAAACATCACTTTGAGAGAATATGCACAGGAAAATCACATAGATGGAATGAAAATCTGAGGTAGGAATCTGATTACTAAGATTGACAAGGAATTCGAACCTAGGCCGGGTCATACAGTGACGATAGTGATGGAAGGGCTGGATAGGTACAGTATCCGGGCAAAGAACCTCAGGGCAGCAAATGCGGCCGCGTACGAGTTATAAGGTTTAACCGGAGAGGCCCGACAAAGGCAACAAGAGAGGGTGAATCACTTGCTGAGGGTCGCTTGCCAGCAAAATGAAGAAATGAACAAGGAAAACCCGGTGCCACTAGGAGCGTCACACGTGGTTCATTCGGCTACCCGACAAGATCCAGAGGAGCCGCATCATCTCAGGGTCACAATCCCAGGAGAGAAGAAGTAGTAAACTCCGGGAGAAGAGATAAACAGATGGTCCCCTATGATCCAGTAAGGGCCAGAAAAGGCAAAGCAGTGCAAGTTGATGAAGATCATCACAGTACCAGCCGAGGTGTGGCTGGACAAGGTAGTTGTGAACAAGGCAATGCCGGTCAGAAGAATGCTGCCAATGGCAATGCCGATAAGCGTGATCACGTGGAGCGGGTAAAACATACCTCGGCGGCGGCAAAGAAACGGCAAGAGGGAAGTGTAGGAAAAATGGCACAACAATAAGATGCTTGTCCGAATCAGGAAAGGTATAATGATGGTTATTCTGTTATGATCAACGAAGTTTACCCCAGACATGGTCACCACATAATTGGGTCAAGGCTGGGAAGCAGGAACTTGCAGCCAGATGATGCGAGGTTGAAACTGGATAGGATTTACAGGTCGAAGGTAATCGAAATACAAGGTCCACCTAGTCCGGCATGCTTTGGGCCCTAGATTATGAAGGAGCCACCAGCGCCGTACTTTTAGCTGGCAAGAGGAACCAAAACTTATGATGGTAGTACTAGGCCAGAAGATTGGCTGATTGATTATGCGACGGCAGTTAAGATTGCAACAGGGAATTTGAGATGGGCAGTGAGATATGTGCCACAAATTTTGGAAGGACCTATGAGAGTTTAGCTGAACAATTTGCCACCAGGAAGTATTAGCTGTTGGCTGGATTTCGAGGAGTTGTTCGTTAGCAACTTTTTGAGCACCTACAAGAGGCCAAACAGGCCACAGACTCTGGCGTTATGCTGGCAAAGACTGAATGAACCAGACCGGGATTTCTTGACTCTGTGGTGCAACGTGCGTAAATCGTGCGAGGGAGTAATTGAATCACAAGCTATTGCGTGATTCGCCCAAGGATGCAAATATGGGAGTATGTTGTGGAAGAGTCTGCAACGAGATATGCCAACCACTTTGGATGAGACAATCCGGATCGTAGATTCGTATGCCTTGGGAGATCTAACGCAACCCCGGCTAATGACAAGCGAGGCAAACGAAGAATATTATAACCGAGATGTCTCCAGGTCATCGAGGATGAATGATTTTCGAGGAAAGAGAAGGGACGAGCGTGCGGATTACAGGTATAACTTGCAACATGTGGCAGTGGTAGACCGGGACTAACCCAATGTCGGCGCCAGCCAGTGATACGTCCAAAACGTATCTACTTTCCCGAACTTGTGTGATTTGGATGCAACTAACGGGGACTGACGCTGTTTTCAGCAGAATTGCCTTGGTGTCTACTTTTTGTGTAAAAAATAAACTATTAGGAAAAATCCCGGAAAATATGCCAAAAATCCTAATTTACCAGAAGACTCCCGGAACCAGAATACGAGAGGAGGGATAGGCCAGGCACACCACTGCCACGCTGGCTAGCCAGTTGCGCCAGGGGTGGTCCGCCCGACACCCTCGGTCCCCCTCGCTTATAAGAAGCCTTGACCTAAAAACTCTAGGGGTTCGACGTTTTCCGTATGAGTTCCGCCCGCCACCACCAGATTCCACGAAACAACACCGTAAACCTGCTTTGGCACCACCGGACGGGAATTGAGGAGATCATCGCCATCATCATCACCATTGCTTCTCCATCGACCATCCATGTTTTCCCGATCTATGAGTGAGTAATCCCCCGTTGTAGGCTATGGGGATGGTAGGGATTGGATGAGATCGTTCATGTAATGGCATCAGATTGTTAGCGCATGGTGCCTAGTGTTGGAGATATGCCCAAGAGGCAATAATAAAAGTGGTTATTATTATATCTTTGTGTTTATGATGAATGTTTACATCCCATGCTATAATTGTATTATAAGGAAACACTGATACATGTGTGTTTTGTAAACATAAAAGAGTCCCTAGTAAGCCTCTTGTGGAACTAGCTTGTTGATTAAATGATGATCATGGTTTCCTGATCATGGACATTGGATGTCATTAATAACAAGGTTATATCATTAGGAGAATGATGTGATGGACACACACCCATAGTAAGCGTAGCATAAGATCAAGTCATTAAGTTCAGATTATTGTAAGCTTTCAAATGCATAGTAACCTAATCCTTCGACCATGAGGTTATGTTAATCACCATCACCGGATGGGTACTTTGATGACATCAAACACCGTCAGAATCGGGTGGTTATAAAGGTGTCATTGGGTATTCTGAAAGTATGTGTTGAAGCGCATGGACCAAGATTGGGATTTGTCCATCCATATGACTGGATAGATATGCTCCGGCCCTCGGTGGAATGTCATCTAGTTAGCTTGCAAGCATGTGACTAGGTCACAAGGGATGACATAACATGGAACGAGTAAAGAGTACTTATCAGTAACGAGGAAGAACTAGGTATGGAGATACCAACGATCAAACCTCGGATAAGTAGAATATCGCGTGACAAAGGGAATTGGTTTCGTATGTTAATGGTTCTATCGATCATGAAGTCATCGTTGAATATGTGGGAGCCATTATGGATCTCCAGATCCCGCTAATGGTTATTGATCGGAGAGGTGTCTTCATCATGTCTGCATATTCACGAACCGTAGGGTGACACACTTAAGGTTCGAAGTTGTTTTAAGTAGATATGGAATATGAGTTGGAGACCGAATGTTGTTCGGAGTCTCGGATTGGATCCGGGACATCATGAGGAGATCCGGAATTGTCCGAAGAATAAGATTCATATATTGGGGATCATTTTCTAAGTTAGGAAATGTTCCGGAGTGTTTGTATGGAGATTCTAGAAGGTTTCAGAATGTTCTGGAAGGTTCTAGAAGATTTCTTGGAGTTTGCTTGAAAACCAAGAAAGGATCAAGGAGTCTTTGTGGGGCAAGACACGGATTCGTGGGGGAGGAGGATTCCTCCCCCCCTCCCAATCTGCCGGCCAAGGAGGGAGGGGAGTCCTACTAGGACTCCCCCTCCCATGGCGCCTCCCTCCTTTAAATAGAGGGAAGGGGGCGCCAACCCCAAGACCTCTCCCATAACAAACCCTAGCCGCCGCCTCTCTCCTCCTCCTTCGCTCTGCTCCGGCTTAGGCGAAGCCCTGTAGAAATCTCTACTCCACCACCACCACCACACCGTCGTGCTGCTGGGATTCCGTGGAGAAGATCTACTACGTCCGCTGCTCGCTGTAACGGGGAGAGGAAGGTCTGCTTCGACTCCGCACGTGTGACCGACTGCGGAAGCGCTGCCGGAACGTGGCACCGGAAGGATCGTCCACACGATCTTGAGATCGGCAAGTGATCGACTACATCAACCCCGAGATCTAATCTCGTAACGCTTTCGGATCTACGAGGGTTAGTACAGATCTATTTCGTTGCACATGTCTAATATATTAGATCTTGGCTTTTATCTAGATTAGATCTGGGTTTTGTTCGTTCTTGCGGTAGAATTTTTTTGTTTTCCATGCTACGAACCCATCACCTAGTATCTACTATTAGTGCTTTTTGACTTTGTTGCAACTTGTTATGCTTAATGCTTGTCACTAGGGACCGAGTGCCATGATTTCAGATCTGAACATGTTATTGATTCATTATGATAGTAGTGTTTATGGTGTGAGAATCACATTATGATAGTAATGCTTAATGCTTGTCACTAGGGAATGACTTTGATGTGAGAATCACATGTGTTCATGGAGTGTTAATGCTTTGCTTTGGTGCTCTATTAAAAGGAGCACCTTAATTGCCAGTAGTTCCCTTGAGGCCCCACTGCAAATGAGCTGGCAGGACAAAAGATGTTGTGCAAGTTCTCATTGCGAGCACGTATGACTATATATGGAACACATGCCTAGGATTATCTAGTACTTGGATGCTTTACCTTATTTATCTACAATTGCTCTATGTTCTGATTGCTATATGAATTGCCTTGTCCATGCAAGGCCCGTCCATCCATCCCTATGCCTACCGCACTCGAATCCTACTGTTTACTGCTATTGTTACTGCTGTCTTTACTTTACTACTGCTGCTACTTTACTATTGCTATTACAAAATTGTTGCTACTGATAAACTGCTGTGAGCAAGATTGTTTCCAGGTGCAGCTGAATTGACAACTCAGCTGTTAAGGCTTATAAATATTCTTTGGCTCCCCTTGTGTCGAATCAATAAATTGGGTTTCACCTCCCTCGAAAATACTGCGATACACCCCCTATACTTGTGGGTCATCAAGACTATTTTCTGGCACCGTTGCCGGGGAGCATAGCTTTATTTATCAAGTTCACTTGGATTCTCTATTGTTCGCTGCTATCCATCCATCATGGGTAAGTCTCGTGATGACAAGTTTCCTATTTTACCATCCACTACAAGAAGAGGTACGGTTCGGAACACCTCTATTGCTCTTGATTCACCATCTATTATGAGTAAGCTCGTTACACCACCACATACACATGTTACACACACTGCTACTACTATTGAATCTGAAACTTCTGATACTTATGATGCTGCTTCTACTGTGCTTGATAAGAGTGGTTCATTAGGTCCTTTCCTCTGATGCTACGATTGCTAGAACTATAGCTGGAAATACTGAAACTCCTAATGAAGACACTACTACACCTGTTAGTTCACCTGAGTCTAGTGAGAGTTATGATATTGAAGATGGTTATGTTGAGATGATCGATGAATTTATTAAAGAATGTAAAAACACCCATGATAGGAGCGCTGCTAAGAGTCTCCTTGAGAGGCATACTATTAGACCCAAATTGTCTCCTATTGCCATGTTTGTTGCTTCTCCCATAAACATTAAAGATAAAGATTATGATTTCTCTCTTGATCTATCTTACATACCTATTGTTGAGAAAGAACCTTTTTGTGGGACTAAGAATGAAAGTGCGGTAGCACATATGAATGAACTTTCTACCATGAGTGGCTTGTTTTCTGATGATATTAAGATGCGTACTTACTTTGTTGCTAAGATTTTCCCCTTTTCACTGAAAGGAGAAGCTAAAACTTGGTTTAGTAATTTACCTCCTGGATCTATTGATATCCCTGATTGCTTGATTAGTACTTTCCTGCAGAAATATTTTCCTCCTAGTGCTAGACATGCTATTTTGCAGGAACTTTTTGATTTTAAATAGGGAGAAAAAGAGATATTGCCTGAATCATGGGAAAGGTTTTGTTCTTTGATTCATGCACAAGTTGGAAGTCCATTACCTAAGAATGGGCTTCTAGATATATTTTATAATGGACTAACTAAAGAATCTAGGACATACCTAGATAGTTGTGCCGATTATGTTTTCAGGAATAGGACTCCCAAGGAAGCTGAGGAATTAATGGCTAAAATAAGCAAGAACTATGAAGATTGGACTCCTCCTGAACCAGCTATACCTGAAGTAATTATACCTGCATCAACTATTCCTGTGCCTATTCCAATGTCAAAGAAGAGGGGAGTTATTGAATTAAATGATGAAGCGATGAAGGAAGCAAAGAAATGTCTTAAGGAGAAGGGAATTAAAGCTGCAGATGTCAAGAATTTACCTCCTATAGAAGAATTATGTAAGCCTATCCCCTACTCATCCACTATTGAGGTACACTCTCTCCAACACTTTGATGAAGGTGATATCCCTTACTCTAAACCTCCTGAGCAATGCTTAGAAGAAGATATCTTTATTGTTAAGCAAGATAATTTTAATAAAAGGGTGCAAAATCATCTGATGGAAAATTCTAGAGCTATTGTTGAGTTAAAGGATATTGTGGAAAGAACCTCTAATGATGTTAAAATGATTGTTAAACACTTTCAAATGGTTCAAACTCAAATAGATCAACTCATTAAAGTGCAAAAAGACTTGCTAGTTAATGCTGCCAAAGAAAAACACGCTTATGAGATTAGAACTAGAAGTGGTGCTACTACCCAGGATCCTCTATATCCTGAGGGGCATCCCAAAAGAATTGAGCAGGATTGTCAACAAGCTGAAAATAGTGGCTCTACTCACAAGAAAAGGAAAAAGAAACATAAAACTATTGTAGAACCCTCTGAACCTGCTATAGATCCCAATAGTATATCTGTCTTTGATGCTGAAACTGAAAGTGGTAATGAAGAAAATGATGTTCCTGATTAAGAAAAAGTTGAAGAAGAACCTAAAAACCACACTAAGAATACTAAGTACACTAAAGAAGATTTTGTTGCTAAGACACATGGTAGTGAAAGGGAGCCTTGGGTCCAAAAACCTATGCCTTTCCCTGATAAGAAACACAAGTCAAAGGATGATGAACACTATAATAAGTTTTGTGAGTGGATGAAACCTTTATTCTTGCAAATTCCTTTGACTGATGCTATTAAATTGCCTCCTTACTCAAAGTATATGAAGGATATTGTCTCGAATAAAAGGAAGGTCCCTAATTAAGAAATTTCTACTTTGCTTGCCAATTACTCCTTTAGTGGCAAGGTTCCTAAGAAACTTGGAGACCCAGGGATTCCAAATATCCCTTGCTCTATTAAGAATAGTTATGTCAGAACTGCTTTGTGTGACTTGGGAGCTAGAGTTAGTGTTATGCCTTTCTCTCTCTATAAGAGACTTCAACTTGAAACACTGATACCAACTGATATATCTTTGCAAATGGCTGATAAATCTACCACTATTCCTATTGGTATATGTGAGGATGTACCTGTTCAAGTGGCTCATAATTGCTTGATATTAACTTATTTTGTTGTGCTTGAAATGCCTGAAGATGATAATATGTCTATTATTCTTGGGAGACCTTTTCTTAATACTGCAGGAGCTGTTATTAATTGTAATCAAGGAAAGTTGACCTTTAATGTTAATGACAAGGAACATACTGTCTATTTCCCCAAGAAGATTGAAAGGACTTATGGTTTGAATTCAATTGAACATGTTGAGGGCATTCAAGTTGGAGAAATATATTGTCCCATACCAAGAGAAAAATTTGAAACTATTATGATTGGGACCATTGCTATCAAAGTTGAGGTAACATAATCATTATTGGAATACAAAGTTTTGTTTCATATAAAATTGTTTTGGTAACAAGACCTGATGAACCTTGTTAACAAAAGGATTTCATTGAACAAAACAATGTTTTCACCATGATTATCTCCGCTTACTTCTATTCTATCCATTTTAGTTTTTGCTTTCATTTAGTTTACCTTTCTTGTGCTAGTTGCTTGCATTTTAGAGTGTCTTAGAACTTCTGTGGCTTTTGTTTTGTTTTGCATTGCATCATTCCAAAAAAAATCTTTTTCTGTTAGAAAATCATTCATCTATACCTAAAAAATGACCAAAAATAAAGTGTCTCGAAAAATTCTAAATTCATATTAAATTTTTACGTGAAACAAGGGGAAGAGGAGTGCTTGGAAGGTACCAAGGGGACCCACCAGGAAGGCACACCAACTGTTGGCACGGCCTGCCCTGGGTGGCGCCATGCCATGGTGTGGGCCACCCCTAGCCCTCCACTCACTCTCTCACTTGCCACTTTCTTCTCTCTCCCGAGTAAGCTCCAGTTCATTGCTCAAAATCGCGTTCTTGCTGTGCTTTCTCTCGACTTTTTCGATCTCCTTGCTCAGCCCATCTTTGTTGCTGAAATTTGGAGCAATTGTTCTCCGGTATGTGACTCCTCCGCTTGTCCAAGTAGATTTCTGTTTAGTGGATTATATCATGAGTATTTTGCTGCTGTAGGTGACAGGTTATGAGAGCTTGTAAGCTTGTTTGATGCTTAGAGATATAGTTTTGATTCATGTTTAGGCCTCTTACAAGTCCCTATGAGTAGTACCCTTCATTATATTCACTTTGGAATCACTTATTTAATAGGTGTTTAAATTTCAGAATAGAAGATGAATGAGCATCAACTAAACCAACATGAACTATGGGTGCCTGAGGTTATGAAGGTCCACCGGGAGGAGGAAGTTTTTCCTTCCATTTATCCATGCTCTGAGTTCATGAGAGCTGCAGGAATTCTCCAAGATTTCCACACTTTGGTTTCTAATGCAGGATTGGAACACTTTTTGGAAGATGAACCTTGTCAATTTGTGAAGCTAACCATGTCTATGGTGTAGGACATTCAATTTAGTTACTCTTTGCCTAACCCCATGGTCCACTACAAAATTTACAATATTGCTGTGGACCTTTCTCTCGATGACTTTTGTGCAGCTATTAAGGTACCTCAGTGGGGATCATGTGGAAGGATTAAAGAGCAACCTGCACCACTCATGGATTTATACACAGAAATTTTCCAAGGGAGCAACTTCTCGAAGGAGAGTGGAAAAATCCGTAACATTCATCTCCCCTCAATTTGCTACTTTGCCGACTTTATTGCCAAGTGTGTTCTTGCTAGAAAAACTGCCAATAAGTTATCTTCATATGATCTAGCATTCATCTCTGCTGCTCTTAAACGAGATAGGTCTTACAACTTGGGTGCTTTGATAGCTTTCCGTCTTGCTGCTAACCGCGAGAAAGGTGGAATTTGTGGGGGCCTCATTGCTTCTCGTTTACTAGCATTGCATGGTTTAGTGCCCCATCATCTAGACCTACAATTTCCCATAGAAAGGCTTGATCTTAATTCCATGATACAACATAAATTTGTTTCCTCGTGGGCTAGTTTGAGTGAGTTGTCTTATGAAATAACCTTTCTCAAAGCTGGTTGGAGAAGGAGCAAGTCCGAGCATGTTGTTCTTTTGCCTGGACCTATTTTGTTTAACCTTGATAACAAGGTAGGATGGTCTCTCACGGAGGAGGAGTTTGATACGTATTTGGAAGAGCTCTCTCAGCAGGAGCAGGATACTAGAAGGGAGGTCACGGATGATTCGGTCCAGCCCTCGAATGAGGGGGAGTCTTCAGCAGCCTGCTTATGATTGGGGAGCTTCTTCTTCTTCCCACGGGCCCAACTACGATCATTCTTATCATGACCCGCCTCCTTGGAAGCCTTATTCGTACATGGATTGATACCCACTTAGGCCAAAAGCCTAAGCTTGGGGGGAGGTACGCCGACATCGCACTCATCTCCATATCATTTTGCTTCAGTACTTTGTATATTCATGTTTCGTTCTCTTTTTATTTATCGTTCTTTCTTTGCTTTTGCTTTCTAAAACACAAAAAGACCAAAAATATTTCTGTTGTTTCTCTTTGGTTTGCTTCTTCTTCTTTTTGCCTTGGTTTGCTTTTCCCTTTTTGTTTTATTTGAACTATTCAAAAAACCCAAAAAGATTTTTCTTTGCTTGTTCTTCCTTTTTGGTTCTTGCTTTAAAAATTCGAAAACACCAAAAATATTTGTTCTTCTTCTTTGGCTTTGTGAGTTTGTTGCAGGGTTCAGCAGTCCTCAGTGGGATTTGGTTTCATATTATTATTCAAGCCACACAAGTGAAGGGCAATAATGAGGATTAATGACAACTTGAGGTGTGGTAAGAGGCTGGCAATGAACTCTATTTGTTTTCATTTTGTACATATACTCATCATTGTGGGCATGCTTAGTCTGTTCATGTAGGGTGTATGTTATTTATGGATGCTTAGTAGTCCTTGCTTTCATAGGATTAGTTCCAGCTTGCTAATAGTTTGTAGCATGTCTTATGAATGTTTGCTTGCATTACTCTATTCATAACTTGGTATGACACCGTGGTATCCTCCTCTGAATGTTTCATTTGAATTGACTTGGCACATGCTCACGCATGCATATGACTGAAATAATCAGTTGAGCCTCGATGAATTATTTTGCCTTGAGGGTCTTGAATCACTTTCATGCGATGATTAGTCCTGTTTTGTTGCAAGCATGATTATGACAGCTATTGCTCTCTTGTTTGTCGCTCCCTTACTATTGGTAGCCTTCACTTTCACTGAGTATGTTTTACTCATGTTTCCATCTCCCTAAAACCAAATATTGCCAAAGAGTCCACCATACCTACCTATTATCATCATTTGCTATTTCCGTGCATATTCAATATGCCTTGTTTTCTTCCGAATAAAATGTTTGCTTGTTATGAGAAAGTTAGTCAGTAAAGCTCTCACGAACTTGATGGCACACTTTATTTTCTGCAGTTAATAAACCTGAACCATTGTGACTGTCCATGAAAGTTATATGCTTGGAAATTATAGGCTGGGGATTAGCAGAACCGTGCTATCACGGGGAACGCTTTCAACACCTGTAAATATATACCCAGTTGATACCATGCTCTTTTGTTTGCGGATGTCGTCGGTGCAAAATAAAAGGGGAGCCTGTAAGTCCATGGAGTTATGTATGTGTGTTAGAGAAATGCCTGGGCCGCCGGTCTAATCCATGCCGTCATGGTGCAAACCTGCAGCATAACCATAATGATATCTATGAAGCATTCTTCTTATAAAAAAGAGAGAGATAGCTATTGAGAAAAAGGAAAAAAAATAGATTTGAGAAAAGAGGAAAGAGAGAAAAAAGCACCATTTTCCCATGGTAAATAAGAAGATTGCTGAGATACTCATTGTCTGCTTGCCTTGTCATTTTGATATGGGGATTCTTCCGTATCATCGGGCAAGGGGTACCCGTTGGCGGTTCTCTATGATATGCACGTATTTATGATGACAAGAACTTACAGGTAACTAAAGTCGAGTATCATGAGGAGAGGCCCTCGTACTTAAGGGACATGGGTTTTCCAGTTTATAGTCTGTCAAGCATATAACTCAGATTGGATCTCACTTTCACCTTAACCATATTAAAGATGCTTATGATAGGGGAAATGAGAGCTCAAAGCTAATGAGTACCATACTTTCAGCATTTGGAAGCCTTTCAAACTATTCAAAACCTTTTCATTTCCTTGTTGAGTCTCCACTTATTCTATGAGCACTTCCTTGAGAGCATAGTTGTCATTCTCTGTGCCTGTCTCATTACTTGATTATTTGTGTTATGACTTTGATGCTTGTATCTTTGATATCTTTACTTCTAGTCTTCACCTGAACTTCAGAGGTGCCTTGGCATTCAAAATAAAAAGGCAAGCGAGATACCACTCTATCATACCTTGTTATGAGCATTGTAATGTTGCTTATATTTATACTTCATGCTACTTATTATTTTTAGGTTGGAATCTCTTCATAGCTTGCAATGCCTATTAAGTAAACTTAGTTGCATACTCTTTATTATGAATTGTCTAAGTAGTTGATCACATGCTGAGAATATATACATCATATGAAGCAAATGTGTTCGTGAAAGTTTCTTTTATCGCACTCAGTTTTCAACTGAATTGCTTGAGGACAAGCAATAAGCTAAGCTTGGGGGAGTTGATATGTCCAAAACGTATCTACTTTCCCGAACACTTTTGCTATTGTTTCTCCTCTAAATTTGTGTGATTTGGATGCAACTAACGCAGACTGGCGCTGTTTTCAGCAGAATTGCCTTGGTGTCTACTTTTTGTGCAAAAAATTAACTATCAGGAAAAATCCCGGAAAATATGCCAAAAATCTTATTTCACCAGAAGACTCCCAGAGCCAGAATACGAGATGGAGGGGGGCTGGGCACAGGCCACACCACCGGCAAGAGGCTAGCCCAGCGCACTGTGGGTGGTCAGCCACCAGACACCCCTCGGTCTCCCTCTTCGCCTATAAGAAGCCTTCTGACCTAAAAACTCCGGGGGGTCCGACATTTTTCCAGAAGGAGTTCCGCTCCGCCGGCACCACCAGGTTCCACAAAATAGCACCAGAAACTCCGTTCTGGCACCCTGTCGGGACGGGGAATTGGAGGAGATCATTGCCATCATCATCACCATCGCTTCTCCATCGACCATCCATGTTTCCCCCATCTATGAGTGAGTAATCCCCTACTGTATGCTATGGGGATGGTAGGGATTGGATGAGATCGTTCATGTAATGGCATCAGATTGTTAGGGCATGGTGCCTACTATCTACTATTAGTGCTTTTTGACTTTGTTGCAACTTGTTATGCTTAATGCTTGTCACTAGGGCCCGAGTGCCATGATTTCAGATCTGAACATGTTATTGATTCATTATGATAGATTGTTTATGGTCTTACCTGCAAGTTGTATACACACATTGTTGTCCGGAACCAAAGGCCCCAAAGTGACAGAAATTGGGATAACCGGAGGGAATGGCTTTGATGTGAGGATCACATGTATTCACGGAGTGTTAATTCTTTGCTCTGGTGATCTATTAAAAGGAGCACCTTAATTGCCAGTAGTTCCCTTGAGGCCCGCTGCAAACGGGCTGGCAGGACAAAAGATGTTGTGCAAGTTCTCGTTGCGAGCACGTATGACTATATATGGAACACATGCCTAGGATTATCTAGTACTTGGATGCTTTATCTTATTTCTCTGTAATTGCTATATGTTCTGATTGCTATGTGAATTGCCTTGTCCATGCAACGCCCGTCTATCCATCCCTATGCCTACCACTTTTCGAATCCTACTCTTATCGCTATTATTCTTCTGTCCTTTACTACTGCTACTACTTTACTATTGCTACTACAAAACTGTTGCTACTGATAAACTGCTGTGAGCAAGATTGTTTCCAGGTGCAGCTGAATTAACAACTCAGTTGTTAAGGCTTATAAATATTCTTTTGCTCCCCTTGTGTCGAATCAATAAATTGGGCTTCACTTCCCTCGAAAATACTGCGATACACCCCCTATACTTGTGGGTCATCAGCCAGCGCCAAAAAACTGGAGGACAAAACTGGCAACAGAAAAATGAAGGGAAGAAGCCTTGGACCCTGGAGCAGAAAAAGCAATGGCAAGAACAGAAATATAGGCCGAGGTATACGTTCGAATCTATGTTGGATCAACCCTGCAAGTTCCATACGCCAAGTCCGAACAGTCTGGCAAATCACACAACCCGGCAATGTGAGTGGATGAGGAAGTTAGAGCAGGGAAGTTCGGGGAATGCTCAGGCACCTCGGAACGAAGCACCTAGGAATGAGGTCCCACGGGAACCGTTACTAACAAGGGGGGATGGACAGCAACTGATGTTGCCACCACCTCCGCCGAGGTACAAAAATCAGGAAAGAAGGAATGTGGTACATCAAGTAGACAATAACCAACAACAAGGTCAAGGTTACCGCGAGAACGAGGGACGGAACGAGTACATGGAGCACCATCAAAGTTACTGTGTGTTTACCACGGAAGAAAATGACCGGAAAAGCTTGCAGTGTTGGCATATGGAGGCAAACACGGTAATGCTGGCGGTAGTAAGATACATGCCTTGGGCAGATCAGGAGATTACGTCCGACGTTCATCGGGCCGAATCTCAACGTGAGGTTTTCCAAAGTACTAATTGACAATGGAAGTAGTATCAACATAATGTACAAGGATACTATGCACAAGTTGGGAATAACAGAGAACATGTTGCAAGCAATGAGGACTACCTTTCATGGCATTGTGCCAGGAATTTCCTGTGAGCCAATTGGCAAGGTCCGGGTTGATGTGTTATTCGGCACGAGAGATAATTGCCGGACCGAAAATTTGGAGTTTGAAGTGGTGAATCTGGAGAGCACTTATCACGTGTTGGTCGGCAGGCCCGTGCTGAACAAGTTCATAGAAAGTACTCACATCAGCTACCTTAAGATGAAACTGCCCGGACCAAGGGGAGTGATAACGGTATCAGGGGACTTCCGGCATTCGATCGAGTGCGCCTCAGCCGGATCTAACTTATCCGAGTCACTCGTGATAGCTCAAGAAAAAAGGAAGATACTAGAAGTAGCGGCACTGGCTCAATCCGCGCAACAGCATATGCCAGCTCTGACCAACCCGCATGGGAGCATGTCATTCCAAGCGACCAAGGAAACAAAGAAAGTGCCAATCGATGATCAGTTCCCAGAGTGCACCATAACCATTCGTGCCGGGTTAAGCAGCAAATAGGAAAGCGAGTTTGTCAACTTCCTCCGTGAGAATCGGGATATCTTTGCTTGGTCCACTCAAGATCTGCAAGGTTATAACACCCTCGAATCGGCCCTATGCAAGTTTTAGCGCGTCCTGCCAAACCGCATAGAAACGATTCAAGGATGCCCACCAGGCACTTTCGTGAGGGTGGAAAACGAAGTAATATCATTACACAATAGTCCCCGATGGAACCCACAGAACAGATATATATATATACAACAACGACTCATTGAGTCAAGAATACAGATATACAGTACAAAGATCCAAATCACCTTGAAAATGATACAGCATCCGAGTACAGATAAGAAGCAAATTGAGCTAAGAGCCCTGAAGAATAACCAATGGCATCCATAACCCTGCCCAGGCCAAGCCGGAAGGGTAACCCTGCTAACGACGTCGATCTAAAACCTACTAAAACAAAAGGGGTGCCGACAAAGGGCGAAGGGAAAAAGAGGAGCGTCAGTACTGAGGCCAGTACATGGCGAGGCTAGAATTCGGCGGCTCTCGCCTACATAGGTATGGTGGAATGAAGCGGAAGCGAAGCATGCACTAAACAACCTATAGAGACTCGATAAACTGTCGGCTATTAGAGAGGTATAAGAAAGACTTATTCAGAACCAAACTTATACTAACACCAATCATACCCATCCTGGTATTCCCCCTCGAGACTAAACGCGGAAGTCAAACCGAGGAACTCACATAGTTGGCAGTGTTATTCATTCCATTATAGTTGCAACACTTACTAGTCAGATATAGATAGCATGAGTCATCCTGATAGCATAAGTAGTGGGCAATTTTAGTTAACCATTCAATTGTAGTTGCAGTACTTACTAGTCAGATACAACTAGCATGTGACATCCCAACCCAGCAGTTGTTGGCACTTTTATTTCATTCCATTGGAGTTGCGATACTTACTAGGCAGGTATAACATGACACGATACACCCCAATTCCACCAGTTGTTGGCACTTTTATTATCCATTCCATGATAGTGAAGCTGATTACTAGTCACATATTAAGTCAAATTTATAGCACTACTTTAGTTATGCTTGTCTATGATCGAGATACTGTGCTCCAAGTCGTCCATAACCGCGGACACGGCTTTCAGAAAGATTTACCCTGCAGGGGTGCACAAATAGCAACAAACACACGATAAACCTCGGAAAAACCAATCAAAACCCAACGAGGCTTTCACGACAAAGCAATCACAGGATTCATAAAATATTTCAGGGGGCCACCCCACTAAGATACCCGCAACGAAGTTGGCCGGCTCCGAGACGGACCCAGGGTTTGTGACAATGGCTTTTGGGAACCCGAAAGTGTGACTGGGCTTGTCGATACCGCGAAAACATTCCACGGTCCAAAACAGTACAGGTGCTCCACGCACAATCGTAAATAAAGCAGTAAAGCATGGCATAAGTACATGATAGTAATAAAGCCCCAAACTACTTTGTGGCCCCAAGAAATAAGAAATGAATCAAGCTCTGGCTAAGGAGGATCCATAGGGTCTCCCGGATGTGGATAGTGCGAATAATCAAGGAACATGTATCAAGTAGTCGGGGCCTACGGGACACAAGTGGACATGAAAAACCAAATAGCATATATTGCCCACCGGTGCCTCTTTCATTAGTTATCCCAACAATTTAATAGTTGTATTTAAAATCATGATCAACTCCACCGTAAAGCATATGACAACATTCCAACAACTGTGTGGTACTTCATGAAACAGAATCGCACCTGAGCAAGCGACTATGACTCACAAGACCATCTATCTACCAAACAACAGGTAATAGGAGGTGTCCAAGGCAATATAAAGCCTGCACGGAATATATCTGGTACGGAACACTAAAGCATCGCGACACGGATAGCAATAGATCAACAGGAGGAAATAAAAACTATAAATGCAAAATAGGTAGAAAGGGGGAGAATGCTCGCCTGGGAAAACATAGCCGAAGAGACATTGTCCGAAGAACTTGTCGATACTCGCATCAACTCAGCGGCCTAATCCGCGAAGAAGCAAAGCACTAAAAGAAACACTGGATGCAGTATTTAATACTACGGCAGAAGACCCGGCATGATGTATGTATGATGCATGACATGGCAAAGATGTGATGCAATTAGGCAATATTAAGCGGAACCGGGGTCCCGACAATTAATTAATAGGTTCATGTTGTTTAACTACCCCACAAATTCAATGTGAAATTAACAAGGCAAAGCATGGCATCGGTTCGCTACACAAATTTAAATGGGGCCAATATAAGACTAGAAAAGTACGCATATGGTCTCCATATTTAATTTAGGTGAATTGTTGAAATAGCCCCAAACACCCATAATATGTATGCAACATGAACAATTTATATGCAACAGAAATATATATATATATTATAAAAAAATAGGGGCTTAGGGTCAGACATCTAGGTTCGGAAGATCTTGGGTTCCGGAGGTTCGGGGTCCGGTCTTGGCGTTCCATGAAGAATACCTTGTTGATCCATGGGGTCGATCTTGCCGTCGATGGCGAACTTGAATGGTTCGGGTACCGCTGGCCTTCGCGTATCAACACATGTCGTTCTTGTCCATCGGATGTCGAACTTGGATCGGTCCCGATGGTTCATCACTGTTGATCTTGGCGTGGTCCTTATACAACTTGCCGCCTTGGTCGATCTTGTCCGACGGAAGGGCCTCGGACAAAGACGTCGACAGGGGATCATCACCAAACAACAACACCATGCTCCTGTGTCACGAGACTGAAGTAGTTCAGGTAGCAACACCACAAGCTAACTTCATACCACACCCCACTTCTCTTGATTAGCACCAGCAGATCACAAAGATAACACACACTAATACTAGGGGATCCGACATGCAAGATCAGAACCACATGACAGCAGGCAAGTGTTGGGCAGAGCGGTGATGGCGGACCCATGGTGGGGTCGGAGGAGCTCTACGGCGGCGACTCGGGGCTCGGGGCCAGAGGTGACGGGGACCGGAGCAAGGCGGGCCGGGCCGAGGAACGCCGGAGGTGAGGGCGGCCAGCGGGAGGTGGATGGAAACCGCGGGGCGACGGAAAGGTTACCGGGGCGGTGCTACCGTGGTGCCTGCAAAGCTTGAGGCAGCCGGTGGCTGGAGAATCCAAGGAGGGTGGAGGCGAGGAAGCCATGGGTCGGCGCTTGAGCGCGGAGTCCCTGGAGGCGGGGTCGAGCTCGGGCAGGGGCTTGCAAGGGGATGACAACGGGGAGATGGCCGGGGAGGCTCGGGGCGCCAGGTCGATGGGGCCTGCAGCGAGGAAGGCTGGAGGCGGGGTAAAGGCGAGGTCATCGGCGACGGGAGGCTGCACTGCGGCGGCCAGGGAAGGCGGCGCCAGAGAGGAGAGCGTGCGGGCGGCGGTCAACGGCCTTCAGGGACGCTGGGCAAGGTGGTCTCGCGTGGCAGCGGGCCGACAAGGAAGAGAGGAGGGCGGCAGAGATCTGCGTCCGGGACGAGCGGAGAGGCCGACGGGGTCGACAGGGACGAGCATGCGCTCATGGCCGGGGCCGGAGAGAGGCGAGCGGGAGCGGGGAGCGAGGGTGGTTGGTGGGGATCGGGCAGAGGGAGGCGTACGGGAGGAGCGAGGAGCGGGGTGACGCATGGGGGTGGGGTCCAGGGGTGTGGTTGTCGGTCATAGAAGTGGGGTGGCGTGCTGGTGTCGATTGCGTGCGGGGTTTGGCATGCGTGGCACGGCAGCGTGACGGGCCAGGTGGTGTGGGGCGCGTGGGGATTGGGCGAGCGGGAGGAGGCGCGGTAGCTGGCGGCCAGGGCGGGAAAACGGCAGGTGGCAGGTGGGGTTGCGCGCCCAGGTGGCGGCGGCTGGGAGGGAAAAAGAAGGGAGGAGGGGTTAGGGCAGGATAGGATTTAGGTTAGGTAGATTTAGATTTAGGGTTTTGGAGGTGGCCGGCCGGGCTTTCGTGCCTGGCGGGCTGCCTCCTAAAAATAATATAAATATTTTATTTGTTTAAAACGGGGCTTTTGAAATCTGTTTGTAGACGAAACAAAATATTCCGGCCAAGCCCGGGTTTTGATTTGAAATAAAGACGGGGCGTTTAGAAAACAAAACCAGTTTTTTCTAAAATAGTTACAGACAAACAGATGCATGATGATGACGATGCTCAAATGCAATGTGGCATGATGACATGAGCATGCGGTCATGATGATGCAATGCACGAAAACACAGCGATTTTCTAGTAGTGGTTTTAGCGGGGCGCCACAAAGGTGTGTCGAGGGCGTTTGCTGAGCACTCATTAAACATAAGACCCCGGGCTAAGCCGGTAAAGCAGCCTCTCCGGCGTTTCGCAGAAGACAGAAGGAAAGTTATTGGGGATGAGATAGCAAGGCTCCTAGCAGCCAGGTTTATCATGGAAGTACTCTATCCAGATTGGCTCTCTAATCCGGTGCTGGTGGAAAAGAAGAACGATGATCCGAACGTGGCCGTGGTATGGTGGATGTGCATTGACTACACGAACCTAAATAAGGCGTGTCCCAAAGATCCATTCCCACTCCCTAGAATAGATCAAGTCATAGACTCAACAGCCGGATGTGAACTACTATCATTCGTTGATGCGTATTCTGGTTTCCACCAGATACCCATAAATCCGGATGATCAAATAAAAACTGCATTTATTACCCTATACAGGGCTTATTGCTATCACACTATGCCGTTTGGACTACGTAATGCAGGAGCAACGTACGAGTGATGTATGCAAAAATGCTTACACGACCAAATCGGTCAGAACGTGCAAGTTTATGTGGATGATGTGGTGATAAAAACTAAGGAAAGCAATACGCTCCTTGATGACATTCGGTAGACGTTCGTGAACTTGAGAAGGTTCCGGATGAATCTTAACCCGGAGAAATGCACCTTTGGTGTGCCCGCGGGAAAGTTACTCAGTTTTCTAGTGTCTAACCGAGGTATCGAAGCTAACCCGACAAAAATTTGGGCCATAGAGAGAATGGAACTCCCAAAATGCCTTAACGATGTGTAGAAGTTCACTGGTTGCCTAGCATCGTTAAGCCGGTTCGTATGTCGGTTGGGAGAGAAGGCCTTGCCCCTCTACCAGTTAATGAAAAAGGCAGACAAATTCACATGGACGCCACAGGCGAACCTTGCGTTTTGAGAATTGAAAAAGATGTTGTCTATTGCACCAATCCTAGCAGCGCCACTGTCCAAGGAGCCAATGCTTCTTTACGTAGCCGCGACCAACCGAGTCATAAGTGCAGTAATTGTAGTGGAGCGCGAGGAAGAAGGAAAGTCGATGCAAAGACCGGTGTATTGTCTGAGCGAGGTATTGTCAGCTTCAAAACAGAATTACCCTCACTATCAAAAGATGGCCTATGGCATGTATATATTGGCCAAGAAACTGAAACACTATTTTGAGGAACATCCCATCAAAGTAATATGTGAGGCACCCATATCAGAGATTATGAGTAACAAAGATGCAAGTGGCTGGATAGCAAAATGGGCAATCGAGTTAGCCCCATATGCGCCGCAATTCGATAGAAGAGAGGCGATAAAATCGCAAGCCGCTGTGGATTTCTTTGTGGACTGGGTCGAGATGCAATAAGAGCCACCTCTGCCGGACTCCAATTATTGGCGAATGCACTTCGACGGATCAAAATTGAAAGATGGGTTGGGCGCCGGAGTAGTGCTTACCTCGCCCAAGAAGGATCAACTGAAATATGTCCTTCAAATCCACTTCAGTGCCTCGAATAATGTTGCAGAATACGAAGCATTGGTACATGGTTTCAAAGTAGCAAAAGAAGTGGGGATACGTCGGATACAATGCTTTGGAGATTCAGATTTGGTGGTGCAACAAGTGTCTGGAAATTGGGATGCTTTGGATGCTAACATGGCCCTATACAGATATGTTCAAAAGATAAGTGGATTTTTTGAAGGGTGTGAATTCCATCACATACCTCGGATTGAAACGAGGCAGCAGATATGCTGTCCAAGTTAGGCTCATCCCGACAGCCAATCCCGCCAAATATTGCTTTGGTGCACTTGAAAAAACCATCTATCACACCATCTCCTGATCAGACTCAAATTATATCCCAACACTCACCAGATCTGGAGCGGCACCTATAGATATAGATTGGGGAGGCACCTCGGCAAACCCGGGGAATGCATCAGTAAACCCGGGGACTGCTTCAGCAAACCCGGGGACTGGTCAGCCAGACCCGACAGGATTTATGTCGGTGGAAGCAATGGAAATTGACGAAGAACCATTTTCGGTCCAGGCCATACCATCCTAGGCCAGGCCAATATATGATTTCCTGAAGGAAGGAGTTTTGCCGGATGATGAGATACTCTCATGACAGATCCAAAGGAGGGCAAATGCCTATACAATCATCAACACCGAATTATACAAAAGAAGTGTGACAACAGTGCTGCAGCGGTGTGTTGAACCGTAGGAAGGACTTGACATATTCCGAGATATTAACCAAGGGGAATGTGGCTATCATGCCTCCTCGAGGGCGTTGGTAGCAAAAGCTTTGAGGCATGGATTTTATTGGCCAAGTGCTTCGCAAGCAAAGGATCTGGTGAGAAAATGCAATGGCTGTCAAAGATACGCCACGAAAACTCATTTACCAATGTCGAAGTTGAAAACTATCCCCATTACCTGGCCATTTGCTGTATGGTGCCTAGATATGGTAGGGCCATTTAAGCCGGCTAAAGGAGGGATGACCCATATGCTAGTTATGGTCGACAAGTTTACCATGTGGATTGAAGTGAAAGCAATTCGGAAATGCGATGGGGAAACAACAATAAGATTCCTCAAGGATATAATCCTGAGATATGGCTATCCCCATAGCATCATAACTGATAATGGAACAAATTTTGCTGAAGGAGCATTTGCGAGGTTCTACTGAGAAAAGAAGATCCGGATAGATGTCACCTCAGTCGCCCATCCCACTTCGAATGGGCAAGTGGAAAGATCCAACGGACTAGTTCTGTCCGGGATAAAACCCTGGCTCATAGAGCCGCTGCAAAGATCAGCGGGGTGCTGGATAGAAGAACTACCAGCGGTACTATGGAGTTTAAGAACAACTCTGAATCGATCAACAGGCTATACGCCATTCTTTCTGGTATATGGGGCAGAAGCTGTATTACCAGCCGACATAGAGCGTGATTCGCCAAGGGTCACCCAATACACAGAAGCCGAAGTGCGAGAAGCCCGGCAAAATGATGTTGATCTGCTGGAAGAAGCGAGAGAACTAGTATGATCCAGATCCGCCATATATCAGCAAAATCTATGATGCTATCATAGCCGGAAAGTAAACCCCCGAGTATTTCGGGAAGGTGACCTGGTACTCCGGTTGATACAGCGCACTGCTGGCATGCATAAGTTATCCCCTCCATGGGAAGGACCTTTCATTATAAGCAAAGCCTTGCACAATGATTCCTACTATCTTATTGATGCACAGCCCCAGGAAAAGAACAAGGCGGATAGGTCCAGAGAGGAATCTAAGTGACCGTGGAATGTAGCACTACTTCGTCCTTTCTACACCTGACAAAGAGGCCCCGGCTTCATCATCAGGATTGGCCTCGCCGTCCTCCGGGTCTTCGGCCTCCTCGCCAAGCTCAGAGGCCTCACCTTCACTCCCTTCATCTTCTTCTTCCCCAGAAGCAGCTTCATCATCAAAAACGTCGAGATAGCTCGGCCCTTCGTTCCAAGCATGGCAGAAGGAGTACTGAATGAGTTTATTAGCAAAAGCTTTGCGGCGCGTGACGCACTCCGAATCTTCGGACCACCTGGATCCGGTGCGCATTCGGGCAAGAAGCTCCAGGTCTATCCCTTCATACCATGAGAGAACAAACTGCAAAGCGGTGTCAGCCCCGGCTCGCGTAGCCGCCTCACGCCACAGATGCAGCTGCGTATCGCACTCCATTAATTGGTCTATGAAAGACGTGCCTCTTTTGGGAATGGACTCAGTGGCCTAGAGGGAGCCAAACATTCGCGTTGCCATCGGTATAATGTCTGTGTCGTGGTTCTTCATTAGCTCAAGGCAAGCAGTGAGGCTCGCCAGCAGATCCTCCGTATCATACGGGATTGGCTCGGCATCAGGGTACCACATTGTTCGCGGGGCCGTGTCATGGCAGCAGCACCAAGCGTATCACTTTCTGAAAATTTGCCTGAGAAAAGAGCAGAAGAAATAGTAACTAAGGGCACCAAATATGGAGAAAAAAAAGTTAAGCAAGGGCAGAGAACTCACGGGCAATCTGGAAGAGGAGTCACTGAAGCTCGGAATGGACATTGGCACTGTGGGTCTAGAGTTTCTCGTATTCGGAGGTTACCGACGTAAGTTTTACGTCGGCTTCCTCCAATAGATCCTTGTCCTTGGAAATTTGAGTTGTCAAACGCTCTTTTTCCTCGGCAAACTCCTGGTCCGCCTTGTCCAGCTAAGTTTTGTGGAGGTCTTTAAGCCTCTGGATTTCGGCATTCAATCGAGTAATCTCTGAGTCATGGAGCCGCAGCCGAGCTATTTCATCATCCTTCTTTTTTAGTTCAGCCTCATGCTTCCCTGCTTGTTTAAGAAAATGGGTCATCATGTCAGGAATTGTAATGCTGTCTTCAAGAGCAACTGCAACAGTAGCATAATCCGGAGGGGCCGAGGTATAAATGTCTACCGGACAAAGAAAGGAGTATACAGTGATCGTGCGAAAGAGATAAGGTTACCTTTGATCTCAGCTAGATTCTTCTGCATAATGATATTGTCAGCTTCAACCTCGGCTGTGTGGTTCGGATAGCAAGTTAATAGGATCACAGATAACTCCAAAGAACAAAAATGGAAGAGGGAAAAGTTTAAGTAAGGAACGTTACCCTTCTTCTGGTGATCCTCCAGGAGTTTGCCATAACGCGCACGAACGTCTTTATAGGAGTCCAGCAGGCGCTGGAACTCAGCGGTTCGGCGGTTAGTGGTAATCTGAAATAAGCAAGGCAATGTCAAAATTCAAAGGCAAAGTAAAAAATAATTTGAAGTCTACAAGATACGGGCCAAGTGGAACTTAACCCGGCTCTAGGTGTGTGGATATTCGAAGTCTACAAGATCCGGGCCAAGTGGAACTTAAACCGGCTCTAGGTGTGTGGAAATTCGAAGTCTACAAGATCCGGGCCAAGTGGAACTTAACCCGGCTCTAGGTGTGTGGATATTTGAAGTCTACAAGCTCCGGGCCAAGTGGAACTTAACCCGGCTCTAGGTGTGTGGATATTCGAAGTCTACAAGATCCAGGCCAACTGGAATTTAACCCGGCTCTAGGTGTGTGGATATTCGAAGTCTACAAGATCCGGGCCAAGTGGAACTTAACCCGGCTCTAGGTGTGTGGATATTCGAAGTCTACAATATCCGGGTCAAGTGGAACTTAACCCGGCTCTAGGTGTGTGGGTATTCGAAGTCTACAAGATTTGGGCCAAGTGGAACTTAACTCGGCTCTAACTATGTTCATATTTGAAATTGCTAAGAACAGAAACTAACTTCTCTAAAGAGCATCCGACCGAGTAACAAGTTACTCCCTCGGAGGCTCGGGGACTAGGGGATATATCTACAAGTGCCCATCTATACAAAGTACTACAGCAGAGGAAAAGAATTACCTTCATCATCCGGCCAGCCAAAGAGATGGCCTTGGTCGCTAAATTCATCTGTGCGCTAAACTCGGCTGGGCCAAACTTCTCCGGCAGATCATCTTTTGGATCGATGAATTCAGCATTGTTCCAGTTCTTCACATACTCCAGGAGCAGTGGACTGTAGCTTTCGCCGGTGGGAGAGTAGTTCGCCACAAGGCCTTTAACGTGGGCCTCTCACCTTGCAGATTGAGCTGTAGCAGGGCTGGTATGAAGAACCAGTTGCCTGCTACCCTTTGATTCGGCGGTAGGTGACCCAAAAGTGATACCCTTAGCTGGTCTGGCAGCTTTCTTGATCTTTCCGGATGACGAAGGATACGGCGGAAGACCCGAGGATGCTGACCCGAAAGAAGCTTGGGAAGCTAGCGGAAAAATATCAGCAATAGACGTCGTTAATCCGGGGGCAGCCGACGAAGCCTTCTTCTTTGGGGCCTTGGTTGCTACTGGTGCTGCTGTTGTTGGTGTTGCTGATGCTGTTGCTGATGCTGGTGATGTTGTTGCTGCTGTTGGTGCTGGTACTGCTAGTTCAGAGAAAACTTGAACTGGAGGAGAACTTGTTGGGGGCGGTGCCGATGAAACTGGCACCTCAACACTTGGCGCTAGGGCCGAAGAGGAACTGGGGATATCCGGCATGTCCGTATCCAAAGCTGCCCTACCACCCCCCGCGCTGACATTGCCCTCCTCATGATGAGGTGAGCTCAGATCAGGCGCAGCCGTGGAGCCCTCTTGGATAGGGCTGAGCGGGCAAATATCATCATCGCGGGGGGGGGGGGGGGAGAAGGGTTGCTCCGGATTGGAGATGCTATGCCGGACCTGCTCTGGGAAATGAACCTAGGATCTCTGAGAAGCAGAAAAGAACCAAGTTAAAAAGAGAAAAAGAACCAACAAGAGACAAGAGCAAACATAGAAAGGGAAAAACTTGAAGGGCAAATGCAAAAAAGACTAATTCGTCTGAGGTTGGGGGAGCCCGAGGGTTGGGCGTCCTCCGGACCGTCCTCTTGGCGGCCGGCTTAGTCGAGGCTTTCACCCCGGACTTTTTCTGCCTCTTCTTGGGCGGCGGCACCTTCGAAGCTGTGGCCGAGGTAGCCTCGCGCTTTTGGGAAGGAATAGGGACCGGACCACCTAGCAAGGGGGGGAACCTCGTGGACCTGACCGGCCGGGGTAGTTGAAGATTCGAACATAACCAGATATACGTAAGAGATGAGAACCGGGTCAAGTACCTCTAGGGCCGCAATGTCCGAGTCATCATAATCTGGCCAATCCCTTAGAGAAGAGGCCTTACCAGAGCCACATTTGACAACATCCAGAGTGGGCAGGAAGGTCTCCAGATCAGGCTCCTCCTCATCCTCCTCGGTGCAGTCCGGTATCCACTTGCCCGCCAGAACCTCGCCATCTTCCAGTGGCTGCTGGAGGAATCGTTGAGAACAAGACAACAATTGCTAAATTATGAAAGTAATCTGACATAAAGAGAAGATCCGGACAACAGTAAGAAGTAAAGTTACCTTTGGAGGAGGATTGTCCTGGGTGAAGGGCTCGAGCCCCCATTCCCAATATTCGGAGAATTCCTTCTCCACATTGAAAATGGCCTTAACCCGGCGGTAAACCACCGAGTTATCAAGCTCAAAAGATGAAGTCCGGTGGGGGTCGAGGGGGCCGCTCAAATAGAAAATCTTGTGAGCATGCTTCTGAAGGGGGGAGACCCGGCTGCGAACAAAAGTGATCATAATGACCTCCCCCCGAAGTTGCTCCTTGAGCAGCTCCTTAATCCGGCGCTCTACCTGGTTCGCTAGAGCTGTGGGTCGCTTGGGGATGCTCTCCCAAAGAGAGGTATTTGGAGGCCCGAGTTTGAAAGGGAGGATCCAGATCAAGTCTTCCTCGGTGGTGTTCCGGATGTAGAAGAAAGTCCGGGCCCAGCCTTTGCAGTACTCGAGTCTAGTGACCCGGGGAAATGCGGAGGTCTTGCGGGGAGATATGGAGGCAGCGCCACATTGGGTCAGGTGCTTCTCCTCCGGAGTAAGCTCCTTAGCTGGAACCACGTTCCTCCGGAGATCGAAGAATTTGATCCAAAGTTCCTTAGTTGGCTAGAGGCTGATATATCCCTCAATGCCAGAGGCAAAAGAGGACAAAGAAGTGATGGCATTGGCGAGGAAATGATGAGGTTGTAGTTGGTATGTGGAGATGAAATCAAAGAAGAAATCTGAGGTAGGAAGGCCGAAGCCGCGTTGAAATGAGAAAGAAAAACAACATACTCCCAAGGATTGGGAGAGGGGGAAATCTCGTCGGCAGCGAGGCAACAGGCAACGCCGGCCAGGATGCGGCGCATGGCACGGAGCCAGTCCAGTTTATCCTCACACACGAACACGCTGTCCCTGCAACCGCGCTCGTGGCCTTCTCCTTCCTCCTCCTGCCGCGCCACCACGAATTCTTCCTCATCCGTCATGGCGAACTCGAGATCTTCGAGGGGAAAATCAGAATAGAGGTAACCGGTGGAGGGGAAACAAGAAGCGCAAGGCCCCGTGGTGAAGCTCTTGAGCAGGAACGGTGGCGAGTGCAAAACCTTTGCTGAGCAAGGTCGCAATGAGCGGCGCATGTGAGACCTAGCGGCGGTGAGGTCGCAGTGAGAGAGAAAGAAGGCTGGGAAGCGCGAAGGAAATGGGGAACTTCCCCAAAGATTGCCCCAGGGCCCCTACTTAACCGCACAGGAGGGCGTGTAGTGGGATCCTTTGCGGTTGCCACGCCGTGCGCAATGGGCGTCTACACCACCGAATAAGCCAATCAGAATGAGGCCACAGCAAGGAGCATAGGAGCAGAGGATCCCATGACATGATGTAATGTTACAGTTAATGAGATGTTGTAGTGACGCACGCCGTAGTTATTCCTGACATTGCGATAGTAACTGGCGCATTAAATGCGCGTAGCCCTTAAAATGAGGTGAGGTGATGATTACCCTCCACGTAGGATGTGGGGAAGCGTACAAGAGAAGGAACGGTAACCCGAATAAGCAGGCAAAAACCCGGCCAGCAAGGAATAACTCGGAATGAGCCAAGGGATCGCCAGAGGAGAAATCCTAGGTTACTGGATAGCTTGGCCAAAGACGCGGAGATCCGGATATGGGAACCTGCTGTGGCCTTAATAGCTAAAAGTTGCTAAGACCACACCAGCTTCGGGGAGTAATGTTGGGGGGATACCCCTGGGTAGGGTAATGTCGCGGTATAAAGGCCGAGTTAGACAGGGTACGGCGCAGTCAAAGCAAGAGCTGACCGAGTCACCTCAAGGAAGGCCGAACCACGGAGTGACCCGACCCATGGAGCATCTCCTTAGCTGCAGCCCGGCTGGCATAAAATATATGCTGGACATGTTAGTCTATCTGTGGTGCAGGTACATTTGATGCCGGATTAGCCATGCGCAAGCCGGACAATCATATGGCTTCCAATAGAAGGAAGGAATCTCCCGCTGGTCAAAAGGTGGCTTTATTAGCTGTAGCATGGGCGAAGCAAAGCAAAGAGGAGGACTAGTGGGTCAGGGACGACCAAGATGATGCAGGCAATGTCGGCTGATGTAGCCCATGTCTAGTGACGCATAAAGACAAGGATCCATATGTGGTTTATGAAAAGAACACACATTCAATGACACTGGTGGATCCATATGTGGTTTATGAAAACAACACACATTCAATGACACTGGTGGATCCATATGTGGTTTATGAAAAGAACAAACATGCAATGACTCTAGTGGATCCATAAGTGGTTTGTGAAAAGAACACACATTCAATGACTCTAGTTGTGGTTCATGAAAAGAACACACATGCAATGACACTGGTGGATCCATGTGGTTCATGCAAAGAACACACATGCAATGACTCTAGTGGATCCATATGTGGTTTACGAAAAGAACACACATGCAATGACTCTAGTGCTGGTTTAGGATAAGAACACACATGCAATGACTCTAGCGGATCCATATATGGTTTGTGAAAAGAACATACATGCAATGACTCTAGTGGATCCATGTGGTTTGTGAAAAGAACACACATGCAATGACTCTAGCTGTGGTTAATGAAAAGAACACACATGCAATGACTCTAATGCTGGTGTAGGATAAGAACACACATGCAGTGACTCTACTGGATCCATATGTGGTTTGTCAAAAGAACACACATTCAATGAAATTGGTGGATCCATGTGGTTTATGAAAACAATAGACATGCAATGACTCTGGTGGATCCATATGTGGTTTGTGACAAGAACACACATTCAATGAAACAGGTGGATCCATGTGGTTTATGAAAAGAATAGACATGCAATGACTCTACTGGATCCATATGTGGTTTGTGAAAAGAACACACATTCAATGACACTGTTGGATCCATATGTGGTTTATGAAAAGAACAGACCTGCAAATGACTCTGGTGGAGCATAAGTGGTTTGTGAAAAGAACACACATTCAATGACTCTATATATGGTTCATGAAAATAACACACATGCAATGACACTGGTGGACCCATGTGGTTCATCAAAAGAACACACATGCAATGACTCTGATGGATCCATATGTGGTTTATGAAAAGAACACACATGCAATGACTCTAGTGCTGGTTTAGGATAAGAACACACATGCAATGACTCTAGTGGATCCATATGTGGTTTATGAAAAGAACACACATGCAATGACACTGGTGGATCCATGTGGTTCATGAAAAGAACACACATGCAATGACTCTGGTGGATCCATATGTGGTTTACAAAAAAACACACATGCAATGACTCTAGTGCTGGTTTAGGATAAGAACACACATGCAATGACTCTAGTAGATTCATATGTGGTTTTTGAAAAGAATAGACATGCAATGACTCTGGTGGATCCATATGTGGTTTGTGAAAAGAACACACATGCAATGACTCTAGTTGTGGTTCATGAAAAGAACACATATTCAATGATTTCTTGTGGATCCATGTGGTTTGTGAAAAGAACAGACATTCAATGAATCTGGTGGATCCATATGTGGTTTATGAGAATAACACAATGCAATGACTCTAGTTGCGGTTCATGAAAAGAACACACATACAATGACTCTGGTGGATCGATATGTGGTTTATGAAAACAACACACATGCAATGACTCTAGTGCTAGTTTAGGATAAGAGCACACATGCAACGACTCTAGTGGATCCATATGTGGTCTATGAAAAGAACACACATGCAATGACTCTAGTGGATCCATGTGGTTTATGAAAAGAACAAACATGCAATGACTCTAGCTATAGTTAATGGAAAGAACACACATGCAATGACTCTAGTGCTGGTTTAAGATAAGAACACACATGCAGTGACTCTGGTGGATCCATAGGTCATTTGTGAAAAGAACACACATTCAATGACACTGGTGGATCCATGTAGTTTATGAAAAGAATAGACATGCAATGACTCTAGTGCATCCATATGTGGTTTGTGAAAAGAATACACATTCAATGACTATAGTTGTGGTTCATGAAAAGAACGCACATGCAATGACACTAGTGGATCCATGTGGTTCATGAAAAGAACACACATGCAATGACTCTGGTGGATCCATATGTGGTTTATGAAAAGAACACACATTCAATGACACTTGTGGATCCATATGTGGTTTATGAAAAGAACAGACATGCAAGACTCTGGTGGATCCATAAGTGGTTTGTGAAAAGAACACACATTTCAACAACTCTAGTTGTGGTTCATGAAAAGAACACACATGTAATGACACTGGTGGATCCATGTGGTTCATGCAAAGAACATACATGCAATGACTCTGGTGGATCCATATGTGGTTTACGAAAAGAACACACATGCAATGACTCTAGTGTTGGTTTAGGATAAGAACACACATGCAATGACTCTAGTGGATCCATATGTGGTTTGTGAAAAGAACATACATGCAATGACTCTAGTGGATCCATGTGGTTTCTGAAAAGAACAGACATGCAACGACTCTAGCTGTGGTTAATGAAAAGAACACACATGCAATGACTCTGGTGGATCCATATGTTGTTTGTGAAAAGAACACACATTCAATGACTCTAGTTGTGGTTCATGAAAAGAACACACATGCAATGGCACTAGTGGATCCATCTTGTTCATAAAAGAACACACATGCAATGACTCTAGCTGTGGTTAATGAAAAGAACAAACATGCACTGACTCTAGTGCTGGTTCAGGATAAGAACACACATGCAATGACTCTGGTGGATCCATATGTCGTTTGTGAAAAGAACACACATTCAATGACACTCGTGGATCCATGTGGTTTATGAAAAGAACAGACATGCAACGCCTCTGGTGGATCCATATGTGGTTTGTGAAAAGAATAGACATTCAATGACTCTAGTTGTGGTTCGTAAAAAGAACACACATGCAATGACACTAGTGGATCCATGTGGTTCATGAAAATAACACACATGCAATGATTCTGGTGGATCCATATGTGGTTTATGAAAATAATAGACATCCAATGAATCTAGCTGCGGTTTATAAAAAGAACACACATGCAATGACTTTAGTGGGTCCATATGTGGTTTGTGAAAAGAACACACATGAAATGACTCTAGTGGATCCACGTGGTTTGTCAAAAGAACAGACATGCAATGACTCTAGCTGGGGTTAATGAAAAGAACACACATGCAATGACTCTAGTGCTGGTTTAGGATAAGTACACACATGCAATGACTCTAGTGGATCCATATGTGGTTTATGAAAAGAACACACATTCAATGACACTGGTAGGTCCATATGTGGTTTATGAAAAGAACAGACAGGCAATGACTCTGGTGGATCCATAAGTGGTTTTTGAAAAGAACACACATTCAATGACACTTTTGGATCCAAGTGGTTTATGAAAAGAACATACATGGAATGACTCTAGTGGATCCATATGTGGTTTGTGAAAAGAACACACATTTAATGACTCTAGCTGTGCTTCATGAAAAGAACACACATGCAATGACACTGGTGGATCCATGTGGTTCATGCAAAGAACATACATGCAATGACTCGGGTGGATCCATATGTGGTTTACGAAAAGAACACACATGAATGACTCTAGTGCTGGTTTAGGATAAGAACACACATGCAATGACTCTAGTGGATCCATACGTGTTTTGTGAAAAGAACATATATGCAATCACTCTAGTGGATCCATGTGGTTTGTGAAAAGAACAGACATGCAATGACTCTAGCTGTGGTTAATGAAAGGAACACACATGCAATGACTCTAGTGCTGGTTTAGGATAAGAACACACATGCATTTACTCTACTGGATCCATATGTGGTTTGTCAAAACAACACACATACAATGACACTGGTGGATCCATGTGGTTTATGAAAAGAATAGACATGCAATGACTCTGGTGGATCCATATGTGGTTTGTGAAAAGAACACACATTCAAGGAAATAGGTGGATCCATGTGGTTTATGAAAAGAATAGGCATGCAATGACTCTGGAGGATCCATATGTGGTTTGTGAAAAGAGCACACATGCAATGACTCTAGTGGATCCATATGTGGTTTATGAAAAGAACACACATGCAATGACACTGGTGGATCCATGTGGTTCATGAAAAGAACACACATGTAATGACTCTGGTGGATCCATATGTGGTTTCTGAAAAGAACACACATGCAATGACTCTAGTGCTGCTTTAGGATAAGAACACACATGCAGTAACTCTAGTGGATCCATATGTGGTTTATGAAAAGAACACACATGCAATGACTCTGGTGGATCCATATGTGGTTTTTGAAAAGAACACACATTCAATGACTTAGTTGTGGTTCATGAAAAGAACACACATGCAATGACACTAGTGGATCCATGTGGTTCATGAAAAGAACACACATGCAATGACTCTGGTGGATCCATATGTGGTTTATGAAAATAATATACATGCAATGACTCTAGATATGGTTTATGAAAAGAACACACATGCAATGACTTTAGTGGGTCCATATGTGGTTCATGAAAATAACAAACATGCAATGACTTTGGTGGATCCATATGTGGTTTATGAAAAGAACACACATGCAATGACTCTAGCTGTAGTTTATGAAAAGAACACACATGCAATGATACTGGTGGATCCTTATGTGGTTTGTGAAACGAACACACATTCAATGAACTCTAGTGGATCCATGTGGTTTGTATAAAGAACACACATGCACTAAACTCTAGTGGATCCATATGTGGTTTATGAGAATAACACACATGCAATGACTCTAGTTGTGGTTCATGAAAAGATCACACATGCAATGACACTGGTGGATCCATGTGGTTCATGAAAATAACACACATGCAATGACTCTGGTTGATCCATATGTGGTTTATGAATAGAAGAGACATGCAATGACTCTAGTTATGGTTTATGAAAAGAACACACAAGCAATGACACTGGTGGATCCATATGTGGTTTGTGAAAAGAACACACATTCAATAAACTCTAGTGGATCCATGTGGTTTGTGAAAAGAACAGACATTCAATGAATCTGGTGGATCCATATGTGGTTTATGAGAATAACACACATGCAATGACTCTAGTTGTGGTTCATGAAAAGAACACACATGCAATGACTATGGTGGATCGATATGTGGTTTATGAAAACAACACACATGCAATGACTCTAGTGCTAGTTTACGATAAGAGAACACATGCAACGACTCTAGTGGATCCATATGTGGTCAGTGAAAAGAACACACATGTAATGAATCTAGTGGATCCATGTGGTTTATGAAAAGAACAGACATGCAATGACTATAGCTGTGGTTAATGAAAAAAACACATGCAATGACTAGTGCTGGTTTAGGACAAGAACACACATGCAATGACTCTGGTGGATCCATATGTCGTTTGTGAAAATAACACACATTCAATGACACTGGTGGATCCATGTGGTTTATGAAAAGAACAGACATGCAATGACTCTGGTGGATCCATATGTGGTTTGTGAAAAGAACACACATTCAATGACTCTAGTTGTGGTTCATGAAAAGAACACACATGCAATGACACTAGTGTATCCATGTGGTTCATGAAAAGAACACACATGCAATGACTCTGGTGGATCCATATGTTGTTCATGAAAATAATATACATGCAATGACTCTAGCTGTGGTTTATGAAAAGAACACACATGCAATGACTTTAGTGGGTCCATATGTGGTTCATGAAAATAACATACATGCAATGACTCTGGTGGATCCATATGCAGTTTATGAAAAGAACACACATGCAATGACTCTAGATGTAGTTTATGAAAAGAACACACATGCAACGACTCTAGTGCTGGTTTAGGATAAGAACACACATGCAATGATTCTAGTGGATCCATATGTGGTTTCTGAAAAGAACACACATCCAATGACACTTTTGGATCCATATGTGGTTTATGAAAAGATCAGACATGCAATTACTCTGGTGGATCCATAAGTGGTTTGTGAAAATAACACACATTCAATGACTCTAGCTGTGGTTCATGAAAAGAACACACATGCAATGACACTGGTGGATCCATGTGGTTCATGAAAATAATACACATGCAATGACTCTGGTGGATCAATATGTGGTTTACGAAAAGAACACACATGCAATGATTCTAGTGCTGGTTTAGGATAAGAACACACATGCAATGACTCTAGTGGATCCATACGTGGTTTGTGAAAAGAACATACATGCAATGACTCTAGTGGATCCATGTGGTTTGTGAAAATAGCAGACATGCAATGACTCTAGCTGTGGTTAGTGAAAACAACACACATGCAATGACTCTAGTGCTGGTTTAGGATAAGAACACACATGAAGTGACTCTACTAGATCCATATGTGGTTTGTCAAAAGAACACACATTCAATGACACTGGTGGATCCATGTGGTCTATGAATAGAATAGACATGCAATGACTCTGGTGGATCCATATGTGGTTTGTGAAAAGAACACACATGCATTGACTCTAGTTGTGGTTCATGAAAAGAACACACATGCAATGGCACTAGTGGATCCATGTTGTTCATGAAAATAACACACATGCAATGACTCTTGTGGATACATATGTGGTTTATGAAAAGAAGAGACATGCAATGGCTCTAGTTGTGGTTTATGAAAAGAACAGACATGCAATGACACTGGTGGATCCATATGTGGTTTGTGAAAAGAACGCACATTCAATGAACTCTAGTGGATCCATGTTGTTTGTGAAAAGAACACACATTCAATGAACTCTACTGGATCCATATGTTGTTTATGAGAATAACACACACGTAATGACTCTAGCTGTGGTTCATGAAAAGAACACACATGCAATGACACTGGTGGATCCGTGTGGTTCATGAAAAGAACACACATGCAATGACTCTGGTGGATCCATATGTGGTTTATGAAAAGAACACACATGCAATGACTCTAGTGCTAGTTTAGGATAAGAAGACACATGTAATGACTCTAGTGGATCCATATGTGGTTTGTGAAAACAACACACATTCAATGAAACAGGTGGATCCATGTGGTTTATGAAAAGAATAGACACGCAATGACTCTGGTGGATCCATATGTGGTTTATGAAAAGAACACACATGCATTGACTCTAGTTGTGGTTTATGAAAAGAACACACATGCATTGACTCTAGTTGTGGTTCATGAAAAGAACACACATGCAATGGCACTGGTGGATCCATGTTTTTCATGAAAATAACACACATGCAATGACTCTGGTGGATCCATATGTGGTTTATGAAAAGAAGAGACATGCAATGACTCTAGTTGTGGTTTATGAAAAGAACACACATGCAATGACACTGGTGGATCCATATGTGGTTTGTGAAAAGAACGCATATTCAATGAACTCTAGTGGATCCATGGTGTTTGTGAAAACAATACACATTCAATGAACTCTACTGGATCCATATGTGGTTTATGAGAATAACACACACGTAATGACTCTAGTTGTGGCTCATGAAAAGAACACACATGCAATGACACTAGTGGATCCGTGTGGTTCATGAAAAGAACACACATGCAATGACTCTTGTGGATCCATATGTGGTTTATGAAAAGAACACACATGCAATGACTCTAGTGCTAGTTTAGGATAAGAAGACACATGTAATGACTCTAGTGGATCCAGATGTGGTTTGTGAAAAGAACACACATTCAATGAAACAGGTGCATCCATGTGGTTTATGAAAAGAATAGACATGCAATGACTCTGGTGGATCCATATGTGGTTTGTGAAAAGAACACACATTCAATGACTCTAAGTGTGGTTCATCAAAAGAACAGACATGCCATGACTCTGGTGGATCCATATGTGGTTTGTGAAAAGAACACACATTCAATGACTCTAGGTGTGGTTCATGAAAATAACACACATGCAATGACACTGGTGGATCCATGTGGTTCATGAAAATAATAGACATGCAATGACTCTGGTGGTTCCATATGTCATTTATGAAAAGAACACACATGTAATGACCCTGGTCGATCCATGTGGTTGATGAAAAGAATAGACATGCAATGACTGTAGTGGATCCATATGTGGTTTGTGAAAAGAATACACATTCAATGACTCTAGTTGTGGTTCATGAAAAGAACACACATGCAACCACACCGGTGGATCCATGTGGTTCATAAAAATAACACACATGCAATGACTCTGGTGGATCCATATGTGGTTTATGAAAAGAACACACATGCAATGACTCTAGTGCTAGTTCAGGATAAGAACACACATGCAATGACTCTAGTGGATCCATATGTTGTTTGTGAAAAGAACACACATGCAATGACTCTAGTGGATCCAAGTGGTTTATGAAAATAACAGACATGCAATGACTCTAGCTATGGTTAACAAAAAGAACACACATCCATTGACTCTAGTTCTTGTTTAGGATGAGAACACACATGCAATGACTCTAGTGGACCCATATATGGTTTGTGAAAAGAACACACATGCAATGACTCTAGTGGATCCATGTGGTTTATGAAAAGAACATACATACAATGATTCTAGATGTGGTTAATGAAAATAACACACATGCAATGACTCTAGGGCTGTTTTACGATAAGAACACACATGCAATGACTCTGGTGGATCCATATGTCATTTGTGAAAAGAACACACATTCAATGACACTGGTGGATCCATGTGGTTTATGAAAAGAATAGACATGCAATGACTCTTGTGGATACATATGTGGTTTGTGAAAAGAACACACATTCAATGACTTTAGTTGTTGTTCATGAAAAGAACGCACATGCAATGACACTGGTGGATCCATGTGGTTCATGAAAATAACACACATGCAGTGACTCTGGTGGATCCATATGTGGTTTATGAAATGAACAGACATGCAATGACTCTAGCTGTGGTTTATGAAAAGAACACAAATGCAATGATTTTAATGGATCCATATGTGGTTTGTGAAAATAACACACATGCAATGACTCTAGTGGATCCATGTGGTTTGTGAAAAGAATAGACATGCAATGACCCTAGTTGTGGTTAATGAAAAGAACACACATGCAATGACTCTAGTGGATCCATATGTGATTTGTGAAAATAAGACACATTCAATGACACTAGTGGATCCATATGTGGTTTATGAAAAAGAACAGACATGCAATGACTCTGGTGGATCCATAAGTGGTTTGTGAAAAGAACACACATTCAATGAATTTAGATGTGGTTCATGAAAAGAACACGCTTTGAATGACACTGGTGGATCCATGTGGTCCATGAAAAGAACACGCACTACTACAGAAAGATTTATAGCCTCCAGGTGGTTAGTGACAGGAAAAAATATGTCTGTCACTAGTAATTATTTTTAGTGACGGGCAAGAATAAGCCCGTCACTAGTACGAAACACTAGTGACAGATGCATAAAATTAATTGTCACTAGTATTTTTTGTGGAGGCTGGCCGAATATAAAAATTACTTAGTGATGGATATCTATAAATGCTTGTCACTGATGATGTTATGCGTAGTGACATGCTTAAAATATGTTTTTCACTAGTATTTTTCATGGCGGGAAAAGGGGCATTTTGTTAGTGATCGGGCATTACTAAATACCTGCTACTGGTTATAGGTTTTTTTACTAGCCGCTGCCACCCACACCTTTTGCTCTACGAAGAAAACGTAGACGACACAAGTGATATCGTATCAATGTGTTACATCCACATGTACAACTATCCGGCCATCTGTTTCTCTCTTGGAGAATTTGACATCATGTACAACACATTGATTAGAGATCGTCTAGTTGATTGCGCACATGTTGGACCTATGTACGATGACAGGGTCGTGCGAGTGATAGACACAGCGTCAAAGGCTCACGATTAGGCTACGCGGATCTAGGCCAGCTCACGCAAAGTTAAAAAACTTGACAATTGTTTCACTGAAAAAAGGATCTCACTAAAGGCGACCCTCCCGTCTCATCCCTAATCGCAGTTGTTTTGCTCCCCATCCCTAATCGCAACCGTTTTACTCCCAAGTCGCCGCCGCCACCTGTCCACCGCCACCATCCCTGCTCCTCGTACCCATCCCCGACTCCCAAGTACCCAATCGCCGCTGCCCCTCCAACCGCCAGCCCCTCCAACGCCACCGCTACCGACGCCTTCCACCGACGCAAGAATGTCACCGTCCGTAGTTGCGTTGTTTCATCCCCTACACCCCCAAGCCTCTTACCGCCGATGTGTACCAGGCCTTCCGCCGTCGATGCTATTGATGCTGCCAGGCCAGTCGCCGCTGATGAATCCCAGGTTCGTCAGCTTGGCAGATGTATGCTTTGATGTTCTCCTCTACGTGATGATCCACACATTCCTTTAGTTTCTAGGGATGGATGCTTTTGAGAGAGGGCTAATTAGGTAACATGAGTAGCTGAAACAGCAAGCTTTGAACTTATTAGCAAAAATATGAATGCTGGAGGTATGTTTTTGGGTCAACGACTGCAAAAGAGTTCGGCGCTGTATGGTCGCCTGCATTTTGGGTTTAGAAGTGATGCTTCAGACACAATGTTTTGATCAACAACTATCTGTATTGCACAAAGTTTGCAGCTCTTCCGTTGTGTTTATTTATCCTCCTTTTAGACTGAGCTTAGTACATAACTTATGTTCTGAATGCAACAACTGGAAACCGTTTCATGAGTTTACCCAAGAATTTCCAGTACACAGATGCTAGTGAAACTTCACGAAATAGTCATTCAAATGGGGATTGTTTTTCTTTTGTGTATAGTAATCACAGTTAACAATTTTTTTCAACAAACATGAACACTAAGGACCGGAAAGCCAGGTTTAAAACATAACTGAATTTTTATATGAGCAAAAATCCATTGTCCGCTTTTCTTGAAGCTAACATATATTTTTCCTAGGGATTCTCTTTAGACTTTTGAGCATCACTTCTAAAGCTGATGATGTTCGAAATATAAATGCAAAAGGTATGCGTTTTGGGTCTTATTATTTTTCATGAAGTTCTACTCTACGGTCGTATTCAAAAGATATAGTTCTCTGTTTGTAGTATCTTAAAGGGAGCAAGGTTTTGATACTTATTTCTTGATGATATGCACTGGCTTCTTGAGAATATTTTTTTGAAGTTATAACTCACACTGTTTGCTAGATTTCATGTAGAAAATTAATTATTATGAAAATATTAAGTGATATGTCCTATGTTGGACAAAATGAAAGATCTATTTACTAGTTACTGCTTTCCACGATATCTCTCAGTATGGTTAACATGCATATGTTAAAGTTGTACCTAGCGATAGAGTAAAGCTGGAATCTGTATGGTATCAACAACTCTTCCAACAATTTCACACTAATTTAGTGAATTAGTTAGAAACCATCTTCCCTCTACACTTAAGATCAAAGGATATGTATCCCATGAACTTGAATGCAAAGGGTGCAATGAACACATGTAGTAGTATGAACATAACAAATAAAACTAGTGATATATCTAAACAACGATCTTTTAAATCCAGACATGTTGTATTCAAATGCATTAACAAGCAGCGGTATCTATAGTACAGTACATTGCATGGAAGGGAAACATAATTAGTGTACACTACTAAGTGTGCTGAAGTATTAGGAAAGTGATACAGCTGAAACTTTTCAGCCAAAGCAATGAAGATTTCATACATGACTAATATAATAAAATGGATACCATGCGCATAAGTGATCACTGGAAGGTCATATGTGGCATTCACTATTTCAAGGATCTGATACAGCAAGGTAACAAAGTTATATAGAAATGAGACAAAAGATTTAATATTATTTTGCCACAACTTTAGACCTTCTCTTAGACAAGGACCACCCACTGATTTTGATGATGTAAGGTTTTCTTTATCAAAGCATTATTTGAACACAAGAGGCACCCCAAGGCTTCACTTCAGGGCCTTGCATGTTCAAAAAAATCTAGTCTAATTTCAGTAGTTTACTATATGACATAGCTGCCTTTTGCCTTGACACGCTTTTCTCACGCATATATTAGCTCGGTGATTCAATAATTGTCACTCTCCAGTTTCTTAATATGTCCTTGTTATGTGTCTTTAGCCGATCTATGTATGCTTGTTACTTTGAATTTTTATGGAAAATGCGAAGCTTCGATTGCAGTATGTTGTGTACCATGAAAAGCATACCTGATATATTATATGCTCATTAACTTCTTTGTATCGGGTTAAGCACACCATCTTCAGGTCCATACCTGATATATTATATGCTCATTACCTTGTTTGATTCAGGTCCATACAAGGAAGATGTAATGAAAAATTTGCACCTCAACAAGATGATCAAAATATAGAATGGTGCAACAAACTTGCAACTATGCATATGGCAATAATACATGTACCATGGTGGTGCTATTCTTTGGAGTTCAAAATGCTTGCATGATAACTCATCAAGAAACAATTCTTCCTTAGTCTATGATAGCTTGCAAGTTCCTATGTCAGTGTATTGGTTGTGCAAATATTATGTCATATTGGTTCATATGAGATTTATTGATACATCTTATTGTGCTATCTAAAATATTCGTGGCAAATGCATCTTATATTCTTATAACATCTAACTGTGCCATTTGGAATATCACATGGAAGAGGCATTTAATATTTTTTTATTACCGAAACTCAAACTAGTGACAGGCAAGATAATGGCCCTATCACTACAAAACCCCACATTGCTATGACATTTGATCGCAACCAGTGTCATGCATCTTTTTTGCCTATCACTGGTACACACATACGAGTGACAGGCACTGGCCTGTCACTATTAGTTTCATAGCAGTGACTAGTCACCAGTGACAGGCGCTTTGCCTATCACTAATGGGCCTTTTGATCCTGTCACTGGTGACCTATTCTGTCGTAGTGACACATGCAATTACTCTGGTGGATCTGTATGTGGTTTATGAAAAGAACACACATGCAATAATTCTAGTGCTGGTTTAGGACAAGAACACACATGCCATGACTCTAGTGGATCCATATGTGGTTTGTGAAAAGAACATACATGCTATGACTCTAGTGGATCCATGTGGTTTGTGAAAAGAACAGACATGCAATGACTCTAGTTGTGGTTAATGAGAACAACACACATGCAATGACTCTGGTGCTGGTTTAGGATAAGAACACACATGCAGTGACTCTAGTGGATCCATATGTGGTTTGTGAAAAGAACCCACATTCAATGACACTGGTGGATCCATGTGGTTTATGAAAAGAACAGACATGCAATGACTCTAGTGGATCCATATGTGGTTTGTGAAAACAACACACATGCATTGACTCTAGTTATTGTCAATGAAAAGAACACACATGCAATGACACTGGTGGATCCATGTGGTTCATGAAAATAACACACATGCAATGACACTGGTGGATCCATGGGGTTCATGAAAATAACACACATGCAATGACTCTGTTGCATCCATATGTGGTTTATGAAAAGAACACACATGTAAGGACTCTAGTTGTAGTTTATGAAAAGAACAGACATGCAATGACGCTGGTGGATCCATATGTGGTTTGTGAAAATAACACACATTCAATGAACTCTAGTGGATCCATGTGGTTTGTGAAAAGAACACACATTCAATGAACTCCAGTGGATCCATATGTGGTTTATGAGAATAACACACATGCAATGACTCTAGTTCTGGTTCATGAAAAGAACACACATGCAATGACATTGGTGGATCCATGTGGTTCATGAAAATAACACACATGTATTGACTCTGGTGGATCCATATGTGGTTTATGAAAAGAAGAGACATGCAATGACTCTAGCTGTGGTTTATCAAAATAACACATAGGCAATGACACTGGTGGATCCATATGTGGTTTGTGAAAATAACACACGTTCAATGAACTCTAGTGGATCCATGTGGTTTGTGAAAAGAACAGACATTCAATGACTCTGGTGGATCCATATGTGGTTTATGAGAATAACATACATGCAATGACTCTAGTTGTGGTTCATGAAAAGAACACACATGCAATGACACTGGTAGATCCATGTGGTTCATGAAGAGAAAACACATGCAATGACTCTAGTCGATCCATATGTGGTTTATGAAAACAACACACATGCAATGACTCTAGTGCTAGTTTAGGATAAGAGCACACATGCAATGACTCTAGTGCTAGTTTAGGATAAGAGCACACATGCAATGACTCTAGTGGATCCGTATGTGGTTTGTGAAAAGAACACACATGCAATAACTCTAGTGGATCCATGTGGTTTATGAAAAGAACAGACATGCAATGACTCTAGTTGTGGTTAATGAAAATAACACGCATGCAATGACTCTAGTGCTGGTTTAGGATAAGAACACACATGCAATGACTCTAGTGGATCCATATGTAGTTTATGAAAAGAACACACATTCAATGACACTGGTGGATCCATGTGGTTTATGAAAAGAACAGACATGCAATGACTCTGGTGGATGCATATTTGGTTTGTGAATAGAACACACATTCAATGACTCTAAGTGTGGTTCATGAAAAGAACAGACATGCAATGACTCTGGTGGATCGATATGTGGTTTGTGAAAATAACTATAACATCCCAAAAATTTAATCAAGGTTATCAAGATTCTAATCACCCAATTTAGGGTTAACAAAAACATTTATTATTAAAATAATTATGAATGCATGTGTATGTTGCATTAGTGTAGAATTGTATTGAAAATGCCATGTTTGATTGTTCTAAATGATATGACATGGTTCAAAGGTGAATGCCACATCATCTAGACCATTTACAAACAAATCCGAAGAAAAAGAAATCAAGTAAGGTTAAAAAGACCAAATGGTCATTTTGACCATTTTAATCCACTAGGCCACTTTAGGTGTTCCTAGAAGTCATTTTCAAACAGAAACAGTTCTAGATCTTTGCACCCCTTGCTAGTCCCAGTAAAGAGGTACCAAGGCCCACTTTACAAATTTACAAAAACCTTTAGCAAGGCAATTTAAATAACATTTGAAAATTGAATCGTGTAGGTGTTAAGATCACCATTTCTCAAAAACCAACCAAATGAGTTCACCTTGCCATTTCGCAGCAACCACAGATGATCAAGCTTAGGACCAACACACCCATCAAAAATCTTTCAAAAATTCGAATTTGAATTTCTTGCGGCCATTTGACCGAACACCTTGCAGACATAGAATAAACTCTAGTCTAATTCTACGGTTTGAGCAGTGATACTTCAATGCATTTGCCCCCATTACACTCCCCTTGTCCCCTCTTATCCTAACCCAGCCCCAAACATCACCCTCCTTCGCTGCTGTACCAGTAGAGCGCCGCCCAAAGATGGTCATCGTCGGTCGTCCATGGACCGTTCAGCCTGGAGCGCCCCTCTCTCTCCCGCCATGTCTAGGACGATCACCGTACCCTACCGCCCCTCTCTATCCCGTCCCCAAGCGCTGCCAGGCCCTAGACCACTACAGAATGACCGCGCCCACCGCGTCTGTGCCATGCCGAGCACACGCCAGAGCGCCGCGCCCGACAAGCGTGCACACACCGCGCCTCGACCACAGCTCGCGCGCACTACTCCGCCTTGACTCCAATAGCAGCCCAGACATGCCCGTTCGCTGCCGCTTGACCTGCAGCCCCCGTGCGCCGTGACGAACACCGCTTCTGCCACGCAGAGCACCAGCCGCGCCCAACCAAATGCCACCGCCCCTAGTCACACCTTTAAGCCGCCACTCGACCACCGCTCGCAGCCACGCCGAGAGCAGCCAGTAGCCGTGTCACCACCATCGCCTGACCATGCTGCTCTGTCCCGTCGTCGAGCCTATAAAAGGAGGCCTCCCCAGCCTCATTTCTCAAACCATTCCACTCCCTTGTCTCCACTGACCACCACACACTTCTCCCCGGAGCCAATCGAGCCGCAGTTTGCTAGAATTTCATCGGAACTGGCTGCAGTAGAGGAGAAGAGGCGCCGTTGATTGGAGCTATCCTAGGAGCCGCCGCGACCACGCCTAGAACTGCCATCGTCTCCCAGATTGATTGCACCCATCGCCACGTCTAGCTCGAGCCCTGGTAAGCCCCCACGTACCCCCATCATGTCATGCTAGGATTTGCTCTCACCGGAGCTGTTCACCGGAAACGATGAACCACTGCCATCGATTCTTGTTCTAATCGCACGACTGAGATTGCCCCGTACCTCTTTGGTTAGAATCAGTGGATGACATGCGGGACCGCCATCGATCGCCCTACGTGCCTTGGGCGCGCCAGGGCCGGCCGATTTTTCTGCGCTATCCTTTGTTTCAAATTAGTATTTTTCCATTTAGTTTTAAACTAGATTCTGTCCACTTATATAAAAATCCATTCAGAGAGATTTACTTAACCAAATGACATGATTCAAAATTTTTTAGAAAGATAATTAAAATATCTATCCAAGACCGTTGGATTTAAGTCATTTGGAGTTAGAGATAATCTATAGCAAAAATAACAAGATAGAGAATTTTCTACATTCAAACATTTTTCAAAATTCAACCATGATAGCTTTTGAGTTGATTCCAACTCTCAAAAATCACATTTGACCATATCTATCTGAATATGTAAAAATATTTAGGTTTTCATGTAGTGACATTGGACTAGTACCAAAAGAATGCTATTAGGGCATTTCTAGTCACTTTAAATCATTTAAATAGTAAACATAAACTTTATGAAATGTGACCAACACTTTAAATCACATTCCCATGTATTAGAATATGTGGTGATGACATGTGTCCACATGATCCCATATTCTATTTGGAGAATATTAAATCTTAATTATTTTCAATGAGTAGAAATTACTTTTCTCAAATAAAATAATAAAACTAGTTCTTTAAATCTTGTGATGACTGTGATGATAGTAGATCATCAGGTGTGTGCCTTAGTGTGTTAAATGGACTAGTTAAGTATTGTTTGGTCATTGTGTATCCTGTATTCATTTATAGACAATAGTACTGACCAAGTCTACGAGGAGGAGGAGTTCTACCCCGAAGAAGATGAGGAGAATTTCAATCACTGTACCAACCAAGGCAAGCTAGAACTAAGCAACTTAACACTTGCCATCTTGTTAACTTAAGCAAATGCATTAGGCATGCTTGGGTTATATATATATTGATTTATACCATCCCAAGTTTTACTTGCAAGATTTACTTTCTTTTACTTTACCAAAGTTCTTTACTTTCCTTATAAATAGCATAAAGAGTATAAAACGTGTCCTATCTAGTTATACTTAGATGTAATTCTATGGCATGAGATTGAAGATTAACACCCCTCTTTAGTGAACACTCTTAACCTTAGTGGCTAGTGCTAAGCATAAAACTAGATCACCTTAGATGGGAATACTTGGTGAAAATGATTATAAAAACCTTGGAATGATGAGTCATTCTATTGAGATGTTTTGACATCTGTTGAGAAACACAAATGGTTTATGATGATGAAAATGTTGAGGCATGAGCCTTAGCCCTTTTACTAAAAACTGATGGTTGGATTCGGATGCGATACCATTCCAATTTTTATCGTACAACCACAATACTTGAATTAGGTAAGGCTTAGCCGGAAGTTTATATGCATTATTATGGGTTCCCTCGCGGAAGAGGTTTGAGCCGAGGCTACCTCTTGATGATGTCCACCTATGCAGTGCCCAGGATGGCAGATGGCCATGGCTAGGAGGCCAAGCTCATAGGAGAGGTGCCTATACTAGAGTGTGTAATTAAAAGGTTATGATTGATTATCCGCATACTAAGTATGATGATTCAGGGTTATCCCTGACGGATGTATCGAATTTTGTGGTGAAAGTGTTCCACCTCTGCAGAGTGTCAAACTATTCGAATAGCCGCGTCCGTGGTCATGGACAGTTGGAGTGGCCATACTGTTCCGTCATCAGATGTTTTCAAAATGACTTATGAAATGAATGGTGACTTTGACTTGACCACAACAGGGTTGTGACTATGAAAACTAAGTTCCCCACTTAAGTGAGTTTAGAACATTAATTAGCTTTCTTTACTTCTGACTCAGCTTAGGTTTCAAATTAGCTTTTGCAAATAAACTTAGAGTTAGCATTCCTACTAGAACTACCTTACTTGTTAGTGATAGTTTGCGAGTACTTAAAGAGTACTCATGGCTCTGTCCCTGGCTATTCCCGTGGCCAGACTATGAGGAGGACTACCCTGAAGAAGGACAGCAGGACGGCTACGACAACTAGGATCATCTCCCATCGTCAGCATTGCCTGTGACACTGAAGATGGAGCCCACCGCTACGCTTATTATTCCGTTGCTTGTTTATACTAAGACTGGATCATGAGATCCTTTATTTGTGTAAGACCTTATTATGGTTTGTAATGGATGATGTACTATGATATCCAATCTGTTATGTCTCACAAAAATGTTAATCCTGGGATTGCGATCTATGGCATAACAAGCATCTGGGATTAAAAATCCGGGTGTTGACAAATTGGTATCAGAGCCATCCTGACCATAGCAGACCCTAGTTAGAATGGACGTTCAAAAAAACATAGTTTCAAAAAACAAATGAAGTGAGAATTTATGAAAAACTATTTCCACTCTTCTCCTTGATTCTTTCAAAAAAATCATGTTCCTCAAAAAAATTTCTTACATTACTACCTAAAACTTGACACACTTGATCACCTGACTAACTTACTCATCCTAAATTCTTGTAGATGGAAGTTCAGTACTGCAAGTTCTACCAGTTGGGCAACGGAGGTCAACTGATCTTTGAGAGGGATCTTGATGCACTGTCTAAGTACCTTGAGCGTCCGCATCCGGAATTCTTCAGAGCGCAACTCAATGATCACCCAGTAGGAGACCCACAATGGCTGATAGTTGTTGATCTTCGAGGCAAGATGGAAGCACCCCTTTTGGAGAAGATTCAATTCACCGTGAGAGAGAACAACTGGCTAGATGGATTAGCTAGGGCAATGCATGAAGCTCTTGCCCGTCTTTGCGGACAGAACGTCAACCTGATCTAGGCAACTCGCTTTGCTCACTATGCAAGGCGTGATTCTATGGGAATGCCATTGGAGATGCCAAGTCACCCAGAGATGAAGCGCCAAGTGGAGAACCTTGACTTCCTGCTGTATGATAGACAGAAGGAATTGGACAATGCTCGAGCCTACGCCAACCACAACCTTGCCATTGCCGCCCAGAAGGCCCAAACTTTCGCCCTACTTGTCAAGGATCGCCAATCGCTTCATCGTCAACACGAGAAGAAGGATCACACCATCGCTCGTCTTCGCAAGAAGGTGGCCGACCTCGAGAAGAGCATCCAGGAACAAGAAGCTCAGCTTGCAGCAAAAGAAGAAGAGGAAGAAGGTGAAGACATCCAAGGTGATCTTCACTTGTACCTCAGTGATGACGACGACTACCTGGAGGATGATGCCATGGATTTCTACACCGATGATGCTGACTCCGACTTCATTGATGATGAGTATATGCACTTGATCACTACCGTAGGAATGAGTTGTATTGGTCCCACTGTATCATAGTTCACATAATGGTTCTTAAAACCATCTATTTTCCTTTTGTTGTGGTGTGTGTGTTTGTATTGTATGCTTGAATGAATGAATGAATGAGAAGTTGTTAGTTTGCTAAACCTGAGTCAAACTCAAAGTCTAAAAGCTTTTGAAAACAAAACCATGAACCTTAGAACTTTCCCTCTTACCCCTTTATCTATCTCAATCTTCAGATGACTCATGGAAACCCCTTTGGAAGCAGCTCATCGCAGGACCCGATGTTGCAGATTCTGCAGATGCTAGTTTCCCATCGTGAAGCTAGTAGAGCGGAGCGTCAAGCCAAACTAGCTACCCTGCAATAGATCGCTCAGATGGCCCACAATAATCAAGGCCATGGAAATCAGGATCATCATGGATCCAAGCTCAAGAACTTTCAAAATACCAATCCCCCTATCTTTAGCAAGTATGAAGACCCATTAGATGCAGATGATTGGTTACAGACCATGGAGAACAACCTAGAAGTCGCAGGAGTTGATGCCAACGAGCAAGTTCTTTTTGCCACCCACTATCTAACAAGAGATGCAAGAGCATGGTGGAATAGCACCCGTACCATGAACCACGATCAAGTGATGACGTGGGAAGCTTTCAAGACCAAGTTTAGCGGCACCCATGTGCCGCAAGGTTTAGTCACTAGAATGAGAGATGAGTTCAGAGAGCTAAAGCAAGGCAGGATGACTGTAGTGGAGTACCGTGACAGATTCTATTTCTCGCTAGGTATGCACCTGATGAGATCAACATGAAAGCGAAGAAGAAGGAGAGATTCCTAAACGGACTGCATGATGAGATGCAAACGGTGTTAATCAACATCCATTTTGAAGATCTCGAAGAGCTAGTCAACTCTGTCATCCAGATGGAAGGAAAGATAAACCAAGCCAATGACAATTGCAAGCGCAGAATGATGCACCAGAGTAGATCCAGCAGTCACCAGAAGTATCGCCCCAACCCTTCTGCAGGATATGCCCCAAGGAACACTAGACCCCCGATGAACCGTCCAAGCTACGCCAAACCGTAGCGGAGGAAATGTGAAGTCCAGAGGAAACCACAACAACAACCCTAGCAACTCCAACAATGTCAACCGTGCACCGCCCAAGTCCAACAACAACAACAATACTGCCCCTAGGACTGGAAGCAATGATGTGCCTGTTGCAGCCAAAGAAAAGTCTCAGATTACTTGCTTTGAATGTGGAGTGAAGGGTCACTACTCCAACAAGTGTCCCAAGAAGCATGCAGCCACTACCAATGTGAATGCCCCAGCTCAGCAGTAGCGCCGTGTTCAACCCGGAAGAAGGTTTGCCCTAGGGAATTCGCTCAACAACAACGGCCGTCTGTTCCACATGAATGTTGAAGAAGCCCAGGAAGCGCTAGATGTCGTGCTGGGTATGTTTTCTGTTAACTCAGTATTAGCAAGAGTGTTGTTTGATTCAGGAGCATCGCACTCGTTTTTTACAGAAGAATTTGCATGCACTAGTAAGATTCACCCAACCAATTTGAAGCATGTTATGATAGTTCAAATACCCTGTTCAACCACCAAAGCTAGAAAAATTTGCAAGGCTGTACTTATCAGAATCCATGGGATAGATTTTTATGCCAATCTGATAGTACTTGGAACCAAAGGTTTGGAAGTAGTACTAGGAATGCACTGGATGTCGAAACATAAAGGATTGATCGACTGTGCCAAGAAAGCCATAACCATGACCAGTAGCTCTGGAGTATCAGTAGAGCATATATTTGAAAGCTTGCCCCGTCAATTCAAGTGCAACAAGAGTCAGAGTAGTCTGTGAATACCCTGACGTATTCCTAGATGAATTGCCTGGTATGCCCCTAGATCGGGATATCCAGTTCATTATTGAACTAATTCCTAGAACTGGATCCATAGCTCAGCGACCCTATAGCATGAACCATCTGAACTAGTGGAGCTGAAGAAGCAACTTGATGCTATGCTGGCAAAAGGTTTGATTCAACTAAGCGCATCGCCATGGAGATTGCCTGTTTTGTTTATCGACAAGAAAGATGGGGGTAACCGTTTGTGCACCGATTACCGGAAGCTGAATGATGTCACCATAAAGAACAAGTACCCACTTCCAAAGATTGAGGATTTGTTTGATCAGTTGACTGGTGCCAGAGTGTTTTCTAAGATTGATCTTAGAACTGGTTATCACCAACTCAAGGTTCGTGCAACGGATATTCCAAAGACCGCCTTTACTACCAGATATGGATTGTATGAGTATAGAGTCATGTCTTTTGGATTAACCAATGCCCCCGCTTATTTCATGAACCTCATGAATAAGATTTTATGAACTTTCTGGATAAGTTTGTCATTGTTTTTATCGACGATATTCTTATGTATTCCAAGTCAGAAGAAGACCATAAACAACACCTGAGAACTATCCTTGAAACCCTGAGAGAGCATCAGTTATATGCCAAGTTTAGCAAATGTGAATTCTGGTTGAAAGAGGTAGGATTCCTCGGACATATTGTGTCGGCTGGAGGAGTCGCTGTTGATCCCGCCAAGATCAAAGATGTTGAAGCATGGGAAGCCCCAACCACTCAAACCCAAGTCCGTGCTTTTCTCGGATTAGTGGGATATTACGGCAAGTTCGTTGAAGGATTTTCGAGCATCGCAAGACCGATGACCCAATTTTTGAAGAAAGACAAGAAGTTTGAATGGACCGACAAATGTGAAACAAGCTTTCAAGAGCTCAAGAAGAGATTAATTTCAGCCCCAATATTGATTATGCCAGATATCAAGAAGCCTTTTGATGTGTATTGTGATGCATCCAAGAATGGTCTCGGATGTGTATTGATGCAAGAAGGTAAAGTCCTAGCATATCTGTCTCGACAACTGAAGCAACATGAGCAAAACTACCCTACCCATGATCTTGAACTAGCAGCCGTAGTTTTGGCATTAAAGACATGGTGTCATTACCTTATGGGAAACCGCTATGAGATTTACTCGGATCACAAGAGCTTGAAGTATATTTTCACCCAGAAGGAGCTGAATATGAGGCAAAGGAGATGGATAGAGTTAATCAAGGATTATGAACTTGACATTCACTATCACCCCAACAAAGACAATGTGGTAGCGGATGCTCTTAGCAGATTGCCGTGTAGATTAAACACCATGATCAAAGAAACCTTGCCAAGTTTGCATGAAGAGTTGGAGCAGTTTAGAACAGAGCTAGTTAGCAAAGGGTTTTTAGCTAGAATTGAACTTCAACCCATGTTGATCAGTCAGATCAAGGAAGCCCAGAAGGGAAATGCAAGTATCGACGGAATCAAGCGTCGTATTGGTACAAGAAAGGTACCTGGATTCACCGAGGATGAAGAAGGAGTTTTTTGGTAAAAAAGGACGTATCTGTGTGCCAGCAGATTCGGAGGTGAAGAAAGTTATCTTGCATGAAGCTCATGATACTCTCTATTCTATCCACCGCAGAGGAACAAAGATGTATCAGGATTTGAAGGAGCAATTTTGGTGGCACAAGATGAAGAGAGAAATCGGAAGCTACATCGCCAAGTGTGATATTTGTCAGAGAGTCAAGGCGGAACATCAGAGACCTGCACGACTGTTGCAACCATAGCAGATTCCAGAATGGAAATGGGATTCCGTCAGAATGGACTTTATCACCGGTTTGCCTACTCCTAGTAGGGGAAATGACTCTATTTGGGTCATAGTTGATAGACTGTCCAAGGTAGCCCATTTTAAACCTGTCAAGACAACCTACCATAGTTCTAAGCTAGCAGAGTTGTACATTGCTAGAATTGTCAGTTTACATGGAACCCCCAAGACCATAGTATCGGATCGAGGAACCCAATTTACCTCAAGATTTTGGCAGAAAGTCCAAGAAGGATTAGGAACCAAGTTAAATTTCAGCACAGCTTATCACCCGCAGACTGATGGACAAACTGAGAGAGTCAACCAAATATTAGAAGATATGTTGATAACTTGTGTGCTTGAGTATGGATCAAAATGGGAAGATTGTCTGCCTTTCGCAGAATTCTCATACAACAATAGTTATCAAGCGAGTCTGCAAATGGCCCCGTTTGAGTTCTTATATGGAAGGAAGTGGCGTACCCCCTTGAATTGGTCGCAAGTAGGAGAGAGTCGGATTTTTGGACCCGGTATCTTACGAGAAGTCGAAGAGAAGGTTCACAAAGTCCGTGAGCACCTCAAGACCGCTCAATCCAGACAGAAGAGTTATGCCGATAAAAGACATAGAGAACTGACTTTCAATGTCGGAGATTTTGTGTATCTCAAAGTGTCACCGTTGAAAGGAATGCAACGTTTTAGTCTAAAAGGGAAGTTAGCCCCTAGATATATTGGACCCTTCAAGATTCTGAATCGCCAAGGAGAAGTATCGTATCAACTGGAACTGCTAGAGGAGATGTCAGCCATCCATAATGTGTTCCATATCTCGTTACTTCGCAAATGCTTAGAAGTTCCGGAGAAGACCAAAGTTTTCAAGAACATCGATCACCGAGCCATTGAGATCAACAAGGATTTGACATATCATGAAGTGCCCATCCCTATCTTGGAAGAAGCCTTCAGAACCACAAGGACCCAGAGTATCAAGTTTCTCAAGATTCAATGGAGCAACCATACCGAAGAAGAAGCCACCTGGGAGCAAGAAGATTACATTAGGACGGAATTTCCAGATCTCTTTAGTTCCTAGTTTTTCTTAAATCTCGGGACGAGATTTTGTTTAACGGGGGAAGGTTTGTAACATCCCAAAACTTTAATCAAGGTTATCAATATTCTAATCACCCAATTTAGGGTTAACAAAAACTTTTATTATTAAAATAATTATCAATGCATGTGTATGTTGCATTAGTGTAGAATTGTGTTGAAAATGCCATGTTTGATTGTTCTAAATAATATGAAATGGTTCAAAGGTGAATGCCACATCATCTAGACCATTTACAAACAAAATCCAAAGAAAAAGAAATCAAATAAGGATAAAAAGACCAAATGGTCATTTTGACCATTTTAATCCACTAGGCCACTTTAGGTGTTCCTATAAGTCATTTTCAAACAGAAACAATTCTAGATCTTTGCACCCCTTGCTAGACCAAGTAAAGAGGTACCAAGGCCCACTTTACAAATTTACAAAAACCTTTAGCAAGGCAATTTAAATAACATTTGAAAATTGAATCAAGTGTAGGTGTTAAGATCACGATTTCTCAAAAACCAACCAAATGAGTTCACCTTGCCATTTCCTAGCAACCACAGATGATCAAGCTTAGGACCAACACACCCACCAAAAATCTTTCAAAAATTCGAATTTGAATTTCTTATGGCCATTTGACCGAAAACCTTGCAGACACAGAATAAACTCTAGCCTAATTCTACTGTTTGAGCATTGATCCTTCAATGCATTTGCCCCCATTACACTCCCCTTGTCCCCCCTTATCCTAACCCAGCCCCAGATAGCACCCCCCTTCGCCGTTGCGCCAGTAGAGCGCTGCCCAAAGATGGTCACCGTCGGTCGACCATGGACCGTTCATCCCGGAGCGCCCCTCTCTCTCTCACGCCATGTCTAGGATGATCGCCGCACCCTACCGCCCCTCTCTGTCCTGTCCCCAAGCGCTGCCAGGCCCCGGACCACCGCAGAACGACCGCGTCCACCGCGTCTGCGCCATGCCGAGCACGCACCAGAGCGCCGCGCCCTACAAGCGTGCACACGTCGCGCCTTGACCGAAGCCCATGTGCACCGCTCCGCCTTGACTCCAGAGAGCACCAGCCGCGCCTGACCAAATGCCACCACCCCTAGCCAGGCCTTTAAGCCGTAGAGGACCGCCAGGGAGCACTACATCGACCGCCGCTCGTAGCCACGCCGATAGTAGCCAGTAGCCGTGTCGCCACCACCGCCTGACCATGCCGCTCTGTCCCGTCATCGAGTCTATAAAAGGAGGCCTCCCCTAGCCTCATTTCTCACACCATTCCACTTTCCTATTGCCACTGACAACCCCACACTTGTCCCAGAGCCAATCGAGCCGCAGTTCGCCGGAATTTCGCCGGAGCTGGCCGTAGTAGAGGAGAAGAGGCGTCGTTGATTGGAGCCACCGTGACCACGCCTAGAACCGTCGTCGTCTCCAGTTTGATCACCCCCATCGCCACGTCTAGCTAGAGCCCTGGTAAGCCCCCACGTACCCCACCATGTCGCGCTAGGGTTTGCTCTCACCGGAGCTATTCACCGGAAATGATGAACCACATCCGTCGATTCTTGTTCTAATCTCACGGCTAAGATTGCGCCATACCGCTTCGGTTAGAATTAGTCGCTGACATGCGGGACTGCCCTCTCAGTCGCCCTCTGCGCTGCGGAGCACCACTGGGCCGGCCCGTTAGTTTTCCCGCGCTAGCCCACAGTTTCAAATTATTATTTTTCCATTTAGGTTTAAACTAGATTTTGTCCACTTATTTAAAAATCCATTCAGAGAGATTTACTTAACCAAATGACCTGATTCAAATTTTGTTAGAAAGATAATTAAAATATCTATCCAAGCCCGTTGGATTTAAGTCATGTGGAGTTATAGATAATCTATAGCAAAAATAACAAGACAGAGATCATTCTACATTCAAACATTTTTCAAAAATCAACATACTTAGGTTTGATTCCAACTCTCAAAAATCACATTTAACCGTACCTATCTGAATATGTAAAAATATTTAGGTTTGAATGCAGTGACGTTGGACTAGTACCAAAAGAATGCTATTAGGACATTTCTAGTCACTTTAAATCATTTAAATAATAAACTTAAACTTGATAAAATGTGACCAACACTTTAAATCACATTCCCATGTATTAGAATATGTGGTGATGACATGTGTCCACATGATCCCATATTCTATTTGGAGAAGATTAAATCTTAATTATTTTCAATGAGTAGAAATTACTTTTCTCAAATAAAATAAGGAAACTAGTTCTTTAAATCTTGTGATGACTGTGATGATACTAGATCATCAAGTGTGTGCCTTAGTGTGTTAAATGGACTAGTTAAGTATTGTTTGGTCATTGTGTATCCCGTATTCATTTATAGACAATAGTACCGACCAAGTCTACGAGGAGGAGGAGTTCTACCTCGAAGAAGACGAGGAGAATTTCAATCACTGCACCAACCAAGGCAAGCTAGAACTAAGCAACTTAACACTTGCCATTTTTTTAACGTAAGCAAATGCATTAGGCGTGCTTGGGTTATATATATTTTGATTTATACCAGCCCAAGTTTTACTTGCAACCTTTACTTTCTTTTACTTTACCAAAGTTCTTTACTTTCCTTATAGATAGCATAAAGAGTATAAAACTTGTCCTATCTAGTTAAACTTAGATGTCATTCTATGGCATGAGATTGAAGATTAACACCCCTCTTTAGTGAACACTCTTAACCTTAGTGGCTAGTGCTAAGTAGAAAACTTGATCACCTTAGATGGGAATATTTGGTGAAAATGATTATGAAAACCTTGGAATGATGAGTCATTCTATTGAGATGTTTTGACATGTGTTGAGAAACAAAAATGGTTTATGATGATGAAAATGTTGAGGCATGATCCTTAGGCATTTTACTAAAAACTAATGGTTGGGTTCGGATGCGATACCATTCCAATTTTTACCGTACAACCACAATACCTGAATTGGGTAAGGCTTAGCCGGGAGTTTATATGTATTAGTATGGGTTCCCTTGCGGAAGAGGTTTGAGCTGAGGCTACCTCTTGATGATGTCCACCTATGCAGTTCCCAGGATGGCAAATGGCCATGGCTAGGAGGCCAAGCTCATAGGAGAGGTGCCAATACTAGAGTGTGTAATTGAAAGGTTATGATTGATTATCAGCATACTAAGTATGATGATTCAGTGTTATCCCTGACGGATGTATCGAATTTTGTGGTGAAAGTGTACCACCTCTGCAGAGTGTCAAACTATTCGAATAGCTGTGTCCGCGGTCATGGAAAGTTGGAGTGGCCATACTGTTCCGTCGTTAGATGTTTTCAAAATGACTTATGAAATCAATGGTGACTTTTACTTGACCACAATAGAGTTGTGACTATGAAAACTAAGTTCCCCACTTAAGTGAGTTTAGAACATTAAATTAGCTTTCTTTACTTCTGAACTCAGCTTAGGTTTCAAATTATCTTTTGCAAATAAATTAGAGTTAGCATTCCTACTAGAACTTCCTTACTTGTTAGTAATAGTTTGCGAGTACTTAAAGAGTACTCATGGCTTTGTCCCTGGCTATTCCCGTGGCCAGACTATGAGGAGGACTACCCTGAAGAAGGACAGCAGGGCGGCTATGACAACTAGGATCATCTCCCATCGTCAGCATTGCCTGTGACACTGAAGATGGAGCCCACTGCTACGCTTATTATTTTGTTGCTTGTTTGTACTAAGACTGGATCATGAGATCCTTTATTTGTGTAAGACCTTATTATGGTTTGTAATGGATGATGTACTGTGGTATCCAATCATTTATGTCTCGTAAAAATGGTAATCCTGGGATTGCGATGTATGGCATAACAGGCATCTGAGATTAAAAATCCGAGTGTTGACAATAACACACATTCAATGACTCTAGTTGTGGTTAATGAAAAGAACACACATGCAATGACACTGGTGGATCAATTTGGTTCATGAAAATAACACACATGCAATGACTCTAGTGGATCCATATGTGGTTTATGAAAAGAACACACATGCAATGACTCTGGTGGATCCATGTGGTTTATGAAAAGCACAGACATGCATGGACTCTGGTGGATCCATATGTGGTTTGTGAAAAGAACACACATTCAATGACTCTAGTTGTGGTTCATGAAAAGAACACACATGCAATGACACTGGTGCATCCATGTGGTTCATGAAAATAACACACATGAAATGACTCAGGTGGATCCATATGTGGTTTATGAAAAGAACACACCTGCAATGCCTCTCGTGCTAGTTTAGGATAAGAACACACATGCAATGACTCTAGTGGACCCAAATGTGGTTTGTGAAAAGAACACACATGCAATGACTCTAGTGGATCCATGTGGTTTATGAAAATAACAGACATGCAATGACTCTAGCTGTCGTTAATGAAAAGAACACACATGAAATGACTCTAGTGTATCCATGTGGTTTATGAGAACAACACACATCCAATGAACTTTAGTGGATCCATGTGGTTTATGACAATAACACACATCCAATGAACTCTAGTGGATCCATGTGGTTTATGATAATAACACACATGCAATGAACTCTAGTGGATCCATGTGGTTTTTGATAATAACACACATGCAATGAACACTAGTGGATCCATGTGGTTTATGAGAATAACACACATGCAATGAACTCTAGTGGATCCATGTGGTTTATGAGAAGAACACACATCAAATGGACTCTAGTGGATCCATGTGGTTTATGAGAAGAACACACATCCAATGAACTCTACTGGATCCATGTGGTTTATGACAATAACACATATCCAATGAACTCGAGTGGATCCATGTGGTTTATCAGAATAACACACATGCAATGAACTCTAGTGGATTCATGTGGTTTATGAGAATAACACACATGCAATGAACTCTAGTGGATCCATTTGGTTTATAAGAATAACACACATGCGATGAACTCTAGTGGATCCAAGTGGTTTATGAAAATAACAGACATGCGATGACTCTAGTGTATCCATGTGGTTTATGAGAAGAACACACATCCAATGAACTCTAGTGGATCCATGTGGTTTATGACAATAACACACATCCAATGAACTCTAGTGGACCCATGTGGTTTGTGATAATAACACACATGCAATGAACTCTAGTGGATCCATGTGGTTTATGAGAATAACACACATGCAATGAACACTAGTGGATCCATGTGGTTTATGAGAATATCACACATGCAATGAACTCTAGTGGATCCATGTGGTTTATGAGAAGAACACACATCAAATGAACTCTAGTGGATCCATGTGGTTTATGAGAAGAACACACATCCAATGAACTCTACTAGATCCATGTGGTTTCTGACAATATCACACATCTAAAGAACTCTAGTGGATCCATGTGTTTTATCAGAATAACACACATGCAATGAACTCTAGTGGATCCATGTGGTTTATGAGAATAACACGCATGCAATGAACTCTAGAGGATCCATGTGGTTTATGAGAATAACACACATGCAATGAAGTCTAGTGGATCCGTGTGGTTTATGAGAAGAACACACATCCAATGAAGTCTAGTGGATCCATCTTGGCATAATTTGATGTATGTCATGATGTATTTCATTGTACAAGACACTCACTTTCCATTTTTATACTACTCAGTTCCGCCCTTGGTTTTTTATACTACTTAGTTTTTCCCTCTTTCTCTCTTTTGTAGAAGCCCAAACCTGTGCTCACTCCGTCTGCTACACCCTAATTTGTTGTCATAGTTGTCACGCGGATCTTGCACACCAACCATTGATCATGTGTGATCCAACAAGGATCGTTTCACACGTCGTGCCCTTCGCAGTACAGCGTGAGACAACACGTATGTCTCCCTCAGGGAGACTTCTACGTGAAGGAACACGAAGCCGTCCATGGAAAAAGTCGTCGAGTTGTCATGTCATGTTTAATCAAGTCTGAAAAGCCTACTGCTGCTACTACTATGCCACAACACATGCGTCATCGAGTGCACGGTAATCGACGGGCAGCTGCAATTGATTGCCACTTGATTTTAATAAGACATTTCCCATTTTTACGCGGTGGCTCTCAATCTCACTTCCAACTAGGCCCCACTATAAGAAACTTCCACGCGTTAGCCAGAGGCCGAAGAGCTGAGAAATGGGTCTCGAGGAGGGGGGCCTCGAGGGGACCTAACGTCTCCGCCTTCATCGAGTCCCTCACACTCATCCACACATCCCTCTACCGATCTAGCACAACCCCACAAATATCACCGTACAACCACCTACCTTCTCCTCTACATTTCCCCTTTTAATTATTGCCAATTTTATGGTCGTGTCAAACTTTGTTCATAGAAATTGTGTCTACGCCCTTTGCATGCGGCTGAATCTGAACTGCTGTAACATCCCGGTAAAACCACTACTAGAAAATCGCATGTTGTTTTTATTTTGTGCATCATCATGACCACATGCTCATGTCATCATGCCACATTGCATTTGAGCATTGTCATGTCGTCATGCATATATTTGCCTCAAACTATATTACAAAGCCTATATTTGTTTTCAAAATATCCCCCTCGCTATTTCAAATGTAAAACCCTTGGCCCGTCCGGATATTTTATGTCTAAACTATTTTACAAAACGATATTTGAAACTAAATAAAAATAATAAAACTATTTTTGATCCAGGGAGGCAGTCCGCCGATCAGGCCAGAGGCCCAACCGAGCCAGACCACCGACCACCCGGACCAACTAAACCCTACCCTAATCCCTCACCTCAAACCCTAACTACCTCTGGATCACCCTGTCCTGCCGCTGCACCTACACGACACGTCTACACACTGTTGCAGCAGCACCAGCATAACCAACACAACCGCATGGCCCCACCCATGCTCTCCCTCTCACTGACTGCGACCACCCCACCTCGGATCCCCAGCCCCACGTGAACCTCGCCCCAGCATGATCGAACCACCCCGCTACCCCGCGTGCAAACCGCGTCCCGCTCCATCCCCGTGATCCCCACCTGCCGCTAGCGACTGAACCCGGTCCCACCTCGCACCGCTCTCCTCCTCTCGCCTCGTAGATAGCCGCCACTGCCAGCACCTCCTCTATCCCGCTCGCTTTCGCGAGTTCCGCCGCTGCCTGCGCCCAGGCGCGGCAAGCCTGAGCCGCCTCTGAAGGGAATATGCCTGAGAGGCAATAATAAAGTGGTTATTATATTATTCCATGTTTATGATAAATATTAATTTTGCATTCTATAAATGAATTAATTGGAAACATTAATACATGTGTGTTTAATAAACAAAATACAAAGTTCCTAGTAATGCCTCTCATGTAAACTAGCTCGTTGATTAACAAGATGATCAAGGTTTCCTGATCATGGACATTGGATGTTGTTAATAACAAGGTCACAACATTGGTGGAATGCTGTGATGAACATTCATCCGAAGTATAGCATTATGATCAAAGTCATTATGTTTATATTGCTATAACATCATACAAATAATCCTAGTCCTTAGACCATGAGATCATGTTAATCACTAACACCAGAAGAGTATCTTGATAACATCAAAGGTCACAGCGTAACATGGTGACTATAAAGGTGGGTTCAGTGGTACGAAGGTGTTATGTAGAGGATCATGGATCGAGAGTGGGATTTGTCCATCCCAATGATGGATAGGTATACTTAGGTCCCTCTCGGTGATATCACGTTGAAATAGCTTGGAAGCAAGTGATGTGATCACTAGAATGTTATATCACGGGAACAAGAAAAGAGTGCCTGCATTAAGATCAAACTAGGTACTTGGATACCGATGATCGAATCTTGGACATGTAAAGGATTTAGTTACGATGTTAAAGGTTCACACGGTCACAAGAGTCATGGTTGAATATATGGAAGTCAGTATGGATCTCCAGGTCCCGCTGCTGATTATTGATCGGAGAGGGGTCTCGATCGTGTCTGCATTATTCGCGAACCATAGGGTGACACACTTAAGGGATACCGACACCATTTGGAGCAAATATGTTTCAGATAAATATTTAAGAAAGCGCTGGAATCATTTCGATGGAAACCGGTTTCGGGTGAAATTGCAGAAACTAGTTCTGCATGTGATATTGAAATGTTGCTGGGGGTTTTATGTGAATGTTTGTTAATTAAAGTAATTTAAAAAATTCTGAATAAAATAAATAAAATAGTTTTATTTAAGTAGAGCTTGCATTAAATTTGGTGGAAAGTTAATGCATTTGAGTGGAGGCATATTTACGTGAGTGGAGCATCCACCACATGAATGATGGAAGAGGTGGGGGCACCACCATGGATTCCACGCCATGGCCCTTGGTTGCACCCCTCTTCCCTATAAAAGTCCCCCCTCTCCTCCTCACAATACACACCTCATCGTGAAGGATCTCTCTCCCCCTCTAGTTATTCCCCATGGTCTCGGATTAGCGAGGTACGTGTTCTCGGTGGATTTATCTAGAAAGGAGTTGCTGCTTCCACTGCTTTGCTGGAGCGAGGGACGGAGATTGTCGGGTTACCGGATGTGTGTGTGATCACAGATGCACCGCTACTTTGCAGTGATGGACTTGGTGGTGCTGGACTTGCTAGAGATGGATCTGATGGACGTGTTGGAGATGGACCTACTGGACTAGCTGGACTTCATCACGATCGTGAGGTCGGCAATTGTACGACTACATCATCCACGAGTTCCATCTCATTAACAAAGCTTTGTTGTCTTCGAGGGTATGTTCTCTATGGATGTATATCCACCCGTTGCTTGTATCTAATAGATAGATCTTGGCGTATAATAGTTCCCATCATAGGAATATTTTTGTTTTCTATGCTGCAAACCCAACAACCTCCTCCCTGCCATGTTGTAGGTTGTCACTGCCTCCCTCGCCGGCCTCGCCCAAACTCTCCAGACTGACCCTCCTTTGCGGCCACGCCTCCTCGGCTACAGCTCCGGCGCGAGCAAGCGGACACCGTCGCCCTTCTGCGCGTCATAGCCTCCACATGCCCTCCTCACCGAGCCGCTCGGATCCCTACCGCCGTCAGCCTAGGTGCCCTCCCGCGAGCCCCTCGCCCGCGACTGCCTCGACCACCTAGCACCGCGACCCACCTTCCCCGAGTTGTCTCCCAAAGGCCGCGTCGGTCAGCTCCAACCGCGACCCCGTCCTTCTGCTGGCCTGCCATCGTGGCTCTCTCCGTCCCTGCGCCAGTGTCCCAACCCGAGCACGACGACCCCGCGCCACCTGTGTGCCCCTTTTCTCCGATCGTGCCGAGTCTCACTTCTGCCTTCCGCTGATGGTTCCTTGCCCTTTGTTCCTACAGCCCAGCACGTGCGTTATGCCGTTGTTTCACTATGGTGACTATTGGGCATGTTGCGGGTTGGCCCGTTTGGGACCTCCTACCGATGGTATTTCTCTATCAAGATAGTTTTTTCGTCTTTGTGCACGGGCCAATGGTGTTTTATGTTATGCTGGAAGCCACGTCTAAGCATGTACAATTGTGTCACGCCGCAGGTTTGCCACCTTGAGATGCTAAGGTCGATCATCAATAGGAACCACCACTAAAGGGATGGTACTCGATGGCCCATTTGGCCACCGAAGATGGAGGAACATCAAGATCTCCTTCATGAAATCCGAAGGCCGTTGCTCTTAAGACCGATCCCGAAACCCCTCCAAGTCCCAAGTTCTCCGATCTGAGATGTGTGACCCTTTCCGAGCCCCTAATTTTATAAATGCTATGTATATATCAATGCATATTAAATTGTACATGTTTGCATACATATTATGGTTGTTTGGCGGTATTTCGACAATTCACCTAAATTAAATATGGAGAGCATATGCGGGCAAATCTAGTCTTATATTGACTCCATTTAAATTTGTGTAGCAAACCGATGCCATGTTTTGCCTTGTTAAGTCAATATTTAAAATGTGGGGTATCTAAACAACATTACCCGTCTAATTAATTATCGAACCCGATTCCGCTTAATATTGCCCAGTTGCATCGCATCTTTGCCATGTCATGCATCATGCATGCATCATTCCCGATCTTCTGCCTTAGTATAAAATAGTGCATCCGGTGTTTCTTTTAGTGATTTGCTTCTTCGCGGATAAGGCCATTGAGTTGACGCGAGTATCGACAAGTTCTTCGGATAATGTATCTTCAGCAGTATTTCCCAGGCGAGCAATCTTCCCCTTTCTACCTATTTTGCATTTATAGTCTTTACTTCCTCCTGTTGATCTATTGCTATCTGTGTTGTCGATGCTTTAGTTTTCCGTACCAGTTATATCCCCTGCAGCCTATATTGCCTTGGACACATCCTATTGCCTTTTGTTTGATAAAAAGTCGGCCTTGCGAGTCGTAGTTGCTTGCTTAAGTGCTGCTTCGTGTCTTTGATGTTCCACCAATGTTGGGAGGTTGGCACATGCTTAATGTTGGAGATGATCATTACTTGAAATACAACTTGATAATTAAAATGCTGGAAATATATATAACTAATACAGAGGCACCGACGGGCAATAGCTAATATTTGGTTTTTAACCGCACACTTGTGTCCCGTAGACCCCGAGTACATGATACATGTTCCTTCACTATCACACTATATGCATGTGGGACCATGAATCCCCTTAGCCAGAGCTTGATTCATTTCTTATTTCTTGGGGCCACAAACTAGTTTGGGGCTTTATTACTATCTTGTACTTATGCCATGCTTTACTGCTTTATTTACGATTGTGCGTGGAGCACCGGTATAGTTTTAGAACGTGGAATGTTTTCGCGGTATCGACAATCCCAGTCACACTTTCGGGTTCCCAGTCATTTACAGGCATTAACACAAACGCTGGGTCCGTCTCGGAGCCGGCCCACTTTGTTGCGGGTAGCTTAGTGGGGTGGCCGCCTGAAATATTTTATGAATCTTGTGATTTCTTTGTTGTGAAAGCCTTGTTGGGTTTTTATTTGGTTTTTCCGAGGTTGATCGTGCGTGTGTTGCTATTTGTGCACCCCTGCAGGGTAAATCTTTTTGAAAGCCATGTCCGTGGTTATGGATGACTTGGAGCATAGTATCTCGATCATAGATAACCATAATTAAAGTAGTGCTATAAATTTGACTTTGACATGTCTAGTAATCAGTTTCACTACCACGGAATGAGTAAATAAAAGTGCCAACAACTGCTAGAGTTGGAACGTCTGATGCTAATTGTATCTGACTAGTAAGTATTGCAACTACAATCAAATGGTTAACTAAAACTGTCCGCTGCTTATGATCAGATGACTCATGCTATCTATATCTGACTAGTAAGTGTTGCAACTATAATGTAATGTAAAACTTCCAACTATGTGAGTTTCTCGGTTTGACTTCCTCGTTTGGTCTCGAGGGGGGAATACCAGGATGGGTATGATTGGTGTTAGTATCAGGTTGGATCCGAATAGGTCTTTCTTACCCCTCTCTAATAGCCGACAGTTATATCGAGTCTCTATAGGTTCCGTCGTTAGATGTTTTCAAAATGACTTATGAAATCAATGGTGACTTTTACTTGACCACAATAGAGTTGTGACTATGAAAACTAAGTTCCCCACTTAAGTGAGTTTAGAACATTAAATTAGCTTTCTTTACTTCTGAACTCAGCTTAGGTTTCAAATTATCTTTTGCAAATAAATTAGAGTTAGCATTCCTACTAGAACTTCCTTACTTGTTAGTAATAGTTTGCGAGTACTTAAAGAGTACTCATGGCTTTGTCCCTGGCTATTCCCGTGGCCAGACTATGAGGAGGACTACCCTGAAGAAGGACAAGAGGCGGCTATGACAACTAGGATCATCTCCCATCGCCGGCATTGCTGTGACCTTTCAAGATGGAGCCCTTTATCACGCTTATTATTTTGTTGCTTGTTTGTACTAAGACTGGATCATGAGATCCTTTATTTGTGTAAGACCTTATTATGGTTTGTAATGGATGATGTACTGTGGTATCCAATCATTTATGTCTCGTAAAAATGGTAATCCTGGGATTGCGATGTATGGCATAACAGGCATCTGAGATTAAAAATCCGAGTGTTGACAATAACACACATTCAATGACTCTAGTTGTGGTTAATGAAAAGAACACACATGCAATGACACTGGTGGATCAATTTGGTTCATGAAAATAACACACATGCAATGACTCTAGTGGATCCATATGTGGTTTATGAAAAGAACACACATGCAATGACTCTGGTGGATCCATGTGGTTTATGAAAAGCACAGACATGCATGGACTCTGGTGGATCCATATGTGGTTTGTGAAAAGAACACACATTCAATGACTCTAGTTGTGGTTCATGAAAAGAACACACATGCAATGACACTGGTGCATCCATGTGGTTCATGAAAATAACACACATGAAATGACTCAGGTGGATCCATATGTGGTTTATGAAAAGAACACACCTGCAATGCCTCTCGTGCTAGTTTAGGATAAGAACACACATGCAATGACTCTAGTGGACCCAAATGTGGTTTGTGAAAAGAACACACATGCAATGACTCTAGTGGATCCATGTGGTTTATGAAAATAACAGACATGCAATGACTCTAGCTGTCGTTAATGAAAAGAACACACATGAAATGACTCTAGTGTATCCATGTGGTTTATGAGAACAACACACATCCAATGAACTTTAGTGGATCCATGTGGTTTATGACAATAACACACATCCAATGAACTCTAGTGGATCCATGTGGTTTATGATAATAACACACATGCAATGAACTCTAGTGGATCCATGTGGTTTTTGATAATAACACACATGCAATGAACACTAGTGGATCCATGTGGTTTATGAGAATAACACACATGCAATGAACTCTAGTGGATCCATGTGGTTTATGAGAAGAACACACATCAAATGGACTCTAGTGGATCCATGTGGTTTATGAGAAGAACACACATCCAATGAACTCTACTGGATCCATGTGGTTTATGACAATAACACATATCCAATGAACTCGAGTGGATCCATGTGGTTTATCAGAATAACACACATGCAATGAACTCTAGTGGATTCATGTGGTTTATGAGAATAACACACATGCAATGAACTCTAGTGGATCCATTTGGTTTATAAGAATAACACACATGCGATGAACTCTAGTGGATCCAAGTGGTTTATGAAAATAACAGACATGCGATGACTCTAGTGTATCCATGTGGTTTATGAGAAGAACACACATCCAATGAACTCTAGTGGATCCATGTGGTTTATGACAATAACACACATCCAATGAACTCTAGTGGACCCATGTGGTTTGTGATAATAACACACATGCAATGAACTCTAGTGGATCCATGTGGTTTATGAGAATAACACACATGCAATGAACACTAGTGGATCCATGTGGTTTATGAGAATATCACACATGCAATGAACTCTAGTGGATCCATGTGGTTTATGAGAAGAACACACATCAAATGAACTCTAGTGGATCCATGTGGTTTATGAGAAGAACACACATCCAATGAACTCTACTAGATCCATGTGGTTTCTGACAATATCACACATCTAAAGAACTCTAGTGGATCCATGTGTTTTATCAGAATAACACACATGCAATGAACTCTAGTGGATCCATGTGGTTTATGAGAATAACACGCATGCAATGAACTCTAGAGGATCCATGTGGTTTATGAGAATAACACACATGCAATGAAGTCTAGTGGATCCGTGTGGTTTATGAGAAGAACACACATCCAATGAAGTCTAGTGGATCCATCTTGGCATAATTTGATGTATGTCATGATGTATTTCATTGTACAAGACACTCACTTTCCATTTTTATACTACTCAGTTCCGCCCTTGGTTTTTTATACTACTTAGTTTTTCCCTCTTTCTCTCTTTTGTAGAAGCCCAAACCTGTGCTCACTCCGTCTGCTACACCCTAATTTGTTGTCATAGTTGTCACGCGGATCTTGCACACCAACCATTGATCATGTGTGATCCAACAAGGATCGTTTCACACGTCGTGCCCTTCGCAGTACAGCGTGAGACAACACGTATGTCTCCCTCAGGGAGACTTCTACGTGAAGGAACACGAAGCCGTCCATGGAAAAAGTCGTCGAGTTGTCATGTCATGTTTAATCAAGTCTGAAAAGCCTACTGCTGCTACTACTATGCCACAACACATGCGTCATCGAGTGCACGGTAATCGACGGGCAGCTGCAATTGATTGCCACTTGATTTTAATAAGACATTTCCCATTTTTACGCGGTGGCTCTCAATCTCACTTCCAACTAGGCCCCACTATAAGAAACTTCCACGCGTTAGCCAGAGGCCGAAGAGCTGAGAAATGGGTCTCGAGGAGGGGGGCCTCGAGGGGACCTAACGTCTCCGCCTTCATCGAGTCCCTCACACTCATCCACACATCCCTCTACCGATCTAGCACAACCCCACAAATATCACCGTACAACCACCTACCTTCTCCTCTACATTTCCCCTTTTAATTATTGCCAATTTTATGGTCGTGTCAAACTTTGTTCATAGAAATTGTGTCTACGCCCTTTGCATGCGGCTGAATACAGAACTGCTGTAACATCCCGGTAAAACCACTACTAGAAAATCGCATGTTGTTTTTATTTTGTGCATCATCATGACCACATGCTCATGTCATCATGCCACATTGCATTTGAGCATTGTCATGTCGTCATGCATATATTTGCCTCAAACTATATTACAAAGCCTATATTTGTTTTCAAAATATCCCCCTCGCTATTTCAAATGTAAAACCCTTGGCCCGTCCGGATATTTTATGTCTAAACTATTTTACAAAACGATATTTGAAACTAAATAAAAATAATAAAACTATTTTTGATCCAGGGAGGCAGTCCGCCGATCAGGCCAGAGGCCCAACCGAGCCAGACCACCGACCACCCGGACCAACTAAACCCTACCCTAATCCCTCACCTCAAACCCTAACTACCTCTGGATCACCCTGTCCTGCCGCTGCACCTACACGACACGTCTACACACTCGCTGCAACGCGCGTGCAGCACCCCGCGGCATAACCAACACAACCGCATGGCCCCACCCATGCTCTCCCTCTCACTGACTGCGACCACCCCACCTCGGATCCCCAGCCCCACGTGAACCTCGCCCCAGCATGATCGAACCACCCCGCTACCCCGCGTGCAAACCGCGTCCCGCTCCATCCCCGTGATCCCCACCTGCCGCTAGCGACTGAACCCGGTCCCACCTCGCACCGCTCTCCTCCTCTCGCCTCGTAGATAGCCGCCACTGCCAGCACCTCCTCTATCCCGCTCGCTTTCGCGAGTTCCGCCGCTGCCTGCGCCCAGGCGCGGCAAGCCTGAGCCGCCTCTGAAGGGAATATGCCTGAGAGGCAATAATAAAGTGGTTATTATATTATTCCATGTTTATGATAAATATTAATTTTGCATTCTATAAATGAATTAATTGGAAACATTAATACATGTGTGTTTAATAAACAAAATACAAAGTTCCTAGTAATGCCTCTCATGTAAACTAGCTCGTTGATTAACAAGATGATCAAGGTTTCCTGATCATGGACATTGGATGTTGTTAATAACAAGGTCACAACATTGGTGGAATGCTGTGATGAACATTCATCCGAAGTATAGCATTATGATCAAAGTCATTATGTTTATATTGCTATAACATCATACAAATAATCCTAGTCCTTAGACCATGAGATCATGTTAATCACTAACACCAGAAGAGTATCTTGATAACATCAAAGGTCACAGCGTAACATGGTGACTATAAAGGTGGGTTCAGTGGTACGAAGGTGTTATGTAGAGGATCATGGATCGAGAGTGGGATTTGTCCATCCCAATGATGGATAGGTATACTTAGGTCCCTCTCGGTGATATCACGTTGAAATAGCTTGGAAGCAAGTGATGTGATCACTAGAATGTTATATCACGGGAACAAGAAAAGAGTGCCTGTCGGTAACGAGATCAAACTAGGTACTTGGATACCGATGATCGAATCTTGGACATGTAAAGGATTTAGTTACGATGTTAAAGGTTCACACGGTCACAAGAGTCATGGTTGAATATATGGAAGTCAGTATGGATCTCCAGGTCCCGCTGCTGATTATTGATCGGAGAGGGGTCTCGATCGTGTCTGCATTATTCGCGAACCATAGGGTGACACACTTAAGGGATACCGACACCATTTGGAGCAAATATGTTTCAGATAAATATTTAAGAAAGCGCTGGAATCATTTCGATGGAAACCGGTTTCGGGTGAAATTGCAGAAACTAGTTCTGCATGTGATATTGAAATGTTGCTGGGGGTTTTATGTGAATGTTTGTTAATTAAAGTAATTTAAAAAATTCTGAATAAAATAAATAAAATAGTTTTATTTAAGTAGAGCTTGCATTAAATTTGGTGGAAAGTTAATGCATTTGAGTGGAGGCATATTTACGTGAGTGGAGCATCCACCACATGAATGATGGAAGAGGTGGGGGCACCACCATGGATTCCACGCCATGGCCCTTGGTTGCACCCCTCTTCCCTATAAAAGTCCCCCCTCTCCTCCTCACAATACACACCTCATCGTGAAGGATCTCTCTCCCCCTCTAGTTATTCCCCATGGTCTCGGATTAGCGAGGTACGTGTTCTCGGTGGATTTATCTAGAAAGGAGTTGCTGCTTCCACTGCTTTGCTGGAGCGAGGGACGGAGATTGTCGGGTTACCGGATGTGTGTGTGATCACAGATGCACCGCTACTTTGCAGTGATGGACTTGGTGGTGCTGGACTTGCTAGAGATGGATCTGATGGACGTGTTGGAGATGGACCTACTGGACTAGCTGGACTTCATCACGATCGTGAGGTCGGCAATTGTACGACTACATCATCCACGAGTTCCATCTCATTAACAAAGCTTTGTTGTCTTCGAGGGTATGTTCTCTATGGATGTATATCCACCCGTTGCTTGTATCTAATAGATAGATCTTGGCGTATAATAGTTCCCATCATAGGAATATTTTTGTTTTCTATGCTGCAAACCCAACAACCTCCTCCCTGCCATGTTGTAGGTTGTCACTGCCTCCCTCATGGCCTCGCCCAAACTCTCCAGACTGACCCTCCTTTGCGGCCACGCCTCCTCGGCTACAGCTCCGGCGCGAGCAAGCGGACACCGTCGCCCTTCTGCGCGTCATAGCCTCCACATGCCCTCCTCACCGAGCCGCTCGGATCCCTACCGCCGTCAGCCTAGGTGCCCTCCCGCGAGCCCCTCGCCCGCGACTGCCTCGACCACCTAGCACCGCGACCCACCTTCCCCGAGTTGTCTCCCAAAGGCCGCGTCGGTCAGCTCCAACCGCGACCCCGTCCTTCTGCTGGCCTGCCATCGTGGCTCTCTCCGTCCCTGCGCCAGTGTCCCAACCCGAGCACGACGACCCCGCGCCACCTGTGTGCCCCTTTTCTCCGATCGTGCCGAGTCTCACTTCTGCCTTCCGCTGATGGTTCCTTGCCCTTTGTTCCTACAGCCCAGCACGTGCGTTATGCCGTTGTTTCACTATGGTGACTATTGGGCATGTTGCGGGTTGGCCCGTTTGGGACCTCCTACCGATGGTATTTCTCTATCAAGATAGTTTTTCGTCGTGCTGTGGCACGGGCCAATGGTGTTTTATGTTATGCTGGAAGCCACGTCTAAGCATGTACAATTGTGTCACGCCGCAGGTTTGCCACCTTGAGATGCTAAGGTCGATCATCAATAGGAACCACCACTAAAGGGATGGTACTCGATGGCCCATTTGGCCACCGAAGATGGAGGAACATCAAGATCTCCTTCATGAAATCCGAAGGCCGTTGCTCTTAAGACCGATCCCGAAACCCCTCCAAGTCCCAAGTTCTCCGATCTGAGATGTGTGACCCTTTCCGAGCCCCTAATTTTATAAATGCTATGTATATATCAATGCATATTAAATTGTACATGTTTGCATACATATTATGGTTGTTTGGCGGTATTTCGACAATTCACCTAAATTAAATATGGAGAGCATATGCGGGCAAATCTAGTCTTATATTGACTCCATTTAAATTTGTGTAGCAAACCGATGCCATGTTTTGCCTTGTTAAGTCAATATTTAAAATGTGGGGTATCTAAACAACATTACCCGTCTAATTAATTATCGAACCCCGATTCCGCTTAATATTGCCCAGTTGCATCGCATCTTTGCCATGTCATGCATCATGCATGCATCATTCCCGATCTTCTGCCTTAGTATAAAATAGTGCATCCGGTGTTTCTTTTAGTGATTTGCTTCTTCGCGGATAAGGCCATTGAGTTGACGCGAGTATCGACAAGTTCTTCGGATAATGTATCTTCAGCAGTATTTCCCAGGCGAGCAATCTTCCCCTTTCTACCTATTTTGCATTTATAGTCTTTACTTCCTCCTGTTGATCTATTGCTATCTGTGTTGTCGATGCTTTAGTTTTCCGTACCAGTTATATCCCCTGCAGCCTATATTGCCTTGGACACATCCTATTGCCTTTTGTTTGATAAAAAGTCGGCCTTGCGAGTCGTAGTTGCTTGCTTAAGTGCTGCTTCGTGTCTTTGATGTTCCACCAATGTTGGGAGGTTGGCACATGCTTAATGTTGGAGATGATCATTACTTGAAATACAACTTGATAATTAAAATGCTGGAAATATATATAACTAATACAGAGGCACCGACGGGCAATAGCTAATATTTGGTTTTTAACCGCACACTTGTGTCCCGTAGACCCCGAGTACATGATACATGTTCCTTCACTATCACACTATATGCATGTGGGACCATGAATCCCCTTAGCCAGAGCTTGATTCATTTCTTATTTCTTGGGGCCACAAACTAGTTTGGGGCTTTATTACTATCTTGTACTTATGCCATGCTTTACTGCTTTATTTACGATTGTGCGTGGAGCACCGGTATAGTTTTAGAACGTGGAATGTTTTCGCGGTATCGACAATCCCAGTCACACTTTCGGGTTCCCAGTCATTTACAGGCATTAACACAAACGCTGGGTCCGTCTCGGAGCCGGCCCACTTTATTCTTGGGTAGCTTAGTGGGGTGGCCTGAAATATTTATGAATCTTGTGATTTCTTTGTTGTGAAAGCCTTGTTGGGTTTTATTTGGTTTTCGAGGTTGATCGTGCGTGTGTTGCTATTTGTGCACCCCTGCAGGGTAAATCTTTTTGAAAGCCATGTCCGTGGTTATGGATGACTTGGAGCATAGTATCTCGATCATAGATAACCATAATTAAAGTAGTGCTATAAATTTGACTTTGACATGTCTAGTAATCAGTTTCACTACCACGGAATGAGTAAATAAAAGTGCCAACAACTGCTAGAGTTGGAACGTCTGATGCTAATTGTATCTGACTAGTAAGTATTGCAACTACAATCAAATGGTTAACTAAAACTGTCCGCTGCTTATGATCAGATGACTCATGCTATCTATATCTGACTAGTAAGTGTTGCAACTATAATGTAATGTAAAACTTCCAACTATGTGAGTTTCTCGGTTTGACTTCCTCGTTTGGTCTCGAGGGGGGAATACCAGGATGGGTATGATTGGTGTTAGTATCAGGTTGGATCCGAATAGGTCTTTCTTACCCCTCTCTAATAGCCGACAGTTATATCGAGTCTCTATAGGTTGTATAGTGCATGCTTCGCTGCCTCTTCAGTCCACCATACCTATGTAGGCGAGAGCCTCCCAATTCTAGACTCGTCGTGTACTAGCTTTAGTACTGACCGCTCTCTTTTTCCTTTGCCCTTTGTCAGCACCCCTTTTGTTTTAGTAGATTTGAGATCGATGTTGTTAGCAGGGTTACCCTTTTGGATTGGCCTAGGCAAGGTTATGGACGCCATTTGTTATTCTTCAGGGCTCTTAGCCGCATTTACATTTTATCCGTACTTGGATGTTGTATCGTTTTCAGGGTGATTTGGATCTTTGTACTATATATCTATATTCTTGACTCGATGAGTCGTTGTTGTATATGTATGTTCTATGGGTTCCGTCATGGACTATTGTGTAATGATATTACTTCGTTTCCACCCGCACGCAAGTGCCTGGTGGGCATCTTTGTATCATTTCTATGCGGGTTTAGCGGAAATCGCTGAAACTTGCATAGGGTCGATTCGAGGGTATTACAAAGTGGTATCAGAGCTCAGCAGTTACGATACCCCACTGGTCCAGCCTGTAGGATAACCTAGCTAACAGACGAAGTAGAGTGTAAAAACTATTTTGCAAAATTGCTTGGATAGATCTGAGTAGGTCTATTTTTACTCCTTACCCTTATGATATTCTCCTCTTACCTCTACGTTTTTTGAATCTACTCTTATCTTTTCTTCGAGTCTAGGATTTCTTGTGGTTGGATTTCCGTCATACCTTCAGGGTTTCTCTTCCTTACTTTTATAACAGTGGAGCTACAATCATCTAATCTGCATCTTGTTTAGTGTACCCTTCATCCAATATTTTGATCCTTGTACTCTTTGTTTATATCTGCACCTTGATGGATATTTGTATCATTGAAAAACATTACAAGACGGATGAGCATTGGTGAAGTTGGAGTATACCTTGAGCATGTGTTGTTCATGCCAATGGAACCATCGTGAAACCTAATCATTGTGTCTTTTCATATGTTTTCTTGTGTATCTTCTGGTGGTTTCCAAAGCAATGACATCCTCTACATCAGAAGAGCCTACATCGATCCTTTGTTCTAAAACATCACTTGTAAAGATCTTCAGTATGAATTTCGAGAGTTGGTTGCACGATTCTTTCATTCATGTATAGAGTAATGCTTCGAGTGAGGGATGGAGTAGCTACCAAACCACTACTCTTATCATTCGCTCATGTACATTGAAGCAGTGGATCAAGCAATTTTACTCTTTTCTTGGAAGTTAGAGGTGGCCTTATCTTTTGAAACCTCGACCTTCGTCCTTTGTTTTCTTCGGAGTGTTCTCTCAACAAACATGAGCAACGACCCCTTGTTGGTGAGATTATCACTTTGCGTCTCGAAAGTTGGGGTGTACAGGCAACGCGGTACCCAAGTTCCCTGAAATCAGCCGGGATGACTAGAGTTGGTGTGCCAAATACTCAGAGGGTCTTTTTCGGCACGAATTCAACTTTACGTTTCAATACAAAAAATCAGGCTAACAGGCGTCAAGTTGGGCCCCCCTGTCAGTTCGCCATTATGTCGCTCCTGTCGCTTAGGTGGGATGGCTGTCATGTAGGCTTGCAGCGTTGGCACAGTGGATAGGACAACACCCCCTACCCAGTGTATTAACGTGACAAAACAGGGCCCATGTATCGGCGTTATAATTATTTTTTGTTTACTGAGAAGCTGGAACGGCCACCGCCACGCGTCTCTCCTTGGACTTCTGTCCCAATCGTTAACCCCTACCATAAAAGCGCATTGACGGTTCCACCGTTCCCCTGCCTCACAGAAACCACTCTTCTTCTTCCTGTCATCTACTATCTTCTTCCCGTCTTCTCCTTGACGCCATGGAAGATCTACGCACTCTAGAGACAAGCTTCACTACCCATGACAACAAGAAGATAGACGTTGTCTACATCAACAAGGAGGAGACAGTGGTGCGTGTCCTGAGGATGTAGGAGGGTTGTCTTGGGATAGACGAGGACAAGTTTGTGGGATTGGACCTCGAGTACACCCCGGAGCACCCATATGAAGGGAGTGAAGTCGCCGTCGTTCAACTTGCCATGCAGAAACACGTCCTCGTCCACCACCTCTTCCGGTTTGTAGATCTGCTCTCTGTAGCTAACCGCTTTTAGGGTTTTCTCCTCTTGTTATTTATCCACTTGCTCATCTTGCAACTACTGTATTTTACTTAGGACCAAATAAATTAGGGTTTGCCTATGACTCAATCAACTGAGATTTTCTTTAGTCTCAATCACCTAAGAAAAAAGTGCAATCGTAGTTAAAAGAAATGTGCAGCTCATTCAGTCAACTGAGAAATAGCAAAAACGAATAAATTATGACAATACAATGTTGAGAGTCTTGATCTTGCATTTACTAAAATTTTCAAAATTATATTGAGATGATGATCTTGCATTGACAAAATATTTGGAGTTACAAATTTTGGTGATGACAAACTACATACTTTCGGGATCGACAAAGAAATTTCCGGTAAGGCGGTTCCTTGAAAAAAATGGAATTGTTTTCTGCACTGTTGACACAACAACTGATTTTTCGAAATTGTATCAAGAGGAAATTATAATTCCTGAGCACAAGTGGATCGATATTCAACGTCTTGTCAAGATCCTAGGGTGCAGGAAGAAGGATGGAATGGCATCACGCGCAACTAGAATCCTCGATGAGTCATACGACACAATGAAGGAAGATTTCCCTACGGATAGGCATGATTTCGGGGACGAGTGGCTGTTGTCTGATATAAACCTGAAGTATGCAGCCATAGATGCTTACATGACCTACCGGCTGTACAAGTAGATCCATTTTTTCTATGTTACCTCGTGTTTTGCCCTAATTGCAAGAGGCAAGACGAGCTTAGGGGAGCCCTTTGTAGAAAATGCGGAATAGCTGAGTTTGAAGTTGAATATGCAAAGAAATTGGTTTCATCTGAAGCAGCTGACAGAGAGGCTACATAATCAGCTGAAAGAGAGGTTGCAGCTGAAGAAGCAGCTGACAGAGAGGTTGCAGCTGAAGCGGCAAACAGACAGGCGGCATCTTCTAGCGGCAACAATCAAGCCTGTGATGCACCGCTAATTGTGCTGCAGGACGCTGAAGATAGGAAAGCCAAGTCAGATGCCAATTGGGACAAAGCAGTTCGTCGAATGTGGAGTACCTGGAATGATGGAAAGCGCCTCAAGTGGTCTGATGAGGAGTGAATTAAATTTTACTTGTCAGTGTTATGTTTCTGTTTTGTGGAACTCAGTTAGCTTGCCAAGATGTCTAGCGCATCAAGTGTCTTGTAGCTTGTAGCTTGTAGCTTGTTGTGTTATGTTTATGTATGTGTCTTGTAGCTTGTCAAGATGGTAGCTTCTTAACTGGCAGTTTGAAAGAGTACCCTTTTCCTCTCTCGCTAAACATATATGTTTCATTTTGCCCAAATTGGTAGCAAATCTAGAGAAGATTCTCACTTCGATATTTCGTTCCCTTTTGGACCTCTTTTTGCCTCCGATCAGGTAGCAAATCACACCAGGCAGAATACATTCATTCAGAAAACAAAACAAATGTAGATATAGTTGTGCGCAGCTGAATAGGATATATCGATAGAAAGTAGGTTGCTTAACGAGGTTCGATGCATTCAGGCAGAAATAGGATATAGCTAGAAAGAGGCTGCTTAGTAGCAGGGGCAGCCGCCGCAGCTACAGGCACATCTTGCAAGTGCCCACGCTTCCGCCATCTCCCTCTGGTGCTTCCGCCACTTCTTGTTTCCTAGTTTCTTGTACTTGGGGGCCTTGGGCCTGATTGGAGGCATGCGACCCTCTTTGATGGCCACCCGCTGGAGGTTTCAGAGGTGAATGCAGAGAGCACGGTGTTCAGCGATGTAGGCGTTGATGTTAGCGGGCTCGGGCTTGCCACTTTTGTGGATGTCGGAGCCCGTGGCCTTTGCATGCTTCAGTAAGCTGTTCAAGACGGTGCCATTTGGCGCGACTCGTCAGCGATGACGCCCCTTGCGGAAGGGCAGTATGAGGTCCCGAGGAAGCCGTCAGATTTGCCCGGCCGCCTCCTCCCTCCTGACCGAGGAGCCTTGGTGTGAATGGGCTCGTCATCGCTGCGGACGTCACTGCCAGAAACCTATTGGAAGAAAGGGAAAATGGGGGAGTAGATGGTGTAAGAAGATCGAGCAATCGAAATGCAAACAAGCGAATCCTAATAAACCAAGATCTAGCATCCAACGATGGGAACGGTGTTGGATAATTAGGCACAATTTCCATGATTAATTCCAGAATATTAAACATGACAATACCAGCTAAATTTTAAATAGATTAGCCCATTATTTCTAACAAACGGTAGAAGAACCAGGGGAGGGGAGCAAACCCTAGTTACCTCCGACCATAGGTCGTCGATGCCGGTGTCGTAGGGGTTCAGCGGAGAGATGTACTTATCTGGATCGTAGGTGCCCAAGAAGTGCGTGATCTTCTTGTGACCGGCGGGGGCCTCCTCGCCGGCGGGGGGCTCCTCTTCGGCGGCTCCGTCGGTAGCTGGGACGGGGGCCTGGACGGGAACGGCGGCTGCCATCGATGCCTCCACTGGGGCCTGGACAGGGACAACGGCTGCTTTCAACGCGTCGAGGGGGACCGGCGAGGAGACGGGGGCCTCCTCGCCGGCGGCCACGGAGGCGACGATGGCCACCTTATCCTCCTCGGCCATCACCGGCGCGGACGGGGTATTCTTGGGAGTTTGCGGATGCTGGTGGGACAGTGGAGAGGGTTGCGTGGGGACAGTGAGCGAGAGTGGGAGTGGGTGTGCGGAGAGGGGCTCTATAGTTAAGGTGGATAGAAGCAAGGCACGTTTTGTTGCACCACCGTGCAACGCGCCGCGCAGTCGACTGCACCGTGCACCACGACACACGCACGGTACATCACGTTTTTTCCCGGGCCATGCATGGCAGTGCTGTATTGAGCCGCATGCAAAGGGCGCACACACGATTTCTATGTACGAAGTTTGACACGGTCCTAAAATTGGCGATTGAGAGCCACTGCGTAAAAAATGGGATATGTCTTATTAAAATCAAGTGGCAATAAATTGCAGCTGTCCATCGACAACCGTGCGCTCGATGACGCATGCGTTTTGGCGTAGTAGTAGCAGTAGTAGGCTTTTCAGACTTGATTAAACATGACATGACCGCTCGACGACTTTTTCCATGGACAGCATCGTGTTCCTTCTTGTAGAAGTCTCGCTAAGGGAGACGTCTGTGCTGTCTCACGCTGTACTGTGAAGGGCACGAAGTGTGCAACGATCATCGTTGGATCGCACAGAATCAACGGTTGGTGCGCACGATCCGCGTGACAACTGTGATAAACAATCAGGGAGTAGCAGACAGGGTGAGCACAGATTTGTGCTTCTACGAAAGATAGAGAGGGGGCAAAACTGAGTAGTACCACATAAAACCAAGGGCGATACTGAGTAGTATAAAAATGGAAAGTGAGTGTCTTGTATAATGAAATACATCGTGGCATACATCAAATTATGCCAAGATAGATCCACTAGAGTTCATTGGATGTGTGTTCTTCTCATAAACCCCTCATAAACCACGTAAGGATCCACTAGAGTCATTGGATGTGTGTTCTTCTCACAAACCACATATCACCAGTGTCATTGCATTTGTGTTCTTCCCATAGACCACACATGGATCCACCGGTGTCATTGCATGTGTGTTCTTCTCACAAACCACACATGGATCCACCTAGTGTCATTTCATGTGTGCTCTTTTCATGAACCACGGCTAGAGTCATTGCATGTGTGTTCTTCTCACAGACCACATATCACATGTGTCATTGCATGTGTGTTCTTCCCACAGACCACACATGGATCCACCAGTGTCATTGCATGTGTGTTCTTCCCATAGACCACACATGGATCCACACAGTGTCGTTGCATGTGTGTTCTTCCCACAAACCACACATGGATCCACTAGAGTCATTACACGTGTGTTCTTCCAGTGAGCCACACATGGATCCACCAGTGTCATTCCATGTCTGCTCTTTTCATGAACCACATCTAGAGTCATTGCATGTATGTTCTTCTCCCAAACCTCATATCACCGATGCCATTGCATGTGTGTTCTTCCCATGAACCACACATGGATCCACCAGTGTCATTGCATGTGTGTTCTTCCCACAGACCACACATGGATCCACCAGTGTCATTGCATGTGTGTTCTTCCCATGAACCACACATAGATCCACTAGTGTCATTGTATGTCTGCTCTTTCCATGAACCACAGCTAGAGTCATCGCATGCGTGCTCTTTTCATGAACCACAGCTAGAGTCATTGCATGTGTGTTCTTCTTACAAACCATATCATGAACCACACCCAGTGTCATTGCATGTGTGTTCTTCTCACAAACCACACATGGATCCACCGGTGTCATTGCATGTCTGCTCTTCTCATTAACCACGGCTAGAGTCATTACATGTCTGTTCTTTTCACAGACCACATATCACCATTGTCATTGCATGTGTGTTCTTCCCATGAACCACACATGGATCCACCAGTGTCATTCCACGTGTGTTCTGCTCACAAACCACACATGGATCCACCCAGTGTCATTGCATGTGTGTTCTTCCCATGAACCACACATGGATCCACCAGTGTCATTGCATGTATGCTCTTTTCATGAACCACAGCTAGAGTCGTTGGATGTGTGTTCTTCTCACAGACCACATATCACCAGTGTCATTGCATGTGTGTTCTTCCCAAAGACCACACATGGAACCACCAGTGTCATTGCATGTGTGTTCTTCTCACAAACCATATCATGAACCACACGCAGTGTCATTGCATGTGTGTTCTTCTCACAGACCACACATGGATCCACCAGTGTCATTGCATGTGTGTTATTCTCACAAACCATATCATGAACCACACCTAGTGTCATTGCATGTGTGTTCTTCTCATTAACCCCACATGGATCCGCCGGTGTCATTCCATTTCTGCTCTTTTCATGAACCACAGCTAGAGTCATTGCATGTGTGTTCTTCTCACAAACCACATATCACCGGTGTCATTGCATGTGTGTTCTTCCCAAAGACCACACATGTATCCACCAGTGTCATTGCATGTGTGTTCTTCTCACAAACCACACATGGATCCACCTAGTGTCATTGCATGTATGCTCTTCTCATGAACCACAACTAGAGTCATCGCATGCGTAATCTTTTCATGAACCACAGCTAGAGTCATTGCACGTGTGTTCTTCTTACAAACCATATCATGAACCACACCCAGTGTCATTGCATGTGTGTTCTTCTCACAAACCACACATGGATCCACCGGTGTCATTGCATGTCTGCTCTTCTCATTAACCACGGCTAGAGTCATTGCATGTCTGTTCTTTTCACAGACCACATATCACCTGAGTCATTGCATGTGTGTTCTTCCCATGAACCACACATGGATCCACCAGTGTCATTGCATGTGTGTTCTTCTCACAAACCACACATGGATCCACCTAGTGTCATTTCATGTGTGTTCTTCCCATGAACCACACATGGATCCACCAGTGTCATTGCATGTCTGCTCTTTTCATGAACCACAACTAGAGTCGTTGGATTTGTGTTCTTCTCACAGACCACATATCACCAGTGTCATTGCATGTGTGTTCTTCCCAAAGACCACACATGGATCCACCAGTGTCATTGCATGTGTGTTCTTCTCACAAATCATATCTTGAACCACACACAGTGTCATTGCATGTGTGTTCTTCTCACGGACCACACATGGATATAGCAGTGTCATTGCATGTGTGTTCTTTTCACAAACCATATCATGAACCACACCCAGTGTCATTGCATGTGTGTTATTCTCATTAACCCCACATGGATCCGCCGGTGTCATTGCATGTCTTCTCTTTTCATGAACCACAGCTAGAGTCATTGCAGTGTGTTCTTCTCACAAACCACATATCACCGGTGTCATTGCATATGTGTTCTTCCCAAAGACCACACATGGATCCACTAGTGTCATTGCATGTGTGTTCTTCTCACAAACCACACATGGATCCACCCAGTGTCATTGCATGTCTGCTCTTCTCATGAACCACAGCTAGAGTCATTGCACGTGTGTTCTTCTTACAAACCATATCATGAACCACACCCAGTGTCATTGCATGTGTGTTCTTCTCATAAACCACACATGGATCCACCGGTGTCATTGCATGTCTGCTCTTCTCGTTAACCACGGCTAGAGTCATTGCATGTCTGTTCTTTTCACAGACCACATATCACCTGAGTCATTGCATGTGTGTTCTTCCCATGAACCACACATGGATCCACAATGTCATTGCATGTGTGTTCTTCTCACAAACCACACATGGATCCACCTAGTGTCATTTCATGTGTGTTCTTCCCATGAACCACACATGGATCCACCAGTGTCATTGCATGTCTGCTCTTTTCATGAACCACAGCTAGAGTCGTTGGATGTGTGTTCTTCTGACAGACCACATATCACCAGTGTCATTGCATGTGTGTTCTTCCCAAAGACCACACATGGATCCACTAGTGTCATTGCATGTGTGTTCTTCTCACAAACCATATCTTGAACCACACACAGTGTCATTGCATGTGTGTTCTTCTCACAGACCACACATGGATCCACCAGTGTCATTGCATGTGTGTTCTTCTCACAAACCATATCATGAACCACACCTAGTGTCATTGCATGTGTGTTCTTCTCATTAACCCCACATGGATCCGCTGGTGTCATTGCATGTCTTCTCTTTTCATGAACCACAGCTAGTGTCATTGCATGTGTGTTCTTCTCACAAACCACATATCACCGGTGTCATTGCATGTGTGTTCTTCCGATGAACCACACATGGATCCACCAGTGTCATTGCATTTGTGTTCTTCCCAAAAACCACACAAGGATCCACCTAGTGTCATTGCATGTCTGCTCTTCCCATGAACCACAGCTAGAGTCATCGCATGCGTGCTCTTTTCATGAACCACAGCTAGAGTCATTGCATGTGTGTTCTTCTTACAAACCATATCATGAACCACACCCAGTGTCATTGCATGTGTGTTCTTATCACAAACCACACATGGATCCGCCGGTGTCATTGCATGTCTGCTCTTCTCATTAACCACGGCTAGAGTCATTACATGTCTGTTCTTTTCACAGACCACATATCACCATTGTCATTGCATGTGTGTTCTTCCCATGAACCACACATGGATCCACCAGTGTCATTCCACGTGTGTTCTGCTCACAAACCACACATGGATCCACCCAGTGTCATTGCATGTGTGTTCTTCCCATGAACCACACATGGATCCACCAGTGTCATTGCATGAATGCTCTTTTCATGAACCACAGCTAGAGTCGTTGGATGTGTGTTCTTCTCACAGACCACATATCACCAGTGTCATTGCATGTGTGTTCTTCCCAAAGACCACACATGGAACCACCAGTGTCATTGCATGTGTGTTCTTCTCACAAACCATATCATGAACCACACGCAGTGTCATTGCATGTGTGTTCTTCTCACAGACCACACATGGATCCACCAGTGTCATTGCATGTGTGTTATTCTCACAAACCATATCATGAACCACACCTAGTGTCATTGCATGTGTGTTCTTCTCATTAACCCCACATGGATCCGCCGGTGTCATTCCATTTCTGCTCTTTTCATGAACCACAGCTAGAGTCATTGCATGTGTGTTCTTCTCACAAACCACATATCACCGGTGTCATTGCATGTGTGTTCTTCCCAAAGACCACACATGTATCCACCAGTGTCATTGCATGTGTGTTCTTCTCACAAACCACACATGGATCCACCTAGTGTCATTGCATGTCTGCTCTTCTCATGAACCACAGCTAGAGTCATTGCACGTGTGTTCTTCTTACAAACCATATCATGAACCACACCCAGTGTCATTGCATGTGTGTTCTTCTCACAAACCACACATGGATCCACCGGTGTCATTGCATGTCTGCTCTTCTCATTAACCACGGCTAGAGTCATTGCATGTCTGTTCTTTTCACAGACCACATATCACCTGAGTCATTGCATGTGTGTTCTTCCCATGAACCACACATGGATCCACCAGTGTCATTGCATGTGTGTTCTTCTCACAAACCACACATGGATCCACCTAGTGTCATTTCATGTGTGTTCTTCCCATGAACCACACATGGATCCACCAGTGTCATTGCATGTCTGCTCTTTTCATGAACCACAACTAGAGTCGTTGGATTTGTGTTCTTCTCACAGACCACATATCACCAGTGTCATTGCATGTGTGTTCTTCCCAAAGACCACACATGGATCCACCAGTGTCATTGCATGTGTGTTCTTCTCACAAACCATATCTTGAACCACACACAGTGTCATTGCATGTGTGTTCTTCTCACGGACCACACATGGATATAGCAGTGTCATTGCATGTGTGTTCTTTTCACAAACCATATCATGAACCACACCCAGTGTCATTGCATGTGTGTTATTCTCATTAACCCCACATGGATCCGCCGGTGTCATTGCATGTCTTCTCTTTTCATGAACCACAGCTAGAGTCATTGCATGTGTGTTCTTCTCACAAACCACATATCACCGGTGTCATTGCATATGTGTTCTTCCCAAAGACCACACATGGATCCACTAGTGTCATTGCATGTGTGTTCTTCTCACAAACCACACATGGATCCACCCAGTGTCATTGCATATCTACTCTTCTCATGAACCACAGCTAGAGTCATCGCATGCGTAATCTTTTCATGAACCACAGCTAGAGTCATTGCATGTGTGTTCTTCTTACAAACCATATCATGAATCACACCCAGTGTCATTGCATGTGTGTTCTTCTCATAAACCACACATGGATCCACCGGTGTCATTGCATGTCTGCTCTTCTCGTTAACCACAGCTAGAGTCATTGCATGTCTGTTCTTTTCACAGACCACATATCACCTGAGTCATTGCATGTGTGTTCTTCCCATGAACCACACATGGATCCAGCAGTGTCATTGCATGTGTGTTCTTCTCACAAACCACACATGGATCCACCTAGTGTCATTTCATGTGTGTTCTTCCCATGAACCACACATGGATCCACCAGTGTCATTGCATGTCTGCTCTTTTCATGAACCACAGCTAGAGTCGTTGGATGTGTGTTCTTCTGACAGACCACATATCACCAGTGTCATTGCATGTGTGTTCTTCCCAAAGACCACACATGGATCCACTAGTGTCATTGCATGTGTGTTCTTCTCACAAACCATATCTTGAACCACACATAGTGTCATTGCATGTGTGTTCTTCTCACAGACCACACATGGATCCACCAGTGTCATTGCATGTGTGTTCTTCTCACAAACCATATCATGAACCACACCTAGTGTCATTGCATGTGTGTTCTTCTCATTAACCCCACATGGATCCGCCGGTGTCATTGCATGTCTTCTCTTTTCATGAACCACAGCTAGTGTCATTGCATGTGTGTTCTTCTCACAAACCACATATCACCGGTGTCATTGCATGTGTGTTCTTCCGATGAACCACACATGGATCCACCAGTGTCATTGCATTTGTGTTCTTCCCAAAAACCACACAAGGATCCACCTAGTGTCATTGCATGTCTGCTCTTCCCATGAACCACAGCTAGAGTCATCGCATGCGTGCTCTTTTCATGAACCACAGCTAGAGTCATTTCATGTGTGTTCTTCTTACAAACCATATCATGAACCACACCCAGTGTCATTGTATGTGTGTTCTTATCACAAACCACACATGGATCCGCCGGTGTCATTGCATGTCTGCTCTTCTCATTAACCACAGCTAGAGTCATTGCATGTCTATTCTTTTCAGAAACCAGATATCACCCAAGTCATTACCTATGTGTTCTTCCCATGAACCACACATGGATCCACTAGTGTCATTGCATGTGTGTTCTTCTCAGAAACGACACTTGGATCCATGCAGTGTCATTGCATGTGTGTTCTTCCCATGAACCACACATGGATCCACCAGTGTCATTGCATGTCTGCTCTTTTCATGAACCACAGCTAGAGTCATTGGATGTGTGTTCTTCTCACAGACCACATATAGCCAGTGTCATTGCATGTGTTTTCTTCCCAAAGACCACACATGGATCCACCAGTGTCATTGCATGTGTGTTCTTCCCATGAACCACACATGGATCCACTAGTGTCATTGCTTGTGTGTTATTCTCACAGACCACGTAAGGATCCACCAGTGTCATTGCATGTGTGTTCTTCTCGCAAACCATATCATGAACCACACCCAGTGTCATTGCATGTGTGTTCTTCTCATTAACCCCACATGGATCCACCGTTGTCACTTCATGCCTGCTCTTCTCATTAACCACAGCTAGAGTCATTGCATGTCTGTTCTTTTCACGAACCACATATCACCAGAGTCATTGCATGTGTGTTCTTCTCACAGACCACATATCACCTGTGTCATTGCATGTGTGTTCTTCCCATGAACCACACATGGATCCAGCTAGAGTCATTGCATGTGTGTTATTCTCAAAAACCACGTAAGGATCCACCGGTGTAATTGCATGTGTGTTCCTCTCATAGACCACACAAGGATCCACCGGTGGCATCGTAGGTCTGCTCTTTTCATGAACCACAGTTAGAGTCATCGCATGTCTACTCTTTTCATGAACCACAGCTAGAGTCATTGCATGTGTGTTCTTCTTGCAAACCATATCATGAACCACACCCAGTGTCATTGCATGTGTGTTCTTCTCACAAACCATACATGGATCCGCCGGTGTCATTGCATGTCTTCTCTTCTCATTAACCACAGCTAGAGTCATTGCATCTCTGTTCTTTTCACAAACCATATATCACCAGAGTCATTGCATGTGTGTTCTTCCCATGAACCACACATGGATCCACCAGTGTCATTGCATGTGTGTTCTTCTCACAAACCACACATGGATCCACCCAGTGTCATCGCATGTCTGCTCTTTTCATGAACCACAGCTAGAGTCATTGCATGTGTGTTCTTCTCACAGACCACATATCACCCATGTCATTGCATGTGTGTTGTTCCCACAGACCACACATGGATCCACCAGTGTCATTGCATGTGTGTTCTTCCCACAGACCATACATGGATCCACCAGTGTCATTGCATGTGTGTTCTTCCCACTGACCACACATGGATCCACCCAATGTCATTACATTTGTGTTCTTCCCATGAACCACAACTAGAGTCATTGCATGCGTGTTCTTCTCACAAACCATATCATGAACCACACCCAGTTTCATTGCATGTGTGTTCTTCTTTTTAACCCCACATGGATCCACCGGTGTCATTGCATGCCTGCTCTTCTCATTAACCACAGCTAGAGTCATTGCATGTGTGTTCTTCTCACAAACCACATATCACCAGAGTCATTGCATGTGTGTTCTTCGCACAGACCACACATGGATCCACTAGTGCCATCGCATGTCTGCTCTTTTAATGAACCACAGCTAGATTCATTGCATGTGTGTTCTTCTCACAAACCACATATCACCAGAGTCATTGCATGTGTGTTCTTCGCACAGACCACACATGGATCCACCAGTGCCATCGCATGTATGCTCTTTTCATGAACCACAGCTAGAGTCATTGCATGTGTGTTCTTCTCACAGACCACACATGGATCCACCAGTGCCATCGCATGTCTGCTCTTTTCATGAACCACGGCTAGAGTCATTGCATGTGTATTCTTCTCATAGACCACATATCACCTGTGTCATTGCATGTGTGTTCTTCCCACAGACCACACATGGATCCACCAGTGTCATTGCATGTGTGTTCTTCCCACAGACCACACATGGATCCACCTAGTGTCATTGCATGTGTGTTCTTCTCACAAACCACATATCACCGGTGTCATTGCATGTGTGTTCTTCCCATGAACCACACATGGATCCACCAGTCTCATTGCATGTGTGTTCTTCCCATGAACCACACATGGATCCACCAGTGTCATTGCATGTGTGTTATTCTCACAGACCACGTAAGGATCCACCAGTGTCATTGCATGTGTGTTCTTCTCACAAACCATATCATGAACCACACCCAGTGTAATTGGATGTGTGTTCTTCTCACAAACCACATATCACCAGTGTCATTGCATGTGTGTTCTTCCCACAGACCACACATGGATTCACCGGTGTCATTGCATGTGTGTTCTTCTCACAAACCACACATGGATCCACCAGTGCCATCACATGTCTGCTCTTTTCATGAACAACGGCTAGAGTCATTGCATGTGTGTTCTTCTCACAGACGACATATCACATGCGTCATTCCATGTGTGTTCTTCCCACAGACCACACATGGATCCACTAGTGTCATTGCATGTGTGTTCTTCCCACAGACCACACAAGGATCCACCCAGTGTCATTGCATGTGTGTTCTTCCCATGAACCACACATGGATCCACAAGTGTCATTGCATGTCTGCTCTTTTCATGAACCACAACCAGAGTCATTGTATGTGTGTTCTTCTCACAGACCACATATCACCAGTGTCATTGCATGTGTGTTCTTCCCAAAGACCACACATGGATCCACCAGTGTCATTGCATGTGTGTTCTTCCCATGAACCACACATGGATCCACTAGAGTCATTGCATGTGTGTTCTTTTCATGAACCACGGCTAGAGTCATTGCATGTGTGTTCTTCTCACAAACCACATATCACCGGTGTCATTGCATGTGTGTTCTACCAATGAACCACACATGGATCCACCAGTGTCATTGCATGTGTGTTCTTCCCACAGACCACACATGGATCCACCAGTGTCATTGCATGTGTGTTCTTCCCTTGAAACACACATGCATCCACCAGGGTCATTGTATGTCTGCTCTTCCCATGAACCACAGCTAGAGTCATCGCATACGTGCTCTTTTCATGAACCACATCTAGAGTCATTGCATGTGTGTTCTTATTACAAACCATAGCATGAACCACACCTAGTGTCATTGCATGTGTGTTCTTCTCACAAACCACACATGGATCCACCGGTGTCATTGCATGTGTTTTCTTCTCACAAACCACACATGGATCCACCCAGTGTCATTGCATGTGTGTTCTGCCCATGAACCACACATGGATCCACCAGTGTCTGCGCATGTCTGCTCTTTTCATGACCCACAGCTAGAGTCATTGGATGTGTATTCTTCTCACAGACCACATATCACCAGTGTCATTGCATGTGTGTTCTTCCCAAAGACCACACATGGATCCACCAATGTCATTGCATGTGTGTTCTTCTCACAAACCATATCATGAACCACACCCAGTGTCATTGCATGTGTGTTCTTCTCACAGACCACAGATGGATCCACTAATGTCATTGCATGTGCGTTCTTCTCACAAACCATATCATGAACCACACCCAGTGTCATTGCATGTGTGTTCTTCTCATTAACCCCACATGTATCCACCGGTGTCATTGCATGTCTGCTCTGTTCATTAACCACAGCTAGAGTCATTGCATGTCTGTTCTTTTCACAAACTACATATCACCAGAGTCATTGCATATGTGTTCTTCCCACAGACCACATATCACCTGTGTCATTGCATGTGTGTTCTTCCCATAGACCACACATGGATCCACCAGTATCATTGCATGTGTGTTCTTCCCACAGACCACACATGGATCCACCCAGTGTCATTGCGTGTGTGTTCTTCCCACAGACCACACATGGATCCACCAGAGTCATTGCATGTGTGTTCTTCCCATGGACCACACATGGATCCACTAGTGTCATTGCATGTCTGCTCTTTTCATGAACCACGGCTAGAGTCATTGCATGTCTGTTCTTCTCACAAACCATATATCACCGGTGTCATTCCATGTGTGTTCTCCCCATGAACCACACATGGATCCACCAGTGTCATTGCATGTGTGTTCTTCCCACAGACCACACATGGATCCACCAGTGTCATTGCATGTGTGTTCTTCCCTTAAACCACACATGGATCCACCAGGGTCATTGTATGTCTGCTCTTCCCATGAACCACTGCTAGAGTGATCGCATGCGTGCTCTTTTCATGAACCACAGCTAGAGTCATTGCATGTGTGTTCTTCTTAGAAACCATATCATGAACCACACCCAGTGTCATTGCATGTGTGTTCTTCTCACAAACCACACATGGATCCACCAGTGTCATTGCATGTCTGCTCTTCTCATTAACCACAGCTAGAGTCATTACATGTCTGTTCTTTTCACAAACCACATATCACTAGAGTCATTGCATGTGTGTTCTTCCCATGAACCACACATGGATCCACTAGTGTCATTGCATGTGTGTTCTTCTCACAAACCACACATGGATCCACCTAGTGTCATTGAATGTGTGTTCTTCCCATGAACCACACATGGATCCAATAGTGTCTGTGCATGTCTGCTCTTTTCATGAACCACGACTAGAGTCATTGGATGTGTGTTCTTCTCACAGACCACATATCACCTGTGTCATTGCATGTGTGTTCTTCCCAAAGACCACACATGGATCCACCAGTGTCATTGCATGTGTGTTCTTCCCACAGACCACACATGGATCCACCTAGTGTCATTGCATGTGTGTTCTTCTCACAAACCACATATCACCGGTGTCATTGCATGTGTGTTCTTCCCAGGAACCACACATGGATCCACCAGTCTCATTGCATGTGTGTTCTTCCCATGAACCACACATGGATCCACCAGTGTCATTGCATGTGTGTTATTCTCAAAGACCACGTAAGGATCCACCAGTGTCTTTGCATGTGTGTTCTTCTCACAAACCATATCATGAACCACACCCAGTGTAATTGGATGTGTGTTCTTCTCACAAACCACATATCACCAGTGTCATTGCATGTGTGTTCTTCCCACAGACCACACATAGATTCACCGGTGTCATTGCATGTGTGCTCTTCTCACAAACCACACATGGATCCACCAGTGCCATCACATGTCTGCTCTTTTCATGAACAACGGCTAGAGTCATTGCATGTGTGTTCTTCTCACAGACCACATATCACCTGCGTCATTCCATGTGTGTTCTTCCCACAGACCACACATGGATCCACTAGTGTCATTGCATGTGTGTTCTTCCCACAGACCACACAAGGATCCACCCAGTGTCATTGCATGTGTGTTCTTCCCATGAACCACACATGGATCCACCAGTGTCATTGCATGTCTGCTCTTTTCATGAACCACAACCAGAGTCATTGTATGTGTGTTCTTCTCACAGACCACATATCACCAGTGTCATTGCATGTGTGTTCTTCCCAAAGACCACACATGGATCCACCAGTGTCATTGCATGTGTGTTCTTCCCATGAACCACACATGGATCCACTAGAGTCATTGCATGTGTGTTCTTTTCATGAACCACGGCTAGAGTCATTGCATGTGTGTTCTTCTCACAAACCACATATCACCGGTGTCATTGCATGTGTGTTCTACCAATGAACCACACATGGATCCACCAGTGTCATTGCATGTGTGTTCTTCCCACAGACCACACATGGATCCACCAGTGTCATTGCATGTGTGTTCTTCCCTTGAAACACACATGCATCCACCTGTCATTGTATATGTGCTCTTCCCATGAACCACAGCTAGAGTCATCGCATACGTGCTCTTTTCATGAACCACATCTAGAGTCATTGCATGTGTGTTCTTCTTACAAACCATAGCATGAACCACACCTAGTGTCATTGCATGTGTGTTCTTCTCACAAACCACACATGGATCCACCGGTGTCATTGCATGTGTTTTCTTCTCACAAACCACACATGGATCGACCCAGTGTCATTGCATGTGTGTTCTGCCCATGAACCACACATGGATCCACCAGTGTCTGCGCATGTCTGCTCTTTTCATGACCCACAGCTAGAGTCATTGGATGTGTATTCTTCTCACAGACCACATATCACCAGTGTCATTGCATGTGTGTTCTTCCCAAAGACCACACATGGATCCACCAATGTCATTGCATGTGTGTTCTTCTCACAAACCATATCATGAACCACACCCAGTGTCATTGCATGTGTGTTCTTCTCACAGACCACAGATGGATCCACTAATGTCATTGCATGTGCGTTCTTCTCACAAACCATATCATGAACCACACCCAGTGTCATTGCATGTGTGTTCTTCTCATTAACCCCACATGGATCCACCGGTGTCATTGCATGTCTGGTCTGTTCATTAACCACAGCTAGAGTCATTGCATGTCTGTTCTTTTCACAAACTACATATCACCAGAGTCATTGCATGTGTGTTCTTCCCACAGACCACATATCACCTGTGTCATTGCATGTGTGTTCTTCCCATAGACCACACATGGATCCACCAGTGTCATTGCATGTGTGTTCTTCCCACAGACCACACATGGATCCACCCAGTGTCATTGCGTGTGTGTTCTTCCCACAGACCACACATGGATCCACCAGAGTCATTGCATGTGTGTTCTTCCCATGGACCACACATGGATCCACTAGTGTCATTGCATGTCTGCTCTTTTCATGAACCACGGCTAGAGTCATTGCATGTCTGTTCTTCTCACAAACCATATATCACCGGTGTCATTCCATGTGTGTTCTCCCCATGAACCACACATGGATCCACCAGTGTCATTGCATGTGTGTTCTTCCCACAGACCACACATGGATCCACCAGTGTCATTGCATGTGTGTTCTTCCCTTGAACCACACATGGATCCACCAGGGTCATTGTATGTCTGCTCTTCCCATGAACCACTGCTAGAGTGATCGCATGCGTGCTCTTTTCATGAACCACAGCTAGAGTCATTGCATGTGTGTTCTTCTTAGAAACCATATCATGAACCACACCCAGTGTCATTGCATGTGTGTTCTTCTCACAAACCACACATGGATCCACCAGTGTCATTGCATGTCTGCTCTTCTCATTAACCACAGCTAGAGTCATTACATGTCTGTTCTTTTCACAAACCACATATCACTAGAGTCATTGCATGTGTGTTCTTCCCATGAACCACACATGGATCCACTAGTGTCATTGCATGTGTGTTCTTCTCACAAACCACACATGGATCCACCTAGTGTCATTGAATGTGTGTTCTTCCCATGAACCACACATGGATCCAATAGTGTCTGTGCATGTCTGCTCTTTTCATGAACCACGGCTAGAGTCATTGGATGTGTGTTCTTCTCACAGACCACATATCACCTGTGTCATTGCATGTGTGTTCTTCCCAAAGACCACACATGGACCCACCAGTGTCATTGCATGTGTGTTCTTCTCGCAAACCATATCATGAACCACACCCAGTGTCATTGCATGTGTGTTCTTCTCACAGACCACACATCGATCCACTAGTGTCATTGCATGTGTGTTCTTCTCACAAACCATATCATGAACCACACCTAGTGTCATTGCATGTGTGTTCTTCTCATTAACCCCACATGGATCCACCAGTGTCATTGCATGTCTGCTCTTTTCATTAACCACAGCTAGAGTCATTGCATGTCTGTTCTTTTCACAAACCACATATCACCAGAGCCATTGCACGTGTGTTCTTCCCACAGACCACATATCACCTGTGTCATTGCATGTGTGTTCTTCCCACAGACCACACATGGATCCACCAGTGTCATTGCATGTGTGTTCTTCCCACAGACCACACATGGATCCACCCAGTGTCGTTGCATGTGTGTTCTTCCCACAGACCACACATGGATCCACCAGAATCATTGCATGTATGTTCTTCCCATGAACCACACATGGATCCACCAGTGTCATTGCATGTCTGCTCTTTTCATGAACCACGGCTAGAGTCATTGCATGTGTGTTCTTCTCACAAACCACATATCACCGGTGTCATTGCATGTGTGTTCTCCCCATGAACCACACATGGATCCACTAGTGTCATTGCATGTGTGTTCTTCCCATAGACCACACATGGATCCACTAGTGTCATTTCATGTGTGTTCTTCCCTTGAACCACACATGGATCCACCAGGGTCATTGTATGTATGCTCTTCCCATGAACCACAACTAGACTCATCGCATGCGTGCTCTTTTCATGAATCACAGCTAGAGTCATTGCATATGTGTTCTTACAAACCATATCATGAACCACACCCAGTGTCATTGCATGTGTGTTCTTCTCACAAACCACACATGGATCCACCGGTGTCATTGCATGTCTGCTCTTCTCATTAACCACACCTAGAGTCATTGCATGTATGTTCTTTTCACAAACCACATATCACCAGAGTCATTGCATGTGTGTTCTTCCCATGAACCACACATGGATCCACCAGTGTCATTGCATGTGTGTTCTTCTCACAAACAACACATGGATCCACCCAGTGTCATTGCATGTGTGTTCTTCCCATGAACCACACATGGATCCACCAGTGTCTGTGCATGTCTGCTCTTTTCATGAACCACAGTTAGAGTCATTGGATGTCTGTTCTTCTCACAGACCACATATCCACCAGTGTCATTGCATGTGTGTTCTTCTCACAAACCATATCATGAACCACACCCAGTGTCATTGCATCTGTGTTCTTCTCATTAACCCCACATGGATTCACTGGTGTCATTGCATGTCTGCTCTTTTCATTAACCAAAGTAGAGTGATTGCATGTCTATTCTTTTCACAAACCACATATCACCAGAGTCATTGCATGTGTGTTCTTCCCATAGACCACACATGGATCCACCAGTGTCATCGCATGTCTGCTCTTTTCATGAACCATAGCTAGTGTCATTGCATGTGTGTTCTTCTCACAAACCACATATCCACCAGTGTCATTTCATGTGTGTTCTTCCCATGAACCACACATGGATCCACCAGTGTCATTGCATGTGTTATTCTCACAAACCACGTAAGGATCCACCGGTGTAATTGCATGTGTGTTCCTCTCATAGACCACACAAGGATCCAACGGTGGCATCGCATGTCTGCTATTTTCATGAACCACAGTTAGAGTCATCGCATGTATGCTCTTTTCATGAACCACAACTAGAGTCATTGCATGTGTGTTCTTCTTACAAACTATATCATTAACCACAGCCAGAGTCATTGCATGTTTGTTCTTCTCGTTAACCACACATGGATCCACCAGTGTCATTGCATGTGTGCTCTTCTCATTAACCACATCTAGAGTCATTGCATGTCTGTTCTTCCCATAAACCACATATCACCAAAGTCATTGCATGTGTGTTCTTCCCACAAACCACATATCACCGGTGTCATTGCATGTCTGCTCTTCTCATTAACCACAGCTAGATCCACCCATGTCATTGGATGCATGTTCTTTTCATAAACCGCATATGGATACTAATTGACCTTACGAGAGCCCTAACCTTAGCGTTAGACCGAGTCTTCTAGAAGGCACGCCCTAACACAGTTGTTCTGCTTGTCGATTGTTACATACCGTCCGATCGGGGTGCTTGGACGATTGGGATGGTTTTCGTGAGATCGATCCGCGAGTAGTCTGTTCTGCGGCATGATTGGCCATGCTTGCTCTTGACAAACTGGGAACACCGGGGGCTCCCCTGTTGCGAGTGTCACGACTCACGAGTTGAGCGGGCCATATCCCAGTGTCACGTCCCCATTACTTCTCTTCCTCCCCGTACTTCTCTTCCTTCCCCTCGAAGCCACATTCCCCACTTCACTCCCATCCTGCCGTAGACGCAAGCCGACGGCTCCGCCATCCCAATCCCCTCTCTGGTAGCCACCCCCCTCCCCTCTCGCCATGGGTTCAAGGGGAGACGACGAGGAAACGCGTCGTGATGACAGGGACGGTGATTTCGATGTGAGTCGTGTCATCTCTATCTCTATCATCCATGGCCAGTTATCTATTTTTTGAGCCAGATCTACTCCGTTTACTCATGCGCATATGATGTGTTAGGCCAACCAGACGCTGTATGACGCCGACTATCACGGTTTAGCGGATGAAGATAGTCCTCTGCTATGTAAACATGGATATGTGCCTGCTAAATTTGTAGCGTTCGAAGGACGAAACGCAGGAAGGAGGTTTCTATGGTGTCAAGGACATCGTGCAATGATGTGAGGCGGAAGTTGCGGTGTTGTCAAATGGGTAGATCCAGAGTGGCCCAAATCGATGCAGAAAACGCTGGACAAACTATGGGAAATGACTGTTGAGTTGAAAGAATCCGCATTCAGCTCACTTCTTGACAGTGTTGAGATGAAGCTATGGGAACCAATTGACACGACCAAGCATAAGCGAGATCTCATGGGGGTGGAAGACAAGGTTAGCAAAGTCGATAAGAAGAGGGACGCGGCGTTGGCCCTGAAGGCTAAAGCAGAGCAAGAACTGACTCAAGCAAGGAAGTATCTTCACTAGGCTAAAGTCCTGCAGTTCACAACTACGAGTATTGACAAGTGCATGAGGAAAGATGCAGAGAAACAATTGAAGCTGTGCAAGGAAGATGCTAAAAGGAAGGAGCAGATGAGTCGATCCTTGCTCTCGCAGGAAGATGCACATAGGGCTAAGATTAGGAAGATCAAGGAGATGTGTGTTAACTAGTTCTATTTAGCTTAAGCCTCGTGCCCTTTTCTTGGGTCCCGTAGGCCCCGAGTACTTGATATCCGTTCCTTGACTATCGCACTATCCGCATGTGGGACCATAACCCCTTAGCTAGAGATTGATTAATTTCTTATTTCTTGGGTCCACAAACTAGTTTGGGGCTTTATTACTATCATGTACTTAGGCCATGCTTTACTGCTTTATTTGCAATTGTGCGTGGAGCACCTGTACTATTTTGGAACGTGGAATGTTTTCGTGGTATCGACAAGCCCAGTCACACTTTTGGCTTCCTAGTGGATCCATCTCAGAGCCGGCCAACTTTGTTGCGGGCAGCTAAGTGTGGCGGCCCCCTGAAATATTTGATGAATCTTGTGATTGCTTTGTCATGAAAGCCTCGTTGTGTTTTTATTTGGTTTTTCCGAGGTTGATCGTGCGTGTGTTTCTATTTGTGTACCCTTGCAGGGTAAATCTTTTTGAAAGCCAGGTCCATGGTTATGGATGACTTGGAGCACAGTATCTCGATCGTAGATAAACATAACTAAAGTAGTGCTATAAATTTGACTTTGACATATCTAGTAATCAGTTTCACTACAACGGAATGAGTAAATAAAAGTGCCAACAACTGTTGGAGTTGGAATGTCTGATGCTAATTGTATCTGACTAGTAAGTATTGCAACTACAATTGAGTGGTTAACTACTGCCCACTGCTTATGATATCGGGATGACTCATGCTATATATATCTGACTAGTAATTGCTGCAACTATAATGGAATGAATAAAACTACCAACTGTGTGAGTTTCTCAGTTTGACTTCCTCGTTTGGTCTCGAGGGAGAATACAAGGATGGGTATGATTGGTGTTAGTATCAGGTTGGATCCGAATAAGTCTTTCTTACCCCTCTCTAATAGCTATCAGTTATATCGAGTCTCTATAGGTTGTATAGTGCATGCTTTGCTGCCGCTTCAGTCCATCGTACCTACGTAGGCGAGAGCCGTCGAATTCTAGAATCACTGTGTACTGGCCTCAGTGCTGACCGCTCTATTTTTCCTTTGCCCTTTCTCGGCACCCCTTTTGTTTTAGCAGGTTGGAGATTGACGTTGTTAGCAGGGTTACCCTTCCGGCTTGGCCTGGGCAGGGTTATGGACGCCATTGGTTATTCTCCAGGGCTCTTAGCCCCATTTGTATTTTATCCGTACTCGGATGTTGTATCGTTTTCAGGGTGATTTGGATCTTTGTACTGTATATCTATATTCTTGACTCGATGAGTCGTTGTTGTATATGTATGTTCTGTGGGTTCCATCATGGACTATTGTGTAATGATATTACTTCGTTTTCCACCCGCACGCAAGTGCCTGGTGGGCATCTTTGAATCGTTTCTATGTAGGTTTGGCGGAGATCACTAAAACTTGCATAGGGTCGATTCAAGGGTGTTACAATTGCCATGCATGGCCTAGGAAAAAACATGACGTACCATAAGGAGTTATGCCTTAGAGGCAAATAATAAAGTGTAGTATTTGATTTATCTCCTATATGTTCATAATATGTTTCATACTGTGCTATAACTGTGTTAATATGAAACGTTAATACACGTGTGGTATGTAAACAAACCGTGTCTCTAGTTACCTCTAGCGAACTAGTTCATTGGTCATGAGGATGGTTTGGGTTTCACGATCATGGGCATTTGTGCCAATTGACAATGGGGTCATGTTATTAGTTGAATAACATGATGTACAAAAATCCAACCGTTATATCATGAATGAGATCTAGTTACAAAGTTCACCATTGATGATAAAACACAGAGAACCTCGCAACCTGATCCTTTGACTGTGAGGTAATGCAAATCACCATTCCGGAGGAAGCTTAGATGGTTATGAAGAATCATCTCGTAATAGGGTGATCAAAAAGGTGCCACTCAGGTGTTCCAAAGGGATGCGTAGAGGAGTAAAGATCAAGACCAGTATTTGTCTAATCCATGTAACGGATAGATACATGTGGCCATCTCGGTGACGTTGCATTAATGAAGCTTGAAAGCATGTGACTTGGTCAAAAAATGCAACGACATGAGAACAAGTAAACAAGTTCATTGTTAATGACACCGAACTAAGATATGGGGATACCGAAGATCAAGTCTCGAATGAATTAGGTATCAGATGACAAAGGGAACAGGAAATGACTATCTCACGGTTCGAGCGATTGTATTCGTGAAACGCACGGGGGTCACATGGCCATCCAGGTCCCTCTATTGATCATTGATGTGAGAGTAGTCTCGATCATGTCCGGAGTGTTTCCGAACTGAAGGATGTCACGCTTAAGGGTAGGGACGCTTAGGGTAGATGAGGTATCGTAGGAGAAATATAGAAAGAGAAACCAGAATAGTTCCGGGTAACATCCGATGAAGATCGGAAGGGGTCCGGAAGGTGTTCCAGGGTGAAGGAATAATATAATATGTGCATTTGAATGTTAATAGGAGAATTAATATTAAATATATATTTTATTTTATTATTAAAGGCTTCATAATGCTAATGGGCCTCATCCGAAGGGAGGCCCAATAGGGCATGGCGCCTAGGGAGAGGGGGCCAGCCGACCGGGGTTTGGTGGGCCGCCACAATGGGGCCCACCTAGGGCCGGCGGCTACCCCTAGGTGGCCGGCGGGTGTGGGGCTTAGTCACACACCGCTTGGCCCATAGGTGGTGCGCCCCCCTTCCCACTATATATAGGGGTCTCCCCTCCCCCTTTGGAATCATCCCATTCCCTCTCATTCTCTCTCTCATCCATTGAGGACTTCTCCGTAATATTGGAGAGGACGTCGTGGGTGAGTTCTCCACATTCACACCACCATCATGTGATCAGCGATCCGGCATCTACTTCTTCTGCTGCTCGGCTGGATCGGAGTCCGGTTGACGTCTCCTACACCGGACGTGTGATGAACTTCGGAGGCACCATACTTGGGGTACTGCTCGTCTTCATCAATATACACCTTCCTGAGTAAGCCGTGCCTCGGTCTTCAAAGGTATGAATACCGCCTCTGTCCTCCGTTACTTATGTCTACATAGTATAGATCCTAGTATTGGTGTTCGACTAGATAGAAATTTTTTGTTTTCTGCTACGAAACCCTTCAGTGGTATTAGAGCAGGTCTATGGGTAGACATGTCATACGGATAGAACACATAGGAATATGTGGGCATTGATTCTCTAGTTGCTACCCTCTTTTAATGTTCTTGTTCATATCGTGACATTGTTTGATGAAGCGGCCCCCAACCGACCTCACATGGTGATTCACGAGACTGATCAATGAATCAAAGTGGCTTAGGGGGGTGTCTGTCTCTCTCTGCAGTAGTTGATATGGCATCGACATTGGAGGGCCCTGAACAGGGAAGAAGAACGACAATCACTAAATCCATGTTGTGGCTCCACGTTTGTAGGTGGGAAGGGGTTCTATCGCGAAAGCCCTAATGCCGCGTAAAACTTGCAATAGACAATATAGCAGCATCTATTTTTATTAATGCACAAGGGCATGTGTTGAGACATGGTAATGACAAGTTTATAAAACTTTCATTGAAGCTATTGATGATGATCAAGATGCTTTGACCATGTGACAACACTTTACTTTTTAAGTATTACTTATTGTGCTGGTATAATCATATATTCGATGGTAGGATAATAAGATAATCCCTCACAGTATTCCAGTTATCGTATTCCCCTTGTGTGTGCACCACCAAGAAAGTTCTTTGTTATGAGGCCAGCCGTGATGATCGGGGGTCAGACATATCTACGTTCGTATATAGTGGGTGTAAGCCATGTTGCACTGTGAATAAACACAAGTTATAACTAGCGAGCCTAGCATGTTACAGAGACATGGCCTCGAAATACAGGATACCGAAAGGTCGAGCATGAATCACATAGTTGATGTGATCGACATTAGGGAATGTCCACCTTTGATACTACACTGATGGTCGTGATGATCGGGGGAGGTGTAGGGGATTGGGATCATGTGATCACTAAACGAGTGGAGTGATGTTGGTTTGAGTGGGAGTTCTTTTGTTTTAAGTTCGATAACATAATTAAAACTTGAACTCGTTATTATGAACATGGTCTAAACACTTTGCAAATCCATTGTAGATGTCTCGCCCACCCACCTTCAACCTTAGCACTTTCCTCAAGAAGGACAAGCTGAAAACTGATGGAACCAACTTCACCGCATGGTTTAGCAATCTTAGGATCCTCCTAGTCCCCTACAAGTTGACTTATGTCATCGAGGCTGAGCTTCTGGCTAACCCTGCAGATTCCGCCTCCCAGGACGAAAAGAATGTCTAGCAGTCCAAGGCGGACGATTTCTCCCTCATCCAAATGGGAATGCTCTATGCCATGGAGCCGGAGATTCAAAAGCGTTTTGAGAAGATGAATGCTTTTGAGATCATTGAGGATCTCAAGGCTGTATTTTCTCCACAGGCCCATGTAGAGAGGTATGATGCTTCCGAGCTCTTCTTCTCTACTAAAATGGAAGAGCATAGCAATATTAGTGAGCACGTGGTCAAAATGTCTGGCTATGTTAAGCATTTGAATGCCCTGGATTGCAAAATCCCGGAGGAGCTTGCAATTGATAGGGTGCTGCACTCGCTACCCCCTAGCTATAAGAGCTTTGTGATGAACTACAACATGCAAGGGATGACTAATACCCTTGCTGAGGTGTTCGCCATGCTCAAAACTGCTGAGGTTGAAATTAAGAAGGAGCACACAGTGTTGATGGTCAATAAGACTACCAATTTTAAGAAGCCGGGGCAAAAGGGAAAAGGCAAGGGAAATAAGTCCAAGAAGGATGGAAAGTTCGTTGCCAGTATATCAAAGACTGCCAAGCCTGGCCCTAAGCTCGGCACTATGTGCTACTACTTCAAAGGGGATGGGCACTGGAAATGCAACTGCCCCAAGTACCTTGAAGACAAGCGAGCCGGCATGATAGCCGCCACGGACAAAGGTATATGTGATATACATGTTATTGATGTGTTCCTTACAACCGCCAGGAGTAACACCTGGGTATTTGATACCGGTTATGTTGCTCACATTTGTATCTCTCAGCAGGATCTGCAGAGTAGGAGGCGCCTGAGGAAGGACGAGGTGATGAAGCGCGTCGGCAATGGTTCGAGAGTCGAAGTGATGGCCATCGACACCCTGCATCTCCGTCTACCGTCAGGATTAATTTTGGTTTTGAATAAATGCTACTATGTACCCGCATTGAGTATGAATATTGTGAGTGGGTCTTGCTTGTTGCAAGATCGTTATTCGTTTAAATCAGGAACAAATGGTTGTTCAATTTATATGAATGATATTTTCTATGTTCATGCCCCTGTGTGATGGTTTGTTCTTACTTGATCTTGATTGTGATACACACATCCATAGTGTTGATGCTAAACGTTGTAAGCATAATGATGATAATTCCATGTTTATGTGGCATTGTCCTCTTGGTCACATTGGCATAAAACACATGAACAAGCTTCATTTAGAAGGGCTTCTTGGATCATTGGATTTCGAATCCCTTGATACATGTGAGCCCTGCCTCATGGGCAAGATGACTAGGACACCATTCTCCGAGACAATGGAGAGAGTTGTAGACCTACTGGGAGTCATACATACAGATGTATGTGGACCAATGAGTGCAATGGTTATCGTTAACCTTTACTGACGACTTAAGCAGATATGGATATATCTACTTAATGAAGCACAAGTCTGAAACCTTTGTAAAGTTCAAGGAATTTTAGAAATAAGTAGAGAATCAATGATGATGATGATCAAAACAACAACATCGAGACTCCTGAGGTTCGCAGGTCTACAAGAATTCATGCCACTCCTGATTGGTATAGTAACCTTGTGACGTCTGTCATCCTAGATGAACAGGAAGAACCTGCAAACTACAAAGAAGCTATGGATAGTGCTGACTCCGTGAAATGGATAGAAGCCATGAAATCCTAAATAGGATCCATGTATGAGAACCAAGTTTGGACCTTGGTAGATCGTCCAGAAGGCCGCAGGGCCGTGGAAAATAATTGGATTTTTAAGAAAAAGACATACGCGAATGGTATTATGACCGTTCACAAAGCTCGACTTGTCGCAAAGGGGTTTCCAAAAATTCAAGGAGTTGATTACGACGAGACTTATTCTCCCGTAGTGATGCTTAAGGCTGTCCGGATTTTAATAGCAATTGCTGCATATTTCGACTATGAAATTTGGAAGATGGATGTCAAGACCGCATTCCTCAATGGTCACATTGATGAAGAGTTGTATATGATGCAACCGGAAGGTTTTCTTGATCCTAAGGATGCTGGAAAGGTATGCAAGCTTCAGGGGTCCATTTATGGGTTGAAGCAAGCATCTCGGAGCTGGAACCAATGTTTTGATCAAGTGATCAAGATTTTTGGATTTGTCCAAAATCAACAAGAGTTCTGTGTTTACAAGAAAGCGAATGGGAGCTCAGTTGTTTTCTTAGTAGTATATGTGGATGACATATTACTCATGGGAAACGATGTGGATCTTATGAGAAGCGTGAAAGCAAATTTGAGTAATAAATTTTCCATGAAGGATCTAGGCGAAGCTGCATACATATTAGGAATCAAGATCTATAGAGATAGATCAAGGCGACTAATTGCATTAAGTCAGAGTACTTACATCGAAAAGATTTTGAAGAGGTTCAAAATGGACAATACCAAAAGGGGCTTTGTACCAATGATGAATAATTGCAAAATGAGTATGACTCAATGTTCGGTAACGGATGATGATAGAGAAAAGATGTCTTACATCCCCTATTCCTCAGCCATAGGATCTATCATGTATGCAATGTTAAGTACGTGACCTGATGTGGCATTGGATCTTAGTTTGACGAGTCGATACCAATGTAATCTAGGACCAGATCACTAGAGAACTGTGAAGAATATCCTAAAGTATCTAAAAAGAACAAAGGATATGTTCCTAATCTATGGAGGAAGTGATGAAGCTCTAAACGTAATGGGTTACGTGGATGCGAGCTAGAACTCAGATCATGATGACTCAAAGTCTCAAACAGGATTTGTGTTCGTAGTGAATGGTGGGGCGGTAAGCTGGAAGAGTAAGAAGCAACCAGTGGTGGCGCAATCTTCAATGGAGTCTGAATACATTGTTGCGGGTGATGCAGCGAATGAAGCTATATGGCTAAGGAATTTCATCATCGAACTAGGAGTTTTTCCAAATGCGCAAGACCTCATGAAGATCTATTGTGATAACACGGGAGCTATTGCAAACATAAAAAACCAAGGACTCATTCCACAGCCAAACACATCAAGCTTAGGTTTCACGTCATCCGGCAGAATGTTGACAAAGGTGAAGTCAAGATTTGCAAAGTAGATATGGAACTAAATATGCCAGATCCTTTGACCAAAGCTCTGCATCAAGAATAGCACGAACAACACCGAGATTCCATTAGTGTTAGGTTCCTGCCTATTGTAAACTAGTTTTATTTGTATGCTAGTGCAAGTTTGAGACTAAAGGAGTTATGCCCTAGAGGAAAATAATAAAGTGTATTATTTTATCTATCTCCTATATGTTCATAATACGTTTCATATTGTGTTATAACTGTGTTAATACAAAACGTTAATACACGTGTGGTATGTAAACAAACCGTGTCTCTAGTTACCTCTAGCGAACTAGTTCATTAGTCATGAGGATGGTCTGGGTTTCAAGATCATGGGCATTTATGCCAATTGACAATGGGGTCATGTTAATCTAAAAAAAAGACAATGGGGTCATGTTATTAGTTGAATAACATGATAGACAAACATCCGACCGTTATATCTTGAATGAGATCTAGTTACAAAGTTCACCATTGATGATAAAACACAGAGAACATCGCACCATGATCCTTTGACTGCGAGGTAATGCAAATCACCATTCCGGAGGAAGCTTAGATGGATATCAAGAATCATCTCGTAACAGGGTGATCAAAAAGGTGCCACTCAGGTTTTCCAAAGGGATGCATAGAGGAGTACATATCAAGACCAGGATTTGTCTAATCCATGTAACGGATATATACATGTGGCCATCTCGGTGACGTTGCATTAATGAAGCTTGCAAGCATGTGACTTGGTCACGGAATGCAACGACATGAGAACGAGTAAACAAGTTCATTGGTAATGAGACCAAACTAAGGTATGAGGATACTGAAGATCAAGTCTCGAATGAATTAGGTATCATATGACAAAGGGCACGGGAAACGACTATTTCACGGTTCGAGCGATTATATTCGTGAAACGCACGGGGGTCACATGGCCATCCAGGTCCCTATGTTGATAATTGATGTGAGAGTTGAAGGGAATATGTCCGAGAGGCAATAATAAAGTGGTTATTATCTTATTCCATGTTTATGATAAATGTTTATTTTGCATGCTATAATTGTATTAATTGGAAACGTTGATACATGTGTGTTTAATAAACAAAATACAAAGTTCCTAGTAATGCCTCTCATATAAACTAGCTCGTTGATTAACAAGATGATCAAGGTTTCCTGATCATGGACATTGGATGTTGTTAATAATGAGGTCACAACATTGGTGGAATGATGTGATGAACATTCATCCAAAGTATATCATTATGATAAAAGTCATTATGTTTCTATTGCTATAACATCATATGAAGTAATCTTAGTCCTTAGACCATGAGATCATGTTAATTGCTAACACCAGAAGAGTATCTTGATAACACCAAACGTCACACCGTAACAGGGTGACTACAAAGGTGGGTTCAGTACTACGAAGGTCTTATGTTGAGGCTCATGGATCAAGAGTGGAATTTGTCAATCCCGATGACGGATAGATATACTCTGGGCCCTCTCGGTGATATCACATAAAGATAGCTTGCAAGCAAGTGATGTGATCACTAGAATGTTATATCACGGGAACAAGAAAAGAGTGCATGTCGGTAACGAGATCAAACTAGGTATTTGGATACCGATGATCGAATCTTGGACATGTATTATGTCATGAGACAAAGGGATTTAGTTACTAGCGTTAAAGGTTCTCACGATCACAGAAGTCATCGTTGAATGTGTAGGAGTCAGTATGGATCTCCAGGTCCCGCTTCTAATTATTGATTTGAGAGGGGTCTCGATCATGTCTGCATTATTCGCGAATCGTAGGGTGACACACTGAAGGTATACCGACACCACTTGGAGCAAATATGTTTCAGATAAAGATTTAAGAAAGCGCTGGAATTATTTCAATAGACACCGAAACTGTTTCAGGTGAAATTGCTGAATTTGGTTCTGCATGTAATATTGAAATGTTGAAGGGGGTTTTATGTGAATGTTTGTTAATTAAAGTAATTAACAAAATTCTGAATAAAATTAATAAAAGAATTTTATTAAATGAGAGAGCATTAAATTTTGGAGAAATTTAATGCATTTAAAGTGGAGACTTTAAAAGAGAATGTGAAGGGGCATTTTAATGTGGAGGGGGTTACCAGCACATGAATGGGGGAGGTGAAGGGACACCCTCCCCTCCTCCTATAAAAGGCCCCCCCTCTCACTCCTTCTTCCTCACACCTCCTCGTGAAGGATCTCTCTCCCCCTCTAGTATTATTCCTCCATGGAGCGATGGATGGAGGTTGTCGGGGTACCGGATGTGTGTGCGATCACGGATGCCGCTGTGATCTTGGACTTCAGCTGGATCTGATGGACGTGCTGGAGCTGGACCTGCTGGACTTCATCACGATATTGAGATCGGCAAGTGTACGACTACATCATCCACGAGTTCCATCTTGTTAACAAATCTTTGTTGTCTTTGAGGGTAAGTTCTCTATGGATGTATATCCACCCGTTGCTCTGTATCTTGTAGATAGATCTTGGCGTATCGTTCTCATCGTAGGAAATTTTTTGTTTTCTATGTTGCGAACCCAACAAGAGTAGTCTCGATCATGTCCGGAGTGTTTCCAAACCGAAGGATGTCACGCTTAAGGGTAGCGACGCTTAGGGTAGATGAGGTATCATAGGAGAAATAGAGAAAGAGAAACTGGAATAGTTCCGGGTAACATTTGATGAAGATCGGAAGGGGTGCGGAAGGTGTTCTGGAGTGAAGGAATAATATAAAATGTGTATTTGAAAGTTAATTGGAGAATTAATATTAAATATATATTTTATTTTATTATTAAAGGCTTCATAATGCTAATGGGCCTCATTCAAAGGGAGGCCCAATAGGGCATGGCGCCTAGGGAGAGGGGGCCAGCCTACCTGGGCTTGGTGGGCGCCCTAGTGGGGCCAACCTAGGGCCAGCGGCTGCCCTAGATGGCCGGCGGGTATGGGGATTAGTCCCACACCGCCTGGCCCCTAGGTGGTGCACCCCCCTTCCCACTATATATAGGGGTCTCCCCTCCCCCTTTGGAATCATCCCATTCCCTCTCATTCTCTCTCTCTCATCCATTGAGGACTTCTCCGTAATATTGGAGAGGACCTCGTGGGTGAGTTCTCCAGCTTCACACCACCGTCATGTGATCAGCGATCCGACATCTACTTCTTCTACTGCTCGGCTGGATCGGAGTCCGATTGACGTCTCCTACACCGGACGTGTGAAGAACTTCGGAGGCACCACACTTGGGGTGCTCCCCGTCTTCATCAATATATGCCTTCCTACGTAAGGCATGCCTTGGTCTTCAAAGGTATGAATACCGCCTCTATCCTCTGTTACTTATGCCTACGTGGTATAGATCCTAATATTAGTGTTCGAGTAGATAGAAATTTTTTGTTTTTCTGTTACAGAACCCTTCAGAACCATGCGCGTGTCGTGGTGCACGGTGCAGTAGCATACGCGGCGCGGTGTACGGTGGTGCCATGAAACGGGGATTATTCATTTGCGTCCCGAAAGTTCATGGGCGAGCGCATGGCGGTACCCAAGTTTCCTGTAATTCCGTGTTTTGTAAAGTTGGGCTGCCAACTACTCAGAGGGGCCATTTCGAGGCAAAGTCATCTCCCCCTGCCAAATACAAACATTCCGTTAACCTTCCCCGTGAAGTAGACAGTCAGGACCCACATGTCGGTCATTTGTCCGTGATGCGAGCGCCAACACGGAAACCTCTTAGGCAAATCGAGGAACTAAGTGGATTGGATGCGTTGACCCATTTCACAAATCCATTCCCTCATTCCCCCTAGCACCGGCGGAGTCGAAATCCACCCTCCAAGCATGACGATCCCTTCGGACATTTGACTTCTGGCGCCAAGTTGCTGCGCCTAGTCGCTGATCCCGAGCTCCAATGGCGCATGCCGTAGCCGCCGTTGCGAGGCTCTAGCCCGCCACCGCCAACGACGAGCCGAGCAGCTCGGGGGATGGTAGATCCTACTACCAAGGAAGAAGTTCTGGCTACATGCGGGTGAGCTACCCTTCTCTTTGTTATTCGCATTAATTATAACTGCTAGCTGGCTACTGGACCTACCATTGTTTGTTAGCCCAACACTAACAAACATATTTTGTCCACAATTTTTTGTCAAGTGGGATCTCCGCGGACCACCCTTACCTGGTTACCGTAGTCCTCTTCAGGTACGACTCTAAATCAGCAAGGGTGAAGGGCAAGTGGTATGGACACCATTGTATCACGACGGAGGAAGCGCATGCGCAGATCTGCACTATATCTGGTATGGTTGCTTCTCTGCATATTCATGATGAATTATGGCCAAAGCAGACTGCAAAGTTTAGCTTCATGGATGAACGTGGCATCATGGTTCCTCTAACGTGTGACAGTCAGCTATTTGGGTTGATGAAAAGGTATGCTTCGGATTGCATGTTTGAGCTGAATTGTGATGTACTGGATGTGGAAGCTGCTGCAATTGGGAGTCGCCCTTCTATTCTTGGATAGGGTGGTCGCTCGAACCCAATTAGCTCCTGGTAAGCAAAAGTCTCTTGGGGTTAGCATGTTTGTGCTGAATTGTAATTTTTGTTTCATTTACTCTGTAGATATTGGGAAGTTATGCAACAGTCCTATTTCTTTTACAGGAAGCGCCGCAAGGTTAGAAATATGACTGCTGGGTTAGTCATTTTGCTGCCTGAAGAAGTTAAAAATTAGTGGAAAGATGATGCTGGATACGATTCTGGTGCTGATTGTCCCAGCGATGCAGAATACGTGAAGCTAAGAAAATTGGCACCGAGGAAGAGGAAGAAGGCAGGAAATGAAGAAGCTAGTGGACGTGAAGGCTTGGCACCCAGGCTACGAAAGAAGCCTGCTGGCAATGAAGATGCATAGTAATGTGATGAACTTGAACCTATATATGTAATTCGGTTAAATTCTGGAGCTCTATGTGTGGCACTTTGCTGGGCGAAACAATCTACCCACGTTCTCTGAGTAAAATGTACCGCGACTTAGGGTTTGGAAATGCCCGAGTCAGTAGTTGAATTCAAAATTGTCATTGTGCCACTACTATCTGAAAACACGTAGCACCGGTTCCATGATTGCTGAGGGGCAGGAGGTCTCCAAATTCGATGGAATGTGAGTGGCACAGAAATAAATTATTTAAGCTGCCACACTCCACGAAGCAGCAACTTATTTCAGATGCTGCACAACAACATGGAAACATAAACAACAATGGCAACCGATAATGCCCAGATGCTTTAGCCCGTCTATCTCACCGCCTCCCTGCTCCTGCATCCCCTGCATCTGGCGAAGCTCCCGGATCTCCATCAACCGGGTGTACGTGCTTCCACTTTATAAATTGGTTGTGCCATTTTCATGCGGCACAATCCACGTAGTTTATGTTTAAACAAACCACCAATGTCAGAATACCACCATGATCCGACAAAAGGAAGTAATGCAGGGTTAAGACATATTAAGGGGAGACCAATTTTTTCCCTCCCGGGACACCCGGACCACTAGTTCAGACTGCTAGGTCAACAAGTACTACTATTACAACTTAAAAAGGCATGGAGCTCAAGCTAAATAGAACTAGTTATCACACATATCCTTGATCTTTCTAATCTTATCCCGATGCGCATCTTCCTGCGAGAGCAAGGATCGATTTGTCTGCTCCTTCCTTTTAGCATCTTCCTTGCACAGCTTCAATTGTTTCTCTATATTTTTCCTCATGCACTTGTCAATACTTGTAGTTGTTAATTATAGGACTTTGGCCTGGTGAAGATCATTCCTTGCTTGAGTCAGTTCTTGCTTTGTTGTAGCCTTTAGGACCAACGCCACGTCCCTCTCCTTCTTGACTTTGCTAACCTTGTCTTGCACCCTCCAGAGATCTCGGTTAACCTTGGTCGTGTCAACTGGGTCCCATAGCTTCATCTCAACACTATCAAGAAGTGAAATGACTATGGATTCTTTCAACTCAACAGTTTTGTTTTCTGAATGAATGTATTCTGCCTGGTGTGATTTGCTACTCTAGATTTACTACCTGATCGGAGGCAAAAAGAGGTCCAAAAGGGAACGAATTATCGAAGAGAGAATCTTCTCTAGATTTACTACCAATTTGGGCAAAATGAAACATATATGTTTAGCGAGAGAGGAAAAAGGTACTCTTTCAAACTGCCAGTTAACGAGCTACCATCTTGACAAGCTAGAAGACACATACATAAACATAACACAAAGAGGGTTAAATTTATTTTACTACTCTCACTTGAGGTGCTAGACATCTTGATAAGATAAATCAGTTCCACAAAATAGAAACATAACCCAAAGGAGTAAAATTTAATTCACTTCTCATTAACCCACTTGAGGCGCTTGCCATCGTTCCTAGGCGACCATCTGCAATCATTCCAGATGGATCTTACATTATTGGCACTCCACAGCTCACGAAATGCTTCGTCCCGCCTAGGATCTGACTTGTCTTCCCTATCTTCAGCGTCCTGCGGCACAATTAGCGGTGCATCACATACCTGATTGTGGCCGCTAGAAGATGATGCCTCTCTGTTTGCTGCTTCAGCTGCAGCCTCTCTGTCATCTTCTTCTGCTTCAGCTACAAGCTCTCTTTCAACTGCTTCTGCAGCCTCTCTGTCAGCTGCTTCAGATGCAGCCATTTCCTTTGCATATGCAGCTTCAAACTTAGCTATTCTGCATTTTCTACAAAGGGCTCCCCTAAGCTCGCCTTCCCTCTTGCAAATAGGGCAAAACACGAGGTAACATAGAAAAAAATGGATCTTCTTGTGCAGCTGGTAGGTCACGTAAGCATCTATGGCTGCATACTTTAGGTTTATATCAAACAATGGCCACTCATCCTAGAAATCATGCCTATCCGTAGGTAAATCTGCCTTTATTCTGTCGTATGACTCATCGAGGATTGTAGTAGCAAGTGATGCTATTCCATCCTTCCTCGAGCCCCCTAGGATCTTAACAAGACTCTGAATATCGATCCAGTTATGCGTAGGAATTGTAATTCCCTCTCGATAAAATTTCGAAAAATTAGTTGTATTGTCGATAGTGCAGAAAATAAATCCCTTTTCCACAAGGAACTGGCGCAGCGCCGGACAATTCCCGTCAGTCCTGAAAGTATGTAGTTTGTCATCACCAAAATTTGTAACTACAAATATTTTGTCAATGCAAGATCATCATCTGAATATAATTTTAATTTTTTTAGTAAATGCAAGATCAAGACTCTCAACATTGTCTTGTCATAATTTATTTGGTCCTAAATAAAATCCAGTAGTTGCATGATGAGCAAATGGATAAAGAACAAGAGGAGAAAACCCTAAAAGCGGTTAGCTAGAGAGAGTAGATCTACAAACCGGGAGAAGTGGTAGACGAGGACGTGTTTCCTCATGGCCAGTTGAACGACGACGACTTCACTCCCTTCATATGGGTCCTCCAAGGTGTACTCGAGGTCCGATCCCACAAACTTTTCCTCGTCTTTCTCAAGCCAACCCTCGTACATCCTAAGGACTCGCACCACTGTCTCCTCCTTCTTGGTGTAGACGATGTCTATCTTCTTATTGTCATGGGTAGTGAGGCTTGTCTCTAGAGTGCGACGACCTTCCATGGTGGCAAGGAGAAGACGGGAAGAAGACATATGACAGGAAGAACAAGAGTGGTTTCCGCGAGGCAGGGGAACGGTGGAACCGTCAATGCGCTTTTAAGGTAGTGGTTAACAACGGGGACGGAAGTCCAAGGAGAGATGTGTGGCGGTGGTAGTTCCAGCTTCTAAGTAAACAAAAAATAATTATAACGCCCATACATGTGCCCTGTTTTGTCATGACAATACACTGGGCCGGTGTTGTTTTCCTATTCATTGTGCCAGCGCTGCAAGCCTACGTGACAGCCACCCCGCCTAAGAGACGGGAGCAACATAACAACGAGAAATGACAGGGGGGCCGAACTTGATGGCCGTTAGCCTGATATTTCGTATTGAAACATAAAGTTGAATTCGTGCCGAGAAAGACCCTCTGATTATTTGGCATGCCAATTTGGGCAACGCAGTTGATTGTAAGCAACATGGGTACCGTGTTGCCTGGACACCCCAACTTTCGGGCCGCAAAATGATATTCTCCATGAAACGTGCCTTGCTTCCATTCAACTTAACTATAGAGCCCCTCTCCGCATACCCACTCTTACTCTCGCTCACTCTCCTCACACAACCCTCTCCACTATCCCATCAGCTTCTACAAACTCCTGAGAAAACCCCATTCGTGGCGGAGATGGTGGAGGAGGATGTGGTGGCCATCATCGCCTCCAAGGCCACCGACGAGGAGGCCCCCGTTTCTGTCCTGGTCCCCTCGACGCGTTGAAAGTAGTCGACGTCCCTGTCAAGGTCCCCATCGAGGCGTCATGGCAGCCGCCGTTCCCGTCTAGGCCCCCATCCCCGCTACCAACATAGCCGCCGGCGAGGAGGCCCCCACCGGCAAGGAGGCCCCCGCCGGTCACGAGCAGATCCAGCTCTTCTAGGACCCCTATGATCCAGAGGAGTACATCGCTCTGAAGAACCCCTATGACATCGGCATCGACGACCCATGGTCGGTGGTAACTAGGGTTTGCTCCCCTTCCCTGGTTCTTCACCTGTTCCCATTGTTGGATACTAGATCTTGGTTTATTAGGGTTCGCTTGTTCGCATTTCGATTGCTTGATCTTCTTACATCATCTAATCCTCCCTTTTTATTTTCTTCCAATATGTTTATGGCAGAGACGTCTGTAGCGATGATGAGTCCGGGCACACCAAGACTCATCAGGTGCTAAGGAGCCTATAGGCCGGCCAGTAGGACGCCTTCTTCGCTGCCGACATCTACAGTTGCCCCTTCTGCATGACAAGACTCGCTGACACCAACTTCAAATGCGTTGTGACGTATGTAGAGGGCTCGAGCTCCGACACCGCCAAAGTTGGCTAGACGGTGCATGTCAACGCCTACATCACTGAACACCAGGCTCACGACATTCACCTCCAAAACCTCGAGCAGGTGGCCATCGAAGAGGGTCGCATGCCTCCTATGAAGCCCAAGGCCCCCAAGATCAAGGGACTTGACAGAAAGAAGTGGAGGATGCGCCAGAGGGAGGAGGCGGAGGTGCAGGCGCGTGCAAGGACGGGTTGAACATGTCTGCTACTGTTGCTAAGCAGCTTCTTTTTATTTTGTATATTTTGCGTGTGATGGCTGCTGAGCAGCTAATGTATCGAACCTCGTTAAGCATCTACTTTCTATCGCTATTTCCTATTTAGCTGCACATAGCTATATCTACATTTGTTTTGTTTAACGAATGTATTCTGCCTAGTGTGATTTGCTGCTCTAGATTTGCGACCAGATCAGGCCAAAAAGAGGGCCAAAAGGGAACGAATGATCGAAGAGAGAAGCGGCTCTAGATTTTCTACCAATTTGGGCAAAATGAAACATATCTGTTTAGCGAGAGAGGAAAAAGGTACTCTTTCAAACTGCCAGTTAACAAGATGCCATCTTGACAAGCTACCAGACACATACAGGAACATAACACAAAGAAGTAAAATTTATTTTACTACTCTCACTTGAGACGCTAGCCATATTGACAAGCTAATTGAGTTCCACAAAACAGAAACATAACACGAAGGAGTAAAATTTAATTCACTTCTCATCGGACCACTTGAGGTGCTTGCCATCATTCCTAGGCGACCAACTACCGTCATTCGAGGTGTCTCTTACATTATTGGCCCTCCACAGCTCACAAAATGCAAGTTCTTCCCACCTAGAATCTACCTTGGCTTCCCTATCGTCAGCATCCTGCGATACAATTAGTGGTGCATCACAGGCCTGGTTATTGCCGCTGGAAGATGGTGCCTCTCTATTTGCTGCTTCAGTTGCAGCCTCTGTGTCAGCTGCTTCATATGTAGCCATTTTCTTTGCATATGTAGCATCAAGATTAGCTATACTACATTTGCTACAAAGGGCTCCCCTAAGCTCTTCTTCCCTCTTGCAACTGGGGCAAAACATGAGGTAACATAGAAAGAAATGGATCTTCTTATACAGATGGTACATCACATCATCATCTATGGATGCATACTTTAGGTTTATCTCAGACAACGGCCACTCATCCTAGAAATTGTGCCTATCCGTAGGGAAATCTGCCTTCATTCTGTTGTACGACTCATCTAGGATTCTAGTTCGAGTGTAGCCATTCCAACCTTCCTCAAGCCCCTTATGATCTTGACAAGACTCTAAATATTGATCCACTTGTGTGTAGGAATTGTAATTCCCTCTTGACAAAATTTCCAAAAATCAGTTGTATTGTCGACAGTGCAGAAAACAATTCCTTTTTCTACAAGGAACTGGCGCAGCGCCGGACAATTCTTGTCAGTCATGAAATTATGTAGTTTGTCATCACCAAAATTTGTAACTACAATTTTTTGTCAATGCAAGATCATCATCTGAATATAATTTAAAAATGTTTAGTAAATGCAATATCAAGACTCTCAACATTGGCTTGTCATATTTTATTTGGTCCTAATAAAATTCAGTAATTGCAAGATGAGCAAATGGATAAAGAACAAGAGGAAAAAACCCTAAAAGCGGTTAACTAGAGAGAGCAGATCTACAAACTGGGAGTAGTGGTAGACGAGGACGTGTTTCCACATGGCCAGTTGAACAATGTCGACTTCATTCTTGTCATATGGTTCCTCTAGGGTGTACTCGAGGTCCAATCCCACAAACTTGTCCTTGTCTTTCTCGAGCCAACCCTCGTACATCCTCGAGACTCGCACCACTCTCTCCTCCTCGTTGGTGTAGATGACGTCTATCTTCTTATTGTCATGGGCAATGAAGCTTGTCTCTAGTGTGCGACGACCTTCCATGGCGGCAAGGAGAAGAAGGAAAGAGGACAGATGACAGGAAGAAGAAGAGTGGTTTCTATGAGAAAGGGTAAAGGTGGAACCGTCAATGTATTTCTAGGGTAGTGGTTAACGACAGAGACGGAAGTCCAATGGAGAGACGTGTGGCGGTGGACGTTCTAGCTTCTAAGTAAACAAAAAGCAAAAATGCTAGACTTACAGAAAAGTTTGTTACGGAAACGTTTACTGAATGAAGTGGTCAATACTGATTGGTTCAAAACTTTTGCCACCCCGTGATTTCCGGACTGTAATCCCTGCCCCGCTCCCCACGTCAGCCCGTAAGTAGGTTTCTGTAAAAAACCGTTCGTACGTGTACCATTATTGAACAACAAATAATAATAACGAGGATATATGCGCCATGTTTTGTCACATCAATACACTGGGTCGGTCGTGTTGTCCTATCCATTGCACCAGCGCTGCAAGCCTACGTGATAGCCACCACGCCTAAGCGACTTCAGCGACATAAGGCGAAAACTGACAGGGGCCCAACTTGACGGGCGTTAGCCTGATATTTTGTATTGAAACTTAAAGTTGAATTCATGCCAAAAAAGACCCTATGAGTATTTAGCACACCAACTGTGGTCAACGCGGCTGATTACAAGCAACTTGGGTACCGCTTTGCCTGGGCGCCTCAACTTTCGGGCCGCAGGGTGTGAGCGGCGATTGCATCTCCCGGCTGCCGCGCCCGGCTGGGGAGGTGAATCGCCCAGTTGATGACGTCAATGATGTCGTTAGGCGTGCTTGCCTCCTCTAGTGCATGTCGCATCAGTTTGACCTCTTGGCCTGCCGCTGAAGTTTTGGTAACTGCGCACACGCCTTCATCATAGCGATTTCTCGGGGATCGTGCACGCGCTTTTCCTTCGCGGTAATGCCTATGGGATCTTCTGTGGTAGTTGCTCTGGCGCATGCGATCTAGAACCGAAGCGTCGTGGGGGTAGTGGAGCAGTTCTTGTGGCACGTGGCGTAGGGGAGTCTAGGAGGCGCGGTTGCCTGCCTCGATAAATAGGGGCGCTAGGGAGGGTTTCTCCTTACTTTGCCTTCTCCCTGCGTCCATTGCCTTTTGCGCTTCTGCCTCCTCGATCCTACCTTGCGCCACCGCTCTCCTTGATCGCCGGTGCCACCATTCCTTCGTCACGACGATGGGACCCCGCTTCTCCAACACCGCCATCGTGCCTACCGAGATGCTTCCTAACTAGGCGGGGGGCTGGTGCGGCTCGTACGTCACCGACGAGCTCGTGCAAAAGTATCGGCGGGGGAACTCATCTCGTCGGAGCACCTAGTGAAGCATCGCCTGGTGCCGAAAGGGGAGTGGGTCCCCATCCCACGGCCTGGGGAGGCTATCGTCTTCCTCGCCCACTTTGCCTGTGGGCTCGGCCTGCCTCTGAGCAGGTTCATCCTGTAGTTGATGGTGTGGATCTACCTTCAGCTCCACCACCTCGGTGCCAACGCCGTCGCATAGCTATCGCATCACGCGGTCTACTGCGAGGCCTACCTAGGGGTTCGCCCAGACGCGGCGAACTTCTTGAAGTTCTTCTACTTCAAGGTCCAGGTGGTGGGGAAGGGCGGCCCCTCATAGAGACCGGCAGCTGCGCCGTCTACCCTAGGGTGTCGTCGCCGATGCTGCGGCAGGAGATGCCCGACACCGTCAAGTTGTGGCAGCACTCGTACTTCTACGTGTGCAACAACACCGACGTCGACTAGATCGGAGCGCCGGTGTTCACTAATGTCTCCTCCACCCGAAATGCCTGGACCGTCCAGAACCTGGGTGCCTATGCGGACATGGAGAGGATGGACGCCCGCATGACGGTGCTGGTGGACAAGGAGCGGCTCACCGCCTGGGACATCTTGATGTCCAGGATGACGAATCGCGTGCTTCCACAACAGCAGCGGTCACAGAAGATCTGCCACTTGTCCGGGCCGCTAGACCCCACCCGGGTGTCCCAGCGAGAGGTGCCATTTGTGGCCCTTCGGGAATGGCTCGCCACCATCATAAAGGAGAGGCTGGTAGATGGTAGAGGACTGGGTCTTCTCCTGCCGGCCGTACCACCGCGACTAGCTTCCCCCGAAGGTCAGACTTTCTTCTTTTCTCTGAGTAAACATTACTGAGGAATTTTTTCTACTTGCTTCTTATGTTCCTTATTGAGTAGCTCTTTACAGCATAGCTAGCAGAAGACGGTATGGGGGAGGCGAGCTCCCTGACTTCACCACCGATCGCAAGCCATCGAAGTTCCTGCAGACGGAGCCGAAGCGGTTCCCCACCCGGGCCAACGAGGGCTGCGAGTTTCCACCTGATGAGCAGCTTTTCTTGCCCGGATTGTTCTTGTTCTTCTTTTGTCATACGCTTGATGTTGTACCCATGTCTTGGCGTAGCCTCCCATGGTGAGGATGTGGACCTGGCTGAGGCCTCCGCGTCAAAGGCTCACGGGAAGCAAGCTGCTTCGACTAGTGTCGCTCAGACCGAAGGTGGGGCAAAGAGGAGCCACCACCCAAGGGATGTAGCCATCATGCCGAGTGTTGCCGAGTACGTTCCCTTGTTATCCTTTCTCTGTGTATCTGTTGGTTTCTTACTTGCTCATTGTGCCCTTCTCGCCCTTCTTTTAGTGAGGCGATGTCCTTGACCGTCTCCGCCACCATCGCCACCGTGTCCGACCCTCCCCCGGCTAAAGCAGATGGGCCGGCTGCTGCCTCTACTGCCAAAGTGGCTGAGGCTACGATTTCTGCTGCAAAGCCAGCTGAGGCTGCAGCTTCTGCTACCAACCCGGCAGACGCCACGGCGGACGCGATGGATATGGTGGTGCCGGCTGGGCCCTTGGTCCTGCATCAGGCCTCTGCCACCTCCCGAGCCGCCATTATGTTCCTGGCTCCGGGCCAGGTTCAGGCGGATTCTGCCACCTACCAGGTGGAGGAGACTGTGGTGGTGGAGAGGGAGGCCCCTGCGCAGCCGGCGGCCGAAGACAAAGGCGGGTTGGTGGTTCCTGGCTCGGGCACCGGGGCTCCGGAGTCGTCGCGTGTTGCCTCTAGCGATGACGACGAGCTCCAGATTACCGGCATCCGGTTGGCTCCGGTCGCGCCACCGCCGGACTCCGTCCTGGCGTAACTCTCCAAGTCGGTGCCCATTGCCCTTGGCCAGGTTCATCACCTGGTGGATGTGATGAAGCAGGGGATTGGCGAAGCTAGGGCGCTAGGGGCATCCCTTGAGGTAAATAACTCCTCCGTCGTATTTTGTTGCCCTTCTTGTTGTTCTCTTCTTAGTCCTTATGCTCTCTTTGCAAAAAGATTTGCTGAAGCTATCAAGACCTCGCAGGACCCAGTGCATAAGATTGCTTGCTTTGCTTTCTCTTCCCGGCTGCGCGAGTTTTCGCGCTTCTTGTTGACCATTGGGTACCCCCCTGCAGCTCTGTTAGCGGACAGGGACCGGGAGGTGGAGAGGCTGAAGGTGGAGGTTGCCCGGCTAGAGGAGTCCAACCAGGTGCGCTAGGCCCAGATCGGCCAGCTACTGTCACATCAGCAGCAGATGGAGGTCAAGGCCAGCCAGGCAAAGAATACTGCCGACATCCGGGCCAAGGCGCTAAAGAACCTCGAGCAGATCCAGGCCCGCTAGGAGGTGGATTTGAAGACCGCCCAGGCCCGGGAGAAGGCGGCTATAGGGGATCTTTGTCAGATCACCGAGATGGTCGTCAGTAAGTGATTCTTTTGGCGAGCTTGTTTCTCCTCCCGCTGCATCCAGAATGTTGATAGTTTCCTTTTGCCTATTGCAGCTCAGTATCCTGAGGATACCAACCAAGCCTTGGCGTGTGTCCCCTAGGTGGACGTCGGGCATGATCTGCACCTGGTGGAGCTGGTAATGGTCATCAGCAAAGAGGTCAACCGGCTACGCGGTGTTTCCCCTGAGTTCTTCGACTATGTTTGGCATGACAGCAACCGCCCGGGCACGATGCCCGCCTTGGCCAGGACGCTCTCTGGTGCCCTGGAACTCATGGACATGGCGCGAGACTTGGCTGCTCGTGGCAGTGCCGAGATGGTCTTGGCGCTGCTAAAGTACTGGTACCCAGATGTGGACCTGCGGAGATTCTCTAGAGGGTTTCGTCACGGGACTAGCTATGACCAGCTTCAGGCTAAAGTTCCTGACATCCACTCTTACGGTGTTAAAATTGGGAGCTTTGTCCAGCTGGATCGGGACTTCGCCGATCCGGCTGGCTCGGAGGGGTATCAATACAACCCTTTGCGCAATAATGCCCCAGCTGCGCCAGGCCCTTCCTCCGCCGACCTTGCTTCCATCAGCCACGCTCTAGCCAGTGCCTCTAGCCCTTCCAATGACCACCAGGCCGGATCCCCAAAATGCTAGGAGTATTTCTATTTGGTTAGAAACTTGTTTGCTTGTGGTACTAACTATGTTGTCTGGTGAACAATTGATTTTTTCTGACAAATTCAGTCTGGAATTTTGTCTCCCCTTTGTGATGTTATCTTGTGTTGCACTTGTTGTATGCTTTCTTCTATGTGGGGGCGCACGAGTGCACCCATAGGGTGTAGTCCCTGAGGTTCGGGTCGGCTGGAGAATCCAGCCGTGTCGAAGCTCCTTTGTGTTGTTGCTTGTTCTAGGTTTCTTGTGTGGGGGCGCGCGAGCGCACCCACAGGGTGTAGTCCCCGAGGTTCGGGTCGGCTGGAGTATCTATCCAGGTCGAAGTTCCTTTGTGTTCCTTTGCCGTCTGGTGGCTGGCCTCCGTCTCGGATGCTTTGGCCCATGCAAGGATGAAAGATACAAACAATGGTTTGCACGTTAGACATGTATAGGATCAACATGGTTTTTAGTTTCTATTTTGGTTGAAAATTTTTCCGTTTCATGCAAGACTGGTATCTTAGTCCTTTTCTTTGCGAGCATTGGCCTTTGACGCTATGCCCTTGTTAGTGCTTTGCCGGAAGCAAGGGTTTGCTTAGTTAGTGTACTGTGCAATACTTCAGATTTTGGCTACCGGGTTCGAACGAGCAGGTGCAACCGGAACATCTAGATGTCTTGTTTTCCTTCGGATTTTCCTGTACAGGCCTTCGAGTTTTCTCCTCTTGCCATGTCTATTAGCCGGCTTGCAGTCTGCAGCCGGAATCAAACAGGGATATCTTGGAACCGCGTACAGCACTTCGTCTTTTCGGAGTTCGCGGCCGTCTGGGCTGTCCGGCAAGTCCCCGAGGGAGAATGTCGGGTCCGGGGTTAAAAACAATGCGGTCGGAGAACTTCAAGTGTAGTAGAAAATGCCGAATTATTACGGAGTCCCTGAGACTATGCCGAGGCCCCTCAACTTGTTCATTACATGAATGTAAGATACATTTGCCCTTTACTCAGGTGTATAATGGGCGAAGCAGGTTCGCATTCCACGGGAATTCAGTTTCTTCGCCGGAGTGGTCCATCTTGTTCTTTGCCGGTTGGCGGGCGTCAATTAGGTAGTATGAGTTGTTATGATGCGCCCGGCTGATGATGAATGGCCCTTCCCAAGGCGGAGATAGCTTGTGCATCCCCTTGGTGTCTTGTACCAACTGCAAGACGAGGTTGCACTCACGGAACGAGACATTGCAGATCCGGCTGGCGTGGTAGCGGTGTAGGTTCTGCTGATAGATGGCAGACCTGGACAAGGCCAACTCTCGGGCCTCCTCAAGGAGATCAAAACTGTCTTTTTGTGCTTCTTTGGCTTGCTACTATGTGTACAGCAGTTTGTGCGGTGCATCGAATTTGATGTCTGTTGGCAGGACTGCCTCTGATCCATAGACGAGGAAGAATGGCGTGAAGCCGGTGGAGCGGTTGGGCATTATGCGTAGGATCCATAGCACTATCGGTAGTTTCTCTATCCAGCATCTAGGAGTCCTCATCAGCGTCTCTATCAGTCTTGGCTTGATTCTGGCTAGGACCAGACCATTTGCTCGCTCACACTGTCCATTGGATTGGAGGTGTGCGACGGAGGCTAGGTCCAGGCGGATGCCCTTGTCACCACAGAAACGCGTGAAGGCCCCCTTGCCGAAGTTTGTGTCATTTTCTGTAGCCGAACCGCGTGATGATGTCGGTGAAGAACTTGACCATTGTCGCTCCATCCATCTTCTTGATTTGTTTTGCCTCGATCAACTTGGTGAACTTGTCCACGGCCACCAGCAAATGTGTCATGCCAGACCGCGCTGTTTTTAATGGGACTACCATGTCCAAGCCCCAGACGGCAAATGGCCAGGTGATAGGGATTGTCTTGAGCACTGATGATTGAGTATGTTTCTGCTAGGCGAACCGTTGGCATCCAATGCATGCCTTCACCAGCTGCTCGTCGTCCTCCACTGCCGTGGGCTAGTAGAACCCATGGCGGAATGCCTTTGCCACTATTGCTCTCGATGATGCATGGTGATCGCATTCTCCTTGGTGAATGTCCACTAGTACCCGGATTCCTTCCTCTTGGCTTAAGCAGTGTTGGTATATTCCTCCCATGCTGCACTTGTAGAGCTCGTTGTTGATGATTATGTATGCGCTTTCCCTGCGCTTCACTTGTCTCGCCTCAACCTCTTCATCTGGCAGTTTTCCTTTGGCCAAAAAGTACATGAATTGCTTGCCCCATGGAGGTGTTTCTTAGATGGCGTAGACAACTTGCATGATCAGTTTGACTTCCTCGCAACTGGCCGGCTCGGGCTCGTCATGTGGTCTACCGGGTGGGAGACCCGAGCCGTTAGTCCTCGAGATGGAGGCGGCAGTCCCCGAGATGGAGACGGCAGTCCCCGGGTGCGGCGTGGCAGTCCCCGGGTGTGGCGCAGCAGTCCCCGGGTGTGATGCAGCAGTCCCAGGGTGCGATATGGCAGTCCCAGGGAGCGATGTGGCACCATATTTCTTGGAGCCGGTGGTGCCTGGTCCGCGTACAGCATGATGGAGTCGGATTCCAGAGACGGCATGATGGAGGGCTTGCGCAAGTGTTCAAGGGTGACCATAGGAGGAATTGCTACTCTTGTTGACCCAACGCAGGTGAGCGCGTCTGTAGCTTCGTTGTTCACTCGAGGCACGTGGTGGAACTCGCATCCTTCGAAACATGCGCATAGCTACTGCAAGAAGTGGTATAGTGCCATATTTGCGTCCTTAGCATCCCAATCGCCTGTTACTTGCTGCACCACCAGTTCGGAGTCGCCAAAGTAGAGGATGCGCCTGATGTCGATCTCTTTTGCCATCTTGAGGCTGTTGATGAGCCCTTCATACTCGGCGACATTGTTGGACGCGCGGAAGTGGATCCACAGCATGTACTCCAGCCGGTCCCCTTTTGGGGAGGTGATGACGACCCCGGATCCGAGTCCACCATACATCTTGGAGTTGTCGAAGTGTAGCTTCCAGTGCGTGGAGTTGGGACATGGAGGAAGGTACTGCGTCTCTGCCCAATCGATGAGGAAGTCCGCCAGGGCCTGAGACTTGATGGCCATTCTTGGCTCATACCGGATGTAGTGCACGGCGAGCTCTATTGCCCATTTCACCACCCGGCCTATGGCGTCCTTGTTGCCGACAATCTCTGATAGGAGGGCTAATGCCACTCCCCGGATGGAGTGCTCATGGAAGTAGTGCTTCAGCTTCTTGGTGGCCATGTACATGCCATACACCAGCTTCTGATAGTGAGGGTAGTTCTTCTTTGACAGTGAGATGACCTCAATCAAGTAGTACACTGGGTCTTGAACTGGCTGAGCCATTCCTTCTTCTAGTCTCTCTAGCACCAGCACGACGGTGATGACCCGGTTGGTAGTCGCAATGTACATCAGCATTGGCTCCTTTGCGGTTGGGGCCGCCAGTATTGGTGGAGAAGATAACATGTGCTTGAGGTCGCGGAAGGCCTCATCCGCCTGCGCCGTCCAGACCAACTTTTCCATTTTCTTTATAAGCTGGTATAGGGTTAGTGCCTTCTCGCCCAGCCGGCTGACAATCCGGTTGAGGGAGGCTAGGCATCTGGTAAACTTCTACACGTCGTGTAGGTTCTGTAGCGGATGCATACGCTTGATAGCGCTGATCTTCTATGGGTTGGCCTCCATTCCACATTTTGAGATAAGGAAACCGAGGAGCTTCCTGGCTGGGACACCAAATACGCATTTCTCCGGGTTAAGCTTCATCTGGAACAGGTGGAGGTTAGCGAATGTCTCCTTCAGGTCTTCAAGGAGCTTCTGCTTCTCCTTTGTTTTAACCATCACGTCATCGACATAGGCGTGCATGTTTTTGCCAATTTATGATTATAGGCACTTCTGCATGCAACGTTGATATGTGGCACCGTCATTTTTGAGTCCAAATGGCATGCTGGTGTAGCAGTAGGCCCCGTATGGGGTGATGAATGCTGTCTTTATTTGACCAGCGGGGTTTAGCCGGATTTGGTGATAGCCAGAGTATGCATCTAGAAACGGCAACAGTTCGCAGTCGGTCGTGTAGTCGATCACTTGGTCTATCCTTGGCAGGGCGAACGGATCTTTGTGGCATGCCTTGTTGAGGCTGGTGTAGTCAACACACATGCGCCAAGTCTTGTTCTTTCTCAGCACCAGCACCGGGTTTGCCAGCCCTTATGGGTGGAAAACTTCCATGATGAATCCGGCTGCGAGCATCCAGGTGATTTCGTCACTGATGGTTCTTCTTTTTTGTTCTGCAAAGTGGCGTAGTGACTTCTTGACCAGATTTGCATCCGTCCTGACATGTAATGAGTGCTCGGCGAGTTCCCTCGGAACACCAGGCATATCCTTGGGGGACCATGCGAAGATAACCCGATTCTCACGAAGGAAATCGACGAGCGTGCTTTCCTATTTGCTGTCAAGGCCGTCTCCGACTAGGACGAACTTGTCCGGCTCGGCCTTATTCAGTCGGATCTTCTTGGTGCCCTTTAATGTCTTGAATTACGCCTCTCTGGCTAGCTTTGGATTGCCAGCCGGCATGTCCGCCTGGAGGGCCGCCACATTATACATGATGATGCGCTTCTCTTCTGCGATGATCATGGCCTTGGAGATCATGGAGCCGTCTGTGGCGCATTCCACCGACCGTCGGTAGTCACCCGTGATGGTGATCACTCCCTTTGGCCCGGGGAGGTTCATCTTGAGGTATGCATAGTGCGGTACCGCCACGAACTTGGTGACTACATGGCGTCCCAGGTTGGCGTGGTAAGCTCTGCAGAGGTTGACCACCTCGAACAAGATAGGCTCGCGGCAAAAGTTGTCCTCCGTGCTGAAGATGACGCCTAGCCCGATCTTGCCGATGGGCGAATGCGATGGACTCGGAACAGCTCCATGGAAGGAGGTGCTGGACGGGTCCAACTGGGACTTACTGATCCCGAGCCAGTCTAGGGACATGTGGTACAGGAGGTTGATGTTGCTTCCTCCGTCCACCAAGACACGGGAGAACCTACACGAGTGTTTCTTGGAGATGATGATGGGGTCCAGGACCATGGCGTATCTACCCAGATGTTGTAGTACTTCTGGCTGGTCCTTCCGGCTCCACTTGACCTCTTGTTCGGACCAATTCAGTAACTGGGGAACGGGAGGGACGATTGCGTTCACCTCCGCCTCGCGGCGCCTTTTGATGTGCTTCATTTCCGGCTCGGTGGTGATGATGTGGTAGTTCCCTACCCGGCGAGGATAGTCTCCTCCGTCTTCATCCTGGTGGTTTTGGCACTCGCAGTTGTCGTGTTGCCCACTGGCTGGCGGAGGAGGGGTGGTGGTGGTAAACCACAAACCTCGGCCATCTTCTGTGTCCAGGTGCACTGGCTGGTTGTATGTGTAGCTAGCTTGTTGCCACCACTATGGAACTTGCATGGGCCATCAAGCATTGACTCGATGGTTTACTTGGGCCGTGGTGGCCGGTCGTCAGGCTTCTATCTCCAGCTACCGCCTGTAGCCGGGTCCTCTTAGACAGCGGCCACCTGCCTAGAACCATATTGGTTATCCGACTAGTCGTCCTTCCTCTTGTCGTGGCGGTTGTCATGCCGCCTAGAGTTTTGATTGTTCCCTTCCGGCTGGTGCCGGTCTGAAGTGACCTTAATGATGATCTATCCCTGGTCATCCAGCCGGACGGATCTTTTCTTCGCTGCTTTCGTGGTGGCGTACTTGTCCATGATCTCCATGGTCTTAGCCATGGTAGTGGGATCCACCCGTCGAAGCTTGTGTTTGAGCATGGTGTCGTGCGTACAACCGTTGATGAAGAAGTCGACTGCTTGATGTTCGCGCACTCCCTCGCAGGAGTTGTGCATGCTCGTCCACCGGGTGATGTATGAGCGGTCAGTTTCGTCTTTACCCTAGACGCAGAGGGCGAGTTCGCCAGGGAGACCCGGGCGCTTGTAGGTTCCAGTGAAGTTGCGAACAAATGCCTGCTTGAAATCAATCCAAGCGTTGATGCTGTTGTTCGGAAGACTTTTGAGCCATGTCTTGGCTGAGTCGAGGAGCATGAGCGGGACACAGCGCACAGCCACCTAGCGGTTGTCGTTCGCAATGCCTACCGCGGTGGTGTAATCCACCAGCCAGTCCTCCGTCTTGACCATGCCGTTGTACTTTGTAACGTTTGGAGAGGAGGCCTTGCTCTCACTCGCGGTCGGATCGCCCACCCAGCGAGGTTGCTGGTTCTTGCTGTTGCCTCCGAGGCTTGCGCCTACCTCGGCCTGTTGCATGTTGGTTGTAGCCACAAGGTGCTGGACGCGTGCCTGTTGGCGGCGTAGCTCGTCACACTCCAGGTGGCTAAGCTCCACAGCGGTAGCTTCCGCGGCCCTCATGTTCTTGGCTGGGGTACTATAAACCGGCTGTGCTACAGCGACACGTGAGTCTACAGCCCAATCCAGCTCTGAGCCCAAGTTGTGGCCCTAGGGCAGTGCCTGCCGGTTGGCACCAGGTAAGCGGGAGAAGCATGCGCAGTGTTGTAGTCGCGCATGGTGGTGTCCAGGCGTCGTTGGCGGGTGGAAACCTTGCTGTCTTCCTCTAGGAGGTTCTAGCTTGTGGTCTCCAGTGCGGCTGCTACAGCAGTCGGGTCCAGCTCGGGAGCGATGGGGATGCAGATGTTCTAGATGGAGTCCACCAAGGGGTTCACGTCTTTCTCGCATGGAGCGGTGTCTTTGGCGCCCACATCACTCTCTAGAGGTGGGCGGCATCCATCGCCTGCACCGGCCATCATGACCTCAATGCTGCCGCTGGCGAGGAGTAGGGTGGAGAAGCCTGGAGGCGCACTGGAGACGGTGATGACTTTGCGAGGGAATTCTTCGGTGATGATGGTGATGTAGACGTGATCCTCGCCGAAGTGCATGATGGAGCCGTCACTTGGGAAAGTTTCCCCGTTGAAGCAGGATGCGTTGTCGAGGACGCAGTCGAAGGAGCCGAAATGGAGGACGAGGCCAGAGGCGACTCGCTCACTATTGACTCGTGTACTAACGAGATCGTTGGGGAACCCCAAGAGGAAGGTATGATGAGCACAGCAGTAAGTTTCCCTCAGTTATGAAACCAAGGTTATCGAACCAGTAGGAGCAAGGAAACACCTCCAAGGTGTTGGTAGCTAAGCTTTGGCAGGGCACACTACCGGTGCTAGCAGCAACATGGAATCCTGCACAACACAACCACAGTACTTTGCCCCCATCTTGCGATGAGGTTGTCAATCTCACCGGTTTTGCTGAAAACAAAGGATGAAACATATCAAGTGGAAGAAAGTAAAAGCTTGCAAAAAGTAAACAGAATATAGTAAACAATTGAAGATTGATGGTAAAAGAAAGGACTGGGGTCCATAGTTCACTAGTGGTGGTTCTCCTTAAGATAGATAACATGTTGGGTGAACAAATTACAGCTGGGCAATTGACAAACATCAAGAAAGCATACATGCATATACTAATCATCTTGACTCCTTTGAGATTTGATTGGGCATTACAACATTATACATAGACCGCCATCCAACTGCATCTATGACTAATAATCCACCTTCAGGTTATCATCCGAACCCCCTCCAGTATTAAGTTGCAAGCAACAGATAATTGCATTATGCATTGCGTGTAAAGTAAACAATACGATTGTTCTATGAACAAAGGATTGTTGTTTTCTCCCTAGTAGCAACAACACATCTAGTACCTTAGAGATTTCTGTCACTTCCCCAGATTACTAGAGGCATGAACCCACTATCGAGCATAAATACTAACTCTAGGAGTTGCTAGCATCTACTTGGCCAAGATAGCTACTAACAACGGAAAGCATGCAAGATCACAAATAACAAAGACAAGATAAAATCAATAATCAATCTCAAATAGCATCTCAATATCCATTGGATCCCCGCAAACACAACATGTATGATTATAAATAGATGATCTTGATCATAAACGGAGCTCACAAGATCTAAACATGATAGCACAAAGGAGAAGAACCAGCCATCTAGCTACTACATGGACCCGTAGTCCAAGGATGAACTACTCACGCATCACACCGGACGCTTGCATGGTGATAAAGAAGGCCTCCAGGGTGAATTCCCCTCTCCGACAGGTTGCTGGGAAGAGCTTCAGATCCCTCCCGATCTAGGGATGGAGATGATGGTGGCTACAGACTCTTTCGTGGAATTTTTATCGGGTACCTAGGGTTTCTGTATCATAGGCATCTTATAGTCGGCAGGAGAGACTGAGGGGGTGAATAGGGCGGCCAGACCACCCCTGGCACGGGCTAGGCTAGGCCACGCGGCCAGGTCGTGTGGCGCCCCCTGGCCCCTCTCCGTCTTGTATTATGGCTCCGTGTCCTCCTCGGTGAAAAACAGACTTGGGCTTTTGTCCCATCCAATTCCAAGAATATTCATTTTCTGACTTCCTGGAACCAAAAATAGTAGATAACAGGCAGCTGGCACTATGGCATCTTGTTAATAGGTTAGTCCAAGAAAGTGTATGAAAAGTACTGCAAAGTTGGAACAAAACATAAGAAAGTAGATAAAACCAAGCATGGAACATCAAAAATTATGGATACGTTAGCAACGTATCAACATCCCCAAGCTTAACTCCTGCTCGTCCTCGAGTAGGTAAGTGATAAAAAGAAAGAATAAGTTTTGAGGTGACATGCACCGTCATAAACTTGATCAAAGTATTTGTAAAACATTGATAGCTGGGATCATAGTACTTCAACATAGCATGAAAGATAAAGTTCTAACAATAGGACATAGCAACTATGTTGCAACATGAAAAGGCACAAACAAAAGATTCATGAATAACAATGCTTTGCAAGACGTTTGTTTGTTTCACATAAAGAAAATATAACATAGTGGCATTCAGCTTGTCCCTCATAGAGTATCAAACATAAATCCATAGGACACCTTCAAAGTTCATAAGAGTGACTAGATACAAGTAGTTTAAGAACAAGAAATATCAGGTTCTGCATCAATCAACAAGTCTTGGGACAATGCACATAGAACTAAGAATGGCCACTATGCTCTCAAAGTAGGTGCATAAAGGTAGAAGGTGGACACTCAACATAAAAGTAAAAGAAAGGCCTTCATAGAAGGAATAAGAGATTCAAGTTTCATAAAGAGCTTCCAAAAATTATGGTACTTGTTAGCTTTTAGCTCTGATTGCCCCTATCATAAGCATCTTTAGGTGATTAAGGTTAAAGTGAACAAACTATGATGTATATGCTTGACAGAGTATAAGTTGGAAATCTCATGTCCCTTGAATACGAGGGCCGCTCCTCATGCTACGCAAGTTTAGTTATCGGTAAGTTCTTGTCATCGTAAGTACATGTGTGTCATAGAGAACCGCCAACGGGGTACCCCTTGCCCGATGATATGGAAGAATCCCCATATCAAAATGACAAGGCAAGCAGACAACGAGCATCTCAGCAATCTTCTTATTTACCATGGGAAAATGGTGTTTTTTCTCTATTTCCTCTTTTCTCATATCTCTTTTTTTCTTTTTCTTTTTCTCTTTTTCTCAATCTCTATCTCTTTTTTATAAGAAGAATTCTTCATAGACAGCTCATTATGGTTACGCCGCAAGTTTCCACCATGATAGCATGGATTAGACCGACGGCCCAAGCGTTTCTCTAACACACATACATAACTCCATGTACTTACAAGCTCCCCTTTCATTTCACACTGATGACATCCATAGACAAAAGAGCATGATATCAACTAGGTACAATGTACAAGTGCAATGTTGAAAGTGTTCCCCATGACAACATGTTTCTGCTATCCCCAACGTATAAGTGCAAGCGTATACAACATAGATGACACAATGGTTCAAGTTTATTAAGTGCAAGGAAAGTAAAGTGTGCCACCAAGTTCGTGAGAGATTTAATCACTAATTTTCACATAACAAGTTTAATTCGGAAGGTAGATAAAAGCATGAATATACTTGGAATAGCAATTGCTAATAGGTAGGTATGGTGGACTCTTTGGAATAACTTGGTTTAAGGAGTTGGATGCATGAGTGGAACTCACACTTGGTTACGGAGGCTAGCAAAAGACTGGGAGCGACAAACTAAGAGAGCAATAATGGCCATAATCATGCAGAGTGACAAAACATCATTGATTAGAGCATAAAGTGATATTACAAGTCGAAAACTAAAGGATCATCAAGGCTATGGTGACTTTTGATAGTCATAACATGGTGTGAGCATGCGCCAAGTCAACCCAAATAAAGCATCAAAGGAGGATACCATAATAATATGCTTTAATATGCTAAAACAACGCATGATCCTTCCAAGGCACATTAAGCAATCTCAATTGTTTATAACAATTCATGCTACAACAAAGAACACTAAGCATAAAGCCAAAACAATATCAAGCATGGCATGACGAAGCATAGGCCACAATCAAAAACAAGCTCTCTTTACCACTTAAGCATGAACTTTCCTACTCTTTTCCAATCCAAACCAAACTATTTGAAAACCTATGTATGAAAGAGGGGGTCCAACCAATTTATTCAAGCAAACTAAGAAACCAAGCAAACGAAAAACCAAAACGAAAACGAAAAATAAGACGCTCCAAGAACAACACAACTGTGCATGAAACAATAAAAATGAAGTGTTTGGAAGAAACCTAGGATTTTTATTGATGAAGAAGGGGATGCCTTCAGCTTACCCAAGCTTTGACGCTTGTACTTCTTGGGTATTTCTTGGGGTGACACGCATGGCATCCCCAAGCTTGAGCTTTAGTCCATTCTTCATCTCATTACCCATTCCTTCCATACAACTGAAATTTTTCCTTCATACAAAACTTCACACAATCTTTATTAGCAACATTAGTGCACTCAAGATAATAAGTATTTGGGTTCAGTTTCAACACCAATAAACTTCCATTAAAACACAATCTACTGTAGCACTTCCCTCAAAAAGCTCAATTCCCCAAAAGAACTCAAAAAGGAACCAACAAGAAGCAAATGCAAATAATGGCAGAAATCTGACAAAACAGACCAGCAGGTAAAGATGAATTTTTTCGAAAACCTTCTGTTGCTCAAATAAAAAAGTGTTGAGCTAATGAAAGTTAGATAACAACCTGGGGAAGAAGCACAAAAATTCACGCCTCAAAAAGACATACAGAGATTTTACACGAATTTTTACGGTGAAAAACAAAAATCTGTTTTGGGACAACAACTTTTCCAAGCATTACTTCTCTCTCATTAGAGGTTACTCTTGCCACAAAAGGCAAATAAAAAGGATAAGGAGCGGTTATTACAGAGGTAATAACTTCCAAGACTCATCTAAAACTTTTGGGTTATCTCCCAATAAGTACTTTTATTTAACGCCTTTAAGTTAGACATAAGAAGCAAGAAAAAGAATCAAGTGTTCTCAAATGAAGAAGCATTAAGAGGAAATTTTGTTTTCATAGGAGAAACAAAAGAGATCTTCTCTCTCTTTGTAGGGAAGTGTTCTATACCTTTCTTTAGTGGGAGTTGATATTTAATGGTGCCTTCTTTCATATCAATAATGACACCAACAGTTCTAAGAAAAGGTCTTCCCAAAGTAATAGGACAAGAAGCATTGTATTCAACATCCAAAACATAGAAATCAACAGGGACATAGGCATTGTTAACCATAATAAGAACATCATTAAGACTCCCCATGAGTTTCTTTTTAGCATTATCATCAAGTGGGACATTCAAATAACAATCTTCAAGTGGTGGCAAATCAAGAATAACATAAATCTTTCTAGGCATAATAGAAACACTACTATCAAGATCACATAAAGCATTGAAATCAAAATCATTCACTTTCATATTAATGATGGGTTCCCAACCATCTTCTTGTTTCATAGTAATAGAAGCTTTATGTTTCATCTTTTCTTCTTTAATTTTTATGAGAGCATCAGTAATGTGTTTTGTAAAAGCCATATTCATAGCACTAGCATTGGGACTTTTAGCGAGCTTTTGTGGGAACTTAATAACTTCAGAGATATTACAACCATCAAGATCAAAATCATAATTATCATCTAAAGTAGTAGAGCTATTAATAGCTTCAACATTAGTGGTAGTGATAGTAGAAACACAAATGTTTCTAGCAATTTCATCTTCTCTCTCCAACTTAGCATGCAATTCAGCTAATAGTCTAACATTTTCATCAATTCTAACTTATATGGCATTAGTAGCAGCTAGGGGATTCTCAATAGTTTCAGGTTTAGCAACAATTTTATTCAAAGAAGATTGTGCTTCAGCCAATGATGCTATATTTCTTTTAGCATTAGAGAGTTTTTCCTTAATAGTCTTATTGAAAGCAGTTTGTTTACTAATAAATTCTTTAAGCATAACTTCAAGTTCAGAGGGAGCACTCCTATTATTATTGTAGGAATTTCCATCAGCATCACCATTATTGGGAGGATATGGCCTGTAGTTATTATTAGCAAAATTGTTCCTATAAGCATTGTTGCTAAAATTATTATTTCTTATAAAGTTCACATCAACTTGCTCTTCTTGAGCAACCAAAGAGGCTAAAGGAACATGAGTTGGATCAATATGAGCTTTCCCATTAACAAGCATAGACATAATAACATCAATTTTATCACTCAAGGAGGAGGTTTCTTCAACAGAATTTACCTTCTTACCTTGTGGAGCTCTTTCAGTATGCCATTCAGAAAAATTAACCATCATATTATCCAGAAGCTTTGTTGCAGCACCCAAAGTAATGGTCATAAAGGTACCTCCAGCAGCAGAATCCAATAGATTTCTGGAAGAATAGTTCAATCCTGCATAAAAGGTTTGGATGATCATCCAAGCAGTCAAGAGTGGGACAATTCTTAACCAAAGATTTCATTCTTTCCCAAGCTTGAGCAACATATTCATTATCAGATTGTTTAAACTTCATTATTTCACTTCTCATAGATATAATCTTAGCAGGTGGATAGTATTTTCCAATGAAAGCATCTTTGCATTTAGTCCAAGAATCAATACTATTCCTAGTTAAGGAATTCAACCATTCTTTAGCTTTTCCTCACAAAGAGAAAGGAAACAATTTGAGATTAATAATATCCCCATCTATATCCCTATGCTTTTGCATCTCACAAAGTTCAACAAAGTTATTTAGGTGAGCTGCAGCATCTTCATTACCAATACCAGAAAATTGTTCCCTCATAACAAGATTGAGCAAAGCAGGTTTAATTTCAAAGAAAGTAGCTTCAGGAACAGGTGGAGCAATAGGTGTGCACATGAAATCATTGTTGTTGGTGCTAGTGAAGTCACACAACTTAGTGTTTTCAAGAGTAGTCATTTTTTGTGTTTTTAATAAAGAAAGCAAAACTAGTACAACTAATTTTTTTGTGTTTTTGATAAAGAAACAAGCAAACAAAGCAGAAAATAAACTAAGCTAAACAAAAACAACAAAATAAAGAGATTGGTTATGAGGGACTCCCCTTGTGAATATGTCCTTGACTCCCCAGCAACGGTGCTAGAGAAATACTTGTTGACTCGTGTACTAACGAGCTCGTTGGGGAACCCCAATAGGAAGGTATGATGAGCACAGCAGTAAGTTTCCCTCAGTTATGAAACCAAGGTTATCGAACCAGTAGGAGCAAGGAAACACCTCCAAAGTGTTGCTGGCTGAGCTTTGGCAGGGCGCACTACCGGCGCTAGCAGCAACGTGGAATCCTGCACAACACAACCACAGAACTTTGCTCCCAACTTGCGATGAGATTGTTATCTCACCGGTTTTGCTGAAAACAAAGGTTTAAACGTATCGAGTGGAAGAAGTAAAAGCTTGCAGAAAGTAAACAGAAAACAGTAAACAATTGTAGATTGATGGTAAAAGAAAGGACCGGGGTCCATAGTTCACTAGTGGTGGTTCTCCTTAAGATAGATAACATGTTGGGTGAACAAATTACAGCGGGGCAATTGACAAAGATTGAGAAAGCATACATGCACATACTAATCATCTTGACTCCTTTGAGATTTGATTGGGCATTACAACATTATACATAGAACGCCATCCAACTGCATCTACGACCAATAATCCACCTTCAGGTTATCATCCAAACCCCCTCTAGTATTAAGTTGCAAGCAACAGATAATTGCATTACGCATTGCGTGTAGAGTAAACAATACGATTGTTCTATGAAGAAAGGATTGTTGTTTTCTCCCTAGTAGCAACAGCACATCTAGTACCTTAGAGATTTCTGTCACTTCCCCAGATTACTAGAGGCATGAACCCACTATCGAGCATAAATACTAACTATTGGAGTTGCTAGCATCTACTTATCCAAGATAGCTACTAACAATGGAAAGCATGCAAGATCACAAATAACAAAGCCACGATAGAATCAATAATAAATCTAAAACAATTTGCAGAATTACAAATAGATGATCTTGATCATGAACGGAGCTCATAAGATCTAAACATGATAGCACAAAGGAGAAGAACCAGCCATCTAGATACTACACGGACCCGTAGTCCAAGGATGAACTACTCACGCATCACACCGGAGGCTTGCATAGTGATGAAGAAGGCCTCTAGGGTGAATTCCCCTCTCCGGCAGGGTGCCGGGAAGAGCTTCAGATTCCTCCCGATCTAGGGATGGAGATGACGATGGCTACAGACTCTTTTGTGGAATTTTGATCGGGTACCTAGGGTTTATGTATCGGCGGCATCTTATAGTCGGAAGGGGAGGCCGAGGGGGGTCCTAGGGTGGCCAGACCACCCCCTGGCGCGGGCCAGGTTAGGCCGCGTGTCTAGGTGGTGTGGCAGCCCCCTGGACGCTCTCTGTCTCGTATTATGGCTCTGTGTCCTCCTTGGTGAAAAACTGACTTTGGCTTTTGTCCCTTCCAATTCCGAGAATATTCATTTTCTAACTTCCTGGAACCAAAAATAGCAGAAAACAGGCAGCTCGCACTATGGCATCTTCTTAATTGGTTAGTCCAAGAAAGTGTATGAAAAGTACTCCAAAGTTGGAACAAAACATAAGAAAGTAGATAAAACCAAGCATGGAACATCAAAAATTATGGATACGTTAGCAACGTATCACTCACCGGCGATGAGCGGAAGTCCCGTGCAAAAGATGACCCCAGCCGAAGCGCTGTGCCCCACGGTGGGCACCAACTGTCGTGGTGTGGAACACGGCAGTGGCATCGGGGATGGCATGAGAGGGGACAATAAGGATGCTATCGATGGCTACTCGCAACGGATTGGGCACATATACTGCAGACACAGCGATGTACCTAGGTTCGGAGCCCACTTGTCGAGGTAACACTCGTACTCCTACAAGGATCTACTATATGGGGAGCAGATGCTCAATACACGTGCTCCTTGAGCTGTTTCCCCTAGCTGCTATCGAGAGCTAGAGGAAGATGAACTACTTGACTTGGTGATTCTGGCTGACTTCTAACTTGTAATCCCTTACCTAGAACCCTGGCACTACCTCTCCTTATATACTGGTAGAAGGGTAGGTTACAATGTTGGATCTAGGGTTTACTGTTTGTGCTTTGGGTTTACAAAGCGGGTCGGCTGCCGAGTCCAGCCGGTAGTCCAGGACCCGGTCAAGCTCTAGTACAGGTGGGGACAGCACCTCCGCTTTGGGCGTCACCCGGTGCTTTATCCATCAGCTTGGCACTTTATCCATCAGCTAGAGCTTTACTCGTCATCCCCCAGCCTCTGCGCTTTGGCGCCCTCGTCTGGTAGTGTCGGCAGGGCGGCGCGCCAGCCTGTCCGGTCAAGGGTGCGCTCAGCAAGGAGTGTCACCCCCTCCATACCGTTGGCCAACGGATCTGAGGTGACCGGGTAGAGGTGGCCACCCTGCCGGCTTTCCTAGCCCCCGGATAGACGGGCTAGCCGGGGAATTCCGAGGCGAACCAGGTGAATCATATCACCTGGTTGTGGTTCTTTGTGTTGTGGCCATCCAGCCAGATCTCCCTGGAGCCGGCCAGTTGAGCCTGGCTTGGCTTACCTGGGGGTCATCCCCCTGACAGGGCCTTATATAGGGGAGGGGGAATCCCCTCCATTGGCCAGTGGCGATGGAGGAGCCCCTCCACCTCCTCTCATTCATGTGGTGAAGCTCCACTCACATAAATATGGCCCTCTATTTTCTCCACTCAAAATCCGACTCAAAATGCATTAAATTTCCACCAAATTTAATACAACTCTCATTTAATAAAACCCTTTTATTTATTTTGTTCAGAATTTTGTTAATTACTTTAATTAACAAACATTCACATAAAACCCCCTATAATATTTCAATATCACATGCATAACCAATTTCAGCAATTTCACCCGAAACAATTTCGGTGTCTATTGAAATAATTCCAGTGCTTTGCAATTGTTTCATCTAGAACATATTTGCTATAAATGGTGTTGGTATCCCTTATGTGTATCACCCTACGGTTCACGAATAATGCAGACATGATCCATACCCCTCTTAGATAAATAATCAGTAGCGGCACCTGGAGATCCATACGGACTCCCACGCATTCAACGATGACTTCTTGTGACTGTGAGAACCTTCAACGCTAATAACTAAATCCCTTTGTCTCGCGATATATTACATATCCGAGATTCGATCATTGGTATATCCATACCTAGTTTGGTCTCATTACCGACATGCACTCTTTTCTCGTTTCCTGTGATATAACGTTCTAGTGATCATATCACTTGCTTGCGTGTTATCTTAATGTGATATCACCGAGAGGGCCCAGAGTATATCTACCCATCATTGGGATGGACAAATCCCACTCTTGATCCATGAGCCTCTACATAACACCTTTGTTGGGGATATGCTATATGGGTATCCTCATAGAATGTCACCAATCCGCCTAACCCGGGTGGCCCATAGTTGGTAGCAAGGCCTATGGCCTGCTGGGCGGCCTAGTTAGGCGGATCCAGATGGGAGGTCCATGCCTGATAAAGGAAGGCTAAGCAGGAGTCACCGACATACTCGGAGCCTTGGAGTACAAGACACGGAAGACTAGTTCGTATTGGTGTAGGACTCTTTACCTTGTCTGGCAAGGACCTTTCCCTATGAACCCTAGGTCTTGGTGCCGTTATAAGATGGCATGTGGCAGCCTTTAGGGAAAGACAACTTAGATTTCTACGTACAACATGCAACACCTCGCATAGCGAACCTATCTCTGTAACTCGGCGTATTGCCATTATAGTGATTTATAGCAGGAGTAGAGTTCCGCCACCGTTGTGGGACTTGAACCTGGGTAAGCTGCGTTACCTCATACCCGCCAACTCTCCGCCTTACCCCACGTATCTAAACACGCTTTGTGAGGACCCCTCCATGGCGTACTTGTCGGCAATACCACGACAGTTGGCGCCCACCATGGGGCAAGAGGCGCTTCAAGCTCTACACCGGGCGAGGTCCAATCTCTTCGCAGGAATCAGCGACACCGTAGCGATCGGACGCGTTCTATTCTCCGGAAACATCCCGATCGTCCCTCCAGATGAGTTCTAGGTGCCGGTGAAGACGAACCCGACGCGTTGCTCTGTCATCCCCTTTGGAGACATCCACATCTTCATCAGCGAAACTGACTCGGATCCTAGCTCCTAGGAAGTCGAAAACTCGTCAAGCCCTGCACAGACCGCTTACGAGCAGGACACGTTCACGGAAGGATCTGGGCCATACCTCTCCTTGGAGTATGGTAGCTCAGATCAGGAAATTTCAAGGCCCACCCAAACTGCCCCTGTGTAGGATATAAATGTGGAAGGACCCCACAAATCCGCTTGGCTTCGCCGAGCGTTAGAGATGCACAGGTCACACTTTCTTGGCGTCGTCACCATCTTTTATCTGGCCAGATGCATTCAAAGGTATGGAGAACCTCCCAGTGAATACCTCGCTAGATGGATGAGGGAGAGGGAAACCCTAGAGGGCGACCACACAGACGAGCTCGTATACCACTTTGTGGAAGGGCTCACACCCGGAACACTCCTCCGGCATACCCTCCGAAGGCGGCAAGCCGCAGGTCCTCTCACCCTTGGTGAGATGGTCACCATCGTTAACGAATTCGCGGATGCCAACAAAGAGGCCATGACAACAATCGCCGTCGTAGCCGGAGGAGGAAACAACAACAATGGCCCGCCTCCATCACCCTCCACATCCGCCATCGTCAACACCGAAGCCAACTCCGACTCCGTCCTTGACGCGCTTTACACCGACATCAATATGGATGACGGTGGCTCAGACGCTAACTCGGAGGAATATGATGCTATTATGAGGGAGATTGAGCAGGAGATTGAGAAGGAGGTGCATGTCGAGAAGGCTAACGCTTCCCACCAGGTGCTAGTCACCATTGGGAGCGTGATGGAAGAAGACAGACAGGAACCGGAACGTGAGAGAGCTCCGCCTACGCCAGTGGTTACCAGAGTAGCAACAGCCAAGAAAGACACCGAGCCTCCGGCTCTGGCCAAGGCCTTGCCTCCTCTGGTAATCCGCTCGCAACCAGCGCAGGAACTCACCATGGCCTCCAATACTGCCCGACAATCAAATCAGCTGCCAATGCCACCATCAACGTCAGCAGCTAGCAACCCATTGGTTACTCCCACCGAGAGCCAATCACTGTCGCCCATATCCGGAGCGTTACGGAGCTTGATGAGAAGCGCGCAACAATCTTGGCGGAGGCCAAGTGCATTGCGGAGCAGGGCGTTAATCTGGACGAAGACATGGATAAGGCACAGCAATCCATCAAGGCGGCAAGAGCTATGGAGGCTGAGTACAAGCAATTGCTGTTAAAGCAAAAGGCAAAGAAAGTGCCAGCTCACGTCATCGATGATCCCGGCATTCGGCGAAGGTTGGGGTATGACGGATCTAAGCCGACAAAAGTCACCCCTTACATTGATTCAGAGGGGAGGCAGGTCATGCCAACTCCTGCCCTCAACATTGCCGTTGCCAAGACCCTCTTGGAACAAGACAGGTCGCCAGAAGCAGTTGCACAGGTGTACGGTCTCGTCGACAAGGCATGCAAGCAATAGGAGAAGGCTGCCTCGTAGAGGCTCGACTCCAACTTGAAGCTTTGCCAGTCAACATTGAACGGCCACAGAAGGCCCAAATCTCGCTGTGACGAGGGATCGCATACAGGCTCTACAGAGCGAAGAGGGAGGGAGGCACGCAATAGGACTGATGCAATCCCCATATCCTCCGACCACGTGGAAAAGGCTCATCCTTGCTGGTCACCATCTCCACCACCATCTCGGTGTCACCAGGAACCAGAGTCGTGCCACCGTACATGCATGCCACCGCCAAGGCATCCCTAGGCCAGCATTGTTTTACGTGACCAGGGTGAGCAGCCCGGACATGGCGGAGAGCGCAGCAACATTGAAGGACATACGAGAAGGTCCCACAAGGAGCCGCCATGTCCGACAAGTAACCGCGATAGGCGTGAGGAATCATAGGAGGGACACAGCAAGAGAGCTAACCCACCGCCTCCACCGCCACCGTCGCCACCTAGTAGCCATCATGGTGGAGGACATGGTGGATCTCATAGATCCCGCCACAACTCCCCTCTCCATGACGGAAAAGGGACGCAACCAGAGCCATATGATGCACGCACACAGCTGGACAAGATCCAAGAAGCTCGGGAGCTCCCATAACTTGGGCCACGTTGTTTTGGACCAGTGATACGGGCCACAACTTACCCCAAGGGCCTCCGGATAGACAAGAGCATCAAACCCTACAACAGCACTGCTAGGCCAGCGACATGGTTGCAGGACTACAGCAAAACGATCAACATCCCAGGGGGAAACCCCAATGTCATCGTCAAGTACCTCCCGCTCATGCTGACCAGCATCACCCAACAATGGATCGACGACTTGTCGGAGAAATCAATATGCAATTGGTTGGACATGCACGAAGCATTCACCAAGAATTTCGAGGGTACATACAAACGTCCCTGCACTGTCGGAGACCTATAGTGGTGTGTGTAAGAAAACGATGAAACCTCTCGTGCCTACCTCTCTCGCTGGCTGGATATGAAAAATTCTTGCATGGGGGTGCACGAATAGACCGCTATGGCCGCCTTCACCGATGGTCTAGAAAAGGGAACTTTGCTCCGGCATACATTAAAGCGCAAGCAAGACAACAATGAGCTCAACCTCGATGCAATGATCGCCATGGCTAGCGAATTCACCGCTGCGGATGACGACGTGTGCGGATCATTGATGGCAATAGCAATCCGTACCTAGGCCAGGAAGCACAACAATAACAAGTGGAAAAATCCGCCAGAAGAAAAGCAAGTAGACAACATGGTCGCCCCAAGGTTCACTAGCAGAGGTGGAGGCAGACAGCGTGGACGTGGTGGGGGCCTAGCAGTGGCTAGAAGAGGAGTGATACTACACCCTCAGCACCCCGCGTTCCCCAAACATACAAAGAGTACCGCGATATGCCCTGTTTTGTCCACCTTGATGCAAACGGTAAAGCCACCCACAGCAACCGCCAATGCAAATTTGTCAACGATCTCAAGGAGGACCCTGAGTCTGGCTACAAGCAAAGTCCGAAGGACAACCCCCACAGAAAGGGCAAAGGGAAGAAGAAGGAGGAAGATTCCAAGGAATCAAGCGATATGGATGAAGACATGGACCCCAAATCTTCCAACAAGGGAGAGGATAAAGGGAAAATCCCTTCGAAAAGAAGGCTCCATGTTACCATACCTCCCTTTGATCCGACAAGCAAACTCCCTAGGCTGCATCACCCTTCCGGTCGCTTTTGGTGACGTTAACAATTACTGCCAAGAACGCATGACCTATGAAGTGGTGCCTTTCAAGAGCGTGTACGACGTCATCTTTGTACGCGACAACTTCCACTCCTTCCTTGCAAGGCCATGCTTTCTCTACAACAAACTTAAGATTCCCTGACCAAATGGCGTCATCACCGTTGACGGAAGCTTCACCAAGGCACGGGAGTGTGAGCTCAGCGAAGCCGCTATCGCCGAAGCAGTCCCCTATGGTGAGGAGTTCATGGAGATCCAGAACCAAGTCGATGCCTCGGAGATGCTGTCTTCGAAGAAGAAAATCACTGCTGCCGAACCCGCATTCAAGGCTGCCATCAAGACCAAGTCGGTGGAGCTTGTTGAAGGAGATTCCGCCAAGACCACCGCCATTGGCACGTACGTGGATCCCAAATAAGAAAGCGCGCTCGTCGAGTTCCTCCGTGAGAATAGGGACATCTTTGCCTGGCAACCTGCCAACATGAAAGGTGTACCTAGGGAACTTGCCGAGCACAGCTTGAATATTGATCCTAATGCCAAACTAGTGAAGCAACCTCTACGATGCTTTGTTTATGAAATACGAAGGGCTATAGGCAAAGAAATAGCTAGGTTACTTAAGGCTGGCTTTATCCGAGAAGTTATTCACACCCGATGGGTGGCAAATCATGTACTTGTCCCCAAAAAGGGAACCAATGAATTAAGAATGTGCGTTGATTACACCGGCTTGAACAAAGCGTGTCCGAAGGATTCGTTTGCTTTGCCTCGCATTGACAAAGTCATTGCTCGACGGCTGCCTTGGAACTTCTGTGTTTTCTTGATGCTTACTCAGGATACCACCAAATACGGATGCGAAAGTCAGACCAATTGGCCACTTCATTCAACACACCTTACGACACGTATTGCTACCTCACGATGCCCTTTGGGTTGAAAAACGCTGGTGCTACTTATCAGTGGACAATGCAATGTTGCGTACACGACCAAATAGGTCGCAACGTACACGCTTACGTGGACAACATCATGGTAATGTCAAATAAATCAAAAGATCTTATCGCTGGCTTGCAGGAAACCTTCGATAACCTCCGGAAATACAACATGAAGCTGAACCCCATGAAGTGCATCTTCAGGTTACCCTCTGGCAAATTGTTGGGCTTCATCATTTTGCATCACAGAATCGAGGTAAACCCAGGGAAAATCAAGGCCATCCTTGACATCAAATGTCCAACATGCCTGAAGGACATACAAAGGCTCACGGGCTGCGTTGCAGCAGTAAGCCGGTTCATCAGCCGACTTGGGGAGAAGGATATGCCGCTCTACAAGTTGCTCAAGAAGGCGGACAAATTCACATGGACGGACGAAGCTGACGCGGCACTCTAGGAGTTGAAGAGAATACTCTCCTCCCCACCTATACTTGCAGCGCTGGTGTCAAGGGAGCCTATGTTAGTATACATGGCGGCAACCAAACGAGTAATCAGCATCATCATCGTGGTGGAGCTCAAGGAACCAACGCACGAATACAGAGTTCAGCGACCCGTTTACTATGTAAGCAAGGTCTTGACGGAATCCAAGCAGTGTTACCCGCACTACCAAAAATTGGCTTATGGAGTTTTCCTTGCTTCACGCAAGCTAAGGCATTATTTCCAGGAGCACCCTATAATAGTAGTGAGCAAAGCTCCACTGTCCGACATCATCAACAACAGTGATGCTATAGGGAGAGTGGCAAAGTGGGGCATTGAACTTGCCGCCTTTGAAATCACCTACAAGATACACGACGCTATCAAATCACAAGCATTGGTGGATTTTCTTGCAGATTGGACAAAACTGCCAGAAGACACTCCTGTACCAGAGCTAGAATACTGGGTCATGCACTTTGAGGGATCAAAGCTACTCAATGGCTCGGGGGCTGGTGTATTATTACAATCACCACTAGGAGCGAAGTTGCAATATGTCCTGCAGATCCACTTTAATGCTACCAACAACATGGCGGAGTATGAGGCCCTCATTCACGGACTTTGTGTAGCAAAGGATATTGGCATCAAGCGCATAGTTTGCTGTGGAGATTCCGACTTGGTTACCTAGCAAGTAGCTGGCACCTAGAACACACGAAACCCTATGATGGCGGCATATCGAGATGAAGTAGACGAAATAGCCAAGTGCTTCGACGACTACGAAGTCAAGTACGTCAAAAGGGAGGAGATTGCAGCGGCAGATCTGCTATCAAAGCTTGGATCAGCTCGTCGACCAATTCCGCCAGGCTTTTTCTTGGAACATTTACGGACCCCATCCATGAAGGGAGCGGACCTCGACAACCCAGATAGAGTGGATTCATTTGTTAATACAGTAATGGTGGCCTCTCCGGCTTGGATGAAACCGTTCATGGACTATCTACAAGACGAAACTTTGCCCGCCGACAAAGTCGAAAGCCGGCAAATAGTACGAAGAGCAAAAGGCTATGTCATCATTGATGGCCAGCTTTACAAAATAAGTACCACAGGAGTTTCCCTTTGATGCGTCTCCCATCAGCAAGGTATTGAAATCCTTAGAAATACATCTTGGAGATTGCGGGCACCATGCCGCTCCCCGATCGTTGGTGGCTAAGGCCTTCTGACAAGGATTCTACTGGTTAACTGCCAAGCCGGACGCCGACAAGTTGGTACAAACATGTCTTGGGTGTCAGTTCTATGCAAGACAACCAAGTGTTCCAGCTGAAGAATTACGAACAATACCAATAACTTGGCCGTTTGCAGTCTGGGGCTGGACATGGTGGGACCTTTGCAGACAGCACCCTGTGGATTCACACACTTGCTAGTAGCAGTCGACAAATTCACAAAGTGGATTGAAGCTAAACCCATTAGAAAGCTTGATGGGGAAACAGTTCTCAAATTTGTCCGGGATCTAGTGGTGAGATTTGGTCTCCCACACAACATCATCACCGACAATGGCAGAAATTTATCTCTTGGAGAAGTGGAGGAGTACTGTGGCACTGTCACATCCACCTTGACCTAGCATCTGTGGCACTGTCACATCCCAAAATTTTCCAAATTTTGAAATGTGAAAATTTTAAACAAGATAAAGAACCAAGTTCTTTGAAATTCAAAAGGAACAAAAACTTTTGGAACATTTAAATATAATGCCTCGAAAACCCAAGCCAAATAAAATGGTTTTTGTTTGTAAGTGGTGTGCATGTTTTAAAATCCCAAATCATGAAGCATGCATGAGCATCTTCACTTGGTTGCATTTTAAAAACCTAAGAGAAGTGAAAAATATCTCAAACCCTAAAACTCTAATTATTTGTTAACACTAAGAACAACACAATACTATGGATATACTCCATATTTATATTACACAAAGAACTCCTATGAGAGATAAAAAGATAAAGGGCAAAATAATAAAATAATAGAAATTGGTTTCATCCGATTTGGAGCCATGGATAAAAAGATATGAATTATTTTGAGACTATATTTAATAAAGGCAATATTAGCTATTAAAACCAAATTGAATAAATTTGGTTAGAAAAATTTGAGTTAGAAAGTAAATGTGTTCTATAATGCCCTAAAAACCTAATTTGAGTTTTACAAATTTTTAGAAATTTGTTTGATTCAAATTGGATCATTAAATCAAAAGATATTTAAGAAAACAGAAAAGAAAAGAAAACTATAGAAAAAAATGAAGCAACAGCTCGGCCCAAACCCTAGCCCACTAAGCCCACCCGGCACTCCCCTTTCCCCCTCTGTTTCTCACTGTCCCCCTCTTCACCCCCTCACTGACGGCTCGACCCCACGCCCACGTCACCTGCCACCTCAGCTTCTTCCACCCATGACGACAGCCCTCTCCTCCCTCTCGCTGCTTCCAAATCGGCTCGAATTCGTGCTTGCGCAATTAATTCTCCACTCTGAGCCCTGCCTCTTAACCGCCACTCCCTCCTCTCCGCTTTTCCTCAAGCCCCACAACCCCGGAGCCAGTAGGCTGCTCGGAATCGAGCTTGAACCGCCGCGGCCACCGACAAGCTCCGGCGAGGATTCCGGCAAGAACTCACCGCCTGCACCTTCCTCTGTCATGTTAGCTTCTCCATGTCCTGAGCGTGTTTTAACCCGGCTATGTGCCTTCTCGTGCTCCAGTCAACGACACGGACCAAGTCCGCGAGCTCCTCTGCCGCCACCGTCCGACGGTTTTTTCCCGTAAGGGCAAGGTTCCCGCCGCCTCTTTTGGCCAAAACCAGCTCCTACACGACCAGCGCATCCTCCCCCCTGTTTGTCTGCCGAGCCCTAGGTCGACGACACGCCTCGAGACACGAGCTCCGGCGTCAAGTACTCGGCGAGGAATTCCCGCGAATCTGGCGCCCCTTCATCAACATGAGCATCCGAGACCACCTCGACCACGGCGATCGCTGGTAATAGTCCACGGTCTCCTGCCCTCTAGAATCACCGGACCACCACCGTCCCGACGCTGCGTCGCCACAAGACCGTCGCCACGCCAATTGCGTGGTCGACACGCTGAGCACCGTCTGATCTTAATCCAGCGGCTTAGATAGATCACTTAGCGAAACGGTACGGGCTAATCTGGATCGCCCGTTGCCACTTCAAATCCAACGGCCCACAGCAATCGATCCATCCGAACCGGTACCGGCCAATAAGAACACACCACGTCGCCCAGGCTATTTGTTTAAATTAGAAAATAGACAGAATAAATCTTAAACTTAGAAATTCAATAACTTTTGATCCACAAATCAGCAAAATACAATTTTGGTGTCTATTGATTCAGAAAAATAAGACCTTTATTATAGAGGCCTTGTTTCACACTTTTGCTTCTGGAAAATTTGAATTTTAGGCAGAACCTTTTTAGGAGTATTTTACCCATAAAAATTGTTTTGTAAATTATTTTAGGGTGAATCTTTTTGCTATGGATGGCAAATTGAACCCTCTGTCCAGTGAGACCAAAATATAAATTTGGTTGACTATCCCTAATAGAATGGGAATTATTTAGTGAGTCTAGCCTTTCCAAATGCTAGAAATTATTGCTAATTGTTACAATTGCACAAATGGTTGCATTTGTAATCTTGCAATTGTAAAATGTTCGGAAAACACTTAGTATTGTTCAAAACCTTGTTATAACAATTTGGGCAATAAAATTTCCATCTTGCATGCTTGCATATTTTGCATGATTTTGTATTGCCATTAGTGTTGACTTTGTGCATGTTTTGTCTTGATTGTTTTGTTTGATAGATTGTGTGGATTGTCAAGTGTGTTACTGCAAAGAGTGTACCAACACCACCAACTACTAAGGCAAGTGGCACTATCATCCATGTCCTACTATTTTTCATTTCACTTAGTGGATTTTTGTAGTATGCATGATAGGACTACTATGATACTATGCTATGCTATATCCTATTAGGATATCCTTTATATATCCTTTAGTGGAAATACTGTAGTTGTAGTATGCTTAACCCTGCTATAGATTCGGGGTGGAATATACCATATTATGATTATATGAAGTGTTGGAAAAATATATATGTTTTATATAATAAAACAAGGACTCAATGAATCACCTGGGTGGAGTGTGGATACTCAGTTGAGAATAAGGTGGCAACGAAGGGAACCATGTGTATGGCTATCTCTTTCGTGTGTGCACTATAAGAATACAACCCAGGAACTTAGAGCTTGAACATGTTTCTCGTACAGTGGCTTTCGTGTAGAGCCACATGCCAAATGGGCTCTGGCCTAGTCAATTACATAGTGGGAGACCCATGCATTGGTACCTCTTCAGGTTAACTAGAATTATGCATTGGAAGTTTATCCTTGCATTGGTGCCTGGTAGACGTGCTGGCATTATGTATTGGGAGGACTTCTATGGAAAGACTTTGTCACATTCTTGATCTGCCGGTACTCCATCTTCGGGAGTACTAATCCAGCGGCCACTGGTGGCGTCAAGACGAGATTGTGTCTTGTGGGTAAAGTGTACAACTTCTGCAGAAGATTAAATTCTAAGTACTTAGCCGTGTCCCCGGTTATGGACAACTCTGAGCAACTAAGGCCTGAAGCTATGGAACATCTCGGCATTCTAATTTCTCAAAGTAAAACTTAATGGTGACAACAAGAGATTAGAAGAACTTGGAGTTTGCCAAGGAGTTCAGAAAGTTATTGAAAGATCAAAACTATTTTTTTTACAAACATAGGATAAAACCATATTGCTTTCTGCAAATGAGCCTAAGATCTACTTAGCCAAATGTGCATGTAGTGATAGTCCAACTTATATTCACAAACTTGTGACACTTGCCAATACATTCAAAGTATTGACCCTTTGTGGCTGCAACCTATCATGATGCAGGTTATTCTATTGATGAGTATGGATTGATGATAGAGGTTATGAGTCTGCACCCAACATGTTTGCCTGTGGCACATGAAGATGAAGGACTCCATGCTTTACTTGTATTCTGCTACTTTGTAATAAGATAGCCTATGGCTATAGGTTTGTAATAAAGTATTCATATTCTGGATCATGCGATGTAATATGACCTTTGTATCTTGATATTACATCTTAAACTGTGGGTGCTAGCTATTCGATCTAGGGACTAGCAATGTAATCACAGGGATTCAAACCAGCCCAGGTTTGGGTCTTTACAGATGGTATCAGAGCATTGTGTTGCCTGTAGGTTTGTAACCCTAGGAATTGGACAAACCCCTTGTTAGGAATGAACTAATTTTATACTTAGTAGGTTTTCTCGTATACCTTGATCATTCTTTACTGAATCTCTTCTCCTTCAAACATGTAGATGACCAGCCTTTGCTTTCTCCAAGGACTTTGAAGATGGATCATGCCAACAAGGAGATCAAGATACAAGTTGGGACAAGTCCTCGAGCTTGCAAAATATGTGGAGAAGTAGGCCACACCTCTAAGGAACATCAAGATCAATGTCCCTTTTGTGATCACAACCATCCAGTTGGAGAATGCCCCACATCTCAAGTTACTTGTTACCTATGTGAAGGAACCAACCACATTCCTGCCAAGTGCCATCTCGACTTCATAGTGCAACAACTGAAAGAACAAGTGAAGGATGGAATGTATCAAGCTCTTGGGAAGAAAGAAGAAAACCTTAGCCATATCACCTGCTCCAAATGCAAGAAAGAAGGACACAATATCAATGAATGCCCAGAGAAGGAAGTTCAAGAAAACCACAACAACACTTCAAGAAAAAGTACTCGAGACATGACAAAAGCGTTTTGCCATCGCTGCCGGAAGATAGGACACTTCACCGATGATTGCCGAACTCGAAAGAGAGCTCCCACTGATGTTATCATAGTGCGAACCATGACACATTAGATTGCCTACCAATTATCATGTTCGAGTTATTGATATCGTGTTAGTATATGGATCATGCCGACCTATGTGGTATGACCATACTAGGTTGCTTGTTTCAAGAAAACTTGTTGTTTTCTTCTATAATGAGTTAAAGTTAGAAGTTGCTAAGTGATTGGTTGCTTGATGAACGTTTGATTGAACTGGTTGTTTTGGGTTGAGTGTGTTAGAACTCCCTTAAACCTATCTATGTATCTATCCTTACTTATCCCTATTAAAGCAACAGATGCCTCCAAGACGCGCCAACGACCATGATAGACAACAACAACAATGAAAATGAGATGCAACAGATGATGACTGCACAGACTCAGCTAATGCAGATGATGACACAATTCATGGCAACCATCAACAGTCCGAATCAGAACAACAATAATAACAACAACAATCCACCACCTCTAGATATGCTCACTAGATTTTTGAGGTTGAGACCTGCAAAGTTCTCTGGTACTTCTGATCCAATGGTAGCTGATGACTGGTTACATTCAGTGAACATAGACCTAGTGTCTGTTGGATGCTCCGATGCTGAGAAAGTGAGATTTGCAGCGCACTTGCTTGAAGGCCATGTAGCTACGTGGTGGGACAACTTTCAAGTCACTCACCCCATTGAAGAAGTGACTTGGGAAATATTTGAAGATGGTTTTCGCACTAATCATATCTCTTCTGGCGTGATGAGTCTGAAGAAGAAGGAGTTTCACAACCTTAAACAGCATCACCGCAGCATTGCTGAATATATTGAGGAATTCAACAATCTATCACGTTATGCTCCAGATGATACTGATACTAATGCTAAGAGGAAGGAAAAGTTCCTAGATGGACTGAATGATGAACTTTCCATGCAATTATCAGTTGCTTATGTTCCAACTTATCAATCACTATGTGACAAAGCTATAATTTTAGAGAGTAAGAAGAAAAAAGTTGAGAACAGGAAGAGGAAGCATAGCTTTGACAAATATCACTCAGGATCATCACAGAAGATGCGTTCATTCAGAAAGGACAATGGAAATTCTGGATCACATCAGCATGAAGGAAATGGACATAATCACCATCACCAGAATCATCACATCAATAATGGAAGTGGTAGTAACAATGTGAATGGTACTAACAATGGAAATAACCTTGGTCAGAACCAACATAATGATCCCAAGAAAGACATTAGCCAGTTGTAGTGTTACAATTGTAAGCAACTTGGACACTTTGTAGCAAACTGTCCTAAGAAGAAGAAGAAGAATGAGAATGTTGGAGACTCTAATGGGAGCAATTCCAATGTGGCCCAGAAATGACATGTGAACCACATCAACATGTATGGAACCCTTGAAGACGTAGATGGTGTGGAAGGTAAGCTTTAGCTAACTTAATTCAGTGTATAAGAATCTCAAGATGGAGAAATGTTAACAACCTTTGGATGTCAATCTTTTGGACCCTTAGCCAAGTGAATCAAATGCAACCCAACAAAGTTTCCTTTCAAGGGTGGTAGAACCCAAGTATCCTAAAACCCAAACTATTCTTTCTAGCCTTCTCGAATATCGGGACGAGATTCCTTTTAAGGGTGGTAGTCTGTCACATCCCAAAATTTTCCAAATTTGGAAATGTGAAAATATTAAACAAAATAAAGAACCAAGTTCTTTGAAATTCAGAAGGAACAAAACCTTTTGGAACATTTAAATATAATGCCTCCAAAACCCAAGCCAAATAAAATGGTTTTTGTTTGTAAGTGGTGTGCATGTTTTAAAATCCCAAATCATGAAGCATGCATGAGCATCTTGACTTGGTTGCATTTTAAAAACCTAAGAGAAGTGAAAAATATCTCAAACCCTAAAACTCTAATTATTTGTTAACACTAAGAACAACACAATACTATGGATATACTCCATATTTATATTACACAAAGAACTCCTATGAGAGATAAAAAGATAAAGGGAAAAATAATAAAACAATAGAAATTGGTTTCATCCAATTTGGAGCCATCGATAAAAAGATATGAATTATTTTGAGAATATATTTAATAAAGGCAATATTAGCTATTAAAACCAAATTGAATAAATTTGGTTAGAAAATTTTGAGTTAGAAAGTAAATGTGTTCTATAATCCCCTAAAAACCTAATTTGAGTTTTACAAAATTTTAGAAATTTGTTTGATTCAAATTGGATCATTAAATCAAAAGATATTTAAGAAAATAGAAAAAGAAAAAGAAAAACTGTAGAAAAAAAAACAGAAGCAACAGCTCGGCCCAAACCCTAGCCCACTAAGCCCACCCGGCACTCCCCTTTCCCCCTCTGTTTCTCACCGTCCCCCTCTTCACCCCCCTCACTGACGGATCGACCCCACGCCCACGTCACCTGCCACCTCAGCTTATTCCACCGCGACAAACAGCCCTCTCCTCCTCTCGCTGCTTCCAAATCGGCTCAATTGCGCGCTTATGCAATTAATTCTCCACTCCGAGCCCTGCCTCTTAACCGCCACTCCCTCCTCTCCGTTTTCCCTCAAGCCCCACAACCCCGGAGCCACTAGGCTGCTCGGAATCGAGCTCGAACCACTGCGGCCACCGACGAGCTCCGGCGAGGATTCCGGCAAGAACTCACTGCCCCGCACCTCCCCCTCTGTCATGTTAGCTTCTCCATGTCCTGGCGCGTGTTTTAATCCCGGCTATGTGCCTTCTCGTGTTCCAGGTCGACGACACGGACCAAGTCCGGCGACCTCCCTCTGCCGCCACCGTCCGACGGTTTTTCCGGTAAGGGCAAGGTTCCCGTTGCCCTCTTTTGGCCACAACCAGCTCCTACACGACCAAGCATACTCCTCTGACCCCCTGTTTTGTCTGCTCGAGCACCAGGTCGACGACACCGCCTCAGAGACACGAGCTCCGCCGTCGGCAAGTACTCCGGTGAGGAATTCCCGGCGAATCTGAGCGCCCCTTCATCGACCGCGAGCATCCCCGAGACCACCTCAACCACGGCGATCGCTGGTAATAGTCCACTGTCTCCCTGCCCCTCTAGAACCACCAGAGCACCACCGTGCCTGTCGCCGCCACAAGACCGCCGCCCGCCGCCAGTCTGTGGTCGACACGCTGAGCACCGTCTGATCTTAATCCAGCGGCTTAGATAGATCACTTCGCGAAACGGTACGGGCTAATCTGGATCGCCCGTTGCCACTTAAAATCCAACAGCCCGCAGCAGTCGATCCACCCGAACCGGTACCGGCCAATAAGAACACGCCACGTTGCCCAGGCTATTTGTTTAAATTAGAAAATAGACAGAATAAATCCTAAAATTAGAAATTCAATAACTTTTGATCCACAAATCAGAAAAATACAAATTTGGTGTCCATGGATTGAGAAAAATAAGACCTTTATTATAGAGGCCTTGTTTCACACTTTTGCTTCTGGAAAATTTGAATTTTAGGCAGAACCTTTTTAGGAGTATTTTACCCATAAAAATTGTTTTTTAAATTATTTTTGGGTGATTCTTTTTGCTATGGATGGCAAATTGAACCCTCTATCCAGTGAGACCAAAATATAAATTTGGTTGACTATCCCTAATAGCGTGGGAATTATTTAGTGAGTCTAGCCTTTCCAAATGCTAGAAATTATTGCTAATTGTTACAATTGCACAAATGGTTGTATTTGTAATCTTGCAATTGTAAAATGTTCAGAAAACACTTAGTATTGTTCAAAACCTTGTTATAACAATTTGTGCAATAAAATTTCCATCTTGCATGCTTGCATATTTTGCATGATTTTGTATTGCCATTAGTGTTGACTTTGTGCATGTTTTGTCTTGATTGTTTTGTTTCATAGATTGTGTGGATTGTCAAGTGTGTTACTGCAAAGAGTGCACCAACACCACCAACTACTAAGGCAAGTGGCATTATCATCCATGTCCTACTATTTTTCATTACACTTAGTGGATTTTTGTAGTATGCATGATAGGACTACTATGATACTATCTTATGTTATATCCTATTAGGATATCCTTTATATATCCCTTAGTGGAAATACTGTAGTTGTAGTATGCTTAACCCTGCTATAGATTCGGGGTGGAATATACCATATTGTGATTATATGAAGTGTTGGAAAAATATATATGTTTTATATAATAAAACAAGGACTCAATGAATCACCTGGGTGGAGTGTGGATACTCAGTTGAGAATAAGGTGGCAACGAAGGGAACCATGCGTATGGCTATCTCTTTCGTGTGTGCACTATAAGAATACAACCCAGGAACTTAGAGCTTGAACATGTTTCTCGTACAGTGGCTTTCGTGTAGAGCCACATGCCAAATGGGCTCTGGCCTAGTCAATTACATAGTGGGAGACCCATGCATTGGTACCTCTTCAGGTTAACTAGAATTATGCATTGGAGGTTTATCTTTGCATTGGTGCCTGGTAGACGTGCTGGCATTATGTATTGGGAGGACTTCTATGGAAAGACTTTGGCACATTCTCGATCTGCCGGTACTCCATCTTGGTGAGTACTAATTCAGCAGCCACTGGTGGCGTCAAGACGAGATTGTGTCTTGTGGGTAAACTGTACAACTTCTGTAGAAGATTAAATTCTAAGTACTTAGCCGTGTCCCCGGTTATGGACAACTCTGAGCAACTAAGTCCTGAAGCTATGAAAGATCTCGACATTCTAATTTCTCAAAGTAAAACTTAATGGTGACAACAAGAGATTAGAAGAACTTGGAGTTTGCCAAGGAGTTCAGAAAGTTATTGAAAGATCAAAACTATTTTTTTACAAACATAGGATAAAACCATATTGCTTTCTGCAAATGAGCCTAAGATCTACTTAGCCAAATGTGCATGTAGTGATAGTCCAACTTATATTCACAAACTTGTGACACTTGCCAATACATTCAAAGTATTGACCCTTTGTGGCTGCAACCTATCATGTTGCAGGTTATTCTATTGATGAGTATGGATTGATGATAGAGGTTATGAGTCTGCACCCAACATGTTTGCCTGTGGCACATGAAGATGAAGGACTCCATGCTTTACTTGTATTCTGCTACTTTGTAATAAGATAGCATATGGCTATAGGTTTGTAATAAAGTATTCATATTCTGGATCATGTGATGTAATATGACCTTTGTATCTTGATATTACATCTTAAACTGTGGGTGCTAGCTATTCGATCCAGGGACTAGCACTGTAATCACAGAGATTCAAACCAAGCCAGGTTTGGGTCTTTACAAGCACACCCACAGTCAAATGGGAAACTTGAAAGGGTCAATGGATTAATTCTGCATGGAGTCAAGCCGCGCTTAGAAGCACCGCTGCATAGAGAAGCTGGAGCCTGGGCGGAGGAGTTACCATCTGTCTTGTGGAGTTTACGAACAACACCCAATAGATCCACCGTCTTGACTCCTTTCTTCATGGTTTATGGAGCAGAAGCAATCCTCCCATCCGACATCCTCCATGATGTACCAAGAGTTTCCGCCTACAAGGAAGATGACGCTGAAGAATCCAGATGCCTTTCTGTGGACCTTCTTAAAGAAGAGCACGTGCTAGCATGCCAGAGATCTGCTGTCTACCAGCAGAAACTACGTGGCTACCATAGTCGCCGTGTAAAGCATCGCTCATTTAAAGAAGGGGATCTGGTGCTTAGACTCAAGCAGGAGAAATCACACAAACTATCCCCGCCTTGGGAAGGATCGTTCATCATAAGCAAAGCATTGCTAAAGGGTTCCTATTACCTCATTGATATCCACGAGTTCAAAGATAGGCCAAATAATCTCAAGCGCAAGCAACGTGACTCCGATGATGATTACCCGGAGACAGATTGGCCATGGAACATAGCACATCTACGTCCCTTTTACACTTAGCACATTTATATTAAGTAATAAGTTTCTTATATGATTACTGAAATAAAGCATTTGGTTCACTCATATTCTATGAGTCTTTTACCTCCTTTAGTTTTTCATTTTTGGATCATATAAACCCTTTATGCGCAAGTTTGCATTTGCACTCGTGAAAATTCTGCCTACGGGTGTTAGCTTAGGTTTTCTGGTCTACACGTTTTCTGAAGTTTTTATGTGGATTCTGGAGTAGTGACTTCTTGGCATTCAAATCCAGCAATTTTGTTCTTATGTTCTTGATGGTGCTATTAAGCATCATCACCTGAGGCCATAGTTCTGTGTTATGAGTCTTCCGTCTCACAAAAGGTCAAGCATACGAACCAGAATAATGGATAAGCTAGCACTTGCTTAAAAATATACACATGCTAGAAACAGATAAGTAGCAGGAAAACTTGAGTACAAGATTTTCTGCCTTAGCAAAACATAATTTTTTTCCGCATACACATTGCAGAGACACATTTAATACAAACATTGTTTTTCATGGCTCTGCTACAGGGGTCTTCGAGGTGGCATCATTAGGAGAGCCAGGCCGAGAGAGCTCGTGAAAATCGGAGGGAGAGGGGCTAGAATCGGACGAGGCCCTGTCTTCATCAAGGATCTCGATAGGCACAAAGACATCGGCGCAGGCCATCTTGGCAACCCTGGTGTCGAAGCCGGCAAGGGAATTCCAAATAGCATCGCTATCGATTTCCCTCCCTTCCTCATCTAGCTTGGGAAAGCCGGAGGTCACCAGGTCGATGTCGGTGTTGTCGTAGTGCACCTTGACCAAGGACAGAGACATCCTAGCACCAGCCCGGATGCAAGAGACCTTCCAGTCCTTGACCTTCTCAGGAGATCGGCGCAGGATCTCTACGGACTTGACCGCTGAGTATGTCGCCTTGATATTAATCCCCAAAGGCTGGGCTATCTCCTTGGCCTGAGCAATGGCGGTGCTGACGAAGTTGCCGGTAAGAATCATGCATTCCTCGGGGTCTGGAGCACCTTCAACCAAGTTGGCCAAGCCAATGGGAGCTGAGGTTTGCAACAGATACAAGGACCATGAGTACAAACAAAATCAAATGATTATTCAAAATATAGAAGTGACCAAGACGGAGAAAGGTTACCGAAGATGCTCGCTTCCGCTTGCTTGCATGACTCCGCCAAGGCATCCCGCACCTTCTGGACTGTCTCGTACACCTCAAGGTTCCTAACATTCTGCTCTTTGGCGGCTTCGTTCTGTTCCTTGAGTTGTGCAATCTCGTCCTTCAGGCATTGCATCTCGGAGTCGGCAGATTCTTGCAGCACCTTCATCGCTGCCTGATGGACCTTGGCGGCATCAGCCAGGTCCTTCTTTGAAATTTTGTTCTCATCGTCGAGTTCCTAGATATGCTTGGATTGAAGGGTTTCGTAGCAGAAAACAAAAAATTTATATCTACTCGAACACTAATACCAGGATCTATACTATGTAGACATAAGTAACGGAGAAGGGATACGGTATTCATACCTTTGAAGAACGAGGCACGCCTTACGTAGGAAGGCGTATATTGATGAAGACGAGCAGCACCCCAAGTGTGGTGCCTCTGAAGTTCCTCAGACGTCTGGTGTAGGAGACGTCAACATGACTCCGATCTAGCCGAGCAGCGGAAGAAGTAGATGCCGGATCACAGATCACACGAAGGTAATGTGAAGGTCGAGAACTCACCCAAGAGGTCCTCCCCAATATAACAGAGAAGTCCTCAATGCATGAGAGAGAGAATGAGAGGAATGGGGATGATTCCAAAGGGGGAGGGGAGACCCCTATATATAGTGGGAGGGGGGCGCACCACCTAGGGGCCAGGCAGTGTGGGACTAAACCCCACACCCGCCAGCCACCTTGGGCAGCCTAAAGGTGGGCCCCACTGGGCCCACCAGCCTGTGGCTGGCCCCCTCTCCCTAGGCGCCATGCCTATTGGGCCTCCCTTCGGGTGAGGCCCATTAGCATTATAATGCCTTTAATAATAAAAGAAAATATATATTTAATATTAATTCTCCAATTAACATTCAAATACACATATTATATTATTCCTTCACTCTGGAACACCTTCCGGTCCCTTTCCGATCTCCATCGGATGTTCCCCGAAACTATTCTGGTTTCTCTTTCTCTATTTCTCCTACGATACCTCATCTACCCTAAGCCTCCCTAACCTTAAGCGTGACATCCTTCGGTTCGGAAACACTCCGGACATGATTGAGACTACTCTCAAATCAATGATCAACAGAGGGACCTGGATGGCCATGTGACCCCCGTGCATTTCACGAATATAATCGTTCGAACTGTGAGATAGTCGTTTCATGTTCCCTTTGTCTTTCGATACCTAGTTCATTCGAGACTTGATCTTCGATATCCCCATACCTTAGTTCGATCTTGTTACTGATGAACTTGTTTTCTCGTTCTCATGTCATTGCATTCCTTGACCAAGTCAGATGCTTGTAAGCTTCATTAATGCAACGTCACCGAGATGGCCACATGTATCTATCTGTTACATGGACTAGACAAATCCTGGTCTTGATATGTACTCCTCTACGCATCCCTTCGGAAAACCTGAGTGGCACCTTTTTGATCACCCTGTTACGAGATGATTCTTGATAACCATCTAAGCTTCTTCCGGAATGGTGATTTGCATTACCTCACAGTCAAAGGATCAGGTTGTGAGGTTCTCTATGTTTTATCATCAATGGTGAACTTTGTAACTAGATCTCATTTAAGATATAACTGCCGGATGTTTGTCTACCATGTTATTCAACCAATAACATGACCTCATTTTCAATTGGCATAAATGCCCATGATCTTGAAACCCAGACCATCCTCATGACCAATGAACTAGTTCGCTAGAGGTAACTAGAGACACGGTTTGTTTACATACCACACGTGTATTAACGTTTCGTATTAAAACAGTTATAGCACTGTATGAAACGTATTATGAACATGTAGGATATATATCAAATAATAAACTTTATTATTTGCCTCTAGGACATAAGTCCTTTAGTCTCCGACTTGCACTAGAGTATAAACAAAACTAGTTTACAATAGGAAGGAACCTAACACCAATGGAATCTCGGTGTTGTTCGTGCTTTTCCTGATGGAGAGCTTTAGTCAAAGGATCTGCCATATTCAGTTCCATATCTACTTTGCAAATCTTGACTTCACCTTCGTCAACATTCTGTCGGATGACGTGAAATCTAAGCTTGATGTGTTTGGCTGTGGAATGAGTTCTTCATTCCCTTGCGTTTGCAATAGCACCTGTGTTATCACAATAGATCATCACGTGGTCTTGCACATTTGGAAAAACACCCAGTTTGATGACGAAATTCCTTAGCCAAACAGCTTCGTTTGCTGCATCGACCGTATCAATGTATTGAGACTCCATCGAGGATTGCGCCACCACTAGCTGCTTCTTGCTCTTCCAGCTTACCGCCCCACCATTCACTTGGAACACAAATCCTGTTTGAGACTTCGAGTCATCACGATCTGAGTTCCAGCTCGCATCCACGTAACCCATTATGTTTAGAGCTTCATCACTTCCTCCATAGATTAGGAACATATCCTTTGTTCTTCTCAAATACTTTAGGATACTCTTTACAGCTGTCCAGTGATCCGGTCCTGGATTACTTTGGTATCGGCTCGTAAACTAAGAGCCAATGCCACATCAGGTCATGTACTTAGCATTGCATACATGATAGATCCTATGGCTGAGGCATAGGGGATGTAAGACATCTTTTCTCTATCATCATCCGTTACAGGACACTGAGTCATACTCATTTTGCAATTCTTCATCATGGGTGTAAAACCCCTTTTGGTGTTTTCCATTTTGAACCTCTTCAAAATCTTTTCGATGTAAGTACTCTGACTCAATGCTATTAGGTGCCTTAATCTATCTCTATAGATCTTGATTCTTAATATGTATGCAGCTTCACCTAGATCCTTCATGGAAAATTGGTTACTCAAATATGCTTTCACGCTTTTCACAAGATCTACATCGTTTCCCATGAGTAATATGTCATCCACATATACTACCAAGAAAACAACCGAGCTCCCACTCGCTTTCTTGTAAACACGGAACTCTTGTTGATTTTGGACAAATCCAAAACTCTTGATAACTTGATCAAAACGTTGGTTCCAGCTCCAAGATGCTTGCTTCAGTCCATAAATGGACCGTTGAAGTTTGCATACCTTTCCAGCATCCTTAGGATTAACAAAACCTTTTGGTTGCATCATATACAACTCTTCATCAATGTGACCATTGAGGAATGCGGTCTTAACATCCATCTGCCAAATTTCATAGTCGAAATGTGTAGCAATTGCTATTAAAATCTAGACAGCTTTGAGCATCACTACGGGAGAGTAAGTCTCGTCGTAATCAACTCCTTGAATTTGTCGAAACCCCTTTGCAACAAGTCGAGCTTTGTGAACGGTCACATTACCATTCGCATCTGTCTTTTTATTAAAGATCCATTTATTTTCCACGGCCTTGCGGCCTTCTCGAAGATATACCAAGGTCCAAACTTGGTTCTCATGCATGGATCCTATTTCGGATTTCATGGCTTCTAGCCATTTCTCGGAGTCAGCATTATCCATAGCTTCTTTGTAGTTTGCAGGTTCTTCCTGTTCCTCTAGGATGACAGACATTACAAGGCTACTATACCAATCAGGAGTGGCACGAACTCTTGTAGACCTGCGAACCTCAGGAGTCTCAACGTCGTTGTTTTGACCATCATCAATGGGTTCTTCCTCCATGTTGGAGAGCGGTCTTGGAACAACTTCCGTTGTGCTACTCGGAATCTGGAGAGAAGGATCAACAACTTCATCCAACTCAATTTTCCTTCCACTAACTCCTTTAGCAAGAAACTCTTTCTCAAGAAAGGTGCCGGTTTTTGCGACAAACGTTTTGCCTTTGGCTTGGTTGTAGAAAGTATACCCAATGGTTTCCCTTGGATATCCTACAAAGATACATTTTTCCAATTTGGGTTCGAGTTTGTCAGGCTGTAGTTTCTTGACGTAAACCTCACATCCCCAAACTTTCAGAAATGACAACATTGGCTTCTTGCCATGCCATATCTCATATGGGGTTGTCTCCACGGATTCGGATGGTGCTCGGTTTAAAATAAAAGTGGTGGTTTCTAACGCGTATCCCCAGAAAGACATAGACAAATCAGTTAAAGACATCATGGACTGCACACTAACTAATAGAGTTCGGTTACAACATTCCGACACACCGTTACGCTATGGTGTTCCAGCTGGCATAAGCTGTGGGATAATCCCACGGTCCTTCAAGTGCATGTTAAACTCATAACTCAAATACTTGCCTCCTCGATCCGATCAAAGATGCTTGATTTTCTTGTTAAGTTGATTCTCTACTTCTTTTTGAAATTCCTTGAACTTTTCAAAGGTTTCAGACTTGTGCTTCATTATGTAGATACATCCATATCTACTTAAGTCATTAGTAAAGGTAACAAAGTAATGATAACCATTGCGTGTTGAGATGCTCATTGGTCCACATACATCCGTATGTATGATTCCTAGTAGGTCTACAACTCTCTCCACTATCCCGGAGAAGGGTGTCCTAGTCATCTTGCCCATAAGGCACGACTCGCATGTATCAAGGGATTCGAAATCCAATGATACAAGAAGCCCTTCTGAATGAAGCTTCTTCATGCATTTTATGGCAATGTGACCAAGACAGCAATGCCGCATAAACATGGAATTAGCATCACTATGCTTACAACTTTTAACATCAACACTATGGATGTGTGTATTACAATCAAGATCAAGTCAGATAAACCATCACACATAGGAGCATGAACATAGAAAACATCATTCATATAAATTGAACAACCATTTGTTCCCGATTTAAACGAATAACAGTCTTGCAACAAGCAATACTCAGTCACAATGTTCATACTCAATGCGGGTACATAGTAGCATTTATTCAAAACCAACAGTAATCCTGACGGTAAACGGAGATGCAGGGTGCCAACGGCCATCACTTCGACTCTCGAACCATTGCCGACGTGCATCGGCACCTCGTCCTTCCTCAGGCACCTCCTACTCTACAGATCCTGCTGAGAGTTACAAATGTGAGTAACAGATCCGGTATCAAATACCCAGGTGTTACTCCTAGCGCTTGTAAGGAACACATCAATAACATGTATATCATATATACCTTTGTCCATGGCGGCTACCTTGCCGGCTCGCTTGTCTTCAAGGTACTTGGGGCAGTTGCGTTTCTAGTGCCCATCCCCTTTGCAGTAGAAGCACAAAGTGTCGGGCTTGGGGCCAGGCTTGGTAGTCTTTGAGGTGCTGGTAACAAACTTGACATCCCCCTTAGACTTATTACCCTTGCCTTTCCCCTTTTGTCCTGGCTTCTTGAAGTTGGTCGTCTTGTTTACCATCAACACCGTGTGCTCCTTCTTGATTTCAACCTCAGCAGTTTTGAGCATGGTGAACACCTCAGCAAGGGTCTTAGTCATCCCTTGCATGTTGTAGTTCATCACAAAGCTCTAATAGCTAGGGGAAGCGAGTGCAGAACCCTATCAATTGCGAGCTCCTTCAAGATTTTGCAATCCAGGGCTTTCAAACGCTTAATGTAGCCAGATATTTTGACCACGTGCTCACTAATACTACTGCGCTCTTCCATTTTAGCAGATAAGAAGAGCTCGGAAGCATCATACCTCTTTGCACGGGCCTGTGGAGCAAAGACGGCCTTGAGATCCTCAATGATCTCAAAAGCATTCATCTTCTCAAAATGCTTTTGAAGCTCCGGCTCCATGGCATAGAGCATTCCACTCTGGATTAGGGAGAAATCGTCCGCCTTGAACCGCCAGACATTCTTTTCGTCCTGGGAGGCGGAATCTGTAGGCTTAGCCGGAAGCTCAGCCTCAATGACATAAGTCAACTTGTAGGGGACTAGGAGGATCCTAAGATTGTGGAACCATGCGGTGAAGTTGGTTCCATCGGTTTTCAGCTTGTCCTTCTCGAGGAAAGTGCTAAGGTTGAAGGTGGGTGGGCGAGACATCTACAGTGGATTTGCAAAGTGTTTAGACCATGTTCATAATAATGAGTTCAAGTTTTAATTAAAAGTACTCCCACTTAAACGAACATCCCTCTACTCGTTCAGTGATCACATGATCCCAATCCCTACACCTCCCCCGATTGTCACAACCATCAGTGCAGTATCAAAGGTGGACATTCCTTAATGTCGATCACATCAACCATATGATTCATGCTCGACCTTTCGGTCTCCTGTATTCCAAGGCCATTTCTTCACATGCTAGGCTCGCCTGTTCTAACTCGTGTGTATCCGCAGTGCAACATGGCTTGCATCCACTGTATGTGAATGTAGATATGTCTGACCCCTACTCACCGCAGGGCGCCTCATACCGAAGAACTTTCTTGGTGGTGCACACACAAGGGGAATACGATAAATGGAATATTGTGAGGGATTATCTTATTATGCTACCATTGATTATAAATATACCAGCACAATAAGTAATACTTCAAACATAAAGTGTTATGACGTGGATACAGCATTATGATCATCATCAACAGCTTCAATGAAAGTTTCATAAACTTGTCATTGCCACGTTATAATACTTGCCCCTATGCAATAATAAAAATACACGCTTCCATATTATCTATTGCAAGTTTTATGCGGCTTTAGGGCTTTCACAGTAGACCCCCTTCCCACCTATGAACGTGGAGCCACAACATGGATTCAATGATTGTCGTTCTTCTTCCCTTTTCAGGGCCCTCCAATGTCAATGCTATATCAACTACTGTAGAGAGACAGACACCCCCCTAAGCTACTTTGATTCGTGGACCAGTCTCGTGAATCACCACGTGAGGTCGGTTGGGGGCCGCTTCATCAAACAGTGCCGCGATATAGACAATAACAATAAAGAGGGTAGCAACTAGAGAATCAATGCCCACATATTGCTATGTCTTCTATCCGTACGACATGTCTACCCATAGACCCGCTCTGATACCGCTGAAGGGTTCCGTAGCAGAAAACAAAAAAATTCTATCTACTCGAACACTAATACCAGGATCTATACTATGTAGACATAAGTAACGGAGAAGGGATATGGTATTCATACCTTTGAAGACCGAGGCACGCCTTACGCAGGAAGGCGTATATTGATGAAGACAAGAAGCACCCCAAGTGTGGTGCCTCCGAAGTTCGTCACACGTCCGGTGTAGGAGACGTCAACCGGACTCCGATCCAGCCGAGCAGCAGAAGAAGTAGATACCAAATCGCAGATCACACGATGGTAATGTGAAGGTGGAGAACTCACCCACGAGGTCCTCCCCAATATTACGGAGTAGTCCTCAATGGATGAGAGAGAGAATGAGAAGAATGGGGATCATTCCAAAGGGGGAGGGGAGACCCCTATATATAGTGGGAGGGGGGCGCACCACCCAGGGGCCAGGCAGTGTGGGACTAAACCCCACACCTGTCGGCCACCTTGGGGCAGCCGCCGGCCCTAGGCGGACCCCACTGGGGCGGCCCACCAAGCCTAGGTCGGCTGGCCCCCTCTCCCTAGGTGCCATGCCCTATTGGGCCTCCCTTCGGGTGAGGCCCATTAGCATTATAATGCCTTTAATAATAAAATAAAATATATATTTAATATTAATTCTCCAATTAACATTCATATACACATATTATATTATTCCTTCACTTCGGAACACCTTCCGGTCCCCTTCCGATCTCCATCGGATGTTACCCGAAACTATTCTGGTTTCTCTTTCTCTATTTCTCCTACAATAGCTCATCTACCCTAAGCGTCCCTACCCTTAAGCGTGACATCCTTTGGTTTGGAAACACTCCGGACATGATTGAGACTACTCTCACATCAATGATCAACAGAGGGACTTGGATGGCCATGTGACCCCCATGCATTTCACGAATATAATCGCTCGAACCGTGAGATAGTTGTTTCCCGCTCCCTTTATCTTTCGATACCTAGTTCATCCGAGACTTGATCTTCGGTATCCCCATACCTTAGTTCGATCTCGTTACTGATGAACTTGTTTTCTCGTTCTCATGTCATTGTATTTCATGACCAATTCACATGCTTGCAAGCTTCATTAATGCAACGTCACCGAGATGGCCACATGTATCTGTTCGTTACATGGACTAGACAAATCCTGGTCTTGATATGTACTCCTCTACGCATCCCTTCGGAAAACCTGAGTGGAACCTTTTTGATCACCCTGTTACGAGATGATTCTTGATAACCATCTAAGCTTCTTCCGGAATGGTGATTTGCATTACCTCATAATCAAAGGATCAGGTTGCGAGGTTCTCTGTGTTTTATCATCAATGGTGAACTTTGTAACTAGATCTCATTTAAGATATAACGGTCGGATGTTTGTCTACCTTGTTATTCAACCAATAACATGACCTCATTATAAATTGGCATAAATGCCCATGACCTTGAAACCCAGACCATCCTCATGACCAATGAACTAGTTTGCTAGAGGTAACTAGAGACACGGTTTGTTTACATACCACACGTGTATTAACGTTTCGTATTAACACAGTTATAGCACAGTATGAAATGTATTATGAACATATAGGAGATATATCAAATAATACACTTTATTATTTGCCTCTAGGGCATAACTCCTTCATGGATTGCTTGACGATGCTTGTGGCCTTGGTAATGGCTTTTGTAAGACGGAAATCAGAAAGTGTTAAAAGAAGACGGCAAAATTATGTCCATGAGGAAAAGCAAGGAGCTGTTACAAGAAAAAAACTCTGGCTATTTTTGATTTGTTGCTTTAGGAAGGCTGTTTTACCCTGTTCAAGGTCCAGCTCCTTCCACAATGCAGCAAACCTCTCATTGGTCGTGATCCTCCGCCTATTCTCATTCTGCAAACAAACAAGCATGTTGAGTTTCTCTAGAGCATCTAGTCAGAACTATATGGTTTCAACTACAGGCCCGGGGACTGCAGCACAAGTTTTGAACTCACAAGTATTTACGAGGGTTTAACTCGTCAATGCCCATTGTTATGGACTTGGGTTTTGGAGAAGGAGGGAGCGCTAGAGACATCTATCGGCTAGCAAACAAGCACACAAGGGACAAAGGATTTACCCAGGTTCAGGCCTCGTAGAGGTCCCTACTCCTGCTTGTCTGCTCGTGGAATTATCGAAGGAGTCGAAAGTTACAATGGTGCGCAGATGCAATCTGGCAAGGGTTGTGGAAACTAGGGTTGCATGTGTCCTCCTCGCGGCCCCCTCCTAGCCTTTATATAGATAGGCTAGGTCTCAGGTAGAAGGTCGAGTCGGTTACAAGTTAGGGTTTTCCCCTTCAAACTTTCTATCTTTAGCTTCTTCTTGTCCTTCAAGCAATCGAGAGTCCGTAGGTTACTCGAGTCCCTCCATCCGGGCCTTGGCGACACCGTGGGCCTGTATGTATTTGGACCGTATATACCAAGCTTGAGTACCTGTAGGGTATACCCATGTCAGTACCCCCCGACTGTCCAGTGGAATCGCAGATTCAACTAGGGACTTTTTGAAGCCTTCGATTGCCTAAATGAGTACATTTCGATTGCTTTTATTTGTGTCATATGGATTGTTGATATACGTGCCTGATATAACCGAAGTATAAGTATCAGTTAACCACCTTAGGGTGAAACAACACAATCTACTCAAATCCGTGTCCCCAGACTCGAATCCGGAAAAGTGCTAGTGTAATTCGACCCAGGCTGCGGAGGTCTTACAGGAGTCGAATTCCAATTATATGGGTGTGAGCACTTGACGCGTCCGTCAAGGCATGTTCATCGTGCCTGTAGGTACGGATATGTTTCTGGTAGTGCGCAGTTAAATGCGTTGCCAGGCCTTATTCAGGTCTTACCTTCACGTCGTAGGCGCGGCATCCGAATTTTATCATCGCGGAGACGATTCGGGTAACCCAGGAGATGCAGTCTCTTTGTAGGGGGGAAATTATGAGGCGGTGTCGCCATGAGTTTCGAGTGTGGATGTTATCAACACACAGTTTTTTTTACAAATAATCATAGGGTGCGCGACCAGCGCTCCCTATGGGAGTAGCCCCCGAGTGACTGGTTGAGTCGAAGACTCGGGCAGGGACTAAGGAACTTTTGCGACTACTGTCGACTTTCGCTTGCTTGTTTCAGTCGATGACTTGGGCAGGTACTAAAACACTTTTGTGACTGATGTCGTCTTTTGCCTGCTTGTTTCAGTCGATGACTCAGGCAGGTGGTAAAATACTTTTGCGACTGCTGTCGTCTTTTGCCTGCTTGTTTCTGGCGCTCCCTATGGGAGTAACACATGTCCATAATCGAACTGTGTTTCGAGTGATTGGGTTTGGTTTTGTGATTGTCCATGTTCCTCCAACAAGAAAAAGAAAAGTCATAGGGTGCGCGGCCAGCGCTCCCTATGGGAGTAGCCCCCGAGTGCTTGCTGGAGTCGAAGACTCCAGCAAGGACTAAAAATAGTCGAAGTTTTCCACTGCATAGCCTTGGTGACGTCAGTGCTGACACTTGTATGACCTTAGTTGCCCGCGTGAGCGATTTTGACGGGACGTGACGAGCGGTGGGTCCCACTTTCTGACTTTGATTTGACTGGGCATGCGTAATCTTTATTTTTAACTGTGCCTCCTCGATTTCCGCCCGTAATGGTAGAAGTGGGGGCACGGTTCGCGCTTCCTCTTCTCCATGTATCCTACGCGATGCGTGCGACGCGTCCAATAGGGTTTTTGTCAGCCGTTGGATTGCATCTCCCAGGGGTTAAGTAGCGATGCTGCAGCGGTAATTTCCCATCTGTGCTCTTTCTTCCTTGCTGCCATCGCCATTGCTGTTTTCTTTTCTGCTTTCCCTTGCGCCCATCTTCTCCATGAAGCTGGACCAGCTCCGTTCGTTCCCAAGCTACTTCCTTCGCTCTCATCGCCGATGCGCAATGGGGAAGAAGAAGGGAGGCGCTGCCGCTGATTCCGTGGCCACCGTCGCTGCGGCGAAGAAGAAAAGTGGCTCCGCTGCTTCGGCACCAGCACCGCCACCGGTGGGAAGAAGAAGGTCGCGGGCACCCGCGTGACCAATGGCGCATGGCGCCCCTCTCTCATCAAGGCGTCGGATCTCTGTCTTCTTCGCCAAGATGGAGTTATCTCTGCGGCAGTCGCTGATGCGTGCGTCCCTAGCGGTGAGACCATTCCTGCTCCTCCCGCTGGTTTTCGAGTGATGTTTCTTGCATTCATCATTCGCGGTCTTTCCTTGCCTCTTCACCCCTTTCTTCGGGGTCTTCTTTGTTTCTATGGGCTCCAGCTCCATCAGCTATCCCCAAATTCGCTCCTCCACATCACTTGTTTCATCACTCTCTGCGAGTGTTGGCTCGGAATCGAGCCACACTTTGGTCTTTTCAAGCACATCTTTAAATTTAAGCGTCAGTCCGCATCTGGATCTTTAGTTTATGACGTAGGTGGTTGCGGAATCCACGTCGACCCATCCGCCACCTACTTCGATATCAAACTTACCAAGTTCGTCCAGGGATGGAGGGACAAATGGTTCTATGTTCGCGACCAGAAGGCCAAGGACGAGCACTTTGGACTCGCGCCTTTCGATCCCGCGACTCCCTGTAAGAAGATGAATTCTTGGAAGAACGTGATCATGCCTTCCGAACTCGCGGAGACAGACGTGCTATATCAGCGCGTCTGCGACCTCGAGAGTCGCATAGGCGAAGAAGAGGGAGGTTGCGCCCTTGTCAGGACTTGGATGTGTCATCGCGTCCAGCCTCTCCAGGCCAGGGTCCATCCCATGTTGCAATGGGGTGGCGCTGATGATCCCACTCGCGTGTCTGCTGATGGCATGTCCACGAGTGAGGTAGATAAGAGGGTGCGACTGGTCACGAAGTACACCCTCAAGGATGTGCTTCCGAACGAGCTAGTCGTTCCTCCCTTCAATGCTTCGAATCCTCCTCCCGAGGTACAGTTGCGCTATGTAGTAGCTTATTTTCTCGATTGCGTTTCCTATTGTGTTTGATGATCTTTACTTTTTGTATGCAGGAGTGGGTGGTGTCGCCTTGCAAGCCTCCCTGAGGGGATTATTCCTCGTGAAGCTTTGGAAGAGGACGAGTCTGAGTCGACTGTCCCTTCCGATGTGGAAGAGGAAGCCCCCGAGTCCAAGAGTCCGGATACTCGCAAGCGTTCATGTAGCGGGGATTCTAACGTGTTGACTCCTTCATCTCTAGGAGGCACGGCTGTTGACGCGGAGTCGCCAATTCCAGATGTTCCTGTGAGGGCTGTGGCACCGTCTTCTCGCAAGAAGATGCGATTTCCCAAGGAGTCTTCGTCGGAGTCGACGGAGGCCACGTTTGATCTTGACAAATTTGACTAGTAAGTTTGCTAGTGCATTCATTCTTCTCTTGTTTTCTTCTTGTTGGCTTTGCCCTAGAGTTTGCCCTTTCTAAGTGCGGATTTTGTCTTGCAGTCAAGAGGCGTCGTCATCTTCTGGCGACGTCGAATTTTTGAAGGAATCAGGAGTCGCAACCTCAAGGGCCAAGATAGAGGTCGAGCGCGCTCCTTCTCCTCCGGCGGCGGCCCACTCTGGGCACAATTCTTCAAGCTCTCCTCACGTAGGGGAGCATCGAGTAGTTGCTCGGATGACGGTTCAGCAATCTTCTTTGGAGTCGCTGGAGGACCATGTAAGTATATCTTTCTTTCTTTTATAATTTGGTAGTCAACGCCTTTTGTTGCCCTCTGCTGACTCCTTGTTTTGTGCGACAACTCCTTGTAAAGGAAGCCGCGCAGGTGGCAGAGCAGGTGATGGTGATGGGTCGCCAGCATGCGATGCTGGAGACGCGCCACCGCGTGGTTGAGAGTGAGTGTTCTATACTTATTCTTTTCGTCTTCTCTGTATTTTGGTATAATCGACTGATAGCCAAATTTTTGACTGCCATGTAGCTGAGCATAATGCTTTACTGCGTGATGTTGCCACGTTGGATAAGACGCTAGCCGCAGCTGTGAAGGCGCGCGACGAGGCAATCGCGGCTCGTGATGAAGCCCAGAAGCGCGAAGAGGATCTGCGTGCCTCCTTTGCGGCCAGGGAGAAGTTGTTCGAAGAGCAACTGTTCTCAGTCGCCAAGGCCCTCTCAGGTACTTTTACTGGTAGATATTTTATTGATGTTCTTCTCTTCCTCTGTAGTGCCGGTGGCATTAGAAGTTTTATCCATGTGTGTATTTTGGTGTAGATGCTGGTGGCTTGAGTTTTGATCCACAAGCCCTTGGTCGCGATGACGCTCTGGCGGGCGCGGTATCTGCGATCGAAGATCGTAGCGCCACTGTCCAAAATACGTTGTCCAAGGCCAAGGCCACCCTGAGTCACCTCCGGGAGGAGCTGATGCCGAAGGCGGAGCTGGTCGACAATGTGGAAGAGCTGATGGAGTCACTCGCTGGGGGTGTGCCTGCCACGTACAAGAACTCCTCTCAAGCGCTGGCGCGACCATGTCGCTGCCATGGTGCAAGCCCACGGAGTCGGTGGATCCTCTGCGGTGTCGAAGACGATGCTGTTGGCGCGGATGGTCGCGGGTAGTATTCGCCTCCTTTGCATCGCTCGTGCCAAATATGACCATTCCTTGATAAACACTGTTGCCAAGTATTCGGAGGAGCTCAATCGCGCAATGAAGGCTGCGAAAACTTCGGCCTCAAGGGCCGGCGGAAAGTCAGTGGCATCTGATACTGCCACGGACTTGATGAAGCCCCCGAGGTCATCAAAGTCGAAGAAGCCAGCTGCTCCATAGTTAGTATCTTGTAATAGCTGATGAACTTGCTCTTTTGATTGGAGAACATGCCTGTTGGCGAATGTGTTTGTAGGTACTTTTATTGATCCTGAATGCATCTGTTACTTTTGACTTTTGAGTTGGTCGCCTTATTTTGCCTCTGGCTTGATTTTTGGTAGGGTACATCAAGTGGTCCTGCGGGAGGAACCCCGCACTCGCCATCTCTTGAGGATGCAATGGCACCACCATGCTCTAGGGTAGAGGAGCTATCCTTGCTTTCGCCACTTCGTGATTGCATGAAGCAACTGGAGCATGAATTGCCCATGATCCGTGGTAGCGCGGACGTGTGGAAGTCAAAGGCTGAAAAAGCCACCGCCCATGAGCAATATCTGCTTGGCGAGGTGACGCAACTGGGCGACCAGTTTAAGTGTTAGTTTGCTCATCCTCGTATTTTCCTTTGTAGTTAATCGCAATGGTACGTTGTACTCATGCTGTTGATGCTGCTTCGTGTAGTTGTTAGCGCACGCCGTTCGCAGGAGGAGAGGGATAGGATTGCCATCCGCCTTCATGATCTCACCTAGGAGCAACTTCAGGAGAGTGGATATTTCTGGGTAGATCATGATCGCGATCGCAAGCGTTAGCGACCTCGCAGATCGCACCATGAAAGTGCTGCTCTTTATGAAGAAGTCACAGTCGTGTTTGAAGAACATCTACCGGGAGATGTTCCCTCTGGATGATAGTCCATCAAGCCCGCTGGCCCTTCTGACCAAATTTCAAGATATGTCCACGGTTCGCGAGTGCGTGAGGCAGCAGTTGGTGGCTGGTGCCAAGGCTACCCTCTCCATGGTGCGTTTGCACAGGCCTCACGTGGATGTCGCCGCCATTGCCTCTGGGCCACCGGTGCCTCCAGCAGGATGTTCCTGGAACATGGTGCCGCACTATCAGGCTGTGGATCGTCCAGCCGAGGAGATCGTAGACTTCTTCGAGGAACAGACTAATGTTCTTCTGTTGCAAGGATAGCCAAATATGTATCCTGCATATAAGTGTACTGGTGTTGTAAAGCTCATATATATTTGTAGATAATTTATTGTTGAATGTACATAGATAGCTTTATAAGCGTGGGTTGCGTTGCACTTATGCGAGTCCTTTTCGTTAGCCTGGCCATCTTTGTATCATTCCCTTGTCAACCTGTCAGGTGCGTTGCAGCTGTCGCGTTTTTGTTCGAAGAACATGTGTGTATAGGGTGGCGTAGCCCCCGAGTATGAAAGTTGACAAAAGAAAGGAGAACACGGAGTTTTGGGGCACTTAGCTTTTATTTATTCGAAGAATAGTACGTAGTACAATGTGCGGCTAAGTAGCGTTGGCTGAATAGCCTTATTTGCGATGCAAAAGTAAGGAAAAACGACTAAGGGTAGAAGCGTCGCAGTTGTGCGATGTTCCAAGGGTTGGAGTGTGCGACTCCTGTCTCTAAATCTTGAAGGCGATAGGCGCCACCTAGGATTACTTCTGTAATCACGTACGGTCCTTCCCAGGGGGACTCGAGCTTGAGATGTCCCTGCTGCTTCAGTCGCAGGACTAGGTCACCTTCGACGAAGGATCTGGGGTGAAGCCTTCTATTATGATAGTTGCGCAGGTTCTGCTGGTAGATCGTGGATCTTTCTGCGGCGATTTCTCTTGCTTCGTCAAGGAGGTCGACGGAGTCTTCGAGTGCGAGGGATGACTCCTGCTCGCTGTAGGCGACTACGCATGGCGCTTTGTACCGTACTTCGGCGGGTAGTACTGCCTCTGCTCCGTGTACCATAAAGAATGGCGTGTAGCCGGTGGCGCTGTTTGGAGTTGTACGCAGGCTCCAGAGTACAGATTGTAGTTCATCTGGCCAGCAGCCTGCGGCTTGTTCGAGTGGTCGGAGGAGTCGCTTCTTGATGCCGCTGCAGACGAGCCCATTTGCCTTTTCCACCTGACCGTTGGTCTGTGGGTGTGCGACTGAGGCGTAGCTGATGTTGATCCCCAGATTCTCGCAGAATTCTTGGAACTCCTTGGATGTAAAGTTCGTTGCATTGTCGGTGATGATGTTGTGCGGTACGCCGAAGCGGTAGACGATGGACTCGAAGAACTTTACTGCGCTGCGTCCTGATTGCTTGGTCACTGGCATGGCCTCAATCCACTTGGTGAATTTGTCGACTGCGACCAGGAGGTAGACGTAGCCTCCTTGCGAGGACCTTGGAAGTTTGCCAACCATGTCGAGTCCCCACTGGGCGAAGGGCCAGGCCAATGGGATAGGCCGGAGTTCTGCGCCCGGTGCGTGTGGTTTGTCTACGAATCGCTGACAAGCATTGCACTTTTGGACTATATCCTTGGCGTCGCGCATGGCCGTGGGCCAGTAAAATCCAGCTCGTAGAGCTTTGGCAACAAGGGCGCGACTGTCGGCGTGGTGCCCGCAGGTCCCTTCATGGATGTCGAGGAGGACTGCTCTTCCATCGGCTAGGGAGACGCATCGTTGTAATACGCCTATGATGCTGCATTTATATAGTTCACCGTTGATAACGGCGAATGCCTTGGGGCGTCATGCGATGTGTCATGCGTTTGTCGGGTCGTCCGGTAGGCGCTTGCTGAGGAGGTACATAATGTACGGCTGCGTCCAGGATTGTTCGATCATCATGACGCTCATTGGTCCCTCGAGTCCTGTGTCGAGCTCACAGTCATCGAGTGTCGTTGGCTCATTGGGTGGCGTAGCCCCCGAGTCCGTTGCTGCGCTTGTTTTCTTCTCTGTGGCCTTTGGCTTGATGGAGCGTCAGATATGCGCCGAGAAATACCCTGTGGTATGGGTGCGCAGGTGGAGCCTATGTTGGCGAGTGCGTCCGCCTCCTCATTGCTTTCGCGACCTATGTGTCACAACTCGCAACCATCGAAGTCTCCTTCAAGTGTGTCGTAGAGGTCGTGGTATGCGATCATGTTGTCATTCAGTGCCTCGCACTCGTGCATTGCTTGGTTGACGACCAACTTGGAGTCGCCATATATGATTAGCCTCTTTGCGCCGCAGGCTTTTGCCATCCTCATCCTGTGTAATAGGGCCTCGTATTCAGCCTCGTTGTTTGAGGCTATGAACTGCATTCCCAGGACGTATTTCAGCTTGTCCCCTTGAGGCGATGTCAGTATGACACCTGCTCCTGCTCCATCTTTCCTCTTGGACCCATCGAAGTGCATTGTCCAGAGGTAGGACATGTCTGGCTTGTCCGGGAGTTGGTTTTCCATCCAATGTACGAGGAAGTCAGGGAGAACTTGCGACTTGATTGCGCTGCCAGATGTGATGTCTCGTGGAGACAGTTCGATTCCCCAAAGCGCGACTCGCCCTATGGCGTCAGGGTTATTAAGGATATGTCCCAATGGGGCGTCGTTGACTACCACGATTGGGTGTTCCTGGAAGTAATGGCGCAGTCGCCGAGCGGTCATAAAGACGCCGTACGCAAGCTTCTGGTAGTGAGGGTGCCGCTGTTTTGTTGCCGTTGAGGACCTCGCTGAGGTAGTATACCGGGCGTTGTACGCCATGGACCTTGTTTTCCTCGGCCCATTCGACGACGAGCACTGTGCTAACCACTTGGTTGGTGGCGGAGATGTACAACAGCAGTGGTTCCCTTTCTCGTGGAGTTACCAATACTGGCGAGGTGGATAGCAGGCGCTTGAGGTCTTCGAATGCTTCTTGCGCTTCATTGTTCCACTCGAATTTGTCAGCTTTGCAGAAGAGCTGATAGAAGGGCAACACTTTTTCTCCCATTCGACTGATAAATCGACTGAGGGCCGCGATTCACCCGGCTAGTTGTTGAACGCCTCTTATGTTTTTTGGCTCCTCCATGGCCAGTATGGCCTTTATCTTTTTCGGGTTTGCCTCAATCCCTCTCATGGAGATGAGATACCCGAGAAGCTGCCCAGAGGGTACGCCGAAGGCGCATTTGTACGGATTGAGCTTTATCCAGTAGCGATCGAGATTGGTGAAGGTTTCGCGCAAGTCGTCGATTAGAGAGGCTTCTTCCTTGGTTTTGATTACTATGTCGTCGACATAGACTTGGATGTTGCAACCAAGTTGCTCCTTGAGGCAGGCCTGCATGCACCGCTGGTACGTGGCTCCTGCGTTTTTTAGCCCGAAGGGCATTGTGTTGTAGCAGAACACACCGAAGGGCGTTGTAAACCCGGTCTTCTCCTGGTCTTCCTCCTTCATTCGACTTTGGTTATAGCCTGAGTAGGCGTCGAGGAAGCAGAGGCGTTCGCATCCAGCGGTGGAGTCGATGATTTGATCGATCCGTGGTAGCAGGAAGTGATATTTTGGGCAGTGCTTGTTTAAAGAAGTGAAGTCCACACACATCCGCAGGATATCCATGTCCTTTTTTGGCACCAGCACCGTATTGGCGAGCCAAGTGCTTTCCTTGATCTCGCGTATGAATTTGGCCTCGAGGAGTGTGTTGATCTCCATTCCGACTGCCTGTGCCCGTGGTTCAGACAATCGCCTGATTGTTTGCTTGACTGGCCTTACGTCGGGGTTGACGTTGAGTGCATGCTCGGCGAATTCCCTGGAAACTCCTGGCATGTCCGCAGGACACCAGGCAAAAATTTCCCATTGCTCATGGAGGAATTCGACGAGCGCGAGTTCCTATGCGGGACTCAAGTTGTTGGCGATGAGGGCCGTTTTAGCGGGATCTGATGGATGGACCTGCACCTTCTTTGTGTGCATAGATGAGTCGAAGGAGAGGTCAGGTGAGCTTGGCCTACTCAAGGGGGGCAGACTGTTGTCTGTCGTTTCCTTCAATCGCAAGAGCTCCTCCAGCATGCTGAAGGACTGGGAGATTCTGTTGAATTCCCTGTCACAACTGTCAGATCGCTCGAAACTCCCGTTGATCATGATGACGCTGTTGGGACCTAGCATTTTCATCTGCAGGTAGGCGTAGTGAGGTACTTCCATGAACCTAGCGAACGCGACGCGCTCGAGGATGCTGTGGTATTGTGAGGGCCAGTCGACAACTTCAAAGTCGATGCGCTCGCACTGGAAGTTCTTCGGCGTGCCGAATATGACGTCGAGGTTGATTTTGCCCAGGGGGTATACGCCTTTTCTTGGGACGATGCCGTGGAACGTTGTGTCCGATGCCTCCAAGAAGGTTAGAGGGATCCTCATTGCTCGCAAGGTACTCATGTCGAAGCCTCCAATTTGCGCCTCGAGTACGAGGGGGCAATGACCTGGGAAAGGTACTTGAGGCGGGTGGTCGTGTTTGTCGAAAGTAATGCACGACTCGCTACCACTGAGGTACTCAGTGGTGGATGGTGGCGAGTGCGTGGCCAAGTTGACTTGGCGAGTGATGGCCATCTGCACCCTATTGGAGGGGCGCCCCTTTTGGATCATCATGGTACCCATGGCCCGTGGGTACGGTTCGCCTCCGTGGTGTTGGTCCGGTGCAGCTCCGTTCGGGGGTGGCCCAGGTGGTGGTGGTGGTGGTGCACCATGTGCCACGGCGCCTGGAGCGGCTCCGTAGCCTCTTTCAACTGCACTGCGGTTCATTCGAACCAATCCCTCATGTAGCTTGAGGAACTCGCGGCAGTCCTTGAGGAGGTGGCTGGACTTTCTCTTGCCATCATGCTTGTCGATGTAAAAGTGTACCGTGCATGGCCCGGATAGTTTGTCCTCGATGGAGGTCGCGGGTGCTTCATCGCGAGTGCGGCATTTCCACAGTTGCGTGGTTTTCTCGAAGTCGCGGTATCCGTTGTTGTGGTTATCGTCGCGTCTATCGGCGTAGACGGATGCGAACATGTTGACGTCATCGTGATCATCGTAGACGCGCATGCGACGCTTACTCCGGCGGTCGCGTCTTCGTTCGAGTTCTGCCTCTTCGTCAGAGTGAACACGATTCTTCACCGAATCTTCTCCATCAGCCCATGGATTCGCGATCTCCATCAGGTGGTCGATGGTCTGGGGCTTTGAGTGGCCTAGCTCCTCCCTGAGTTCCATGCGGCGAACACCACCGTTGAATGCATCAATCGCGCGGTCTTCCGAGATGTTCTCCGTGGAGTTCTTGATGATGGACCACCTTTGGATGTCAGAGCGCAGCGATTCGCCAGATCTTTGCTGGCAGCATCTTAGTTCTTCGATTGAGGCGAGGCGTTTGTACGTGCCCTTAAAGTTGCGCACGAAGCTGTAGACCAGCTCATCCCAGCTGCGAATGGATCCGTGTGGGAGGTTATTGAGCCATGCTCGGGCGGCGCCCTACATCTATAGCTGCAAGCATTGCATGGCAGTACTTCGACTGCCTCCATGTAGCCTGACGGAGGAGATGTGATCCTCCAGCCAGATCTTGGGGTCCTGCAGACCGTCAAATTTCGGGTTCTCCGATGGGAGTTTGAACCCTTTAGGCATTTGCTTTTGCCTGATGGATCTGCTGAAGCATCTGGCGCCGCAGAGCTCTCCATCTTCTTCTTTCGAGTCAGTCGATCGAGCACGTCGTGCCCTTGACTTTTCAATCTTGCGCTACATGAGTTCATCGCGTGCATCGTAGTCACGATCGTGTCGCCGTGAGCGGCGCCGCCGAGACAGGTCGTGACTGTCATCGCTGGACGAGGGCGAGGAGTAACGCTTTGCTAACGCTTTGCCCTTTTTTGGGTCTGGTACCGGTTCCTTGTCGAGGGCGGCCTCGATTAGCCCCAGGCCCACGATCGTAGATCGGTGCATGGCCGTTCGAGGATCTCCAGCCGGTGGCTGGTTATTGAGAAGGTACATGGTGGCCGCTATCACTGCGGCCTGTGGCATCCTGGGAACCACGTTGCCTCTCGTGTCAACTATCATAGAGCCGAAGTCGAGGACTTTCGTGGCGTCTATGCGTTCTTGTTCGGTGAGGTGGGCCATCTGCGATTGCCTCTTTCTGGCGAGATGCTCGTTGCCTCTTGAGGAGGATCCTCCGTAGGAGGAGAGCCCAGCGCGATGAAGGCTTGACTCGTCCGCCGCCTTTTTACGCGCCTCAAGTTGCGCGATTGCTTGTTTCTGGCGCTTGAATTCCTCTTTTAGGAGCCAGTGGTAACCCATCAGTAGTTCCTGAGGGGAGCCGAAGGGTAGATGTGCACCTCGTAGGGCTTCGCGGCAGCGTTCCCACTCTTGCTCGTTGAGCCTGATCACGATGAGTTCGCCGGTTTGCTCGTTGATTATGCTGGGGGGTTTGACTGCTCCTCTATTGCCGCCGTTGGCGGCGTTGGGCGGGTCGGTGCCGTTGCCGGTGTTACCACCGTTGCCGCGGTTGGCAGAGGTGTCGCCTGCATTGATGACGGCGCACATGAAGTGATTTGGGAAGCGGTTGCTTCCACAACTTTCAGATCTGGAACCGTAGGTTCCATCTTCAGTGGCCAGATCGCTTAGATCGGAGTCGCGACTGGTGTCGCTGACCATGTTCCCAACTACCGCCGGAGCATTGAGCTCGCTGAGGGTGCCGATCGATAGAGGGAACCATGATGCTGGGGCAATCGCCGGTGCCGTCGGCTGATCGGGCATGCGAAGCGTGCCCATCTGACCAACCTAGAAGCGGAAGCTCCCAATCACCAGGCTGATTCCGTCGCCCATGGACTCGAAGGCCAGGCGAGTAGCCGACGTGTGGACGGTGAAGTCGAAGGCGCCGAAAAGCTGGCGAATCTCCGCTGTTGTAGAGTTGTAGATCACGTTTGATGGGGCCGAAGAAGCCGCAATATCAGCACTCCCAATTCCCACAGACGGTGCCAATTGACGAGGGTTTAACTCGTCAATGCCCATTGTTATGGACTTGGGTTTTGGAGAAGGAGGGAGCGCTGGAGACATCTATCGGCTAGCAAACAAGCACACAGGGGACAAAGGATTTACCCAGGTTCAGGCCTCGTAGAGGTCCCTACTCCTGCTTGTCTGCTCGTGGAATTATCGAAGGAGTCGAAAGTTACAATGGTGCGCAGATGCAATCTGGCAAGGGATGTGGAAACTAGGGTTGCGTGTGTCCTCCTCGCCGCACCCTCCTAGCCTTTATATAGATAGGCTAGGTCTCAGGTAGCAGGTCGAGTCGGTTACAAGTTAGGGTTTTCCCCTTCAAACTTTCTATCTTTAGCTTCTTCTTGTCCTTGAAGCAATCGAGATTCCGTAGGTTACTCGAGTCCCTCCATCCGGGCCTTGGCGACACCATGGGCCTATATGTATTTGGACTGTATATACCAAGCTCGAGTACCTGTAGGGTATACCCATGTCAAGTATGCTACTCTTAGAGCATCTAGCCGGAATTCTACTAAGTTTCCACCTAGACGCTCGGGGGCTACACTATCAAGTTCTACTCTTAAAAGTTCTTTGGAGCACTCAGGCCAATAACCTATGTTTATCTGCCTAAGACCTCAGGGGCTACAGAGGGATATACATTACAAATTAAAATAAGTGAAGATCAAAAGACTTACGATGGAAATAAGCTTAAGATTGTTGGCCAGATGAGCATAGGAATCATGGAAGGTCTGGGCATTATTAGAAACTGCATCCGCCTGCACTATGAGATCATCTAGGCACAACGTCGGAGGAGTCACGGCCAAAGGATTTGTTGAAGCTAGAGGCGTGGAGGATGCCTTAGCCACCTATTGCGTCTTAAAAATAGTTGATGGCGCAGAGGCTCCCGCCTTAGCCGTTGCTTCCGCCTCCGCCTCTTCCACCACTTGCTTCCCTTTCTCGGTGGTATCCTTAGCCAGAGCTTCAGCCACTTTGGAGGAGGTGCTCTCCTGTGTTGCCTGGCCGCTGGGAGCAACATTTGCTTCGACAGAACCTACGATATCAAGATTTGGATTAACATTTGTCTCCATGGCGGATATCTTAGGGATGACGGGAGACAAAGGCCCAGCGGGGCCAGTAGAAGGCTTGGCGGCAGGAGTGGGGGAGCAGTAGCGGGAGAGGGCTTGGCGGCCACGTCCCTGGTGAGCATATCACGGATATTTTTTGACCCTCCAGCATCTTTGGAGGATCGCTTCAAACTAACACCGGCTTTCCTCCTGAAACGTACTAAGTATAAGTACAAGAGTTGAAAAAAGGTATGAGCTGAAAAATACAAGCCGGTGAATGAAAACACTTACTCCATGACAGGAGCCTTGGTGAGGGGAATTCCGGTGAATTTATTCTTCTTCTCCGCCTCTAAGCAGCAGTGGATCGTTTGGAGACTCCACTCTCCGATTTCTTCATCTTGGCCTCGGCAGCAGCGTTAGGGGTGGAGCTCTTCTGCTTTCGTGCTGCCAGAGTTGGTTGATCCTTGGGGGCATCATCGTCGGACACCACCTGGATATCCTTCAGCATGGGATCATAGACCTGGGAGGCCATTTGATCTGCCGCCAAGGTCATCGGCTAGGGTACAAAGAAGTGTTAGATGGACAACTTCAAGTCGGAAAAACCTTAGAGTATATAGCAAGCAACAAAGGAAACAAAAGCTACCTATGGGAACTTTCCGAAATCGAACATATCGTAGGTGATCTTGAAGCCGCGCTTCCTGTCTTTCATTCTGACGATATATTTAAGCCGGAGTTTGATGGAGTCAGTAGAGAAGTTATCCCACGAAATTTGCATGGGATCCCTCCTATCATGAGTGTATTTACACATGAACTCGGTGGGGTGTTGCAGAGGTTGGATCCTCCTGATGAACCAGCACATGGCAAGATCGAAGCCCATCAGACCTCCGTCTACGAGCCTTTCAATCCGCCTTACGGCGTGATTGGCCTCGTCATCGGAGGGAAGGGAGGCTAGGGTCCACTGTAACACCCTCAAATCGGCCCTATGCAAGTTTTAGCGATTTCCGCCAAACCCGCATAGAAACGATTCAAAGATGCCCACCAGGCACTTGCGTGCGGGTGGAAAACGAAGTAATAACATTACACAGTAGTCCACGATGGAACCCACAGAACATATATATACAACAACGACTCCATGAGTCAAGAATATAGATATACAATACAAAGATCCAAATCACCTTGAAAACGATAGAGCGTCCGACTACGGACAAGATGCAAATGGGGCTAAGAGCCCTGAAGAATAACCAATGGCGTCCATAACCCTGCCCAGGCCAAGCCGGAAGGGTAACCCTGCTAACGACGTCGATCTCAAACCTGCTAAAACAAAAGGGGTGCCGACAAAGGGAAAAGGAAAAAGAGGAGCATCGGTACTGAGGCCGGTACAAGGCGAGGCTAGAATTCGGCGGCTCTCGCCTACATAGGTATGGTGGACTGAAGCGGCAGCGCAGCATGCACTAAACAACCTATAGAGACTCGATACATCTGTCGGCTATTAGAGAGGAGTAAGAAAGACTTTTTCGGATCCAACCTGATACTAACACCAAACATACCCATCATGGCATTTCCCCCTCGAGACCAAACGAGGAAGTCAAACCGAGGAACTCACACGGTTGGCAGTTTTATTCATTCATTCCATGGTGGTTGTACAACTTACTAGTCATATCAGATACAAGTCAAATTATAACATCAATTCTTTAGTTATAGTTGTCTATGATCGAGAAACTGTGCTCCAAGTCGTCCATAACCGTGGATACGGCTTTTCGAAAAGATTTAACCCTGCAGGGGTGCACCAAAGTATCCACACGCACTTCAACCCTTGTTGTCAGATCCGAATATGAGCAAGATCCTGAACGTACATCCAACGGTATGCGACGGCGCCTCGGACACGATGTTTCCCAGACCCAAAGTAAGTACATGGGGGCCACCCCACTAAGCTACCCGCAACGAAGTCAACCGGCTCCGGGACGGACCCAGGGTTTGTGTCAAAGGCTGTAAACGACTGGGAACCCGAAAGTGTGACTAGGCTTGTCGATACCGCGAAAACATTCCACATTTGTTCCTAAACAGTACAGGTGCTCCACGCACAATCATAAATAAAGCAGTAAAGCATGGCATAAGTACAGGATAATAATAAAGCCCCAAACTACTTTGTGGCCCCCAGCACAGTACTTTGAAATCAGGTAGTAAGCCGATGGGGTGCCCACACACCCACATGTGGTTAGCGCGCTCGATCTCGGAACAGGTGTCAAGAACTCGGGTCCTAGGTGGACACAAGTGGGCAGTTAAAAACCAAATATTGACTATTACCCACTGGTGCCTCTGCATTATATCTATTTCCAACATTTTAATTAACAAGTTATAATGTAAGCCATGATCATCTCCACCGTTAAGCTTCTCCACCATTAAGCATGTGCCAACCTTCTATCAACGGTGGAACGACACGACGCGAAGCAGCACCTGAGCAAGCAACTACGACTCGCAAGGCCGACTGTCTATCAATCAACAGGCAATAGGATGTGTCCAAGGCAATATAGAGGCTGCAAGGAATATATCTGGTACGGAACACTAAAGCATAGCGACACGGATAGCAATAGATCAACCGGAGGAAATAAAGACTATAAATGCAAAATAGGTAGAAAGGGGAAGAATGCTCGCCTAGGAAACACTGCCGAAGATACATTATTCGAAGGACTTGCCGATACTCGCATCAACTCATCGGCCTAATCGGCGAAGAAGCAAAGCACTAAAAGAAACATCGGATGCACTACTTAATACTACGGCAGAAGATCCGGCATGATTATGATATGATGCATGGCATAGCAAAGATGCGATGCAACTAGGCAATATTAAGCGGAACCAGGGTCCCGACAATTAATTAAGTGGTTCATGTTGTTTAGGTACCCGCAATTCAAAGGTTGTCCTAACGAGGCAAAACATGGCATCGGTTCGCTACGCAAATTTAAATGGAGCCAATATAAGACTAGAATAGCCCACATATAGACTCCATATTTAATTTAGGTGAATCTACTATTTAACCCAACCCATCGGATGACATGTATGCAAGCATGATGATTTAATGATGCGACAGGTATATGTCATATTATAAAAATAGAGGCTTAGGGGCACACATCTGGGTTCGGAAGATCTTGGTTCCGGGGGTTCGGGGTTCGACAGGGTTCGACGGGGATCGGTCTTGGCGGGAACATTCTCGTACAACGGAGTAGATCTTGTCGCATCCGTGGTCTTCGGGTCCGTGTAGGAGATCTTGACGCCTGTGACGAAGAACTCGGGTTCGGAAGGAGGTCTTGGCGTTCCGATGGATCGGTCCTCCGGGTCGAAGAACTTGGCGCGCCAGGGTTCGGTTTTCGGATCTTGGGCCGGGTTGTTGGTTTTCCCGGGCCAAAGGACTTGGCGTCCGAGAGACGATCTTGGCGCTGCATGTCGACGATCTTCGGGTACGGGGCCTCAGGGTTCCCATGTAGGAGATCTTGTTGTTCCGAGAGGAAGGTCTTGGTGTATCTACTTGGTTGACGATGACGATCTTGGTCCAACATCAGCGTCGGTCTTCGGATGTTGTCCTCGGTGAGGCGAAACTTGTAAAACAGGGCACCGAATGAAGTGATCTTCGCAAGCATTGGCGTTATTCTCGTGACCTCATACTATATTCTCCTGGTTGCGATTGTATCTTGACCAACAGCAGATACAAGGAACTCGTGGCCAACAGAGAAGCAGGGGCCTTGACATGCAGGGGCTCGGACAGGGACAGCAGGAGATCATGGCGACGGAAGTTCACTAAGAGTCGAGGCCGTAGCAGAGCAGGACGACGACGCTTCCTTCCGATGGAATGCTCTGGTCAGCGGACAGAGACATCAGGGCCTGGCGCTGTGAGGGGTGGAGGACGACGGGGCGAGGCCAACGGAGCACATGGTGGTGAGAGAGGCGCCAACGCGGGGCTTGCTGCGGTGAGATGGAGGTCGAGGCGCCGGATGGCAAAAGCGCCCGGGCGTTGGGGGAAGAGCCCGCAGGGAGAAGGCGGCGGCGGCGTTTTAAGCAGTTGCGCGTGAGGCCCCGAGAATCTAGATGCTAGCGTGAGGGTGCTTGCGGGAGATGGGGTCAGGAGCCCGGTGACACTTCGATGCAGAAACAGAGAGGAGCACGACTGGGGAAGGCGAGGCCGAGGCCGACAGCAGGGAGCGCGGATGGAGGCGGTGACCGGCTTGAGGAGGAGGGGCCATGGCGACGGTGTGGCTGGCCGGGTATGACGGTGCGCCGACGGGTCCGGAAAGCATAACGGTCAGGGTTCTAGTGAGGAAGGGCAGGGCCAGCGGGCAACAGATGCGGCCGGGGCGAGCTCGGCAGGAGGCGGCCGCGAGGCAGAGAGCGGTGGCGGCTGCTGCTGCGGGCGAGGAAGATCAGGGCTCGTGGTTCATGGGGATCGAATCGAGGGAGAGGGCGCGTCTGTGGGGTGGGGCCCGCATCACGGTAGGTGGCAGAGCGGGGGTGGGCTGGCGTGTGAGCGGGAGAGGAGGTGGGACCAGGTTTGCACGCGGTCGTCCGCTATTTGCTACGTGCGTGCCGTGAGCGGGCGGAGAGGGCGACGTGCCCGTGTCGGGGTGGGTGTACCGTGGGGAGGTTGCGGGGTGTGGTGCGGTAGTGTAGTGTGGTAGGTAGGCGATGGGGTGGTGCTGGTGCCAGGGGATATGCCGCGCGAGGCAGGGTTGGCGGCGGCAGCTGGGTGGGTGTGGGGATTAGTCTAGGGTTTGGTTTAGCGGGGTGGTAGGCTGCTGCTAGCTGGGCCCTTTGGGCCTGGCCGGTGGCGGTCTCCCCTGAAAACATTTATTTATTAGTTTTAGTTTAATAGTCTTTTACAATAAATTTTTTAGACAAATAAAATAATTCGGAAGAGACCGAAGTTTTGGGTTTGAATAAAGGGGACAATAATTAGAAAACAAAACTAGGCTTTTATAAAATTGTTTTAGACAAACAAATGCATGATGATGACGATGCTCAAATGCAATGTGGCATGATGACATGAGCATGCGGTCATGATGATGCACAAAATAAAAACATAGCGATTTTCTAGTAGTGATTTTACCGGGGTGCTATATCCACCATGCGGGCACCTTGGTGGCAGCTCCATCGATTAAGTCGGGATAAGTCTCAAGGCGATCAGGCAAAGGAACATCTAGGCCATAGAAATACATGCGCTGCCAGTTCTTGCAGGACTCATGCCCTACGATATTGAGGAAGCGCCGGCTGGCCGTATATTGAAGCTAATGGTTCTGCAGATCCGCAATTCGTCCTTGGACTCTACAGACTCTCTCTTGACGATAAAAAAGTAGACAAACATATCTAACATAGGTTTTATGCATAGGAATCCTTCGCACAAGGCTATGAAGTTGCTAAGGACTAAGATGTTATCTGGAGAGAGATTGTGGGGGAGTACCCGGAAGTGCCGGAGGACATCCAAGAAGAAGTCGGATACTGGCAGGCTTACGCCTCACACAATCTAGGCCTTGAGGTATACCTTCTCTCCGGCTTGGGAAGAAGGAGCCACCTCGTCGGCGGGCGCTGCCCGCTAGACCAATTCCTTTGCCGGGGGGAGATACCCCTCGGTGACCAGCTCCTGCAGATCTTTGGCAGAGAGGTCAGAGCCCCTCCACACCCCCTTATGGGAGTCGTTTTATTCTTCAGCAACATCGGGCGCCGCTCGTTCTTGGTCATCGCCGGTGGTTTCCACGACGGCGTTGACAGGGACAACCACCCCCTCTGGCGGGATGGCCACTCCCTAGGATGGCTCTGACGTAGCCTCGGGGGTCGCTGTCATCGAAGGAATGGAGCTACTGGAGGCCATTGCGACGGGGGAGTAGGTGGAGAAAAGAAGGGTTATGGCTAGGGTTTTCGAGGAGGAGCTCGAACAAAAACACGGCTGGAGGAAGACAAAGACAAGGAAGCAAATGCGGGTAAAAGAAAATAATTAACCACGGTGAAAATATATAGACCCCGCGTCAAGATTCGTGCAGAGGGATCCAATGGATGGAGAGTTGCCGACGTGGAAGTGAACGTTCGCGGTAATTTTGCCACGTCCTCCGTCTTTGCCGCCTCACCGTTTCGGATTTCACGCGTGTGAAAATAGGTAATGATTAATTCTCTGTTTCTGTGAGTTTTGAGGTAGCATAGGTTGTAGCCTACGTCATTTTCCTGACAGTTGCAGTGAAGGGTCGCATCCGAAGATTCCATCGAAGACGGAAATTGTCTGACCCTAGAAACAAAGACTCAAGGAATCTCCGGCTACATTGCGAAGCCGGAGAGGATTGCAGGGTTCTTTGGGAGACCTTTGAGATATTTCTTGATGAATTGCCGGCATCACTTAGACGGGATATTCAAAGATCAATAGGCAAGACGGCGCAAGATTTCAAAGTCCTCCGGGGGCTACTGTTGGGGATATGCTATATGGGTATCCTCATAGCATGTCACCAATCCGCCTAACCCGGGTGGCCCATAGTTGGTAGCAAGGCCTATGGCCTGCTGGGAGATCCAGTTAGACGGATCCAGATGGGAGGCCCATGCCGGATAAAGGAAGGCTATGCAGGAGTCACCGACATACTCAGAGCCTTGGAGTACAAGACACGGAAGACTAGTTCGTATTGGTGTAGGACTCTTTACCTTGTCCGACAAGGACCTTTCCCTGTAAACCCTAGGTCTTGGCACCTTTATAAGCCGGCCTGCGGGAGCCTTTAGGGAAAGACAACATAGATTGTTACGTACTACGTGCAACACCTTGCATAGCGAACCTATCACTATAACTCGATGTATTGCCATTATAGTGATTTATATCAGGAGTAGAGTTCCGCCACTGTTGCGGGACTTGAACCTGGGTAAGCTGTGTCACCTCGTACCCGCCAACTCTTCGCCTTACCCCATGTTTCTAAACACGCTCTGTGAGGACCCCTCCATGGTGTAGTCGTCGGAAATACCACGACAACCTTCATATCACTGAACCCACCTCTATAATCACCCTTTCACGTTGTGACGTTTGATGTTATCAAGATACTCTTCCAGTGTTAGTGATTGACATGATCTCATGGTCTAAGGACTAGGATTACTTCGTATGATGCTATAGAAATATAAACACAATGACTTTGATCATAATGCTATACTTCGGATGAATGTCCATCACATCATTACCCTAATGTTGTGACCTCGTTATTAACAACATCCAATGTCCATGATCTGGAAACCTTGATCATCTTGTTAATCAACGAGCTAGCTTACATTAGAGGCATAACTAGGAACTTTCTTTTTGTTTATTAAACACACATGTATTAACGTTTATGTATTAATACAATTATAGCATGCAAAAGAAACATCTCTCATATACTTGTAATACATATAATAACACCTTTATTATTGCCTCTCTGGCATATTCCCTTCACCTCCTCCAAGGGCAACGAATATGCAGCCACCAAAAGGCGCTCGCAGTTGGCCCAACTCAGCAACAAGGAGCGAGACGAGGCCACTCGAGCCCTCGACTTCTCGTTCATGACAGTGGATACACGGGGCAACGTGCTCCCAAAAACACCGCAAGCAGCTGGGACGGCAGCCACCATGTACCTTCTCAAAAACCAGCCGCCTGTTGGGGATCCATGATCCGCCATGCACCGATCTACGATCGCTGGCCTGGGACTGGTCGAAGCTGTGCTCACCAAGGATCCAACGCTGGAGCCAAAGAAAAGCAAGTCCCTAGCGAAATAATACTGGCCCTCCTCTAGCGATGACGAACATGTCTTTTCACGGTGACGCTGCTCACGTCGACATGATTACGACTATGACGCGCGTGATGGCATCACGCAGTGCAAGGTCAACAATATGCGTGCAACAGGCGCTTGCTCGACAGAGTCGGAGGATGAAGGAATAGAGCTCTACAGCGCCAGTTGCTTCAGCAGAACCATACGGCAAAAGCGAATGTCGAAAGGGTTCAAACTCCCATCAGAGAACCAAAAATTCGACGGCCTTCAAGACCTGAAGATTTGGTTGGAGGACTACATCTCCTCCGTCAGGCTGCACAGCGGAACCAAGAGCACAGCCATGCAATTTCTCCAGCTGCAGCTACAAGGCGCTTCCCGCGCATGGCTCAACAACCTCCCCTATGGGTCGATCCATAGCTAGGAGGAGTTGGTCTACAGTTTCGTGCGAAACTTGAAGGGCACTTATAAAAGGCCCGCATCAATCAAAGAGCTAAAGGGCTACTATCAAAAGCCTGGCGAGTCACTGCACTCCTACATCTAGAGGTGGTCCATCATTAAAAACTCCATAGAGGACATCTCCAAGGACTGCGTAATCGACGCGGTCAATGGCGGCGTACGCCACATAGAGCTCAGGGAGGAGCTGGGCCACTCAAAGCCCAAAACAATTGCCCACCTGATGGAGATCGCAAAAAGGTGGGCCGATGGAGAGGACTCGGTGAAAAATAACCGTGTCTACTCAGATGACGATGATGACCTCGGCCACAGACGTGACCGCCAAGGAAAACGTCGGATGCGTGATTACGAGGATCGTGAAGAATTCCACATGGTCGTGGCTGGCTATGCCGACAGACGCGACGACGGCAACCGCAATGCAGATAACGCAGCGGTGGATACCGCGACAACGGGAAGACCACGCAGGTATGGCAACCCCATACCCGCGATGAAGCTCCGGGAACGTCGATCTAGGATAAGCTGTCTGGACCTTGAAATGTCCACTTCTACATAGACAAACACGACGGCAAGAAGAAATCTGGCCACCTCCTAAAGGACTACCGCTAGATCATCAAGCTTCTCGAAGGCCTCACCCAGATGAATCACGACGCGATAAATTAGGGCTACAAAGTTGCCCCGGGTTTTTTGGCTCACAGAGCACCACCACCACCGCCGGACAACGACCACCTGCGGCTGCACCAGCCCAGAACAACGGAGGAGAGCAGTACCCACGACCGCTCGGGAATATTGGATGATCCAAAAAGGATGCCCTTCCAATAGAGTGCAAAAGTCAATCACTCGCCAAATTGATTTGACGGTCAACTCTCCACCCTCAACCACTGCGTATCTCAGCGGGTGCAAGTCCTGCATCACTTTCGACAAGCGCAATCATCCGCGTCAGGTGCCTCGCCCAGGCCACTCTCCTCTGGTGCTCGAGGCACAAATCGGCGGCTTTGAGATGAGTGATACATTGCAAATGTATCTATAATTTTTGATGTTCCATGCTTGGTTTTATCTACTTTCTTATGTTTTGTCCACACTTTGGAGTACTTTTCATATGATTTCTTCGACTAACCTATTAACAAGAGCCACAGTGTCAGCTGCCTATTTTCTGCTGTTTTTGGTTCCAGGAAGTTAGAAAATGAATATTCTCAGAATTGGACAGGACAAAAGCCAAAGTTCCTATTTTATCGGAAGACTCACGGAGCCAGAATATGAGACGGAGGAGGGCCAGGGCCTGGACACACCCCCCAGGCCGCACCAGGGCATGGTGTGGGCCCCTCCGGCACCCCCTCGGTCTCCCCTCTCGCCTATAAGAGCCTACTGATGCATAAACCCTAGATGGTCAATCAGAAATCCACGAAAAGTTCCACAGCACCGCCGCCACCGAAGGGGAGATTCAGGGGACAGAAAGTCTCTATTCCGGCACCCTGCCGGGATGGGGAAGTGCCCCCGGAGCCATCTCCATCGATCTCCACCACCATATCCATTACCATTGCTGATTCCCATGATGAGGAGGGAGTAGTTCTCTCTCGAGGCTAAGGGTTCTACCGGTAGCTATGTGTTCGTCTCTCTCTATGCATGATCTTATTGAGATCATGAGCTTGTAATATATAGATCTACCTTGCTATTCAAGTGCTTTAATAGATCTCTACTCTCCCCATGTGTGTGAAGTTGACAGTGTGCACACCATGGTGGCACTTAGGCTAGAGATTACAAATACTTGTTATTTGGAGTTGGATGTCTTTATGAAATTGTGGTGTTTGTTTGAACCATCTAGTGCTCAAGGTGACAGTGTGGGGTTTTCTAGATAGGAAAGATGAACTTTGAGGTGTGTTGTTATAGCCCTACCATGGATTAGAGTGTCCAACCGGAGAGTAGTTCAGTGTAGTATCATAAAGAAGAATATATTTATATGAGAGTGTTCACTAGTGAAAGTATGATCCCTAGGCCTTGTTTCTTAGCATTGAAACACCGTTTGCAACTAGATCTATTACATGTTTGCTTGCTTCCATCTTTATTTCAGTTTTACTTTAGTCTTTTCCATGCCATCAAGCTATCTTCTATCACCGTTACCACTTATAATTATCTATACCACTTGTATTTCACTATCTCTTTGCCGAACTAGTGCACCTATACACTTGACAAGTGTATTGGGTGTGTTGGGGACACAAGAGACTTCTTGTATCTTGATTGCAGGGTTGCTTGAGAGGGAATACCTTTGACCACTTCCTCCCTGAGTTCGATAAACCTTGGGTAATCCACTTAAGGGAAAACTTGCTGCTGTTCTACAAACCTATGCACTTGGAGGCCCAACAACTGTCAACAAGAATAGAAGTGCGTAGACATCAAGCTATTTTCTGGCGCCGTTGCCGGGGAGGTAAGGTAAAAGGTACTCACATCCTCCGGTGTGAGTGCTCAAAGTTATTTCCTTTAGATTCTGCAATTTTGTCTTTTTGTTTCTTGTTTTCACTAGTTAGGCTTAATGGAAAAGAACAAAAAATTAGAGAACTTTATAGTATTTATCTTGAGTTAGGACATGATGTGTTTGAAGAGAAAATTAAAAAACCTATGGAACTTTATTTGCATGCTAATAGCAATGTTGTTAGTATGAATTCTTTGGACACCATTATTGCTAATGTTATGGAAAAGTCTAAGCTTGGGGAAGCTAGTTCTGATGAAAATGATCTTTTTAGTCCCCCATCTTTAGAGGAGAAAATTTGCTTTGATGATACTATACCTCCGATACATGATGATTACAATGATGAATATGATATTTTCAGTCCACCTACTATTGAGGAGGAAATTAATTATGATTACAATATGCCTCCTATATTTGATGATTATGGTGATGAGAATAATAATGATAGCTATTTTGTTGAATTTGCTCCCACTACAATCAATAAGAATGACTATGTTTATGTGGGGAGTATTAATTCTTTTATGCATATGGCTCATGATAAGAATGTTTCTTGTGATAGTTATATTGTTACTTTTGTTCATGATTCTACTGAAAGTTATTATGAGAGAGGGAAACATGGTTTTATGTGTCTCAACAATATTAAGTTTCCCCTCTTTATGTTGAAACTTTTGAAGTTGCACTTGTTTTGCTTTCCTATGCTTATTGCTTTGTGCTTTCATGACTTGTTTATTTACAACATTCCTATGCATAGGAAGTGGGTTAGACTTAAATGTGCTTTGAATTTTCTTCTTGAAGCTCTCTTTTACTTCAATTCATATTTCCTATGTGAGCATCTTCTCAAACTATCAAGCCTAACTTAAAGGCGTTAAAGAAAAGTACTTATTGGGACATAACCCAAAAGTTTTAGATGAGTCTTGGAAGTTATTACTTCAGTAATAACCACTCCTTATCCTTTTTATTTGATTTTTGTGCCAAGAGTAACCTCTAACGAGAGAGAAGTAATGATTGGGAAAGTTGCTGTCCCGAAACAGATTTATGTGCTTCACCGTAAAAGTTCGTGTAAAATCTCTGAACGTCTTTTTGAGGCATGAATTTTTGTGCTTCTGCCCCAGGTTGTTATCTAACTTTCATTAGTTCAACACTTTTTAATTTGAGCAACAGAAGGTCTTCAAAAAAATTCGTCTTTACCTGCTGGTCTGTTTTGACAGATTTCTGCCATTTTCTCCATTTGCTTCTTGTTGGTTCCTTTTTGAGTGCTTTTGGGGAATTGTGCTTTTTGAGGGAAGTGCTATAGTGGCTAGTGTTCTAATGGAAGTTTATTTGGTATTAGAACTGAACCTTAAGACTTATTTATCTTGAGTGCACTAATGTTGCTAATAAAGATTGTGTGAAGTTTTGTATGAAGGAAAAATTTCAGGTGTATGGAAGGAATGAGTAATAAGATGAAGGATGGACTAAAGCTCAAGCTTGGGGATTCCACGCGTGTCACCCCAAGAAATATCCAAGAATTACAAGCGTCAAAGCTTGGGGATGCCCAAGGCATCCCCCTCTTCATCAATAAAAATCCCAGGTTTCTTCCAAACGCTTCATTTTTTGTTTCATGCACAGTTGTGTTGTTCTTGGAGCGTCTTCTTTTTCGTCTTCATTTTGGTTTTTCGTTTGCTTGGTTTGATTAGTTTGCTGAATAAACTGGTTGAACCCCCTCTTTCATACATTGGTTTTCAAATAGTTTGGTTTGGATTGGAAAAGAGTAGGAAAGTTCATGCTTAAGTGGTAAAGAGAGCTTGTTTTTGACTGTGGCATATGCTTTGTCATGCCATGCTTGATATTGTTTTGGCTTTATGCTTAGTATTATTTGTTGTAGCATGACTTTTTATAAACAATTGAGATTGCTTAATGTGCCTTGGATGAATCATGCGTTGTTTTAGCATATTAAAGCATAGTATTGTGGTATTCTCCTTTGATGCTTTATTTGGGTTGACTTGGTGCATGCTCACACCATGTTATGACTATCTCAAGTCACCATAAGCCTTTATGATCCTTTATTTTTCAACTTGTAGTATCACTTTATGCTTTGATCAATGATGTTTTGTCGCTCTGCATGATTATGGCCATTATTGCTCTCTTAGTTTGTCGCTCCCAGTCTTTTGCTAGCCTCCACAACCAAGTATGAGTTCCACTCATGCATCCAACTCCCTAAACCAAGTTATTCCAAAGATTCCACCATACCTACCTATTAGCTTATGCTATTCCAAGTATATTCATGCTTTTGTTTACCTTCCAAATTAAACTTGTTATGAGAAAACTAGTAATTAAAGCTCTCACGAACTTGATGGCACACTTTACTTTTCTTGCCCTTAATAAACTTGAACCATTGTGTCGTCTATGTTGTATATGCTTACACTTATTTGTTGGGGATTAGCAGAACCATGCTTTCATGGGGCACGCTTTTAACATTGCACTTTGTACTTGTACCTAGTTGATATCATGCTCTTTTGTATATGGATGTCATCGGTGTGAAATGAAAGGGGAGCTTGTAAGTCCATGGAGTTATGTATATGTGTTAGAGAAACGCCTGGGCCGCTGGTCTAATCCATGCTGACATGGTGGAAACCTGTAGCGTAACCATAATGAGCTGTCCATGAAGCATTCTTCTTATAAAAACAGAGTCCTATATTGAGAAAAAAGAGAAAAAGAAAGAAAAAAAGAGATTATGAAAAGAGGAAAGAGAGAAAAGGCACCATATTCCCATGGTAAATAAGAAGATTGCTGAGATGCTCGTTGTTTGCTTGCCTTGTCATTTTGATATGGGGATTATTCCATATCATCGGGAAAGGGGTACCCCGTTGGCGGTTCTCTATGATACACATGTACTTACGATGACAAGAACTTACCGGTGACTAAACTTGAGTAGCATGAGGAGCGGTAATCGTATTCAAGGGACATGAGATTTCCAACTTATACTTCGTCAAGCATATACACCATAGTTTGTTCACTTTAACCTTAATCACTTCAAGATGCTTATGATAGGGGCAATGAGAGCTGAAAGCTATAAGTACCATAATTTTTGGAAGCTCTTTATGAGACTTGAATCCCTGCTTCCTTCTATGAAGGCCTTGCTTCCACTTATATATTGAGTCTCCACCTTCTACCTTGATGCACCTACTTTGAGAGCATAGTGGCCATTCTTAGTTCTATGTGCTTTGTCCCAAGACTTGTTGATTGATGCATAGCTTTGATATTGCTTGTTTTAAACTATTTGTATCTAGTCACTCTTATGAACTTTGAAGGTGTCCTATGCAATTATATTTGCTACTCTATGAGGGACAAGCTAAATGCCACTACGCTATGTTTTCTTTATGTGAAACAAACAAACGTCTTGCAAAGCATTGTTATTCATTAATCTTTTGTTTGTGCCTTTTCATGTTGCAACATAGTTTCTTTGTCTTATTGCTAGAACTTTGTCTTTCATGTTATGATTGAAGTACTATGATCCCAGCTATCAATGTTTTACAAATACTTTGATCAAGTTTATGATGGTGCATGTCACCTCAAAAATTATTCTTTCTTTTTATCACTTACCTACTCGAGGACGAGCTGGAGTTAAGCTTGGGGATGTTGATACATTGCAAATGTATCTATAATATTTGATGTTCCATGCTTGGTTTTATCTACATTCTTATGTTTTGTCCACACTTTGGAGTACTTTTCATATGATTTCTTGGACTAACCTATTAACAAGATGCCACAGTGTCAGCTGCCTGTTTTCTGCTGTTTTTGGTTCCAGGAAGTCAGAAAATGAATATTCTCGGAATTGGACGGGACAAAAGCCAAAGTTCCTATTTTATCAGAAGACTCACGGAGCCAGAATATGAGACGAAGGAGGGCCAAGGCCTGGACACCCCCCCCCCCCAGGCGCGGGTCCCCCCAGGTCGCGCCAGGGCATGGTGTGGGCCCCTCCAGCACCCCCTCGGTCTCCCCTCTCGCCTATAAGAGCCTCCCGATGCATAAACCCTAGATGGTTAATCAGAAATCCACAAAAAGTTCCGCAGCGCCGCCGCCACCGAAGGGGAGATTCGGGGGACAGAAAGTCTTTATTCCGGCACCCTGCTGGGACAGGGAAGTGCCCCCGGAGCCATCTCCATCGATCTCCACCACCATCTCCATCACCATTGCTGATTCCCATGATGAGGAGGGAGTAGTTCTCTCTCGAGGCTAAGGGTTCTACCGGTAGCTATGTGTTCATCTCTCTCTATGCATGATCTTATTGAGATCATGAGCTTGTAATCTATAGATCTCTGCTCAAGTGCTTTAATAGATCTCTGCTCTCCCCATGTGTGTGAAGTTGACCGTGTGCACACCATGGTGGCACTTAGGCTAGAGATTACAAATACTTGTTATGAGTTATATTTGGAGTTGGATATCTTTATGAAATTGTGGTGTTTGTTTGAACCATCTAGTGCTCAAGGTGACAGTGTGGGGTTTTCTAGATGGGAAAGATGAACTTTGAGGTGTGCTGTTATAGCCCTACCATGGATTAGAGTGTCCAACCGGAGAGTAGTTCAGCGTAGTATCATAAAGAAGAATATATTTATATAAGAGTGTTCACTAGTGAAAGTATGATCCCTAGGCCTTGTTTCTTAGCATTGAAACATCGTTTGCAACTAGATATGTTACATGTTTGCTTGCTTCCATCTTTATTTAAGTTTTACTTTAGTCTTTTCCACGCCAACAAACTATCTTCTATCACCGTTACCACTTATAATTATCTATACCACTTGTATTTCACTATCTCTTCGCTGAACTAGTGCACCTATACACCTGACAAGTGTATTGGGTGTGTTGGGGACACAAGAGACTTCTTGTATCTTGATTGCAGGGTTGCTTGAGAGGTAATACCTTTGACCACTTCCTCCCTGAGTTCGATAAACCTTGGGTAATCCACTTAAGGGAAAACTTGGTGTTGTTCTACAAACCTCTGCACTTGGAGGCCCAACAACTGTCTACAAGAATAGAAGTGCATAGACATCAATGAGTCGCGTCATTATGGATGGTGGCAGCAGCATCAACCTCATGTTCGCCAACACCTTGCGCGCCATGTGGATCCCCCTGTCATGCCGCAAAAGCTCCGACACAATGTTCCACGGCATCTTCCTAGGGAAGGGTGTATACCCCTGGGAAAAATCAGCTTGGACGTCATATTCAGCATGCCGGCAAACTTTCATCAAGAATGCCTCGAATTCGAAGTGGTCGACTGGCCCTCGTAGTACCATTGTATCCTCGGACGTGTCGCGTTCGCGAGGTTCATGGCGGTGCCACACTATGCCTACCTACAGATGAAGATGCCGAGCCCCAACGGCATTATTACCGTCAATGGAAGCTTCATGAGGTTAGACAGTTGCGATAGGGAATTCAATAGGATTTCTCAGTCTTTCGGCATGCAGGAGGAGTTGGCGAGGCTGAAGGAGTCGACAGACAATAGTCTACCCCCTCTGAGTAAGCCAAACTCACATGATCAGTCCTTCGACTCGTCAGTCCACACCAAGGCGGTCCAGGTCCATCAAACGGACCCGACCAAGATGGCCCTCATCGTCAACAACTTGAGTCCCACATAGGAACTCACGCTCGTCGAATTCCTCTGTGAGCGCTGGGAGATCTTCGCCTTGTATCCAGCAGACATGCCAGGGGTTCCCAGGGAATTTGCCGAGCACTCACTCAACGTAAATCCTGAAGCTAGACCAGTGAAGCAGTCGATACGTCGACTATCAGAACCAAGGGCAAAATCGGTTGGTATGGAAGTCAACGGACCCCTCGACGCTAACTTCATAAGAGAGATCAAGGAGAGCACCTAGGTAGTAAACCCAGTGCTTGTTCCTAAAAAGGACACGGATATCCTGCGGATGTGTGTGGACTTTACTTCCCTGAATAAGCATTAACCAAAGGATCACTTCCCATTACTGCGGATCGACCAGATAATCGATTCCACCGCAGGATGTGAGCGCCTCCGTTTCCTCGACGCCTACTCAGGCTATCACCAGATTCGAATGAAGGAAGAGGACCAGGAGAAAACAGCCTTCATCATGCCCTTCGGCATCTTCTAGTACAAAACAATGCCTTTCGGGCTGAAGAACATAGGAGCCACCTACCAGCAGTGTATGCAGGCCTACCTCAAGAGTCAGCTTGGCCGGAACATCCAAGTCTACATTGTCGACATCATCGTCAAGACCAATGAAGAAGCCACATTACTCGACGATCTCCGTGAGACCTTCGACAATCTCGACCGCTACCAGATCAAACTGAATCCACAAAATTGCGCCTTCGGCATACCATCTGGGTAACAGCTCGGGTACCTCATCTCCGCTAGAGGAATCGAGGCCAGCCCGAAAAAGATAAAGGTCATACTAGCCATGGAGAAGCCAAAGAACGTCAAAGGGGTCCAGCAGCTGGCTCGGTAAATCATGGCACTCGGTCAATTCATCAGTCGAATGGGCGAAAAGGCGCTACCATTCCACCAGCTCCTCCGCAAAGCTAAGAAGTTCGAGTGGATAGATGAAGCACAAGAGTCATTCGAAGATCTCAAGCGCCTACTCTCCACCATGCCTAGGCTAGCGATGCCCTGAGAAAGGAAGCCCATGTCGCTCTACATCTCATCCACCAACCAGGTGGTCAGTACTGTGTTGGTGGTAGAACGAGCCAAAGAGAACAAAGTCCACGGGGTGTAGAGCACAGTCTACTACCTCAGCGAGGTGCTCACGCCAACAAAACAGCGATACCCGCACTACCAGAAGTTGGCATATGGCGTCTTCATGACAGCCCGACAACTGCGCCACTACTTCTAGGAGCACCCCATCATTGTGGTAAATGACGCTCCACTAGGACACATACACAACAACCCCGATGCCATAGGACGAGTCGTGCTTTGGGGATCAAACTGTCTCCACGAGACATTACATACGAGAAGTGAGATGCGATCAAGTGGCAAGTTCTCCCGGACTTCCTCGTTCACTGAATGGAGAACCAGGTCCCTGAAACACCAGACATGTCATGCCTATGGACAATGCACTTCGACGGATCAAAACATCGAGAAGGAGCTGGCACCGGCATCATCCTGGCATCGCCACAGGGCGACAAGATGAGGTATGTTCTGTGAATGCAGTTCCACGCCTCCAACAACAAAGCTGAATACGAGGCCCTTCTCCCTAGGATGCAGATGGCCAAAGCCTGCAGAGCAATGTGACTTGTCATCTACGGCGACTCCAAGCTCTTGGTGGACCAAACCATGAACCAGTGCGATGCCCTTAGCAACAACACGATCGCCTATCACAACCTCTACGACGCAATCGAAGGATACCTCGACGACTACGAACTACGACACATAGGCCCTGAAAGCAATGAGGAGGATGACACAGTCGCTAACATAGGGTCAAACTGTGCTCCGGTGACACCCGGCGTATTCCTAGAACAAATATGCCAGCACTCCATCAGGCCAAAGGCTCTAGAGCAACCAGCTAGGAAATCAAAGGACTCGGGGGCTGCGCTGCCCGAAGGACTCGAAAATCCTGATGATAAAGAACAAGGTCCTAGAATCGAAGGTCCCATGGAGGTCATGCTCATCGAGCCATCCTGGACGCAGCCATACATTACATACCTACTCAGCAAAAGGCTGCCAGACGACCCAACATATGCGCGGCAGATAGCGTGATGCTCAAAAGCTTTCACCACCATCAACATCGAGTTGTACAAGCGCAGCATTCTAGAGTCCTTCAACGATGCATCTCCAATGGCGATGGGAGAGTCATCCTCGAGATACACGAGGGCACCTATGGCCATCAAGCCGAGAGCCGCACCGTCATCACCAAGGATCTACGAGCTAGTTTCTACTAGCCAGCAGCAATGCGCGATGCCAAGGACATTGTCCAAAAGTGCAACTCCTTCCAAAGGTTTGCGGATAAAGCGCATGCACCTGGCGCAGAATTTAGGAGAATACATGTGGCCTGGCCCATCAAGCAATGGGGACTTAACATGGTTGGCAGTCGACAAGTTCACCAAGTGGATCAAGGCCATGCCGGTGACAAACCAGATAGGCTCCACCGTCGTCAAATTCTTCGAGTCCATCGTCTTCCGATTCGGGGTGCCACACAGCATCATCACTGACAACAGGACAAACTTACCTTGAATGAGTTCTAGGATTTCTGTGAAAACCTAAGAACAACACTAGTTACACCTCGGTGGCACATCCCCAGACCAATGGTCAAGTCGAGAAGGCCAACAGCCTCGTCTGCAAAGGCATCAAGAAAAAGGCTCCTCGGACCACTCAAACGAGCAGTTGGATGCTGGCCTGAGGAACTACCGTCAGTACTATGGAGCCTACGCACAACTCCAAACAGCGCCATAGGCTACACCCTGTTCTTCATGGTACATGGCGTCGAGGCAGTACTACCCGCGGAAGTACGCTATAAGGCCCCAAAGGTCATCGCGTACAGCAAGGCTGAGTCAACGACCACACTCGAAGACTCTATCGACCTCCTCAACGAAGCACAAGAGATCACAGCGGAGCGATCCATGATCTACCAGCAGAACCTCCACAACTACCACAACCGATGGCTACACCCAAGCTCCTTCGTCATAGGTGACCTCATCCTGCGACTGACGCAGAAAGAACACCTCAAGCTCGAGTCCCCCTTGTAGGGACCCTATGCAATTATCGAAGTAATCCCAGGTGGCGCCTATCGCCTGAAAGACGTAGATAGTGGAGTCGCCTACTCCAACCCATGGAACGTCGCGCAGCTGCGCTGTTTCTACCATTTGATGTTTTTACTTTTACAATAAAACTACTCAGACATGCTACTTAGCAAAAAATTGTACCTCCTGATATTCTACAAATAAATAAAGCTAAGTGCATCCAACTTTGTGTTTTGTTTTTATTTACATTGCTATTTCTACACTCGAGGGGTTGCGCCACCTTGTTAACCTCGTCACACGAGCAACGTAGAAACCTGAGTAGCTGACATACTGTTAATCAAACCCTTGATAAAACCCAACCCAACTGCAACTCATCTGACATGTTGGCAAGGTTCTGAGATAGGTACACGTCAGGCTAACAAAAAGGCACTGCATAATTCAAGCTACTCGAATAACATACAAGCTAGCAAGCTTTACATACAATACGGGTACCAAAACACCCAGTCAAATCTATGTGAACTTTATAACACATATACATCTCTATGCAGGTCAAAACTACTCTATTGATGTAAAAGAAGAACATTGGTACGTTGGTCGAACAACTAGATGATATCTTCGGCTAGCTGATCGACAGCTTGATAATGGGGTACGAGGTTCCACGCCATCCCCGCTAGAGGTGGTGGTGGCCCTGCAGCAATGACAGCCAAGTCCAGGTCGGGTCGATGCAGGCGCACAAGTGCCAGCGCAGCCTTGGCACCTGCAACCAGTTGTTGGTGCACACACTCGTGAACCGCATTGCCACTTTCGAATTTCCTCATTAGGGCCAACAGGCTCGAGGGTTCCACATCCAAGGGAAACATTGCCTGGAATATATGCTTCAAGCATGAATGTGCCTTCTTACCTAGGACACGCAATCTTGCAGCGTCGCCAACGCGACTGCTCGATCCCAGTCAACCCAGAAGTACCCACTGGCCTCCAACTGTTCTTGGGTAAGGGAATTCAGTCGTGTACTTATACGGTCTTTCTCTTCCTATGGGAGATGAAGACTCGCAACTACAATAGGAAATCAAAAAGCGTAGGAGTGAGTCGCCATTTCTAAGTCACGCAAATAGAGAAGAAGATTCAGAAAAACTCACATTGCAATTTCTCATTAAGCTAGTCCACCTCGCCAAGGAGTTACTTCCCGTGGTCGATGGCTTTCTCAGCTTTCAACTTCCAAACATAGGCAATACCACGAATGACTGGTAACTCTCGCTCTAAATGCTTCACAAGGTTGCGTAGTCGAGACAATAGTGATAGCTCCTCCACCTTCGAATGTGGCTGTGCCACAGGTTCGCTAGGGGAGGATGGACTAGGCTCAGTAGAGCGCATATCATGTGAATCACTCGAAGGACCCTAACCAGGTAGAAGAATACAAGGATAAGATCCATCATTCGAAAGGAACAGAACACAGAAGATTCAAGTATCAAACTTAACAAGTTTTGATAAAGGACACTCCCCACAAACATAATCCAGGACAAGGCCTGCAAGTACCATCATGATTACAAAATGACAACATGATTAAGCCTACAGCTACGCATTGGCACTCAGGGGATTCATCGACTCGGTGGAAGCCTTTGACGCCGTGGCCTTCTCAGCTATAGCCCCTGACGCCATGGCCTTAGCCATCTTTGACCGTTTTCGCTCCTCTGACTACCTCGCGAGTGTCTCTGTGAGACGAGGCCAATATTTGTTACAACGACGGGCAAAGGGAGCCAAAACTACCTGCTGGACATCTGCAGTAACTGGCATCCTCGTGGAACCTTGCTAGGGTTCAGGTTGACACCGTGGGTCTGCGACATTGCAAGTCCCATGGTAGCACCGACCCTTTCTGCGCATTCTTGAATTCCGTGGGAACACCCTCAGCAAAGGACTTGACTAGGCCATCAAGGTCTTCAATAAGCTTGGCCTTGGGAACCATCTCCTCTCAAAAACACCCAAGATCACCCTTGGACTTTCTAAGCGAGTCCTGGACGGATGTAGCATCCCATCTGTCTAACATCTGTAATGCTACATGGTCTAATAATAAAATGCTACTTCCTACATATAATTGTTGCATCATAATTATATCATGCTCATGTCATCATGCCACCTTGCATTTGAGCATCATAAAAAACCCTTTTTCTTTTGGTTCTTATCTCATATGCATTATTAATTGTATTTGCCTCTTGATATATTGTAGTTGGTTCTTGATAAATGCTTGATGCCCAAGTTGAGTTGGGGGCATATCTTTTATTAACTCCACCACCTTTCTTTGTCACCACCCCTTAATTCCACCATCCAACTATATGTAAGCTTTGAATCTTATTTGGTTTACCTCTAGCTCATGTGGGTTGGGATGGATCCACTTCTATTTCCATATGCTCTCACACTAGCATCATCTTATTTTCACATTATTGATATGTGGAGCCACCTTTGCATGCCTTGTGAGTGGTACCCCTTTTTCTAGCTTCCATATGGATTGTTTTGGAATAGTTGCTCACGTTGGAATATTGTTGAGGATATTATACACCTAGTGGAATATACACACAAGCATGTCCAGATTATATTCAAATTTGAGCATCTCCATCTACTCCACATGGAACATCCATTTAAATTCTTTTGGCTTGGCCTTAGCTCCATATTCTTGGGATGCATGGGAATAAATGCCATGAGACTTTATTTTGTTATCACAAAATTAAACATGGCATTTACTATTCATGCATGGGTCATGCAAGATCACCACCATCTTGTTCTCCTTTGGTTTTCCTTTGTTTTTGAGTGGATCCTTTCTTTTGTGAACTCCCCTTTTCTCTCTCAAACCTCCTCATCTTGGTCTTAGTTTCCTTGCCATGTGCATCAAGATCCTCACCCTCACTCCATCTCCTCCATACCCCCATGCACTTGATCATGAGCCAAAAACCCTACACCCTAATCTATCATGCCTCCACCATCACCACCCCTTGCATGATCTAGCTAAAACCCTAACCTCACCACCACCCCATGCTCATCCCCAACCATGGCCACCAGCCCTAACCCCTTTCTAACCTAACCCCACCCCTAAACCTACCCATGCTGAGCCTCCTCTCAAACCCTAACCCTACCCGAGTCTCCCTCTCCCTTCTCTCTCTCTCTGCCACAAGGTCCACCCGAGCCATGTCCACCTCCATGTCCTTGCCCTGGCCCCAGCTGCAGCCCCTCGCCCCTACTGTGCCTGGCCGAGCACGTGAGGAGGAGGAGGGAAAAATGTGGCCGAATCCACCTTTTCTCCACCCGAGCCCCACGACATCTCCCTCTCCCCTCTGTCCTTATCTACCCCTCCCCTGCCCCATGTGACTTCCCCAGATCTACCCAGGGCACTCCCCTTCCCCCTCTTCTACCCCGCCTACTGCCACCCTCTCTCTTCCATCTCCGGCGACCACCATCGGTGTCGTCTCTACCTAGCCGCTAGGAGGAGGCGGGCAAGGTGTGAGGTTATCGTGGAAGTCCACGGGGTCGCCTGCGTCGCCCCTGTGATCTGCAGTGAGGAGGAGGAGGCCCGGTAGCCGCTGAACACCGACACACACCGACGAAACCCTAGCTGCCGGCCGTCTGCGCCGTCGTTGATCCGCCGCTCCTCGGGCCGATCCAACCCCTCCAGCAGCCCCGCGGTGAGCTCCCTAACCTCCTAGACATCCCCGTAGTCGCCGTCGCTGCCTAGACATGCCAGCCATTTTGTCGAGCGCGCTCTGTGTGCCGGCGTGCTCGCGCTTCTGCTCGTCGTCGCGCCGCGTAGGAGCTTAGCTAGCCGCCGATATTTCCTTAGCACCAACCCCCATCCACCGCAGTGGTTCCGCCTCTCTGCGCGAGCGCCTAGGTCGCTGGTTCGATCCCCCGCGCCACGTGTCGCGCGCCGTCACCGACCTGTCGTCAGTTGATTCAGAGGAAGAAAAACAGTAGCAGTGGCATTCTTGCAGATAACCCCCCCCCCCCAAACCTTTTTCCTCAACCCGCCATCCACTAGATCCCACCAGTCATCGACGCGGAACTTTTTACAAAAAGGGACCTAGTTTTCCAGCCCCTCAACCCGCAGCCCTAGACTCCCCACGTGGCACCCGTTCGGTCCAGTGGCCGAGCTGGCCTTGATGACAAAACTCTGGCCAAGGCATGTCGCCAACTCAGGGCCCCACCTATCCGTGACTGTGGCTAGCTGTTGCTGTGTGTAAAAAGTGTCTGCCGTTTTTCCGTTTTATAAAAAAATTTTAGAAAATGTTAAAATATGAATCTAAATTCTGTTTTAATAACGTTTAAATGGTAATTCCAAATAATGCAAATAATATATGTTTTTGAATCAGAAAAATGTGAGGATTTCAAATCTGCCATCCAAATTAATGTTTGACTAATTTAAATTTTCGAAATTGTTTAATTGCTTTAAAATGCCTTTTCTTAATTAATTAATAACTTTAAATCTATAACTCCAAATTTGGCAAATAATATGGCTAAATCGATCAACGTGACGAGCCTGTTCTGTTTATGCATTCCATGTTCTGAATTGTAGCATGCATCATATAAATATTAAGTGGACAGCAAGTTATATGGGAGCAAAACATGGCTAAAACTTAATAAAATGCTTTATTCTTGTACCCCACACCGCACCCATGCCATGCTACATTATTGCCATGTAAATTGTGCATCATTCATCATGGCATACTTGTTTGCTTGTCGCATTTTATTCACATGCTTGTGCACTTTATTTATGGTGGCCCTTGTTTGTTTGGTTCTTCTTTCGAATAGACGCCGAGCAGGGAAAATACCAGGAATCCTAGGAGTACTACCCAGACCCGTCTCTCGCTTCAACTGAGCTGCCAGGCAAGCACTACCACATGCTTGCATACATACAGTACCTATTGCCTGTATCTTATTCTTGCATCATTGAGTCGCGATTGCATTAAATGGAATCCCATGTACTGCATAGCCTTTACTTTTAAACCCCACCGAAGCTTGTTTCTCCATCCTATGAGCCATTACTACAGGAGTTGTTTGAGCCATGCGAGTCGTAGAACAGCATGTGTAGGGTATGTGAGTGTCTGATGGATAACGAGGTACCTAAACAACTTAACCTGAGTAGTAATGGGATAACTAATGAAAGCGGCACCAGTGGGCAATATCTGCTATTTGGTTTTTCATGCTCACTTGTGTCCCATAGGACCCCGAGTACTTGATTCCTGTTCCTTGACTATTCGCACTATCCACATCCGGGAGGCCTTATGGACCCCCCTAAGCCAGAGCTTGATTCATTTCTATTTCTTGGGGCCACAACTAGTTTGGGGTTTTATTACTCTCCTGTACTTATGCCATGCTTTATTGCTTTATTTACGATTGTGCGTGGAGCACCTGTACTGTTTTGGATCGTGACACGTTTTCCCCATATCAACAAGCCCAGTCACACTTTCGGGTTCCCAGTCGTTTACCGCCGTCCACACAAACCCTGGGTCCATTTCGGAGCCGGCCAACTTCGTTGCCGGTAGCTTAATGTGGTGGCCCCCTGAAAGAATTATGAATCCTGTGATCTCTTTGTCGTGAATGCCTCGTTGGGTTTTGATTTGGTTTTTCCGAGGTTGATCGAGTGTGTGTTGCTATTTGTGCACCCCTGCAGGGTAAATCTTTCTGAAAGCCGTGTCCGCGGTTATGGACGACTTGGAGCACAGTTTCTCGATCATAGACAAGTATAACTAAAGTACCACTTTTAATCTGACTAAATACCTGACTAGTAAATAGTGCAATACTCATGGAATGGTTAATAAAACTGCTAACGGATGGGTTGTTCGTCCGCTTCCTCGTTGGTAAGCGAGAAGGAGGATGGATCTGTTACTTTATACTGTTATAACTGTTGTTTCTAATTAACAGACATCCGTCTATCTTTGGTTAGGTAGATGGTTAGCGAGTATCAATAGACTTGTTAGTTATTATCTTTTGCTGCAATTGCGTCACCCCAGGTTATGTCCCCTTTAGAGGCATAAAGACTTGCTGAGTACCCCTAGGGTCTCACACGATAAATTGTTTGATTCAGATGAACAGGTGTATTCGCAAGATGGATACTGGGTGGAGGAGACAGATGATGTTGGCAACGATCACTCGGTGTAGAGATTCCAGGGATGGGGATCCGCGAGATCTGTGGGCGGGATGTGTTTATTTATGTGGCATCTTATGCCGATTTGCTTCTTATCCGTATTTGGATCTTGTTTTCCGCTTCCGCCTGATACTCTGATGTTTGATGTATGAGGAGCTATCCTAAACTATTATCTCTATCTAGGATATTTGGATCTTGCCGTATGGCGTTGCAATATTTCTATTTCTTTTAGATGGAATGGCTCTGAGAACTGTTGTATGGTAGCTTGCATACATACTCACTTGTGTATGTATTTGATATCTTCGCCTGTTGCCTACGCCTCTCGCTCTTGTCCCGATGTCTTGGAAGTGATTAGGACGGCCGACGGGTCTACACGTGGGTGGCCCTTGGGCCCCCTCTATACTATTTTAACCACTTTCGTTCCATCCAGGCTTGAACTTAGAGCGTAGGGTCCAAGGTAGTTACAATTGGTATCAGAGCCATCCCGCCCTTCAGGGTCTCAGCCAAATGGTCGTTGTCAGTCTAGCAAATATTTTTGGTAGCTATGTATACTAGGGAAAAACAAAATGTGAGAGTAGGACTGCTTCCATTTTTCTTCTTACCCACCCACCCACCTTTTTCTGGTAAAGAAGTGAAACGTTTTCAATCCTCTTCTAAAATTCAAACTAGGATTCACGTGTTCTGGGTTCCGTAGTACCATAGGTTGTGTGTGTGTGTGAATTCCTTGTCTATCTGTTGCATCCAACTTTTTGTCGCTATCTGCCTTTTGGTTATCAACTGTTGGTACATTCCATACCGACAGGCCTTTGTATACCGGCACGATCTATCTGATTCGTTGTATACCGGCACGATCTGTCTTACTCTTTGTTATCCGACGCTATCTTGTTTTGGGTGTTCGTTTCCGTAGTTACTAATCTTTAGGTTCTTCTTAAGAAGAAGGTGTTGGGATATGTGTTTTACTTATTCATGTGCGGAGTAATGATTTGAGTGCACGATGGAGTCGCGACCATACCACTACTTTTATCATCCGCTCTTGTATATTGAATTGGTAGAGTTAGTAATCTTGATTAGTTAAGTGGGTTTGCGCATATAGTGGTATTTTAATGCCGAAATTTGCGGAAAAAATTTCTTTGTTAGCTTGTGTACCAAACTCCTTGTTCAGTCGTGTGCGATATGCTTAATATCTTCTAGGTGCTTTGAACTTTGTTGATATTCTAATATCATCTTAGTAAATTGTATCCTTTAAATCTTGGTTAATTCCATTTTGGTACTATTTTGGATTATTATTATTCTCCATTATGGTACTGACTTGAGTTTTATATCAATCACAGGATGGCACCACCACGCCGTTCTGAGGAGGACATACCACAGGCTGGGGCTGCGTTGGCAAGTATTGCTAATGCCTTGGGAGCAATGCAGCAGAACCAACAGCGATTTGAAGAAAGTGTCAAGAGGAATGAGTTTGTTCCGCTACCTCCACCTCCCAAGCAAGGAGACATCAAGAGCTTTCTGAAGTTTAACCCGCGCCACTTTGAGGTGTCTGATCAACCACTAGATGCTGATGATTGGTTGCGTGAGATGTCACGGTTGCTGATGACTGCTGATGTTCCTGAGCAAGAATGGGTAAAATGTGCCACTCACCTGCTGAAGGGAGATGCAGCTCTGTGGTGGGAGAATTACCTAAAGGCAAACCACTCTGAGTTTCAGCCTACTTGGGAGCAGTTCACTGGGGCTTTCAAAGAGCAATATCTGTCAGAAATTGTCATGGAAAGGATGAAGGAAGTGTTTCTCAACCTCAAGTAGGGCAATGACAATGTCAATACCTATATCAGGAACTTCATGAACCTTTCTCGGTATGGTGGCGATGAGATTTCTGATGACAAGAAGAAGTAAAAGAGGTTCAGACAAGGTCGCAATGCATCTATCAGGTATGCAATCACTCATGCATGGCCGGGGTCTTTTTGGAACTCCAACATACAGCTCTGTAGGAAGAAGCAAGTAGGCAAGTGTTTGAGGAGTCCAAGAAACATAGCCGTGACGCAGCAATCTCTTCAGCTATGACAACTCCTTCTAAGCGTCGCGTGTGGGTCCCTAATACCGCACCTCCGCTCCCGGCTCCACCAAGACCTTCAAGCTACGCGGCAAGGCCACCAAACTCCTTCACCGCGGCTCCTAGGGGCTACAACCACAACTACCCTAGAGCGCCTGGCGGAGTCCCTGGCTACGCTGCTCCACGTCCACCTGGTGCTTGCTACACTTGTGGAAACACTAGGCATCAACACTGGAGTTGTCCCATGAACAACAAATCTCTTCCTCCACCACCTCCAAGACTTGCAGCAAGTTCTTCTATGGTTCGTGCACCTCCACCTCGGGCTCTCAACATCAACACCAAGCCCGGGTCTACGGTTGCTCGTGCCAACTGTGTCAATGTCACTCAAGATGAGCATGCACCTGGAGTTGTGATGGGTATGCTTCCTGTTAACTCAGTCCCTGCATGAGTTTTGTTTGATTCTGGTGCTTCACATTCTTTTGTTTCTCACAAGTTTGCACATGAGAATGATCTAGCTATGGGTCCTCTATTGCATCGTCTTGTGGTACAATCTCATGGGTCAAACATGAGGGCTGCTCATATCAGCCATGGCAATCAAATTGAGATTGGTGGTTCTTCGTTCCCGGCTTCCTTAATTATTCTGGGCAATTCTGACATTGATGTTATCTTGGGCATGGATTGGTTAACAGCAAATGCAGCTGTGATTGATTGTCTTTGAGCAGCTCGGTTTCTCTGAAAATTCCTGAAGGCCATATAGTCTATTCTCCAAGTCTGACTCCTGCAATTCAGCTTTTCTCTTTGGCGGCTCTAAATAATGATGCTATGGAGGCTATTCAAAGTGTTCCGGTGGTCTGTGAGTTTCTAGATGTTTTTCCTGAAGAGTTGTCAAGTATGCCTCCTGACCGAGAGGTCGAGTTTGTGATTGAGCTTGAACCTGGAACCCCTCCTATCTCCAAGCGGCCTTATAAAATGGGTCCTGCTGAGTTGGCTGAACTCAAACGCGCTTGATGAACAAGAGAAGTTGGGTTTCATTCAGCACAGTACTTCTTCTGGGGGTAGCCCAACCATCTTTGTGAAGAAGCGAGACAAGACTGATAGACTTTGTGTTGACTATCGGGCTCTCAATGCTAAAACCATGAAGAATAAATATCCCCTTCCGCGGATTAATGATCTCTTCGATCAGCTAGCTGGAGCTGTGGTATTCTCTAAGCTCAACTTGAGAAGTGGTTATCATCAAATCAAGATTCACAAGGAAGATGTTCCTAAAACAACTTTCACCACCCGCTATGGCCTGTATGAGTACACGGTCATGTCCTTCGGTCTCACCAATGCACCAGCCACCTTCTCGGGGCTTATGAACTCGGTTTTCATGGAGTATCTTGATAAGTTCGTCGTGGTCTATCTGGATGACACTCTAGTCTATTCTAAGTCAAAGGAAGAACATGAAGAACACCTTCGGTGTGTCTTAAACAAGCTTCGTGAGAACCGCCTATATGCAAAGTTCTCCAAGTGTGAGTTCTGGCTGCCTGAAGTCACCTATCTTGGTCACGTCATCTCTTCCAAGGGCATTTCCATCAATCCAGAAACTGTTCGGACAATTGTTGACTGGCTTCCACCCAAAAATGTCAAAGAAGTCCGGAGTTTCCTTGGTTTGGCTAGTTACTGTCACCGCTTCGTTCAGAACTTCTCGAAGATTGCGAAGCCTCTTACCGATCTCCTCAAGAAAGGCAATAAATACTTTTGGTCTCCTGCATGTCAAGCAAGCTTTGAAACACTCAAAGAGAAGCTCACTTCCACACCAGTCTTGATTCCTCCAGATAGATCAAAGCGTTTCCAGATATTCTGTGACGCCTCCTTGCAAGGATTGGGTGCGGTCCTTATGCAAGAAAAACAAGTTGTTGCTTATGCCTCTCGACAGTTGAAGACGCATGAGCTCAACTATCCAACACATGACCTTGAACTCATAGCAGTTGTCTTTGCTTTGAAAATATGGAGGCACTACTTGCTTGGGAACCGTTGTGAAATCTTTTCTGATCACAAGAGTCTGAAATATATCTTCACACAACCTGATCTCAACCTTCGTTAGAGGAGGTGGATTGAAGCAATTAATGATTTCGATCTGACCATCAACTACACTCCAGGCAAAGCTAATGTGATGGCCGATGCTCTCAGCCGAAAAGCTTATGTCAACAACCTCATGGTGGAAGAACAACAACCTCTCTTGTGCGAGGAATTCCGTCAGCTCAACCTTGAAATTGTGGATCAAGGGTACCTTCTGAACCTTCTGGCAATCCCTCTCTTGGAAGAAAAAGTTCGCTCCATTCAACTTGGTGATCCTTATACTAAAAAGATCATCTCCAACACTCAGCTTCCGAAGTACGAGTCCTTCCACGTCGATGACCAAGGCGCTCTTTTCTTTGAGCACCGGATGTTTGTTCCGAACTACCCGGGTTTAAGAGAGCAGGTTCTCAAGGAGGTGCATGATTCTGTTCTTTCTATACATCCTGGCAGCACTAAGATGTACATGGATCTGAAAACACAATATTGGTGGCCTGGGTTGAAACGATATTGTGCCAAGTATGTCTCGGAGTGTGATGTCTGCCGCAGAGTTAAAGCTGTTCATCAGAAACCTTCTGGTCTTCTACAGCCATTAAAGCCCCCGGAATGGAAATGGGAGAAAGTAGAGATGGACTTCATAACTGGTTTTCCAAGGTCGCATAAGGGCAACAATGCAATCTTTGTTTTCATCGACAGGCTTTCGAAAGTGGCTCACTTCTTTCCCGTCAAGGAAACAATTTCTGCAATTCAGTTGGCTGAGCTCTATATCCACAGAATTGTCTCTCTATATGGGGTTCCTCTTGAGTTCAGTTCAGACCGTGGAAGCATCTTCACTTCCAAGTTCTGGGGAAGTTTCCAAAATGATTTGGGAACAAAGTTGAACTTCAGCACAGCTTACCACCCTCAGTCGCAAGGACAAGTTGAAAGGATCAATCAGATTCTAGAAGATATGCTCCGTGCTTGCGTCATCTCTTTCGGCATGAAGTGGGAAGAATGCCTTCCTTATGCTAAATTCTCTTACAACAACAGCTTCCAGAAAAGTCTAAAGATGGCACCATTTGAGGTTCTCTATGGTCGCAAATGCAGAACTCCGATTGGTTGGTCGGGCGCAGGTGAAAGAACTTTGTTTCGCCCCGACATTATAACTCAAGCGGAGGAGAAGGTTCACATCATTCTTGAAAATCTGAAGGTTGCTCAAAGTCGCCAGAAGACCAACTATCACAGAAATCACACGGACATGGAGTATGTCCCGGGTGATCTCGTTTACCTTCGTGTCACTCCCATGAGAGGCACGCACCGTTTTGGTACCAACGGAAAGTTGGCTCCTAGATACATCGGTCCTTTCAAAGTTCGTGGAAGAAGAGGAGAAGTCGCTTATGCTCTTGAACTCCCTGAAAAACTCAAGGTCCATGATGTTTTCCATATCTCTCAACTCAAGAAGTGCTTCAAGGATCCCGACAGGACCGTGGACCATGAACTCATCAATCTCCAAGAAGATCTGTCTTATCAAGAACACCCCATAAAAATCCTAGAAGTCGCAGAAAGAAGGACTCGCAACAAGTCCATCAAGTTCTGCAAGGTGCACTGGTCGCACCATTCTGTGGATGAAGCCACTTGGGAACGCGAGGACGAGCTCTGTGCCAAGTATCCTACCCTCTTCGTGTCTTCTTCTTCTTCCTAGAATCTCGGGGCGAGATTCCTGTTTAGTGAGGGAGAGTTGTAGCATCCCATCTGTCTAACATCTGTAATGCTACATGGTCTAATAATAAAATGCTACTTCCTACATATAATTGTTGCATCATAATTATATCATGCTCATGTCATCATGCCACCTTGGATTTGAGCATCATATAAAACCCTTTTTCTTTTGGTTCTTATCTCATATGCATTATTAATTGTATTTGCCTCTTGATATATTGTAGTTGGTTCTTGATAAATGCTTGATGCCCAAATTGAGTTGGGGCATATCTTTTATTAACTCCACCACATTTCTTTGTCACCACCCCTTAATTCCACCATCCAACTATATGTGAGCTTTGAATCTTATTTGGTTTACCTTTAGCTCATGTGGGTAGGGATGGATCCACTTCTATTTCCACATGCTCTCACTCTAGCATCATGTTGTTTTCACATTATTGATATGTGGAGCCACCTTTGCATGCCTTGTGAGTGGTACCCCTTTTTCTAGCTTCCATATCGATTGTTTTGGAATAGTTGCTCATGTTGGAATATTGTTGAGGATATTATACACCTAGTGGAATATACACACAAGCATGTCCAGATTATATTCAAATTTGAGCATCTCCATCTACTCCACATGGAACATCCATTTAAATTCTTTTGGCTTGGCCTTAGCTCCATATTCTTGGGATGCATGGGAATAAATGCCATGAGCCTTTATTTTGTTATCACAAAATTAAACATGGCATTTACTATTCATGCATGGGCCATGCAAGATCACCACCATCTTGTTCTCCTTTGGTTTTCCTTTGTTTTTGAGTGGATCCTTTCTTTTGTGAACTCCCCTTTTCTCTCTCAAACCCCCTCATCTTGGTCTTAGTTTCCTTGCCATGTGCATCAAGATCCTCACCCTCACTCCATCTCCTCCATACCCACATGCACTTGATCATGAGCCAAAAACCCTACACCCTAATATATCATGCCTCCACCATCACCACCCCTTGCATGATCTAGCTAAAACCCTAACCTCACCACCACCGCATGCTCATCCCCAACCGTGGCCACCACCCCTACCCCCTTTCTAACCTAACCCCACCCCTAAACCTACCCATGCCGAGCCTCCCCTCAAACCCTAACCCTGCCCGAGTCTCCCACTCCCTTCTCTCTCTCTTCCACAAGGTCCACCCGAGCCAGGCCCACCTCCCTGTCCTCGCCTTGGCCCCAGCTGTAGCCCCTCGCCCCTGCTGTGCTTGGCCGAGCACGTGAGGAGGAGGAGGGAAAAAGGTGGCCGAAGCCACCTTTTCTCCACCCGAGCCCCACGACATCTCCCTCTCCCCTCTATCCTTATCTACCCCTCCCCTGCCTCGTGTGACTTCCCCAGATCAACCCAGGGTACTTCCCTTCCCCCTCTTCTACCCCACCTACCGCCACCCTCTCTCTTCCATCTCCGGCGACCACCCTCGGTCTCGTCTCTACCTAGCTGTTAGGAGGAGGCGGGCGTGGTGTGAGGTTGTCACGAAAGGCCACGGGGTCCCCTGCATCGCCCCTGTGATCTGCAGCGAGGAGGAGGTGGCCCGATAGCCGCTGAACACCGACGCACACCGAAGAAACCCTAGCCGCTGGCTGTCTGCACCGTCGCTGATCCGCCGCTCCCAGGGCCGATCCAACCCCTCCAGCAGCCCCGCGGTGAGCTCCCTAACCTCCTAGACATCCCCGCAGTCACCGTTGCTGCCTAGACATGCCGGCCGTTTGCCGTCGGCCTTTCTGTTTGCGGCGTCTGCGCTTCTGCTCGTCGTCGCGCCGCGTAGGAGCTTAGCTAGCCGCCGATCTGTTCCTTAGCACGAACCCCCATCCACCACAGTGGTTCCGGCTCTCTGCGCGAGCGCCCAGGTGGCTGGTTCGATCCCCCGTGCCGCGTGTCGCGCGCTGTCACCGACCTGTCGTCAGTTAATTCAGAGGAAGAAAAACTGTAGCAGTGGCATTCTTGCAGATAACCCCCCCCCAAAACCTTTTTCCTCAACCCGCCATCCACCAGGTCCCACCTGTCATCGACGTGGAACTTTTTACAAAAAGGGACCCAGTTTTCCAGCCCCTCAACCCGCAGCCCTAGACTCCCCACGTGGCACCCCGTTCATTGTCGTGGGCCTCTTTTGGCCGACCTACGGTCGGTCCACATGGCTGGTGGCAGTGACAAAACTCTCTACGTCTTGTGATGTCGCTAGCTCAGCGCGGCCCCACATGTCCGTGACTGTGGCTAGATGTTGCTGTGTGTAAAAAGTGTCTGTCGTTTTTCTGTTTTATAAAATAATTTCAGAAAATGTTAAAATATGAATCTAAATTCTGTTTTAATAACTTTTAAATGGTAATTCCAAATAATGCAAATAATATATGTTTTTGAATCAGAAAAATGTGAGGATTTCAAATCTGCCATCCAAATTAATGTTTGACTATTTAAATTTTCGAAATTGTTTAATTGCTTTAAAAATGCCTTTTCTTAATTAATTAATAACTTTAAATCTATAACTCCAAATTTGGCAAATAATATGTCTAAATCGATCAGCGCGACGAGCCCGTTCTGTTTATGCATTCCATGTTCTGAATTGCAGCATGCATCATATAAATATTAAGTGGACAGCAAGTTATATGGGAGCAAAACATGGCTAAAACTTAATAAAATGTTTTATTCTTGTACCCCACACCGCACCCATGCCATGCTACATTATTGCCATGTAAATTATGCATCATTCATCATGGCATACTTGTTTGCTTGTCACATTTTATTCATATGCTTGTGCACTTTATTTATGTTGGCCCTTGTTTGTTTGGTTCTTCTTTCGAATAGACGCCGAGCAGGGAAAATACCAGGAATCCCAGGAGTACTACCCAGATCCGTCTCTCACTTCAACTGAGCTGCCAGGAAAGCACTACCACATGCTTGAATACATACAGTACCTATTGCCTCTATCTTAATCTTGCATCATTGAGTCGCGATTGCATTAAATGGAATCCCAAGTACTACATAGCCATTACTTTTAAACCCCACCGAAGCTTGTTCCTCCATCCCATGAGCCATTACTACAGGAGTTGTTTGAGCCATGCGAGTCGTAGAACAGCATGTGTAGGGTATGTGAGTGTCTGATGAATAACGAGGTACCTAAACAACTTAACCTGAGTAGTAATGGGATAACTAATGAAAGCGGCACCGGTGGGTAATATCTGCTATTTGGTTTTTCATGCTCACTTGTGTCCCGTAGGACCCCGAGTACTTTATTCCTGTTCCTTGACTATTCGCACTATCCACATCCGGGAGGCCTTATGGACCCCCCTGAGCTAGAGCTTGATTCATTTCTATTTCTTGGGGCCACAACTAGTTTGGGGTTTTATTACTATCCTGTACTTATGCCATGCTTTACTGCTTTATTTACGATTGTGCGTGGAGCACATGTACTGTTTTGGATCGTGACACGTTTTCGATGTATCGACAAGCCCAGTCACTCTTTTGGGTTCCCAGTCGTTTACCGCCGTCCACACAAACCCTGGGTCCGTTCGGGAGCCGGCCAACTTAGTTGCGGGTAACTTAGTGGGGTGGCCCCTTGAAATATTTATGAATCATGTGATCGCTTTGTCGTGAATGCCTCGTTGGGTTTGGATTTGGTTTTTCCGAGGTTGATCGAGTGTGTGTTGCTATTTGTGCACCCCTGCAGGGTAAATCTTTCTAAAAGTCGTGTCCACGGTTATGGACGACTTGGAGCACAGTTTCTCGATCATAGACAAGTATAACTAAAGTACCGCTTTTAATCTGACTAAATACCTGACTAGTAAATAGTGCAATACTCATGGAATGGTTAATAAAACTGCCAACGGATGGGTTGTTCGTCTGCTTCCTTGTTGGTAAGCGAGAAGGAGGATGGATCTATTACTTTATACTGTTATAACTGTTGTTTCTAATTAACGGACATTCGTCTATCTTTGGTTAGGCGGATCGTTAGCAAGTATCAATAGACTTGTTAGTTATTATCTTTTGCTGCAATTGCGTCACCCCAGGTTATGTCACCTTTAGAGGCATAAAGACTTGCTGAGTTCCCCTAGGGTCTCACACGATAAATTGTTTGATTCAGATGAACAGGTGTATTCACAAGATGGATACTGGGTGGAGGAGACAGATGATGTTGGCAACAATCACTCGGTGTAGAGATTCTGGGGATGGGGATCCACGAGATCTGTGGGCGGGATGTGTTTATTTATGTGGCATCTTATGCCGATTTGCTTCTTATCCGTACTCGGATCTTGTTTTCCGCTTCCGCCTGATACTCTGATGTTTGATGTATGAGGAGCTATCCTAAACTATTATCTCTATCTAGGATATTTGGATCTTGCCGTATGGCGTTGCAATATTTCTATTTCTTTTAGATGGAATGGCTCTGAGAACTATTGTATGGTAGCTTGCATACATACTCACTTGTGTATGTATTTGATCTCTTCGCCTGTTGCCTATGCCGCTCGCTCTTGTCCTGATGTCTTGGAAGTGGTTAGGACGGCCGACGGGTCTACACGTGGGTGGCCCTTGGGCCCCCGCTATACTATTTTAACCACTTCCGTTCCATCCAGGCTTGAACTTAGAGCGTAGGGTCCGAGGTAGTTACAATAGAGACGCTGTGGTCTTCGACTACAGCCACGGCGTTGGCTAACGCATCCTTGCGAGCAATATCCTGGGAGTAGAAACTCACCCCATAAGCATCTACAGAAAGTCCACGATTAAAGTAATTAGATGCCGAACAAGGGAGGAAAAGAAAATTACCAATGGCACAAAAACTGCAATAGTAGCATACCTGCAAGCGCTTTGGCAATGGAACAAAGCTGTTCTGCGAACATCTTCTCCCGGTCAGCTACAATGGCCGATAGGTCATCCTCACGCCTCTTCGACTCCTCCTTAGAGTGCTCGAGGGATTCGAGTGCCTCATCTCTTTTCTTCTCCGTAGCATTAAGGCCCTTCTCGAGGGTAGTAACACGATGGATGATGTAGAAAAGTCAAGCTCAACCAAATTTCTATGCTAACCATAAAAAAGAGAGGCTTACCTTTGAGCTGGCGAGTCCGGTTATCTAGCCAGGCATCATGCCATCCCAGTGATGCGATCTGTTTGCCAAGGCGAATGGACTCTTTCAAGACAGGTCGTAGAAGAGAATGTAGCATTAGCACCAACATAACTTCGAATGACAATATTGAAGGCACTTACATGGTCATCCAGGGACTCTGAAGTCTCCTTCTGGGTGGACGTCCGGGCAACCATCTGGTGGTCCCCTGCGTGAGGGGAACTTGATGAATTGGCGCCAGAGTTGGCCGCTACCTGGGGAGAGCGCGAATGCTCCTCCACATCCTTGCCTTTGGAGTCTACGACTCCGGTCTATTTCACGAATAGAGAATCATCGGATGATGATGAAGCAGTTTTGCTATAGCAAAATCCGTGACTAACTTTAGGGAAAAGATCTTCAAGACATAAAAATAAAGTAGCAAAAGTCAAAGCCTTACTCCGAGTCCTCCTTCGTCTCCCTCAGCTTTTTCCCTGTGGGAGGAGCTACAACGCACATGGGCACTGTAGGGATCAGAGTGTCCACCTCTGTCAAAGGACCCTTCGGCATCTCCGGTGATGAGGCATTCGAGTCCTTGTTGCGGGAGCGCTTATGAGTTTCGCCCCCGCTGGACTCGGGGGCTTCCTTCTCGTCAACTACGGGGATGGTAGAGCCGGATTCGTCCTCCTCCTCCACCTCAGGAGGAATTATCCCTTCCAGCTGTGGGGGCAGGACGGTCGCCACTTTCCATTCTATAACAAATCAGCACAATAGCATCACACAAGCCTTGTAGGCAATCGAGGACCAAATGAAGATACAATGATAAAGTTATGTTAGGTGGAGGGTGACTCGCGTAGAATGGGAGCACGACTGAGTCACTTGGGAGCTTCTCCTTGGCGGTGAACTTGGTCAGCCCCCTGAATATCTTATCCACCTCACCCGAAGAAATGTTCTCCTGAGAGACGCGAGTGATGTCATCGGCGCCAGTCCAGCAATACATCGGGTGTGCCCTAGACTGCAGTGGTTGCACCTGACAGTGCATCGAAGTGCGGATGAGTTCCGTACCATCAATCTCCTTTCCTCGAATGAGCTGGAGATCGCTGACATGCTTATACAAAACTTCGACTTCCTCGACCTCGCTGAGCATCACCACATTCTTCCAAGACCTTCTCCTCTTCAATTCCGCCTTCGGATCAAAAGGATCAAGACCATAATGTTCACCCTCAGCCTACTGATCGTGGATGTAAAACCACTCCTCACTCCATCCTTGGACGGACTTGGAGATCTTGAGGGAGAAGTATTGGGCGTTCGGGTCCACATGAATACCGCAACCTCCAATGTCGTAGACCACAGATCCAGAACACTATTGTCGCTTCAGCTTGAAGAGTTTTTTGAAAAGGCCGAAGTGCGGCTCTATTCCAAGCCAGCACTCGCAAAGAGTGATAAAGGATGCAATGTGCAAAATCGAGTTTGGGGTCAGCTGATGCAGTTGGAGCCCGTAAAAATAGAGTAACCCTCGCACAAACTTGTGGATGGGTAGAAAAAGGCTGCGGACAATGAAGGAAAGAAACATAACCCGAAATCCAATAGGGGGATTTGGGATTACCTCCAGGCCAGGCATCATTGTGTCCTCCTAGTCAGCGAGGAGCAATCCATCCTGACAATGATTGTGGAGCTCCAACTCCCTTATGGTGGTCCGCTACCACGAGTTGTTGGTGACACGCATCCCCGCGCCTTTCTTCTTTCCGGCTGCAGCAGCAGTGCTGGAACCGGCGGCAATAGTGTCTTTCTTCTTGGTCGCATCAGCAGCGGTAGCAGATCTAGTCATGGCCGCATCTTTCTTATTCCCCATCCTTCAGCGGTGATGGGATCGCAGGAAGTAGCTTGGGAAGATTTTGAGACCGTCCAGCGCAGCGGCGGTGGTGAGAGCGGTGGAGCAGTAGCAAAGAGCAATGGAAGCAGTGCACAAGGAGGAAGCCGATGAAACTGTGGGGAAATTTACCACACAGAAGCCCCTACTTAACCACAGGGAAGATGTAATCCAACGGCCAGAAAAGCCTCAACCATACATGTGGCGCAAATCAAAACAGACGTGTGGCAATGGAAACGGTGAACCATCGCTGCACTTTCCCCATTAGGCGCGAGCATCGAAGAGGCGTAGTTAAAACAAAGATTACGCATGCCTAGTCAAATTCCAGTTAGAAATGGGGCCCTACCTTCATCACGTCCCATTAAAACCGCTCAGGCGGGCGAATGAGATCATCTAATCGTCAGCACTTACGTCATCTACTCTAGTAGAAGATATCCTTGACTACTTTAGTCCTTGCTTGACTCTGTGAGTCGACCAAGCACTCGGGGGCTACTCCTAACAGCAGCACTGGCCATGCACCCGAAGATTTTCATAGGCACAAAACTACCTTCACCAATTACTACCCCTCTAAGAATTAACGATTCAATTATGCACTCGGGGGAAACTCCCATAGGGAGCACTAAAAGCATATTTGGCTGAAACCAAAAAATGACAACATTCGAAAAAGTTCAAAGTCTGCACCCAAGTCTGTGACTCGAATAGGCACTCGGGGGCTACTCCCATAGGGAGTGCTAGCCGCGCACCCTATGAAAAATCTTAGTCATTAAAAGTGTGTCGACTACGTCCACACCTGAAACGGCGACTCCGCCTCATATTTTCCCTGTAAAGAGATTGCATCTCATGCGACACCCGAATCACCTCCACGGTGACTAAAAATTTAGATGTCGCGTTTACAACATGAAGGTAAGACCTAAGAAAGGCCTGGCAACGCATCTGCTATGCTCTACCAGATATAAGCCATGCCTACAGGCACGATGAAATATGCCTTGATGGACACGTCGAGTGCCCACACCTAAAACACTGGAATTCGAACTCGGTAAGACCTTCGCGGCAAGATTTGAATTACACCAGCATTATTCCAAATTCGAGTCTAGGTACTCAAATTTGAGTAGATAGCATTGTATTGCCCTAAAGCAGTTAACTGATACCGGTCCATTGGATGAATTAGGCACGCATATTGACAATCCCTATGACATAAATTATTGTACCCGAAATAACTTCTGATGAGCAAGTATCCCACGCACTCGAAAGATTTATAGTCCCCACCCGAATCTGCAATTCAGCTGGACACTCGGGGGCTACTGACGTGGGCATACCTTGCAGGTACTTGAGATTAGCCTATACGGTTCAGCCCAAGAAGGAGTCCACGGTGAAATTGAAGCCCAACAGAGATTCGGGTGGCCCATTGGAGTTTGACTTCTTGGAGGACATGGCAAAGTATAGACAGAAACTTAAAGGAAAAAACCTAACTTGTAACCGACTCAACTTGCTACCCCGAGACCTAGCTTCCCCATATAAAGGCCAGGAGGGGGTGGCAAGGAGGACGAACTCATACACCGCCGCATACACACCGCCAGATTGCATCTGCGCACCCTTGTAACCTTCGACTCCCTCATAATCAAGAGCAGACAAGTAGGAGTAGGGTCCTCTACGAGGCCTGAACCTGGGTAAAACCTTGTGTCACCTGTGTGCTTGTTTGCTAGCCGATTGATGCCTCTCGTGCTCCCCACTTCCTCGAACCTAAGTCCATTAACAACGGGCATTGATGAGTTAATCCCTCGTCACCCTCCATCCTTGGACGGACTCGGAGCTCTTGAGGGAGAAGTATTGGACGTTCGGGTCCACATGCATACCTCATCCTCCAATGTCGTAGACCACAGATCCAGAACCCAATTGCCGCTTCATCTTGAAGAGTTTTTTGAAAAGGCCAAAGTGCGGCTCGATTCCGAGCCAGCACTCGCAAAGGGTGATATAGCACGCAATGTGCAAAATATAAATTGGGGTCGGCTGATGCAGTTGGAGCCCATAGAAGTAGAGCAACCCTCACACAAACTTATGGAGTGGAAGAGAAAGGCCCCGAAGGAGAAAAGCAAGGAACATCACGCGAAATCCAATAGGGGGATCGGGGATTACCTCTAGGCCAGGCAGCTTGCAGTCTGCTTCATTGGCAGGAAGCAGACCATCCTGACGGTGTTGTTGGAGATCATGCTCCTTCATGGAGGTGCACCGCCACGAGCCATTGGTGACGTGCATTCCTGTGCCCTTCTTCTTCCCGGCTACAGAAGTAGTGTCGGACCCGGTGGTGGCGGCGCTCTTCTTCTTGGCTGCAGCGACGGTGGTAGCAAATCCAGTAGCGGTGGCGCCTTTCTTCTTCCCCATCTTCTGGTAGCGATGGGATCGCAGGAAGTAGCTTAGAAAAGTTCTAAAGCTATCCAGTGCAGCAACGGGGGCAAGGGCGATTGAGCAGCAGCAAGGAGCAGTGGCAGCAGTGCGCAAGGAGGAAGAAGATGGATTCTGAAAGTTTACCGCACGGAATCCCTACTTACCCACAGGATAGATGCCATCCAATGGCTCACAATGATTCACCTAGAAGCATGGCGCAAATCAATGCAGACGCGTGGCAATGCAAATATTGAACCGTCGCTACACTTTTCCCCACTACGCACGAGAATCAAGGAGGTGTAGTTAAAACGAAGATTACGTATGCCTGGTCAAATCCCAGTCAGAAATGGGGCCCCAACTTCGTCACGTCCCGTCAATGCCGCTTAAGGGGGCAAATGAGATCATCTAATTGTCAGCACTAACGTCATTTCAATCCAGCAGGAGATCCATTCGACTACTTTAGTCCTTGCTTGACTCTGCGAGTCGACTAAGCACTCGGGGGCTACTCCTAACAGGAGCACTGGCCGCGCACCCGAAGAATTTATAGGCACAGAACTACCTTCACCACTTGTAGCCCCTCTTCGAATAATAATTCGATTGTGGACGCGGGGGCTACTCCCATAGGGAGCGCTAAAAGCATATTTGGGTAAAAACTAAAAAATGACAGCAGTCGGAAAAGTACAAAGTCCCCATTCGAGTCTACAACTCGAATAGGCACTTGGGGGCTACTCCCATAAGGAGTGTTGGCCATGCACCCTATGAAAAATCTTAGTCATTAAAAATGTGTCGATCGCATCCACATTCGAAACGACGACTCTGCCTCATATTTTTCCTGCAAAGAGACTACGTCTCCTGGGCCACCCGAATCACCTCCGTGGTGACTAAAAATTCGGATGCCATGTTTACAATGTGATGGTAAGCCCAGAAAAAGGCCTGGCAATGCACCTTCTTCACTCTACCAGATATAAGAAGTGCCTATAGGCACGATGAAATAATCCTTGGTAGATCGTCGAGTGCCCACACCTAAAACACTGGAATTCGACTCTGTAAGGCCTCCGCGGCAGGACTTAAATTATGCCAGTATTATTCCGAATTCGAGTCCAGGGACTCAAATTTGAGTAGAAATTGTTGTTTTTCCCTAAGGCAGTTAACTGATCCCGATCTGTCGGATGAATCAGGCACGCATAACAACACTCCCTATGACACGAACTATGGAACCCGAAAGAACTTCGGATGAACCTATGGCCCATGCACTCGAAAGACTTATAGTCTCCACCCGAATCTATGATTCGGCAAGACACTCGGGGGCTACTGACATGGGTATACCTTACAGGTACTTGAGATTAGTCTATATGGTTCATTCCAAGAAGGTGTCCACGGTGCAATCGAAGCCCAGCAAGGATTCGGGTGGGCCAATGTTCGACTTCTTGAAGGACACGACAAAGTGTAGATAGAAAATTAAAGGGGAAACCCTAATTTGTAACCAACTCGATCTGCTACCACGAGACCTAGCCTCTCTATATAAAGGCCAAGAGGGGGAGGCGAGGAGGACCAATACACACACCGCGCATACACCTCGCCATATTGCATCTGCACGCCCTTGTAACTTTCCTCTCCCTCGTAATCAAGAGTAGACATGCATGAGCAGGGTCCTCTACAAGGCCTGAACCTAGGTAAACCTCGTGGCACCTATGTGCTTGTTTGCTAGCCAATCGATGCCTCTAGCGCTCCCCACTTCTGTGAACCTAAGTCCATCAACGATGGGCATTGATGAGTTAACCCCTCATCATGGAAATAAGCGCATGGCCATGTACTGCATGCCCCTCATGTTTCCGGGTTGCACAATGACATGGCTCAATAACCTCGCGCCCAACAACATCAATGACTGGGCTGATTCCGAGAAAGTCTTCATCCGCAACTTCACAGACACATACAAGTGCCTAGTTCATCTACATGACTTGGCTCTATGCGTTCAGGGAGAGCACGAGCCAGATCACTAGTACCTCGCCTGGTGGACGGAGATGCGCAACTCCTGCAAAGGGAAAGAGGAGCGGCAGGGCATTGGCTTCTTCGTCGAGGGGTGCTGCGATGGCACCATGCTTCATCACTGACTACTGTGTGACGAGCCGGGTACCATGAAGGATCTCATGACCATCGCTAACAAGTACGCCATGACCGATTCAGCGATGAAGAAGACTCTCCATGTGAATGCTGATGGGTAACCGGTTGCAACCGAACTAGCTTACGGTGACCCAGCATACCACTACATGATGTAGTACACTATAGTCGTTGACATAACACCAATGAAACATCATTCACTAGTATTACATCCCTTAGAGTGGTACAACAGAAACATAGCATGTCAAAGACATGACTATAGATTACAACTCGACTCTTTACAAAATATCCAGAGAATATTCTAGGTTAGAGGGAGAGAGAAACTTCTTACAAAGAAGAACCAGAAATAACAAATCATAACTATCTAGTGACTAAGACTAGCATCTGAACTAATTGGCTTGCACTTGCTACTAATGCAATGCTCTACAGAAGTATGTTTTATGGCTAGAGTATCTACTCCTATCAAATCAGGAACTTCATCTTACTTCGGTTAATGTATATGTTGACTTCAATAACTTCATTGAAGAACTTGAGCTGTCCATGATGGTTTCTTGAGCATAAGATGGTGTTGACATCATCTTGAACGGCGTCAGAATCTAGCAAGGGTTAAGAAGGTATGGCTAAGTATGAGTGTACTCAACAAGTTCACTAAAAAGGAGTGTATGATGCACTATCTCTACAGCCATAGACCAAAGGTCGTAGGCAATGCAGGTTTTCGTCAGCATTTCTTCAAAGGTTGCTTTTATTCTGAAAACTATGTCCGTTAGCCTTCACAGGTTTACCAAAACTTTCATGGAGTTCCTTTCACGCAGCGTTCGCAGCTCCTTCCCCGAACAGGGAGTAACATGTCATAGTTTTATACACTCTGCAGAGGTGCGTCACTTTTTCCATAAGAGACCTTAGCCTTTTTGCACATCCAAGTCGCGAGCTTGTCCACACTTCCTTTGTAGGGGGGGCAGTCTAAGATCCAAGCTACTACTGCCCTCTTCGTGACCCCGCATGAAGACACGATCCCCCAAGAAGGTTTACCACGAGTACAATCCGGGTAGCCTCTCGAAGACTCTATAAGCATCTCTGCCTGGCAGCCACCATCAGCTATGGTGAACCTCCACCAATACAGCTATGCATAAATATCTAGACACCAATATCGTGGGGCACTGAGGGGTGCCACCCATGTGCTGGATTCTCCACAAGAAATCTACAGCTTCACGATAAGGTCATCCATCCATGCGAAAGGGAGAAGATACAGCTGACTTCCCTAGAGCCATTATAGATCTTATGGTTAACGCGTAATTTATGGTGCAAGAATCACTTGCGACATTGGTTGTTAAGTCCAAGATATTATGTTCCTTTACCACTAGAACTGTATCAATAGATTAGTACCATTTGGTAAATAATCCATAATCATATTATTATTAAAATAGTGTTTTCTTACCTTTTTGAAATACAGGTGATGGCAACATTTGAGTTACGAGTATTTAATAGAAAATAACCAAAGGACATGAGCAAGTGTGAACTTGCCTTTTGTGATTGTAGGATTATGCACTCACGGTCTTCAAGGCAATAGAAGATCCAAATTCTGTAAATAGCATCATTGGTCTGATGAGGACGAATGTTTAAAGAATCAAGATGCAATTATGCATAAGTAATGTAATGCAATTGGATAAACGTGAATTCCTGGAATAATCGTATCTAATCTAGGGTTTGGAGCTTGGGATGAGTTCTTTGGAATGTGTTGCACTTTTATACCAGTTTCTCACCTGTGCTTCTTATTAAGGCTTGTGAGAGTGTGTGAAACAATACGTAAATACAACAAGTAGCATACAATATTAAAGCACCCAAATGGGGCATGTTATCTAAAAGATTTCTTAAGCAAGATCATTAATCAATTAGAGCCTTTATAGAAATGCTTAAGGATTACTTTTAATGTTTCTTAAAAGAATAACTTAGAGGAAAAGATTACTCTACAAGGTAAAAGCATTTAATCTTAAAGCTAACACTTTAAGGTTTTCTCATCAACTATAATTATCAAAGAGAAAAACACTACTACATTTAAACAATCACAACACAAGTAGTGCAAACATATATGTTGTGAATATGCCATCATATTTTATGGGGTTCACTTCTTAATGTTCCATAAAGGTGGTGTATAACTGTTATTTCATTTATGGGGCGGTTCTTTAATAAAATTATAAGTGAAAGGTATCATTTACCTATGTTTTAGAATTAATGGTTAGACTTTATAAACATGGAAAAGGCCTTACTTTAATTACTTAAAAACTTAGTTTAGAGCTTTAGGTAGGTCCCCAAACTTGTGAAAGAATTGGTAAATATTATCTTGGTGACTTTTATAAGTGAGGAGAATCCTCCAGACAAATAATATACTCTTTGTTAATGATTTTATAATTGATAAAATCTTTTTAGGAAAATTAAGATACACTTAATTTTAAATGGTAGTTTTAGTAAATACATTTTAAAATAGTTAGACCTACTTTGACTTCACTTAAATATCAATTTAACTTGTTATACACTTCCAGACTTCAAATAACTTATAATAAAGATATAAGCAAGAGTTTAGACAAGAGTTATTAAAACTTTACCTTTTGTTTTACTTCAAAAATGAGAGTTGATATTTTTAATGTGTAGATTTTATTTTTGTGATCATTTTGGTATATAATATGTATTTTTGCGATTTTTAATTAATAAGATATGATTTTTTATAAGTTTCATCACTTCAGAAATACTAAATAAATAATAATATTTAGTTAAGTGTCACAAAGTATATGAAATAAGTTTATAAATGAACATTTTTTTCTAAGAATTTTGATATATTATACTTATTTTTATGAATTTAAATAATAGTATATGCTTTTTAAGGATTTATCCTTAATAGAATACTTGCTAATAATAATATCTATTTCATTTAAGTTGGAAAATAAAGTAGAATAATAGGTTTAAATTATAGAGTTTATTTTTCTAAATATTTTGATATATAATATATATTTTTATGAATTATAAAACAAAAGTTACTGAATTTATAACATTAAATCATTTAATTAATTTCCTAGAAAATGTTTATTTTTTAATTTATAATGTTTATTCATTTTCTAACTAGACTTTAAATAGAGGAATACATTTTACACCGCACCCAATCCTAGCCAGGTCATTGATGGGTGGGGCACTTGCCACGTCGATATCCACTTCAAGAAAGCGTATTTTATCTATTATAGAGATGATTACTAAAAAAAAATAAAAGAAAAAATGCATATATGACATCACCATGACGTCATGGTGACGTCGTCAATGGAGGTTGCTCTCAGTTGATACTGAATCCGTCAATTTACGATGCACACAGGCTTGGGCTTAGGCTAGTTGGAGAGAGGAGTTCACGGCGAACCCAGTGGTGGCATTGCTGCCCACTATTGGTCACCGGAACCAACTCCACGGGAAGCAACTCCGGCGACGTTCGGTGGTCTACGGCGATAGGGAGAACTAGAGCAAGAGGCATGACATGGGAGGCACTGGAAGAACCAGTGACTCACCAGGAAGCTCGTAGAGGTGATGGCGAAGAGAGGCGAGCTTGGAATCGACGGTGAATGCCGGTGACTAGCGGCGGAAGGGAGGTGTCGATTGGCTTGAGATGGGGCTCTCCGGCCTTCGCGGTCTGGTGAGGGCAAACAAGGACAACAAGGAGATCATGGTGGCGGTCTCAGATAGCTGGAATACTTATGGAGATGACAGTGCCCTGCAGCTCCGACGAGCTAGGTTTACAACGAATAAGGGAGGAGGAGGATGAAGGGAAAATGGGGTTCGCTCTCTACGTGTATAGGGTTCTTAAAGACGATGGAGGCATCGGTAGCACGAATCATTGCGCGGTAGTCATCTCAGCGACGGCAAACGGCAGAGCACTCGCCAGCGAGCTACTTCCAGTCAATGACGAAGACGATGACGATGCGATATTGCGGAAAACCCCTTCTGGTCCCACTTATTAGTTAGAGAGGGAGGTAATCCAGACTACTTTTGACCCATTGTGGGTTGTAGCAAAGTAAGAGAAAAATATTAACTGCTGCACTAGGCGTCGCATAGGAAATGGGCTGCGGCCTGGTTCTATTTTGTTATTTTCTGATTCCTTTTCTATTCCTATTTTTTGTTTTCTCTTTCAATTCAAATTTATACAATTATTCAAATATTCAAAATTCATTGAATCAACTAGGGTTCGACATGGGTTAATGTGCCAATTGGTTTGGCATTCTCTTATTAGTATTTACACGAATCATGAGTATATATAGGATTATTTTGTAAGAAAATATTATATATAGGAATATTTGTTACTGTGCCAATTGGTTTTAGGGTGTTTTGGTATACTATATATAAACCTTTTAAATTGATTTTTATTTCACCATAAAAATTGTGATTGTCAAGATTGAAGATAGTTAATGTTTTCCATGAAATGTATTCATACTTAGCCTCACATAAGAATTGATATATATATATATATATTATAATGCTTTAAATCTTTGTGATTTAAATTTTAAGGTTCTTTAAAGTTTTGGAATTTCTTTTATTCCAATTCCATTACAATTTCTTCATAACCATTCTACTTATTTTCAAAGTAGGTTTCATTGTATTTGGAATGATAGTACCTCAGAAGGTTAGATAGAGATGTGGGGACTAGCAGGGAAGCTCTCGACGGCGTCCGCATGCGGGATTAGGTACGAGCTAGTATAGCGAGACACAAGAAGTACCCAGGTTCAGAGCCCTCGTGGTGAGGTAAAAACTTCTAATCCTGCCGATCTGACTATAGGTAGAATACGGGGTACAATCGCTCCTCGAGTTGTCTGATCTAGCTACCTTCTTAAATGCACTGAGTCCAACCCTTTCTACAAGAGCCTTACCCCTCCTTATATAGGTAGAGGGGCAATGGTCTCACTGGCCAGTCCGGCTGGCGGGTCTCACAGGTGGCCCCCACCCGGCTGGTCATCTACAGTATCTGGTATGGTATGTCCTGTCAAAGTACATGTGGTGTGGGTCATCGTGGGTACAGTGAACACCGTGTGAGCCTTTCGTCAGCATCTGTCCACTGTGCCCGCGTCACCCGCAAAGTCTTCGGTATGGCCTCGTAGTTGTGGGTCTTGTCGCTGTACCAGGGTGTACCGTGCACTGTGCATCATGTCGCCCTGTCCTCCTGATTGCATCCGGCTACGTCCGTGTAGCCGGCCTTGAACCTTGTCGCCCTTCCTGGTTCCGGCTATGGTCTGGTAGCCGGTACGAATTTCCTATGTCCGTCTATGATCTGCTAGCCAGACGCGAGCAGCCTGCCTTAGTTTTTGTATGGTTGGGGTATCCGGGGGTCATCCCTCGACATTAGCCCCCGAGCATGTGTAGATTTTTCCCTTAGATGAAATGTGTGTGTGCTCCCTCTTGAATTTGAAATTTGTGTCCGTCTATGCCTTATGGTTGCGCTGCTCATGACGTCAGCGCTGACATCGGCCACGCGCGCACGCGCCATCATTGCATTGTGGTGCGCAGCGTAACGTCGTGTCACACGTCACCTCAGGAACCACCATCTGGTGTTTCGGTTTCCGGCCCGAGATATTTTGCGCATTCGGTGCCATCACAGGGGATCAGGAGCGGTGGCGGCGGTGGGGCGCGGCCCGGTGGATACCGCATGGCGCCGTAGACGTTTGGCCTCCCCGGTCTTTAAAAGGTCGCTTGGGGGATACACTCCCCACTTCCGCTCGCTACATCCTCATGTCTTCCTTGCGCCCTTGCGGCTTCACTGCTGCCTCTTGTGCTCCCTTCGCCGGACTTAGCCGTGCCGCCCACTTAGTGTCACCGGCGACACGGGCCACCGTCACTCGTCTCCCGACACCACAGCGGACGATGTAGTGATGGCCTCTAAGCGCGGCGCTTGGTGCGGGTCCTCTGTCACCGAAGAACACATCGCCAAGTACCGTGCCACCTGGGTCTTGCCGCTGGAGATGGAGGTGAAGGTGAGGCTGGCGCCGCCGGAGGAGGAGTCGCCGCACCCGGCAGAGGGGGAGTGGGTGATCTTTCTCTCCCACCTCGCGCGTGGCTTCGCCTTGCCCGTGCACCCCTTCTTCCTCACCTTCCTTGCCTTCTTCGACCTCCGCCTCCACCACCTCAGCGCCAATGCGATTGGCATGCTCGCGCACTTCGTGGCGTTCTACGAGTGCTACCTCGGGATCCAACCGGATCTCGAGCTCTTCTACCGGCTCTTCCAAGTCCGGCCACAGCTGCAGTTCACCCGGGGGCCACTGGTGGCCTGTGGTGGCGCCTCCATCTACTCCCACTCCCAAACCAGCTACCCTAAGTTCAAGCTCTAGGATACGGTCCGACTGTGGCATCAGTCGTACTTCTACATCAGCAATGTCACCGACATCGATCAGATCAACATGCCAGCCTTCCAGGACGTGGAGTCTAGCCAGCAGAACTGGGACTTGAAGATCCACGATGACAAGGCGGAGTCGGATGCGATGCTGCACCGGATGCACTCCCTCGTCACCGCCGGCTTAATCGGCCTGGACATCACGCTCAGCTGGATGTCCCGGTTGATGATGCAGTTGAAACAGCGCGTGAACAAGATGTGCTACTACTCTCGCCGGCTGGACTCCACCCGGCTATCTCGTTGTGATCCCCGCTTCCACAACCCCAAGGAGTGGGTGTGGACGATCACCAAGGAGCGGCTGCTGGAGGGATGGAAGTTCGGGCAGGCCATGTACTCCTGCAACAACCGCGCGCCCCGGGTAAGTTTTCTCATCAACCAGATACTTTCTATTTTTTGTTTTTGCTTGTTTCATCTGGCTGATTCCTTGTCTTATTTATCTTCTGACAAAACTTCTCGTGCATCATTCGGGAGGAGGGCCAGACCCCCCTCCAAAACTTCAGGCCCGACCTTCCTGAGTTGCGTGCGTGCCGGTCCGGCGAGGAGTCGGATGGGGACACTGACGTCTTCCCTAGCCGGAATGATGAGCCGGTGCACGACCCCCATGGGCAAGTCGACGAGGAGGAGGAGGTCGCCCCGGCTCCTGAGCAGACTCGGCGCCACGCGACGAACAGCGACTCCAACCGGTCTGGTCCCGGAGGGGGCGAGTCTAGCTGGTCCAGTGCCGAAGGGAGTGGGTCCAGCTGGCCCGCAGTGGAGGAGCCGGCCCCCAAAATGAGCCGGACCGGCGCCCTCCCCCTAAGCCGGCTTGGCCCCAAGAAGGTGTCGCCGCTGGTAGTGCAGGGGTAAGTATCTTCCATCCTTGCCTTGCGCTTCTTCCCCATTTGTTCTTATGCAATTTTTCCTTTTTATACCTTTCTCACTGGTTCTTTTTTCTTGTCTTTTCAGCTCACTTGTCTCCTTCGGTGCCGCTAGCCCAACGCGGGTGTCAGCCGGTTTGCCGCCCCGCGCGCCGCCTATCGCACCGCCTTCTGCTGCCACTGCTACCCCCACTTCATCGTCTAGGGATCTGCCACCGCCGCCACCTCGCGCGGATCCGGCTTCTGCAGCCGGGGCCGGGGATGCCCCACCGACTACGGTGGTGCAGCCGGGCACGGCCGCAGCGAACCCACAAAGTGGAGGTGGTTCCTCCTCGGGGACGAGGAGGGCAGCTGCCGGCAAGGAGCTGGTGGTCATCCAAGATGACAACTCCGATGGCAAGCCGGGGGAGGAGTGGCGGTTCGAAAGGCGGAGGAATTGCTGATCATCAACACCGTCGACAACGACACCTCGCCCGTCGCTTTGCTGGTAGATCTGGCCGCCACCCCCGAACAGGCGGTGAAGGAGATCCGGCTACTCGAAGTCGTGCCTGGGAGCAACCGGACGCTGGAGCAGAAGTTGACTGTCGTCAATGGCACCTCCTAGAGTAAGTCCTTTTACTCGGCTGTGGTAGCCGGCTTCTTTCTCTCTTTTTTTGCTGATTGCCGGTTTCTTGTAGCAATCATGGTGTGTGCCCAGCTGGAGATCGATCGCCTGAACAAGGCGAATGACCGGTTGACCAAGTCGAGCTCCAACCTCCGGTTGCAAAACAAGGACTGGCACTCTAAGGTGGACCAGCTAGAGGCTACCCTCAAGGAGCGCGACTCTGCTCTCACCTGCCGGGTGCAATCTTTCGATCTCCTCGACGCCTAGAACAAAGATCAGGAGAAGGAGATCAAGCGGATGGGGGAGCAGGAGATGGCCCTCCTTGAGGAGCTCATGTTGTCTTGGTACAAGGACACGCGTGTCGAGAAGATTGATGGAGGCTTCCGCTCCGGTGCCGACCTTGTCGCGATCTGCCAAGCCCATCCTTAGCTTCACGCCTCCACCATCAAGGTCGCCAGCTACACCGACATCGACGAGCTCATCACTGACTCGAAGTTCGCTGAGATGTCGACTTTGAAGGGTCCACTGTGCCACTTACATGGGCCAATGAACATTTGTTCGAAGGTGAACGACGGCTTCTGCTTTCTTGCGTCACCAATCGGTGCATGGGTCGCGCCCTCCTCAGCATTAACCTGCCTTGCGTGGTAGCGGGGCTTCTGCTGGCCGGCCTGGCGGTGCCCATGAAACCGGTTGTCGTTGCCGTGGCACCTGGAGGATCCGGCCTCCCCGCCCGGGTTACTCGGCCGGTCAAGAGCCAGCTCCGTGGGAGTCGGTCGATCGTCAGCATTCAACCGGAGGGGTTTCTTCATTCCAGCGTTAGTCGTGGTGTACTGGTCCGCAACCGTCATGAGCTCCGCCATGGTTTTCGGCTCGTCACACAGTAGCCGGTGGCGAAGCATGGTGCCTTCTCGGCATCCCTTGACGAAGAACCCGATTGCCTGGCTCTCTAGGATGCCCTCACAAGTGTTGTGCAACTCTGTCAAACTGGCGAGGTACTCGCGGTCCAACTCGCGGTCTCCCTATTTGCACAAGGCCAGATCGCGAGGGCGACTTGGATGCTTGTACGTGCCGTTGAAGTTGCGGACGAACAACTTCTCAAAATCCGGCCAGGCATTGATGTTGTTGGGCGTGAGGTTGTTAAGCCATGTCCTTGCCGAGCCGGTTAGCATGAGGGGCATGTAGCGCATCATTATGCGCTTGTTCCCATGGGTGATGCCAACTGCTATGGCATAGTCAGTCAGCCTGTCCTCTGGCTTCATGCTGCTGTCATACTTGGGGTATCCCGCGGTAGGGTAAACTTATCCAAAAACGGTTCATTCCGGATGCGGGGTCTAAAACAAACCGGCCCGATGGAATCTTCCTTTTCCGTGATGCGCGCTTGAGCTAGGAGCTCGATGCGGTCACGGGCATCCAGGCGGTCCTGGTTGGGCGCTCCTACCCGGCCCAAGAGACGGGAACCGGAAGGTCGTGGTGCTCTGGTTGGTGGCGGGGAGTGGTGGGTTGTTGTTCACCATCTGCCCCTGACGCGGCTGGCCCTTTTGACCCGAGTCGCGATGCTTGCTACGGGGTTTCCCCACCGGAGGAGAGGATTCCTACTGGGTCTCGCGGGGTGCGCCCTTGCTGTTGTCGGGCGGCTTGCTTCCCCTGGAGCAGCTGGGGTTCTCGTGCATCTGCCGGATGGCGTCGGCTTGCTCATCCGCGATCCGGAGAAGCTCCTATACCCGGGCCTGTTGTCGGTCTCACTCCTCGCCCTCCATGTCGCACAGCTCGTCCACCGCGGCTCACGCCGCACACAGGTTCTTGATGGCGTGCAGTAGGTGGGCCGGATAATGAGAGGGGGTGGATCCGGCTCACCGTCCCTCTCCATCCTTCCACCTAGCTCACCGCCCGGCGTCGCACTTGTCCGCGCCAGATCGGCTCTTGGGTACCCGGAGTGAGGCCGTGAGCACAGTCGTACTCACGGTGGGTGATGTCGATTTTCTTCTTGGCGGCAGCCAGCTCGATGGCCTCCTATAGGAGGAGCTGCCTCTCCATGGCAAAGTTTGCATCCGCCTCCTCTGGGTTGTCCCCAAGGTTAACCGAAGTAAGGAGCCGGTGAATGGCCTCCTCCACCGGTTTGTTCGACCGCGGCGGGGCGGAAGTTCCGGTCTCGCCATCGCCCTGCTCCCGAGGACGACAAGGCTAGGAGCTGGAGCCGGCCATCATGACCTCAACGCCGCGAGAAGCGATGGAAATGCCACTGCTGGGGAGCAGCGACTCCGGGACGGAGACAATCTACCTAGGGAAACGCTCTGGCATGGTGGCGACGTAGACGGGAATGTCGCCGAAAAGCATAATGGAACCGTTTGCCCGAAATGTGGATCCGGCGAAACACGACGTGTTGTCGATGACGCAGTAGAACTTGCGGAGAGTAAGCACTAGGCCGGAGGCCACGCGCTCACCGGCTAAAGTGTGGGGTCTCGTGCGGAACGTGACTCCGGTCGAAGCCATCTAGCCCCACGATAGGCGCCAACTGTCGTTGTATTAGGAACGGCAGTACCTGAGAAGGTTAGATAGAGGTGTGAAGACTAGTAGGGAAGCTCTCGATAGCGTCCTCAGGCTGGATTGGGTACGAGCTAGTGTAGCGAGACACAAGAAATACCCAGGTTTGGAGCCCGTGTGGTGAGGTAAACTCCTACTCCTGCTGATCTCACTATGGGTAGAATATTCGGTACAATCGCTCCTCGAGCTGTATGATCTAACTACCTTCTTAAATGCACTGAGTCCAACCCTTGCTACGAGAGACTTGCCCCTCCTTATATAGGTAGAGGGGTAACAGTCTCACTGGCCAGTCCGGCTGGCGGGCCCCAGTCGGCTAGTCATCTATAGTATCCGGTACGGTATGTCCCGTTGAAGTACATGTCGTGTGGGTCGTCCTGGGTATGGTATGTCCCGTTGAACGCCATGCGAGCCTGTCATCAACATCAGGCCACTATGCCCACGTCACCTACAAAGTCTTCGGTATGGCCTCATGGTTGCGGGTCTTGTCGCTGTACCAGGGAGTATTGTGCACTGTGCAGCACGTCGCCCTGTCTTCCTGATTGCATCCGGCTACGTCCGTGTAGCCGTCCTTGAACCTTGTCGCCCTTCCTGGTTCCGGCTATGGTCTGGTAGCCGGTACGAATTGCCCATGTCCAGCTATGATCTGCTAGCCGGACCCGAGCCACCTTCCTTAGTTCTTGTCTGGTTGGGGTATCTGGGTTCATCCCCCCGACAGTAGGCATGGATCACTTCTTGAACAAGTTGTTCTCTACTTTCTTAAGTGTGGTTAATGTTTTGATAGAAGTTTATTATTTAATGGTGAACAACCATTATCATTCATGTGGCACAAGTGATCTCCCTGCCCAACAACATTTATTTAGGGTTTATAATTCCACACTTACTATGGACCCTAGAGGATACACTACCCTCAAGTTTATTAGTGAATGTTGCTAGGGATCAAGGTGTAAGGATTCATCCAGAATTTATAATCCTGAATGATATATCAACTTAGAGTGAGCTATAAAGATTACTTCTTAATGTGGTCTTGATGGTTCATGGGTCTAGGTTTCTATTAGGGTTTAAGATAATAAAGCAGACAAGAATTTCATCCATAAACACTCATATGGTTCTCTAATTATCTGTTGGAAGCTTTATTTGGCTAAGAGATACTATTCTTTGGCTGCTTGAAAATAGGCATTGATCCCACTGCTAGCTTAATTCTATGGTTTTGGACAAAGAGGTAGACGTGGGTCTTGTCCCAGTTTGATATTATCTTGGGTAAGGATTTCTCAAGAACCCCTATCCTAAATATTTCACTAAGCTTTGCTCATGGTTAAGGAATTCCTTTCCTAAATGTACTATGTATATAACCCTGATCTTATTCACGGAGATCATATCCTTCTGAATAAGCTAATCATATGACTCCACCATATCCATCATCACATGATGACATGGTCATGTCACTTCAACAATATTCATTTATTCTTCTCCTAGTATATATACAACTTCCATTTATAAACTACCCTTAAGGATGTCATTCATCTAGTTAGTTATAACTTCATTATTCCATTCTCCTAGCATTCTTCCTTTACTGCCTAACTAACACTTCTTAACTACCCTTGATGAATCCATCAATGTAGTTCTTTCTAACTCCATCATAAACTCCTTTAAATCCATCTTGTAACTACTTCCAAGGCTTGCAAGATTACAATTCTCTCTATATCACACGTGATATCAATCCCCTGGAATAGGTATGTTACTAATCTCCATAATATAAGTTTGTTCTTGTATTATCTTGGTTAAGCTACTATGCCTTCAACTACTCCATACAACTCATATTATATACTTCATCAAACTCTAGCTTGAATTCTCATGATCAAGCTAGATGATTCAGCTTATTTGGGTTTGGCCTAATTTGGTATACTCGCAACCCTTGTTCAACACCTAGTCATCTATTCTCAAGTGACTTTAGAATAATGACCACCATGCTTTGATCATACTAAGCTTAGTCTTCTAATTGTCTGATCAAGATCTATAATCAACTAAGTAATAGACTTGTACTAGTCTCCTTATAGGCCCTACCTTGTTAAGGAACCTTACTCTTAGTTTATACCTACCTAGCTTAACAAGATTATCATTTGATACTCTAGTACTACTAGCTTTCTTATAACAACGTAAGTACTCACTTACCTCTTAGGTTTAGATAATTCTTCTAGTGAACTTATGAGTGAGTTAACTCCTCCAACATCCAATGGTTTGATCACCACTAAGTATCTCATTCCATTGATGATGGCTGAACCAACCCTGACTAGTTCCTCCTTATTAATTTACTTAAGTTCTTTGGAAGGTCAATATAATAGGTCAAGGGCTAAAGGTTAATAAGTTCTAGGTCAAGAATTGATCACTCAACATTGATGATCAATGGACACTAAGACTTGGTTAAATAGAAATGTCATCTTTTAATATGACAATAAAGATATGTGGTGAATGGTCTTGGCTTGACTTCCTTTCTACTTTATTTGTGATAAGAGTTAATGTTTAAGAACTAACATGATACCCATGGTAGGAATAACTATGGCAAGCAAGTGTATCAAGATTTAGTTATAGAGTTTCTTTACTTAAGTATATACTTAACTTGGTATTCAGGGTTTGTGGTAGATAATACCTTGATATAATCTTTAGAATATTAAGTAATTCATCCTTGAGTTGTTGTATGGAATACCATGTCATGATCTCTAGAAGATCTAGTACTCCTTATTGAGTAGTGTGTTGTGACTTAGTTTCATTACGTTTGATCTACCCTTAGATCAAATTATATTACCCAAAGATAAGGTTTTAGCAAAGGTCATATTGAAACTTACGTAATCAACTTGATGATCTACTTCAGTTCCACCAAGTCAAGAGAAGTTTCAATCACTTTGACAAGTTTTATTTAAAAGCACGAAAATTATCTAGATTTTCTATGCATGAATGCAATGCACACACCTGATCTCAACTTGTTTATAAGCTCTAATGTTGGGATGTTACATAGCTTGAGACAGATCGATGAATGACCATGACAGTCATGCTGACTCCTCCAAGCGGGCACCCAACCACAACAACCCAGCTAGTCAGCAAGATCCCCGATACCACTCGAGTCAAGTTAATGCTATGGAAGGAGCTCCAGCTGGCGATGGAATCCGGTGGTAGAAATCTGGTGACCAGCAATGGAAGCACAAATTCACCTCGAGGAGATGTTCGATGGGTCATCAAAGTACCACAATGGTCCATTCAAGATGGTTACTCATACTACCCGATAATGTAACTGGACCCAGAAGATCAAGGAGAAGGTTGGATTTCCACCACCTCCCCCACCCGCACCCGGAGAACCACCTCCACCCCCAGCTAGGTCAGCCGACAACGATAACAACAGCTATCCGTAGTAGCACGCCAACTACCAAATATTTTTCTCTGATCCGGAGGACAAGCATAGTGGGCGGAGGAGCGTAGCGGAGGTGAACGCTATCGTTCCCCCAGTTCCTCAGTACATGAACTAGTTCGAGACAGCGATCACCTAGGGTCGTGTGGACCATCCGGCTCTATTACCTAATCCAGGAGGCTATGTGATGGTTCTTGACCCCCTCCTCATCTCCGATGATCGCACCTTCCTCTTCTCGCGTGTCCTTACCGATGGTTGAAGCAGACTCAACCTTCTCTACCGCGACACCATGGGGAAGTTGGGGATCCAGGAGCGCCAGTTGCCGCCCACTCACACCGTTTTCCATGGCGTCGTGCTAGGAACCCCATGTTCAATGTTGAACAAGATCTGGATGGATGTCTATTCAATTCCGAGGAGAACTTTTGCTGCGAGCCAATCTTGTTCGAGGTGGTTGACTTGAGCAGCCCCTACCACACACTCCTCGGGTGCCCTGCCCTCACAATGTTCATGTCTGACCACCACTACACATGCCTCAAGATGAATGTGTCGGGGACAAATTCCGTCATCACTGTTTCTAGCTTCTACAAGTGGTCGATGGAGTGCAACACTGCAAGCTCGAAGATAGTCAAGTCATTGGTCATCACCGAGGAGAAGCATCCGATCATGAAGCCGGCCGAAGATATGGCTTTCTAGTCGTCCAAGGAAATTGTGCAGATCCTGATCGAATCCTCCGAGCTAGGAAAGTGTATCATCATTAGAGTCATCCTCAATAGAATATAGGAAGTCCAGCTTGTCGACTTCCCTCCATGAGAATTGGGACATCTTCACATGGTCTCAAAACGAAATGCCAGGAGTTCAGAGGGAGTTCGCCGAGCACTCACTTCATGTGCGGCTGAATTCCATGCCGATCAAGCAACCCCTTTTCCTCTTTGCGTAAGACAAGAGAAAGATCATTAGTGATGAGATCACCCGGCTGCTTGGTCGCGTCTCACCAACGCTGACATCGGGGATGTTGGACACCCCCTATTTGTTCGGTAGTGGGCACGAAGGCGTTCCGGCCTCAACATCAATGAAGGAACCTGCTGATTCGAGCACACATCACACACACAGCACACATGGACATTTTTACCCATGATCTGGTCGCCCTTCGGCTAACAACCCTACATCATGCTTTCGTGGATTATCTAGGGTGGATCGAGGTACACGAAGATGATATCTACGGTGCCGAGGAGTCACTTTCTCTCTAGGTTCTATGCTCCTCGGGCTTCCTCTTTCTTTCTTCTCTCTCTTTACTACCTCTCTCCAAGCCCTCGAGCCTTTTGAACTCTGGATACACCCCTCGAAATCTCTCCTCCTAAAACCCTCCAAAAGACCCTTCTCCGGAAAACTACTCTCTCCAAAAACTATCTCCTCAACCTTCGGCCAAGTGCATCCTTTTATACCCCAAGGGGTCACTACAAGGGCCATCGTGGAGCACCGTCTGGGGCATTCTCGGGCTAAATCAAGGCATGCCACGTGGTCTTCAGTCGGATGGCCAGTGCCTGTGGCCAATGGATGGCCAGTGGCGGTCCACAGGTACACTCAATGGCCGAGTGACAACTCAAGCTCCGTGTTGTCACTCCTGTCGGCGGTGCACTGCAGCGGGCTACAACGCCATGATGATATCCAGCAGTGTTGGCGTGTCGCTAGTTCCCAAGGTTGGGCCTGACATGCCTTGTCAGGCTCAGTTGACTACGATTCCTGGGTCTCGCCTGGCCCACGAGAAGCGTTCCATAGTCCTTCTGGGGCTCAATCGAGGCTGCTCCTTGGCCTTGCTGCCCCCAACCACGTCCTTACCCTCGTTTTGGTGCAGCCCTCGGAAAGAGAGATCGGACCGCCTTGCGTGCATCATTGTCTTTTCCTTCTTGTCCGTGCCCGGCTAGCGGATCGAGGCTTGTCTTTTAGCGCTCGTCTCATCTATAGGAACCTACATCACAACCGACAGTCAGTCTCCATAGGCTCATCATGCCAAGGCCAAACCTGTTTGGACAACATGGTGCTCGCATCCTTGCGATGCCCTTGTCGTCCAAGCAAAGCATCCGCTCAGTCGTTGATCTTTGGGTCCTAGCCCATGGGCTACGGCACAATGTGAGGGACCCCAGATCCCATTACATCGACAGAAGCCCCCGGCCGACGGCCAACAACTTGCAATGCTGGTTATGGTTCGATGAATAGGTCATTGCCGGGCTTCACCCTTCAATAACTCGTGGGCCCAGTCCACGTCGCGAGAAGCACGACATGAATGGACGACACGCTTTCTACCTCGCAGAGCTGACATTCGCGTTCTTGTGCACTCAAGTGGTTGTGGTACTGCCGAGCCATGCCTTGGCTTCCACGACAGCCCGCATTGATTGTTCCTGCTTCGATTCTTGCAATATAACTTTGGTGGGGCACGATTGTTGCCCTCCCGTGAGACGGTGAGGTGGGAAGCAAACGCTCCCCTCCTCATTGGTTATCAAAGGGAGGGAAGGCGCGTGGTTGTGGCTTACTCTCCACTTCCCTTGTAGCCTTTCCATTCCATATCCCTACTCGGTGGAGAACACGATGGCATCGGCAGCTCCGGTGACGTCTATCATCCTTCACTAGTGGGGGAGCTTGCTCCGGTGATGTCGGAGAAGCCGCGGCACAGGCACAGGAGCCGAGAACACCCACAACCGCACGTTGAGGCCCCGCCCCTCCGTGGCCACCGTGAAGGCGGCAGCGGACAGGGAGGCCCTCCCGGTCGTCGTTCTCCTTCTCCAAGGCATGGACGTAGCCCGCCCAGCCAAGGTCGTAGCAGGAGACGCTCACTCCTCCACACGGCCCCATCAATTTCTCCATCCTAGTCCCGGGATGAATATATGGTGGACTTGGTGGGTTACGAATTCTTGGTAATCCTAGGCGCCGGGTTCAAGAAGCGGTGGTGCTTCCCCGTTCCCAGGCCGAGGATTTGAATGGTCTTCGCGCACACGATATAGAATTGTGCAAGACCAGCAGGGGCCAAGTCGTCTAGGATCTTCAGATTTATATTAATGAAGAGGGCCGCGTGTTCCTGGGCAAGGGGTGGTCCTCATTCGCAGATTTGTACAAGCTACAGGCCGTCCATGTGTTGAAGTTCCGCTATCGCGGCGGGGTCGGCTCATAGTAAAGGTCTTCAACGATACCATGTGAAGCCGCATCTACCCTTCCTACCTCCCCGACGAAGCAGGGTCAAGGGGCTCTCCTCCTGATGCAGTCGATGCTAGGGGGTTGATTAGGCAATGTGATACCACTGGGAGCGGTGGGAAGTGGCACTTGACCCCTTCCCCCAGAGCGCAGCCCTTTGCTCACACCTTTCCATCGATCATCCTCCATGCGCCGATTGCTGCCTTGTACATTTCCCAAATGTAATGCCAATTGGCCATTATCAATGAATTTACCTTTGCCTTCGCGTTCTTTGCTCTTTTTCCTACCGCATCGTTTTAGGGTTGCCCTTGATTCGTCCGTACTTGCCGCCTTTACGCCTCCACGGGGCGTGTAGGGGCATTGTTCATCGGCTTAGGCACCTTGTTCCCTTTCCTTAGTTCCAGCTTTGCGGTCGACTCATGCCTTGCTTGCGGGGCCAGCCGCCCCTGGAAACTGGGTGGCCATAGCTATTTGGCGGCGAGCCTTACAATCTTTCCGAGACCTTGCCCTGGACTCTTCTTTCTCATCCTTCCGCTAATCATCCTGAAACACGATGAACACACCTTACGTCGTCTTACCCATGCCTCAGGTTTAAAACAAGGTGTCGTGCGCTTGATCAGGGCGCACGGTGTTGCCAACTCGGGGGCCTGATTTGGGAGGTGTGTCTTCGCGATTTAGTGCTCGTCGGAAATGCCTAGAGCATAACTCTCATACCTCATAACGGATCATGATAGTATGACGTTTCCTGGCCTGACAGTCTCGTTACCCACTCACACTCGGGCTTTCATTTGCCGGGGGAATCTCCACTCACACCCAAGCTTTTTAAGGTTGCCGGGAGCACCACGCACACTCCCAGGGTTTTATTTGTCGGGGAAACCTCCACTCACACCCGGGCTTTTAAGGTTGCCGGGAGCACCACGCACACTCCTGGGCTTTCATTTGCCGGCGGAACCTCCACTCACACCCAGGCTTTTAAGGTTATTGGGAGAACCACGCACACTCCCAGGATTTTTAGTTGGTAGGGTGGATGCGAGAAGTTTTAAGCTTACTCGGAGAGCCACCAATACCATAATTGTCTTCATAACTAGGTTCCAAAAAGGGTCGTAGCCTCTTCTCGGGCGAGCCAGGAATCGGGGCGAAAGGTTGGTTCGAGTAGGACAAAGAGTTAGTGTGAGTCACAGGGAAAGCGGTGGCTGCCAGTTTGAACAGTTGTTTAGAGAAGAACACGACGTCCCTGATATCTCCTTTGATGGTCAAGGTCCCCCAACAGGAGGGAAGCTTGAGCGAGTTGTTAGCATGGTGGGAGACCACCATGAACTTTGCCAAGGCAGGGCGCCCTATTATGCCATTATACGGCAAGGCAATGTCTGCAACATCAAAGATGATACTCTCAGTGCGGTAGTTCTCTTGAGTGTCGAATGTGACTAGCAGCTCGATCTTCCCCCATGGCTAGATAGCTCCCGGGCTTACACCCAGAAAAGACCCCATAGGGGCTAATTAATCCTAAGTGATCTGGAGCTTGTCCAGCAGCCTTGCCGAGAGGATGTTGAGGCCAGCCCCTCCATCCACCAGCATTTTGGTAACTATGACGTTCTTTATGATGGGGGGACCACCAGGGGTAGCGGGCTGACCCCAGTGATGCGGTCCAGGTGATCTCCCACATAAAAAGTAATCGGCAGATGAGACCACCAAAGTGTCCATTGCTTCTCTGGCCTGGGCTTCACGGTGCACAGTTCACGGGAGAAATGCTTACACTCCCCATGGGAAGTTATGGCTTTCGCTCCTCCGTGTGTGCACGCGTAGTCCTGTACTTGTGGGTACTGTCCGCACCCATCATCGTTGCTGCCTTGGTTAACAGCAGGGACGTTTGCCCCGTGGTTGAGGGGCTTCGTTGTCGCGTTACCCTCCGCGCTCCGCTCTTGCTCCGTCTCCATCGCCTCCATCCCCTCCTAGCGTAGCTCCCATGTTACCCACACAACCTCTGGTTGGGGCACCTAGGCTAGGTTGGACCAGGAAGTCCTTTGCATGATGACCAACCATGTTGCAGCGGTAACAGTTCATTAAGGTACTGTTGCCCCCCTGCTCAGCGATGCGCCTCTTCCTCCCTCGGCATAACCAAGGATGGAGCAGCAGTTCTGAGCGTCATGCTCGTCGAACTCGTACATAGGGAACCACTTCCCTGTGGAGGGCTTGGCAGCCACCACTTCTTCCTCTGGTTTAGTCTTCTTTTCATCCCCGGTGGGAGCACTAGGCTTTGTAGCCAAAGCCTGTTGAGGGCCCCGCTTATGCGAGACACTCTTCTTCGCAGTAGTGCTTCCCGGGTCTACCGCTCCAGTGGCTTCCTGGGCAGCGTCCTCGGGCGCGAGGTGTCCTTCCTCTTCTAAGGAATAGAGGTCAGCCAACACCAACAACTCGTGGAGGCTTGATGTCCTTCAAGTGCACAGGTTCGTTAGAGAATGTTTTCGTGGAAGTATTAATTCCAGTTATTATATCGATCCTGATAAGGAGCCTAGATAAGTGCTTTTATGCGGCATTTCTGTCGCACTGAAGGTGTCACTGGTCTTGAGTGAATTGACTCCAAAAGCTGACAGTGGAAAGTGGTGAGTAAAAGATAGAGCAAACTTGCTGAGGAAAATAAATAAAGATTAAATTGCATAAAAGTAAAGATGCAAAAGGTGTTTAAAGGTCATGTAGATGAGAAGTTAGGGACAGAGAGAAACAGTTCATGGTGATAGTGAAAGTTCCAAATGGATAAAGTGGAATAAGTGATAGCAATATTTCTTATTTGTAAGTGAGTAGGTAAGCAACCCATATACCAACTAGGAGTCCTCGTGGCCAATTCTTCCCAGCCCCAATGATCCATCTGCCGGTTACCACGGCAATGGTCAGCACATTAGTTAAGGTCTTGCGACTGAATAAAGGCTTTAATCTTGATGGTTCCTTGTTGTCCTTGAGTAGTGATAGCTCCTCATTGATATCGGCTGTGTCACTCGGGGGTCACCTATTCGCTAGCATACAAGTTCATACCTATGCTATCTTTGGATCATTTTACCTGGGCCCATAAATTAGATAACAAGCATTAGACGAACATAGATAATCATTCTCACTATTTAATAAACACTACAACAATCACTAATGGATGGATTTAAAGTAGGCACGACACATCTCACCAATCCCCTACATCTGCCACGCCTATGGGGATTTACTCAGACATGAGAGGAAGACAAATCAAAAGCACAATTGCATTGCAAATAGGAATCATCTCAAAGTTATTGTAGCAAACCACAATAGCAATTGAAGATGAAATAAAATACAAACCAAAGGTAGATCAAAGTATCAAACCCTAATCTTACAATTGCCAACCTCTCTCTCTAAGTAATGATGGTGACGGTGGTGGAGTGTGTGGTTGATGAGTTGAAAATCGTTGAGGAATGAGGGGAAGTCCTTCTCCTATTCGAGATCTAATCTAACCCCCTCTAGATGAGTTTTCAGCGGTTGTGTTCTCTTTTCCGCCATCCTTCTTGTCGCCCTCCCTTCATGAAAGTCACTTGTATTGATATAACAGAGTTGGCGGCATGTAGTATGGGCGGATGGTTCGGGCGCATCTCGACCGTACCAGTGGTCGTTATGCATTCTAGACGCCTCCAATGGAAGGGGCTGCAATTGGGATTTTCTTATTTAGGTGTAATTAGCCCATAAATTCTATTAGATCTTCTCATTGCCCGAAAACCATCACAAGAAACCAAGGATTCCCTAATTGTGATGTTAACGTTAGTAGAAAGGATAATCTTCAGTGAAATCCGGCAATAAACAAGAGGAAAATGAATGATAAAAAGTGATGAAATTTGAAGCTATCAACTTCCCCAAGCTTAGCGGTTACTCGCCCTCGAGTGATAAAGCTATAATGAGTAATAATGAGTATGAGTGCATCTGAAGATCAAACCCCGGAGTCCGGAGATCAAGACTGATCCCGGCATCCGAAGACCGAACCGATCCCTCGGAACCCCAAGATCTTCGGACCTTGATGTATGACCCTATCTAAGACCCCCTATTTTTATAATATATGATATCTATCTTGTTGCATATTAAATCATTCATATTTGCATACATATTTTGTGGGTGTTTGAGGGTATTTCGACGATTCACCTAAATTAAATATGGAGGCTATATGCAGGCTATTCTTGTTTTATACCGCCTCCATTTAAATTTGTGTAGTGAACCGATGCCATGTTTTGCCTTGTTAATTCAATATTTAAATTGCGGGATATCTAAACAACATGAACCTTCTAATTAATTGTCGGGACCCCGGTACCGCTTAATTTTGTCTAGTCGCATCGCATCTTTGCCATGTCATAAATCATACACGCATCATGCCCGTTCTTCTGCCGTAGTATTAAATAGTGCATCCGGTGTTTCTTTTAGTGTTTTGCGTCTTCACGGATTTGGCCGTTGAGTGGATGCAAGTCTCGACAAGTCCTTCGGATAATGTCTCTTTGGCAGTGTTTCCTAGGCGAGCATTCTCCCCTTTCTACCTATTTTGCATTTATAGTCTTTATTTCCTCCTGTTGATCTATTGCTATCCGTGTTGCGATGCTTTAGTTTCCGTGCACCATTTATACTCCTTGCAGCCCTAAATTGCCATGGACACATCCTATTGCCTGTTGTTTGATAGATAGTCGGCCTTGCGAGTCGTAGTTGCTTGCTTATGTGTTGCTTCGCGTCATTGTCATTCCATCGTTGATGGCAAGTTGACACATGATAATAGTGGAGATGCTTAATGGTGAAGATGATCATGACTTTAAATACAACTTGATTAATTGTTGGGAATAGATATAACTAATGCAGAGGCATCGGTGGGCAATAGCAAATATTTGGTTTTTAACCGCTCACTTGTGTCCCGTAAGCCCCGAGTACTTGATACCTGTTCCTTGACTATCGCACTATCCGCATGTGGGACAATGAATCCCCTTAGCCAGAGCTTGATTCGTTTTTTATTTCTTGGGGCCACAAACTAGTTTGGGGCTTTATTACTATCCTGTACCTATGCCATGCTTTACTGCTTTATTTATGATTGTGCGTGGAGCACCTGTACTGTTTTGGATCGTGACACGTTTTCGCTGTACCGACAAGCCCAGTCACACTTCCGAGTTACCAGTCGTTTATCGCCGTCTACACAAACCCTGGGTCCATCTCAGAGCCGGCCAACTTCGTTGCGGGTAGCTTAGTGGGGTGGCCCCCTGTAATATTTTATGAATCCTGTGATTGCTTTGTCGTGAAAGCCTTGTTGGGTTTTGATTTGGTTTTTCCGAGGTTGATCGTGCGTGTGTTGCTATTTGTGCACCCCTGCAGGGTAAATCTTTCTGAAAGCCGTGTCCGCGGTTATGGACGACTTGGAGCACAGTATATCGATCATAGACAAGCATAACTAAAGTAGTGCTATAAATTTGACTATGACATGTCTAGTAATCAGTTTCACTACAACGGAATGAGTAAATAAAAGTGCCCACAACTGCTGGGTTTGGGATATCTCTGGCTAATTAGATCTGACTAGTAAGTGCTGCAACTATAATGGAATGAATAAAACTGCCAACTATGTGAGTTCCTCGGTTTGACTTCCTCGTTCGGTCTCGAGGGGGAATACCAGGATGGGTATGATTGGTGTTAGTATAAGGTTGGTTCTGAATAGGTCTTTCTTATCTCTCTCTAATAGTCGACAGTTTATCGAGTCTCTATTGGTTGTTTAGTGCATGCTGCGCTGCCGCTTCAGTCCACCATACCTATGTAGGCGAGAGCCGCCGAATTCTAGCCTCGGCGTGTACTGGCCTCAGTACTGACCGCTCTCTTTTTCCTTTGCCCTTTGTCGGAACCCCTTTGGTTTTACCAGGTATGAGATCGACGTCGTTAGCAGGGGTTACCCTTCCGGCTTGGCCTGGGCAGGGTTATGAACGCCATTGGTTATTTTTCAGGGCTCTGAGCCCAATTTGCTTCTTATCCATACTCGGATGTTGTATCGTTTCAAGGTGAATTGGATCTTTGTACTGTATATCTGTATTCTCGACTCAATGAGTCGTTGCTGTATATATATGTGTTGTGGGTTCCATCGTGAACTATTGTGTAATGGTATTACTTGGTTTTGCACCAGCACGCGAGTGCCTGGTGGGCGTCCTTGAATTGTTTCTATGCGGGTTTGGCGGGAATCACTAAAACTTGCATAGGGCCGATTCGAGGGTGTTACAAAGTGGTACCAGAGCTCAGCATTTGCGATACCCCACTGGTCCAGCCTGTAGGATAACCTAGCTAACGGACGTTGTAGAGTGTCAAAACTATTTTGAAAAACATCGGTTGGATAGATCTGATTAGTTCTGCTTTTACTCCTTACCTCTGTGCTATTCTCCTCTTACCTTCTCGTGTTTTTAATCTGTTCTCTTACCTTTCTTTGAGTCCAGGATTTCTCGTAGTTTGGTTTTCGTCACACCTTCAGGGTTTAGGTTCCTTCCTCTTGCAACGATGTTTCCACATCCGGTCTTCATGCTATCTGGGTAACCTTCATCTGTTGTACCTTTCGGTGGATCAAAATCCACTAAAATTTTTCATTGTATCTTCTGGTGTGTTCCAACGCGACAACATCGTCTACATCAGATCCGATGAAGATTCTGCATCACTCCTTTGTTTTGGAACCTTGCTTATAAAGATCTTCAGTCTAAATTCCGAGAGTTGGTTGCACGATTCTTTTGTTCATGTACAGAGTAATGCTCTGAGTGCGGGATGGAGTCATGACCATACCACTGATCTTATCATTCGCTTTTGTACATTGAATGGTGGATCGATGTAATCTTACTCCTTCCACGGAAGTTAGAGGTGACCTTATGTAACTACCTCGGTGAATTACGCTCTTAGTTACAAGCCTGGATGAGCGGAAATGGTTAAAATAGTACGGTGGGGCCAAATGCCACTCACAGGTAGACCTTTCGACCGTCCTAACCATTTCCAAACATCGGGACAAGAACAAGCGGCGTAATCGGCAGGCGAAGGGATCAACTACATACACAAATGAGTATGTATGCAAGCCACCATACAACAGTCCTCAAAGCCATTCCAACTAAAAAAAATAGAAATATTGCAACGCCATACGAAAAGACCCAAATATCCTAGATAGATATAATAGTTTAGGATATCTCCTCATACATCAAACATCAGAGTATCAGGCGGAAGCGGAAAACAAGATCCGAGTACGGATAAGAAGCAAATCGGCATAAGATGCCCCATAAATAAACACATCCCGCCCACAGATCTCACGGATCCCCGTTCCCGGAATCTCTACACCAAGTGATCGTTGCCCACATCGTTCGTCTCCTCACATTTTCCTGATTTCAAAACATATATTACATGTTTAATTTGGAATTATATTTTAAAAGATATTTGAAAACAGATTTGAATTTGAATTTAAAACAAATTTGAAAAGTTTAAATTAAAACAGAAAAACAGAAAGCCTTTTGTCACTCAGCCTGCACCTAGCCACATAAAGGATGTGGGGCCAGGACCGGGACAACACGCACAGAAAAGGTGTTTCTCACCGCGGTCTTTCCTAGCCTCCGAGTATGACATGTGGGGCCAGCTGGCTAGGGCCCAGGTGCCAGTGGGTGAACCGGCAGAGGCTGACAGGTGGGAAGCGTGCTGGAGCGCGGGTTAAGTTTACGAAAACTGGAGTCTCTATTTGTAAAAAGTTCACAGCGGCTGGCAGGTGGGCTCGCGAGTACCGCGGGTTGAGCGAGAGTAAAAAGAGGGGGCTAAATGTAAATCGACCACAGCCTGCATCGTTTCTTCGCTCCGCGGTCTGACGAGAAATCGGTCTGGGCGCGGGCGGATCGAACCCATCGCGGGCATGCGCATGGGGTGCGAGCCAGTGCGGTAGTGCTAGGGGAGCTGATGGGGAGGAGGGCGGGCTAGATGAGGTTTCTATCTGGGCGTCGCCGTCGCAGTGACAACGGCGAACGACGCGCACGGTGGGCGTTCGACGAAACGATCGGCGGATCTAGACGGCGACAGCGAGAGCGAGGATGTCAGCGAGGATTAGGGGCTCACCGAGGAGAGGATGGTGGTGTCAGATCGGCTTGGGGAGCAGCAGGGCGTCGACGAGGCAGGCGAACGGCGGGCTAGGGTTTTCGTCGGGGCGTCTCGGTACTGGCACGCCTGGGGCTTCTCCTCCTCGTTGGCGGGTCCAGGGCGAAGCAGAGGGTGGTCCTTGGTCTCCTCGATCACCTCCACGACGATCTTGATGGCTGGAACGATGAGGACGTCGATGTGCTGGCGGCGGCGGCGGCGGCTGTTGGTGGCCGGAGCGACAAGAGGGGAAGGAGGAGGCGGCTCTGGGGCGGATCTGGGGACGCCAGAGAGCCGTGTGGGAGGGGGAAAAAGGAGGGAGAGGGAGAAGGCCAGCTGTGGCAGGGGGGTAGATAAAGGTGGTTTCGGTGCCACCTTTTCCTCCTCTCACGTGCTCGAGCTGGCACGGTTTGAGCAGGGCAGGCACGGGAGCATGCAGGTGGGCCAGGGGAGGCAAGGCAGGCGGACTCGGGCTGGTGGGGTCGCACGGCAGGGAGAGAGGAAGAGGGAGGCTCGGTTAGAGCTAGGGTTAGAGGGAGAGGTTAGATAGCTAGGTTAGGATGGAGAGGCTCGGGTTAGGGTTTTTGGTTAGGGTTTGGGTGGAAGGTAGCTAGGTGGGGCCTACATGGCATAGAGGAAGGGAGAGAGGCCGAGAGAGAGGGTCGGGTAGCTAGGGTTAGCTAAAGAGGGGTGGCTTGGTTAAGGTTTAGGTTTAGAGGGGAGGGATTAGAGAGAGGGTGTGGTATGGTAGATAGGTTTAGGGTTAGAAAGAGAGGAAGCTAGGTCTAGGGTTTCATGTAGGATTTTTAGGTTTTAACACATGCTTATAGATGAAACCAAGATGAAGGGGAGAGGGAGAGGAAGGATGTATGGACGAAGGATGCATGGTCATGACTAGATCAAGTGTGGAGGAAAAGATCAAGATGGAAAGGATCTTACATGACCATGCATGGCATACACATGTGAGAAAAGCTTGATGAGCACTAGCCAAAAAGAAATAAACCAAACAAGGTGAAAGATTTGAGAGAGAAGGGAGAGCTCCAAGAGATATACACCACTCAAAAATTCATATAAAATCCCAAAGGACTAGAATGTGGTGGTGCTTGCATGGCCCATGCAAAATAATTAATGCCATGTTTATTCTTGTGAAAACAATAATATTAACATGGCACTATTCTTATGCATTCCCAAAAGTGGAATAAAACCCAAGCAAAAGAATTTGTAGAAGTAGATCCATCTTATCTCCCATGAGCTAGATTAAATACCAAGAGAAAATAAAATACAAGCTCATGGATAATGGGATGGTGGAATTATAAGGTGGTGAAAGAAAGGGTGGTGGAGTGGAATAAAAGATATGCCCCCAACTCAACTTGGGCATTTAAACAATATATCAATAACCAAATACAATATCAAGAGGCAAATACAATTAATGATGCATATGAGAGGAGATCCAAATTGAAAAGGGTTTTATATGATGCTCAAATGCAAGGTGGCATGATGACATGAGCATGATATAATTATGATGCAACAATTATATATAGGAAGTAGCATTATCTTACTAGACCAAGTAGCATTACAATTGTTAGACAATTGGGATGCTACAGGTAGTGCTTGCCTGGCAGCTCAGTTGAAGCGAGAGAAGGATCTGGATAGTGCTCCTGGGTTTCTTGATATATCCCCTGCTCAGCGTCTATTCGAAGAAGAACCAAACAAACAAGGGCCAACATAAATAAAGTGCACAAGCATATGAATAAAATGCGACAAGCAAACAATCATGCCATGATGAATGATGCACAATTTGCATGGCAATAATGTAGCATGGCATGGTGAGGTGTGGAATACAAGAATAAAGCATTTTATGGAGTTTTAGTCACCTTTTATCCTCAAATAAGTTGCTGTATACTTTATATTTATGTGATGCATGCTGCAATTCGGAACATGAAATGCATAAACAGAAAGGTCTCATCGAGCTGATCAATTTAGACAGATCATTTGTCAAATTTGGAGTTATAAAACAAAAGTTATTAATTAATTAAGGCAAAGGGCATTTTATTGTAATTTTGAGCAACTCGAAATTTTAAAGTGTTCAAAATATATTTTGAAGGGCATATTAGAAATCCTCACATTTTTCTGATTTTAATACATATATTATTTGTATTATTTGGAATTATATTTTAAAAGATATTTGAAAACAAATTTGAATTTGAATTTAAAACAAATTTGAAAAGTTTGAATTAAAACAGAAAACAGAAAACCTTTTTGTCACTCAGGCAAACCTAGCCACAGACAGTGACAAGTGGGCCAACTGCTGACTGGGCGACACAGTGTGCCGAACAGGTTTTTCTCACCGCGGCTGTCCTAGACCAAGAGGCTGACAGGTGGGGCCATTGCTGGTCCACTGCCAAGAACCAGCCGGTAGGCGACACGTGGTGGATCCGGGGGAGTGCGGGTTGAGGTTCTGGACTCTGGGGTACCTTTTTGCAAAAAGGCTGGGAGGCTGACATGTGGGACTGGCAGGACCGTGGGTTTAGCCGAAATAAAACGAGGGGGTTAAGCGCAAAAAGGGGCCACGCCACTGTGGATCTTCTCTGCGATCTGACGACCGATCGGTGTCCGCACGCGCAGAGCGCGGCGCGCGGGGGATCGAACCCAGGTCGCGGGCGTGCGCGCTGAGGGGGCTGACCAGCGCGGCTGGTTACGGGATGGTGACAGAGGAGCGAGCCAACGCAGTGGCCGACGGCGCGCGCAGAGCGTTCGACGAAACAAACGGCGGAGCTAGAGCGGTACGGCGAGGCGGATCATGTCAGGGAGAAAGAGGTGCTCACCGCGGGCTCGGCGGTGGTGTTGGATCGGGCGGGGGCGTGGCGGATCGTCGACGACGCAGACGCTCCGGCGGGCTAGGGTTTGGCGTCGGTGGAGGCGGTACGGGCGAACCTGGTGCTTCTCCTCCTCGCTGGCGGGTACAGGGCGAAGCAGAGGGACATCCTCGATCCCCTCGGCCTCTTCCACGACGAGCTTGACGGCCAGAACGACGAGGGGACGATGTGCTGGCGGCGGGCGACGTCGGCTGCTGGTGGCGTCGGTGCAGAAGAAGGGGAGGAGGGCAGGGCGCTGGGCGGATCTGGGAGCGGCAGAGGAGCCGTGTGGATGAGGGCAAGCGAGAGAGAGGGAGGAGATGGCGTGTGGGACTCGGGGTAGAAAAAGGTGGCTTCGGCCACCTTTTCCATCTCCTTCCTCACGTGCTCGGGCTGGACGGCAGGGGCAGGGGTAGGTGATGGAGGCTGCCAGGTAGGCCAGGGCGGGAGGAGAGGAAGGTGGGGCTGGCACGGCAGTTAGAGAAGAGAGAGAGGGAAGGTAGGCTCGGGTGTATCTAGGTTAGCTAGGGGAGAGGCTCGGGTTAGGGTTTGTTAGGGTTGGGGTAGGGTAGCTGGGGTGTGGGCCAGGGAGAGAGAGGCTGTGGGGCCAGCATGGTAGGGAGAGGGGATACCTCGACATGGTGAGAGGAGAGGGTGAGAGAGAGAGGGAGATGGGTGGCTTAGGGTTTTGATGAGGAAAGAGGAAAGAGAGAGAGGGTGATGAGGGATGGAGATGACCCCAAAAAGAGAAACCCACTTAAACCAAGAGTAAAACAAATGGCTAAAGGTGATGGTACTCTTGCATGGCCCATGCAAATTAATAAATGCCATGTATTATCCTTGTGAAAACAATAATGATGCTATGGCATTATTCTTATGCATTCCCAAGAAGTGGAATCAAGGCCAAGCAAAAGAATTTATAGATTTAGATCCATCCCACCCACATGAGCTAGAATAAAATCAAAAGAAAAGAGAAACAAGCTCATGGATAATAGGATGGTGGAAATATAAGGTGGTGACAAAGAAAAGTGGTGGAGTGGAATAAAAGATATGCCCCCAACTCAACTTGGGCATTAAACAATATATCAATAACCAAATACAATATCAAGAGGCAAATACAATTAATGATGCATATGAGAGGAGATCCAAATTGAAAAGGGTTTTATATGATGCTCAAATGCAAGGTGGCATGATGACATCAGCATGAAATAATTATGATGCAACAATTATATATATGAAGTAGCCATTATATTACTAGACCAAATAGCATTACAATTGTTAGACAATTGGGATGCTACACCTTATCTTTTGATACCTTTATCTTCGTCCTTTGTTCTCAAGAGTGTTCTCTCGATGATCGTGAGCAATAATCCCTTTTTGGTGGTGTCGCCGAATTCAAGATGGAGCAATGATCTTTGTTAGTGGTGTCGCGAGGATCTACACGAAGCGAAAAGACTTAGACCGTCGGCCTTCTTCCCCGTACCATGAGGCGGATCTCGAGGGCGAGATCCATTGTTAGTGGTGTCGAATTGTAGCACCCCGCTAAAACTACTACTAGAAAATTGCTATGTTTTTGTGTTGCGCATCATCATGACCGCATGCTCATGTCATCATGCCACATTGCATTTAAGCATCGTCATGTCATCATGCATCTTTTTGGCTAAAACTATTTTCTAAAAGCCTATCTTTGTTTTCTAAATATCTCCTTATTTTCAAATGATAAAACCTGGTCCTTCCAGATATATTTTTATTTGCCTAGAAACTATTTGCAGAAGTCTCTTAAAAGAAAAACTAAATAAAATAAAATGTTTACCGGGGAGGCAGCCTAGCCAGTAGGCTAGGCCCCCTACAACCTGGCCCAATAAAACCTAACCCTAATCTTCTCTAGATCTCAGCTAAACCGTAACTCCACCCCATCTATCCTATCCACCCCGTCGCCAACCAGCCCAACCGCTGCAAACCATTGACCCGCTACACGTAATCCTACCCGACCCGGTCGCACCATACCTGGTGGACACACCCACGGCCTGGCCCTGCTACACGCGTGCAACAGCACACCGAATCACCCCGCATGCAAGCGCGCACGCTGCTGCCCAACCCCGTGACACGCCACCGCCCACGGAGGCACCTGCCGCTAGCGATCAAACCCGGTCCCACCTCGCACCGCCTGCTCCGTCGCGATTCCCCACCCCGATGAAATCGTCCCCAGACGCGTTGCTCCTCTCTCTGTCTCACACTCGCTCCCCCGTCGCCGTCGCCCTGCCCTTAGCCTCGCTGCATGCGCTGCCGTCCTCGGAGCCTCCCCGCCGCCACCAAGATCGGCGTTGTCCGCCGCCAGGTGCTATGTCGTCTCGCGACCGTGCGACCCCCTCCTCTGCAAGCTCCTCGCGATGACACCGGATCCCCTCATCGTGGTACCCGCAGCACCACAAACCGCCGGCCCCGCCTCTGAGCACGGCCCTGCCTCGTGCTCGCCCGCATAGCCGGCCTCGCTCCAGTCCCGCGTCAAGCTCCACCTGGCCCCACCACTACAACGAGCGGCCCTCGTCTCCGCATCCTCCTGACCCGGACGAGCCCGACCCAGCCTCGCTCGGACCCCGCGAGCGCCGCGGCCCCAGACGCCGCTGTCGGCCTCCTCGCCGGCACCGCTCTGCAAGCCCGGCCCCCTCGCTTCTCTCCTCCCTCTCCGGCCGCCTCCCTCATCCTCGACAGCCCTGTTCGTGCTCCTTGTTGCCGCTGCTCTAGGACCCGCGCCTCGAGTCCCTCTGTCGCGAGGTGCCACTGCATCGACCGCGTCGCGTGATGCCAGCGAGGTCCTGCCTCCTCGCCTCTGCACTGTACCACGGCCTCCTCTCGCCGACGCTTCGCTGCCCCACACGCGTACTTCAATGGCGCCCTTCCCCCGAGCATCTGCGACCCCCCGTTCTTTGTCTGTCCACCGGTGCGTGTAAGCCAGGAGGTGCAAACCCGTGTCCGTGTGTGTATGTGTTGGTGCTTGTGTGTTGCTTGTATTCAAGGCAGTGACCTCACTCCATATTCACAGTACCCGGACCTCTTCCTAGATCCCATCTACGCTATCAAGATCCCAACACCAGTGTATGAGTGCATCTGAAGATCAAACCCCGGAGTCCGGAGATCAAGACCGATCCCGGCATCTGAAGACCGAACCGAACCCTCGGAACCCTAAGATCTTCGGACCTTGATGTATGACCCTATCTGAGACCCCCTATTTTTAAAATATATGTTATCTATCTTGTTGCATATTAAATCATTCATATTTGCATACATATTTTGTGGGTGTTTGAGGGTATTTCAACGATTCACCTAAATTAAATATGGAGTCTATATGTGGATTATTCTTGTTTTATACCGCCTCCATTTAAATTTGTGTAGTGAACCGATGCCATGTTTTGCCTTGTTAATTCAATATTTAAATTGCGGGGTATCTAAACAACATGAACCTTCTAATTAATTGTCGGGACCCCGGTACCGCTTAATTTTTTCTAGTCGCATCGCATCTTGGCCATGTCATAAATCATACACGCATCATGCCCGTTCTTCTACCGTAGTATTAAATAGTGCATCCGGTGTTTCTTTTAGTGTTTTGCGTCTTCACGGATTTGGCCGTTGAGTGGATGCGAGTCTCGACAAGTCCTTCAGATAATGTCTCTTCGGCAGTGTTTCCCAGGCGAGCATTCTCCCCTTTCTACCTATTTTGCATTTATAGTCTTTATTTCCTCGTGTTGATCTATTGCTATCCGTGTTGCGATGCTTTAGTTTCCGTGCACCATTTATACTCCTTGCAGTCCTAAATTGCCATGGACACATCCTATTGCCTGTTGTTTGATAGATAGTCGGCCTTGCGAGTCGTAGTTGCTTGCTTATGTGTTGCTTCGCATCATTGTCATTCCACCTTTGATGGCAAGTTGACACATGATAATGGTGGAGATGCTTAATGGTGGAGATGCTTAATGGTGAAGATGATCATGACTTTAAATACAACTTGATTAATTGCTGGGAATAGATATAACTAATGCAGATGCATCGGTGGGCAATAGCAAATATTTGGTTTTTAACCGCTCACTTGTGTCCTGTAGGCCCCGAGTACTTGATACCTGTTCCTTGACTATCGCACTATCCGCATGTGGGACCATGAATCCCCTTAGCCAGAGCTTGATTCGTTTTTTATTTCTTGGGGCCACAAACTAGTTTGGGGCTTTATTACTATCCTATACCTATGCCATGCTTTACTGCTTTATTTATGATTGTGCGTGGAGCACCTGTACTATTTTGGATCGTGACACGTTTTCGCTGTACCGACAAGCCCAGTCACACTTTCGAGTTCCCAGTCATTTATCGCCGTCTACCCAAACCCTGGGTCCATCTCAGAGCCGGCTAACTTCGTTGCGGGTAGCTTAGTGGGGTGGCCCCTGAAATATTTTATGAATCCTGTGATTGCTTTGTCGTGAAAGCCTCGTTGGGTTTTGATTTGGTTTTTCCGAGGTTGATCGTGTGTGTGTTGCTATTTGTGCACCCCTGCAGGGTAAATCTTTATGAAAGCCGTGTCCGCGGTTATGGACGACTTGGAGCACAGTATATCGATCATAGACAAGCATAACTAAAGTAGAGCTATAAATTTGACTATGACATGTCTAGGAATCTGTTTCACTACAACAGAATGAGTAAATAAAAGTGCCCACAACAGCTGGGTTTGGGATATCTTTGGCTAATTAGATCTAACTAGTAAGTGCTGCAACTATAATGGAATGAATAAAACTGCCAACTGTGGGAGTTCCTCAGTTTGACTTCCTCGTTTGGTCTCGAGGGGGAATACCAGGATGGGTATGATTGGTGTTAGTATAAGGTTGGTTCCGAATAGGTCTTTCTTATATATCTCTAATAGTCGACAGTTTATCGAGTCTCTAGAGGTTGTTTAGTGCATGCTGCGCTGCCGCTTCAGTCCACCATACCTATGTAGGCGAGAGCCGCCGAATTCTAGCCTCGCCATGTACTAGCCTCAGTACTGACCGCTCTCTTTTTCCTTTGCCCTTTGTCGGCACCCCTTTGGTTTTAGCAGGTATGAGATCAACATCGTTAGCAGGGTTACCCTTCTGGCTTGGCCTGGGCAGGGTTATGGAGGCCATTGGTTATTCTTCAGGGCTCTTAGCCCAATTTGCTTCTTATCCGTACTCGGATGTTGTATCGTTTCAAGGTGAATTGGATGTTTGTACTGTATATCTGTATTCTTGACTCAATGAGTCGTTGTTGTATATATACATGTTGTGGGTTCCATCGTGAACTATTGTGTAGTGGTATTACTTGGTTTTCCACCCGCACGCTAGTGCCTGGTGGGCATCCTTGAATCGTTTCTATGCGGGTTTGGCGGGAATCGCTAAAACTTGCATAGGGCCGATTCGAGGGTGTTACAACAATTACTCAAGAACTAGATCTTCAGGGCAACATCATAGAACCACACGAGACTAGAGTAATGTTCCTCCAGCCGCAGAGCGAGACGCAGTTGCAGGTTCTGAGACAGCCTCCCTGGTGATATTCGAACTATCGCAGGGAAGATGAAGAAGAGCAACGTCGGGAGGAGGACCGACAAAGGATGCCACCTCCTAGACATACAAGTCGTCCGGCTAAACCTCGCCACAATGGCAGAAATGATGGACGAAGGAACAACGGAACCCATGCCGAGTCAAGCCGGCAGGGGGCTCGTCACAAACAAGACCCTATCCAGAACCGTAATAATGATTCTCCGGATAGAGGCCAGCGCTCAGCCGGAAACTATCAACCTGCACCACTCTCTCCACCAAGAAGCCATCATAGAGGCTCTTGAGGGAGCCATGGAGGGCATTGTGGCGGAGGAGGTGGTGGCAGAAGCAGAAGTCCGGCTCCAAGGCACCGTAGCCACAGTGAACAACCACGGCAACATTCTCTGTCACCAAGTGATGCGAGGCACCGGATCAACTCTAACATAGAGGCACGACGCTTCAGGTCAGACAACATCTATGTGGGTCCAAAATGCTTCGTACCGCGCATTCAACAAACAAACTTCCTGGAAAGATTCGCCGTCTCAAGGCACATCCAGCCCTACGATGGTGTAGCTTGGCCAGGAACGTGGCTCCAGGAATTTTTCCAGGCTTGCAGCATCGCCAAAGGAGGAAATAGCCTGGTCGCGACCCGGTATCTCCCGCTTATGCTGAGGAAGACGACACGATCTTGGCTCAATGAACTTCCGGAAAACACCAGGCACAACTAGTATGTCATGCAGAGTGCGTTCTTTCGGAATTTCGAAGGCACATATCAGAGGCCCTGTACGGTAGGAGACCTACAACATTGCACCTAGGAAGCTAGAGAAACTCGCTAGGATTATCTCGGATGATGGATCGACACCAAGAACTCCTATGAAGGAGTAAACGATCAAACCGTGATTGAAACTTTCATTGCGGGACTCCCAATTGGTTCACTGCGTCACCTCTTGAAGTGCGACAAAGTTACCGATCTGGGGAGATGATAGAGATGGCAAGAAAGTATGCAGATGCTGACAATGATTTAGATGGACTGCTAAACATTCTAGTATGCCACAGTCAGAAAAACAACCAAAGCAGTAGGCCCAGAAGCGCAAGAACACCTCGAAAGAAAAACCCACCGCAGAAACAGCAGTAGTCAACACTACTTCCGGGTCTGGAGGACGAGGAGGGCACGTAGGCGGCCGCGGACACAGTCGTGGAACATCCAGAGTCCAAGGTAGATGAGACCAGCAACCTGGGAAAACCTACTCTTAGGCCGACATCACCAACAATCCATGTGTGCATCACCTGGACGGCAATGGGGGCTCGTCCCACACAAATGCTAGGTGTCATTCCAATGACAACATCAAGAAAGATGAATCCGCTGGCTACATGGCCAAACGACAAAAAGGAAAGAAAAATTCCGACAAGGAAAAAGAGACCAAGGAAGATTACGACATGGAGGAGGCACAAGCTTCAAATCCCAAGTCGGACGGAAAGAAGAGCTTCCGAATGAAGAAATACACCTATGTTACTTTCCTTGAGTCTCAACCAGCCAAGGTCAAGAAGGTAGTAATGCACGAGCTCATGGCAACTATTCTGGCTGTCCCTCAGTTTTTGGACTGGTTGGAAGTGACAATCACCTTTGACCGCCCTGATCATCCGCCTAAGTTGCACAGGCGGTGAAAGTACGCTCTAGTCGTCAATACACTTATTGACGGCTATGGTTTCTCCAAGACCCTCATGGACGGCGACAGCAGCATCAACATCCTCTACGTCAAAGTGCTATGTCGAATGAGGATCTCGGAAACAAAATTGAATCACAGTTATGTGGTTTTCCACGGAATTTTCCCCGGAAGACAAGCAAATTCTATGGGAGAGATCACTTTGGATGTTACCTTTGGAACTCTAAAGAATTATCGGCCGGAAGCACTTTCCTTCGAAGTGGTCTTATTCAAGAGCGCATATTACACTATCTTTGGACGATTAGCTTACTGGGCTTTTATGGCTCGTCCATGTTACATTTACAATATGATGAAAATTCTCGGTCCCAAGGGCGTGATCACCATCAGGGGAGACCCGAATAAAGCACAAGAATGTGACGATAGAAATGCCTCCTTCGCTGAAGCCGTACTGCACGCCCAGGAGTACAAGGATATCAAGAAGACCATCGACCCATCCGAGGTTCCCGTGACGAAGAAGGAAGTGACAAAGCCAACTCAAGAGTTCAAGGCATCAGAAGAGACGAAGAAGACGTCGTTGCAGGAAGGAGATCCCTCAAAGGTGACACATGTAGGTGTATGTTTATACCACGCATAGGAAAGCGTGCTCATCAAGTTCCTCAAAGCTAATAAATATATCTTCGCATGGAAACCTTCTGTCATGACCGGAGTACCTAGGGAACTTGCCGAGCACTCTCTAAATGTCCACCCAAATTCTAAACCCGTCAAATAGTCTCTACGACGGTTCGGTGATGAAAAGCGAAAAGCGATAGCTAAAGAACTAGCCTGACTCATGTTAGCCGGATTCATAGAAGAGGTCATCCACAATGAGTGGGCGGCTAATCCTGTAATGGTCCCTAAAAAGGACACCACTGATTTAAGGATGTTTGTTGATTATACCGCCTTGAACAAGGCCTGTCCCAAAAATCCATTCACTCTTCCTAGAATTGATCAAGTAATCGACTCTACGGCAGGCTTGGAACTCCTATGCTTTCTCGACGCATATTCCGGTTATCACCAAATCCGGATGAAGGAATCAGACAAAGTAAAAACTTCATTCATAAGCCCCTTCGTAACCTTTTGTTTCATTTTGATGCCTTTTGGGCTCAAGGACGCAGGACCTACGTACCAGCAGACTATGTAGCGTTTCCTCCATTATCAAATCGGACGCAATGTGCATGCATATGTGGATGACATAGCAGTGATGTCAAAAAGAAGGAAACTCTAATTTCCAATTTGGAGGAAACATTCACCAATCTATGCAAATAAAACATAATGCTTAACCCGAAGAAATGTTTATTTGCAATACCAACCAGAAAATTGTTAGGTTTTATCGTGTCTCAAAGAGGCATAGAGGTGAACTAGGATAAGATTAAGGCTATACTCAACATTTCCAGGCCAACCCACCTGAAGGACGTACATACACTAACTGGTTGCATTGCTGCAGTCAGTCGGTTTGTAAGCCGACTCGGTGAGAGAGCCGCACCACTTTACAAGCTCCTGAAAAAGACCAAAAAATCCATCTAGACTGATGAAGGTGAGGCTGCACTACAAGACCTGAAAGCAGTACTCTCGTGCGCTCCTATCATTGCAGCGCTAGAACCTCAGGAACCGATGTTGCTCTATCTAGCTATGACAAACAGGATCGTCAGCGTTTTCATGGTGTTGGAAAGGCCAGAGGAAAAACAAGAACACATGGTGCAGTGTCCGACCTACTACCTTAGCGAGGTCATAACTGAATCTAAGCAGCGGTATCCTCAATATCAAAAGCTAGCCTATGGTGTGTTCTTTGCATCTAGGAAGCTACAACATTATTTTCAGGAGCACCAGATTACCATGGTGAGCACATCTCCCAATAGAGACTTAATTAACAATAGTGATGCTACATGACGTGTCGCAAAGTGGGGAATAGAGCTTTCAGCTTTCGACATTGAGTATAAACCTCGTACAACCATCAAATCCCAAATCCTCACCGACTTTGTCGCTGGTTGGATAGGGACAACAGAGAACATGACCCTACAAGAGTCGGAATACTAGACCTTACATTTTGACGGGTCTAAGGCGCTCGGGGGCTGGTTTGGTGCTCAAATGACCCTAAGGAGATAAGATTTTCTATGTGTTGCAGATCCACTTCAACGCAACAAACAACACTAACGAATATGAAGCACTGCTGCATAGAATCCAGATTGCTAAGGATATCGGCACCCGAAGACTCATGTGCTATGGAGACTCGGATCTTGTTGCTCAACAAGTGTCGGATTACTGTAATGCAAACAAACACATGGCAGTGTATAGGGCTGTCAAGGATGAACTATCTAAATCTTTCGAAGGGTTTGAGGTTCAACACATCCCTCGAACAGAAAATGAGGAAGCAGATGCATTATCTCGAATAGGCTCTACATGGAAAAAGGTCCCGGATGGTGCTTTTCTAGAACTCCTTAAAGTTCCCTCTATCATAGGAGTTAATGAGGTGTACCCAACCAAATCTGACTCACCATTAATAGCAGTTATGGATCTAATTCCCAGCTGGACAAAACCCTACCTTGATTTCGTGGTAGACAGCTGGATGTAATTACCCGAAGACGAGGTTTTGAGCCGGTAGATCGTTCGACGAGCAAAAACCTATACGATAATAAGTGGTGACCTCTATAAGCGGAGTGTGTATGGGGTCTTTCAGCGCTGTGTTTTACAGGAACAAGGAGTGGAAACCCTAAGGGAGATCCACGAAGGAGAATGCGGACATCACGTTGCAGCCAAGTCTTTAGTGGCAAAAGCTTTTAGACACGGACTTTTCTAGCATACGTCCAAGGCAGATGCTGAACGGCTTCTCAAGACGAGCAAAGACTGCCAAAAATACGCCAAACAAACTCATGCTCCGGCTAATCAGCTGCGAACAATTCCAATAACTTGGCCCTTCGCGGTCTGGAGGCTTGACATGGTAGGACCATTCAAACGGGATCCAAGTGGATTTACTCACCTTTTAGTGATGGTAGATAAGTTCACAAAATGGATTGAGGCTAAACCCGTCACAAGTTGTGATGGAGCAACAACCAAAAGATTCATCGAGGACGTTATAATCCGATACAGTTATCCGCACAGTATTATTACGGACAACAGGAGAAAATTTTCTATGAGAGAGGTCACTGAATTCTGGAACGATCAAAAAATACGGCTTGATATCGCATCAGTCGCACATACACAAGCTCGGCGTTGTCCGCTGCCAGGTGATGCGTCATCTCGCGACCGTGCGACCCCCTCCTCTTCAAGGTCCTCACGATGACACCGGATCCCCTCATCATGGTACCCCCAGCACCACCAACCGCCGGCACCGCCTCTGAGCACGGCCCTGCCTCGCGCTCGCCCGCATATCCGGCCTCGCTCCCGTCCTACGTCAAGCTCCACCCGGCCCCGCCACTGTGACGGGCGGCCCTCCTCTCCGCATCCTCCTGACCCGGACGAGCCTGGCCCAGCCTCGGTCGGACCCCGCGAGCGCCGCGGCCCCAGGACGCCGCCGTCGGCCTCCTCGCCGGCAGCACCCTGCAAGCCCGGCCCCGTCGCTTCTCGCCTCCCTCTCTGGCCGCCTCCCTCATCCTCGACAGCCCCGTTCGTGCTCCTCGTTGCCGCTGCTCTAGGACCCGAGCCCCGAGTCCCTCTGTCACGAGGTGCCGCCGCATCGACCGCTTCGCGCGACGCCAGCGAGGTCCTGCCTCCTCGCCTCTGCACTGTACCACGGCCTCCTCCCGCCGACGCTTCGCTGCCCCACGCGCGTACTTCGATGGCGCCCTTCCCCCGAGCATCTGCGGCCCCCGTTCTTTGTCTGTCCATCGGTGCGTGTAAGCCAGGAGGTGCACACCCGTGTCCGTGCGTGTATGTGTTGGTGCTTGTGTGTTGCTTGTATTCAAGGCAGTGACCTCACTCCATATTCACAGTACCCGGACCTCTGCCCAGATCCCATCTACGCTATCAAGATCCCAACACCAGTGTATGAGTGCATCTGAAGACCAAACCCCGGAGTCCGGAGATAAAGACCGATCCCGACATCTGAAGACCGAACCGAACCCTCGGAACCCTAAGATCTTCGGACCTTGATGTATGACCCTATCTGAGACCCCCTATTTTTATAATATATGATATCTATCTTGTTGCATATTAAATCATTCATATTTGCATACATATTTTGTGGGTGTTTGAGGGTATTTCAATGATTCACCTAAATTAAATATGGAGGCTATATGCGGGCTATTCTTGTTTTATACCGCCTCCATTTAAATTTGTGTAGTGAACCGATGCCATGTTTTGCCTTGTTAATTCCATATTTAAATTGCGGGGTATCTAAACAACATGAACCTTCTAATTAATTGTCGGGACCCCGGTTCCGCTTAATTTTGTCTAGTCGCATCGCATCTTTGCCATGTCATAAATCATACACGCATCATGCCCGTTCTTCTGCAGTATTATTAAATAGTGCATCCGGTGTTTCTTTTAGTGTTTTGCCTCTTCACGGATTAGTCCATTGATTAGATGCGAGTCTCGACAAGTCCTTCGGATAATGTCTCTTCGACAGTGTTTCCCAGGCGAGCATTCTCCCCCTTTCTACCTATTTTGCATTTATAGTATTTATTTCCTCCTGTTGATCTATTGCTATCCGCGTTGCGATGCTTTAGGTTCCGTGCACCATTTATACTCCTTGCAGCCCTAAATTGCCATGGACACATCCTATTGCCTGTTGTTTGATAGATAGTCGGCCTTGCGAGTCGTAGTTGCTTGCTTATGTGTTGCTTCACGTTGTTGTCGTTCCATCGTTGATGGCAAGTTGACACATGATAATGGTGGAGATGCTTAATGGTGAAGATGCTTAATGGTGAAGATGATCATGACTTTAAATACAACTTGATTAATTGCTGGGAATAAATATAACTAATGCAGATGCATCGGTGGGCAACAGCAAATATTTGGTTTTTAACCGCTCACTTGTGTCCTGTAGGCCCCGAGTACTTGATACCTGTTCCTTGACTATCGCACTATCCGCATGTGGGACCATGAATCCCCTTAGCTAGAGCTTGATTCATTTTTTATTTCTTGGGGCCACAAACTAGTTTGGGGCTTTATTACTATCCTATACCTATGCCATGCTTTACTGCTTTATTTATGATTGTGCGTGGAGCACCTGTACTATTTTGGATCGTGACACGTTTTCACTGTACCGACAAGCCCAGTCAAACTTTCGAGTTCCCAGTCATTTATTGCCGTCTACACAAACCCTAGGTCCATCTCAGAGCCGGCCAACTTTGTTGCGGGTAGCTTAGTGGGGTGGCCCCTTGAAATATTTTATGAATCCTGTGATTGCTTTGTCGTGAAAGCCTCGTTGGGTTTTGATTTGGTTTTTTCGAGGTTGATCGTGCGTGTGTTGCTATTTGTGCACCCCTGCAGGGTAAATCTTTCTGAAAGACGTGTCCGCGGTTATGGACGACTTGGTGCACAGTATCTCGATCATAGACAAGCATAACTAAAGTAGAGCTATAAATTTGACTATGACATGTCTAGGAATCTGTTTCACTACAACAGAATGAGTAAATAAAAGTGCCCACAACTGCTGGGTTTGGGATATCTCTGGCTAATTAGATCTGACTAGTAAGTGCTGTAACTATAATGGAATGAATAAAACTGCCAACTGTGTGAGTTCCTCGGTTTGACTTCCTCGTTTGGTCTCGAGGGGGAATACCAGGATGGGTATGATTGGTGTTAGTATAAGGTTGGTTCCGAATAGGTCTTTCTTATATATCTCTAATAGTCGACAGTTTATCGAGTCTCAATAGGTTGTTTAGTGCATGCTGCGCTGCCGCTTCAGTCCACAATACCTATGTAGGCGAGAGCCGCCGAATTGTAGCCTCGCCGTGTACTAGCCTCAGTACTGACCGCTCTCTTTTTCCTTTGCCCTTTGTCGGCACCCCTTTGGTTTTAGCAGGTATGAGATCAACATCGTTAGGTGGTTACCTTCCGCTTGGCACAAGGTGGTTATGGAGGCCATTGGTTATTCTTCAGGGCTCTTAGCCCAATTTGCTTCTTATCCGTACTCGGATGTTGCATCGTTTCAAGGTGAATTGGATGTTTGTAATGTATATCTATATTCTTGACTCAATGAGTCGTTGTTGTATATATACGTGTTGTGGGTTCCATCGTGAACTATTGTGTAGTGGTATTACTTGGTTTTCCACCCGCACGCGAGTGCCTAGTGGGCATCCTTGAATCATTTCTATGCGGGTTTGGCGGGAATCGCTAAAACTTGCATAGGGCCGATTCGAGGGTGTTACAACAATTACTCAAGAACTAGATCTTCAGGGCAACATCATAGAACCACACGAGACTAGAGTAATGTTCCTCCAGCCGCAGAGCGAGACGCAGTTGCAGGTTCTGAGACAGCCTCCCTGGTGATATTCGAACTATCGCAGGGAAGATGAAGAAGAGCAACGTCGGGAGGAGGACCGACAAAGGATGCCACCTCCTAGACATACAAGTCGTCCGGCTAAACCTCGCCACAATGGCAGAAATGATGGACGAAGGAACAACGGAACCCATGCCGAGTCAAGCCGGCAGGGGGCTCGTCACAAACAAGACCCTATCCAGAACCGTAATAATGATTCTCCGGATAGAGGCCAGCGCTCAGCCGGAAACTATCAACCTCCACCAAGAAGCCATCATAGAGGCTCTTGAGGGAGCCATGGAGGGCATTGTGGCGGAGGAGGTGGTGGCAGAAGCAGAAGTCCGGCTCCAAGGCATCGTAGCCACAGTGAACAACCACGACAACATTCTCTGTCACCAAGTGATGCGAGGCACCGGATCAACTCTAACATAGAGGCACGACGCTTCAGGTCAGACAACATCTATGTGGGTCCAAAATGCTTCGTACCGCGTATTCAACAAACAAACTTCCTGGAAAGATTCGCCGTCTCAAGGCACATCCAGCCCTACGATGGTGTATCTTGGCCAGACACGTGGCTCCAGGACTTTTTCCAGGCTTGCAGCATCGCCAAAGGAGGAAATAGCCTGGTCGCGACCTGGTATCTCCCGCTTATGCCGAGGAAGACGGCACGATCTTGGCTCAATGAACTTCCAGAAAACACCAGCCACAACTAGTATGTCATGCAGAGTGCGTTCTTTCGGAATTTCGAAGGCACATATCAGAGGCCCTGTACGGTAGGAGACCTACAACATTGCACCCAGAAAGCTGGAGAAACTCGCTAGGATTATCTCGGATGATGGATCGACACCAAGAACTCCTATGAAGGAGTAAACGATCAAACCGTGATTGAAACTTTCATTGCGGGACTCCCAATTGGTTTACTGCGTCACCTCTTGAAGTGCGACAAAGTTACCGATCTGGGGAGATGATAGAGATGGCAAGAAAGTATGCTGATGCTGACAATGATTTAGATGGACTGCTAAACGTTCTAGCTATGCCACAGTCAGAAAAACAACCAAAGCAGTAGGCCCAGAAGCGCAAGAACACCTCGGAAGAAAAACCCACCGCAGAAACAGCAGTAGTCAACACTACTTCCGGGTCTGGAGGACGAGGAGGGCACGGAGGCGGCCGCGGACGCAGTCGTGGAACATCCAGAGTCCAAGGTAGATGAGACCAGCAACCTGGGAAAACCTACTCTTAGGCCGACATCACCAATAATCCATGTGTGCATCACCTGGACGGCAACGGGGGCTCGTCCCACACAAATGCTAGGTGTCATTCCAATGACAACATCAAGAAAGATGAATCCGCTGGCTACATGGCCAAACGACAAAAAGGAAAGAAAAATTCCGACAAGGAAAAAGAGACCAAGGAAGATTACGACATGGAGGAGGCACAAGCTTCAAATCCCAAGTCAGACGGAAAGAAGAGCTTCCGAATGAAGAAATACACCTATGTTACTTTCCTTGAGTCTCAACCAGCCAAGGTCAAGAAGGTAGTAATGCACGAGCTCATGGCAACTATTCTGGCTGTCCCTCAGTTTTTGGACTGGTTGGAAGTGAAAATCACCTTTGACCGTCCTGATCATCCGCCTAAGTTGCACAGGCGGTGAAAGTACGCTCTAGTCGTCAATACACTTATTGACGGCTATGGTTTCTCCAAGACCCTCATGGATGGCGACAGCAGCATCAACATCCTCTACGTCAAAGTGCTATGTCGAATGAGGATCTCAGAAACAGAATTGAATCACAGTTCTGTGGTTTTCCACGGAATTTTCCCCGGAAGACAAGCAAATTCTATGGGAGAGATCACTTTGGATGTTACCTTTGGAACTCTAAAGAATTATCGGCCGGAAGCACTTTCCTTCGAAGTGGTCTTATTCAAGAGCGCATATTACACTATATTTGGACGATTAGCTTACTGGGCTTTTATGGCTCGTCCATGTTACATTTACAATATGATGAAAATTCTCGGTCCCAAGGGCGTGATCACCATCAGGGGAGACCCGAATAAAGCACGAGAATGTGAGGATAGAAATGCCTCCTTCGCTGAAGCCGTACTGCATGCCCAGGAGTACAAGGAGATCAAGAAGACCATCGACCCATCCGAGGTTCCCGTGACGAAGAAGGAAGTGACAAAGCCAACTCCAGAGTTCAAGGCATCAGAAGAGACGAAGAAGACATCGTTGCAGGAAGGAGATCCCTCAAAGGTGACACATGTAGGTGTAGGTTTATACCGCGCATAGGAAAGCGTGCTCGTTAAGTTCCTCAAAGCTAATAAATATATCTTCGCATGGCAACCTTCTGTCATGACCGGAGTACCTAGGGAACTTGCCGAGCACTCTCTAAATGTACACCCAAATTCTAAACCCGTCAAATAGTCTCTACGACGGTTCGGCGATGAAAAGCGAAAAGCGGTAGCTAAAGAACTAGCCTGACTCATGTTAGCCGGATTCATAGAAGAGGTCATCCACACTGAGTGGTCGGCCAATCCTGTAATGGTCCCTAAAAAGGACACCACTGATTTAAGGATGTTTGTTGATTATACCGCCTTGAACAAGGCTTGTCCCAAAGATCCATTCACTCTGCCTAGAATTGATCAAGTAATCGACTCTACGGCAGGCTTGGAACTCCTATGCTTTTCTCGACGCATATTCCGGTTATCACCAAATCCGGATGAAGGAATCAGACAAAGTAAAAACTTCATTCATAAGCCCCTTCATAACCTTCTGTTTCATTTTGATGCCTTTTGGGCTCAAGGACGCAGGCGCTACGTACCAGCGGACTATGTAGCGTTTCCTCCATTATCAAATCGGACGCAATGTGCATGCATATGTGGATGACATAGCAGTGATGTCAAAAAGAAGGAAACTCTAATTTCCGATTTGGAGGAAACATTCACCAATCTACGCAAATAAAACATAATGCTTAACCCGAAGAAATGTTTATTTGCAATACCAACCAGAAAATTGTTAGGTTTCATCGTGTCTCGAAGAGGCATAGAGGTGAACTGGGATAAGATTAAGGCTATACTCAACATTTCTAGGCCAACCCACCTGAAGGACATACAAAGACTAACTGGTTGCATTGCTGCAGTCAGTCGGTTTGTAAGCCGGCTCGGTGAGAGAGCCGCACCACTTTACAAGCTCCTGAAAAAGACCAAAAAATCCGTCTAGACTGATGAAGCTGAGGCTGCACCACAAGACCTAAAAGCAGTACTCTCGTGCGCTCCTATCATTGCAGCGCTAGAACCTCAGGAACCGATGTTGCTCTATCTAGCTATGACAAACAGGATCGTCAGCGTTTTCATGGTGCTGGAAAGGCCAGAGGAAAAACAAGAACACATGGTGCAGTGTCCGACCTACTACCTCAGCGAGGTCATAACTGAATCTAAGCAGCGGTATCCTCAATATCAAAAGCTAGCCTATGGTGTGTTCTTTGCATCTAGGAAGCTACAACATTATTTTCAGGAGCACCAGATTACCTTGGTGAGCACATCTCCCAATAGACTTAATTAACAATAGTGATGCTACATGACATGTCGCAAAGTGGGGAATAGAGCTTTCAGCTTTCGACATTGAGTATAAACCTCGTACAACCATCAAATCCCAAATCCTCACCGACTTTGTCGCTGGTTGGATAGGGACAACAGAGAACATGACCCTACAAGAGTCGGAATACTAGACCTTACATTTTGACGGGTCTAAGGCGCTCGGGGGTTGGTTTGGTGCTCAAATGACCCCAAGGAGATAAGATTTTCTATGTGTTGCAGATCCACTTCAACGCAACAAACAACACTAACGAATATGAAGCACTGCTGCATGGAATCCGGATTGCTAAGGATATCGGCACCCGAAGACTCATGTGCTATGGAGACTCGGATCTTGTTGCTCAACAAGTGTCGGATCACTGTAATGCAAACAAACACATGGCAGCGTATAGGGCTGTCATGGATGAACTATCTAAATCTTTCGAAGGGTTTGAGGTTCAACACATCCCTCGAACAGAAAATGAGGAAGCAGATGCATTTTCTCGAATAGGCTCTACATGGAAAAAGGTCCCAGATGGTGCTTTTCTAGAACTCCTTCAAGTTACCTCTATCATAGGAGTTAATGAGGTGTACCCAACCAAATCTGACTCACCATTAATAGCAGTTATGGATCTAATTCCCAGCTGGACAAAACCCTACCTTGATTTCTTGGTAGACAGCTGGATGTAATTACCCGAAGACAAGGTTTTGAGCCGGTAGATCGTTCGACGAACAAAAACCTATACGATAATAAGTGGTGACCTCTATAAGCGGAGTGTGTATGGGGTCTTTCAGCGCTGTGTTTTACAGGAACAAGGAGTGGAAACCCTAAGGGAGATCCACGAAGGAGAATGCGGACATCACGTTGCAGCCAAGTCTTTAGTGGCAAAAGCTTTTAGACACGGATTTTTCTAGCATACAGCCAAGGAAGATGCCGAACGGCTTGTCAAGACGAGCAAAGACTGCCAAAAATACGCCAAACAAACTCACGTTCTGGCTAATCAGCTGCGAACAATTCCAATAACTTGGCCCTTCGCGGTCTGGAGGCTTGACATGGTAGGACCATTCAAACGGGATCCAAGTGGATTTACTCACCTTTTAGTGATGGTAGATAAGTTCACAAAATGGATTGAGGCTAAACCCGTCACAAGTTGTGATGGAGCAACAACCAAAAGATTCATCGAGGACGTTATAATCCGATACAGTTATCCGCACAGTATTATTACGGACAACGGGAGAAATTTTTCTATGAGAGAGCTCGCTGAATTCTGGAACGATCAAAAAATACGGCTTGATATCGCATCAGTCGCACATACACAAGACAACGGACAAGTCGAAAGGGCAAACAGTTTAATCCTTCAAGGCATCAAACCAAGAGTCGAAGCAGGGGCTTGGGCGGACGAATTACCGTCTGTGATATGGAACTTGAGGACAACTCCAAACAGGTCAACAAGGTAGACACCTTTCTTCCTAGTCTATAGCGCAGAAGCAGTTCTTCCTAGTGATTTAATCCACACTTCTCCTCGAGTTGTTGCGTATATCGAAGAGGATGCCGAAATTTCTCTACAAAATGATCTCGATTTAATCGAAGAAGTTCGCGTCATTTCTGAGCAAAGATCAACAGCCTATCAGCAGAAGTTACACAAGGATCATAGTCAGAAAGTCAGGAATCAATCTTTTAATAAGGGTGACTTGGTTCTCCGGCTTGTGCAAAAAAGAAAGCACAAACTTTTCCCCAGTTTGGGAAGGGCCCTTTTTGGTTAGTCGAGTATTGCACAATGGTTCTTACTACCTAACTAATATGCGTCCAATCAAAGAAAGACCTACTACTAAGAAAAAAAGAGAGTTGGAGGCAGTACAAAACCGGAAGAATTAGACAGACCGTGTAATATTGCTCAGCTATGTCCCTTTTATTCTTTCTTTGTAATCATATAGATGACATGTTCAAATGAGAAATAAAGTATTGGTTTAAAAAAGAGAAATAAAGTATTGGTTGCCTCAATGTATTGCTGAGAAGTTTTATAGTCCCATCTTATTTCTGAATGATCATGACATAAGTCGCAAAAACCCAGAATACTTGAAAGTACTTTATGCTCATGTTTGTTCTGGTTAGATTTTTGATTCTAGAATGCTACCTTAGGGTGTAAGACAAATTTTTTGATTGAAATTTGGTTTTTTTCTAATTGACAGGCGTGGGTATGTTTCGAGTAGTGAATTGTTGGTACTAGAAGCCGGCTTTGTTTCCGAGTCTAAATTGGTTTAGCAATTGAGCTCCGTTGCTCGACAGAGTTTTCGTGTTGAAAGTTTGCCGACTCACAAAAGGAATGAGGCAGAAAGCCAGACAAACGGTAAGTACAAACGACAATAATTGCTTATGTATTTTTCAAGCGCAAAATAATTTAAAAACTAGAAGTGCTAAAGAAGTAAAGGCATTCAGATCTTACTAGCTAGCACATAAAAATAAATATTCTAGTTATTACATAAAGATTTGTTTATCAGAATAACACATTGTTTTTCCTGGCACTTCTTATGCCACAGTTGAAGATGAAGGATCAGCCGGCTCACTAGTAACATCTCCTCCGCCTTGATATCTTTTCGAGACGAGGATTTCAGACTCAGTCTGCTCGTCGTCGGAAACTTCAGCAACTTCTTCTTGGGGCGGAGGTGGCGCTTCCACGGGAGAGAAGAATGGCTTGTCATAGCTGGTTAGCTCGACCACACGACACCCATATCCGGCGTAAGCATCCATGATGTCATGGATGTTCTGCTCATTGTCGTCTTCATCGCCATTCGAATAACCCCTAGTTACTTGCCATATTTCCATGCTTCCATGGTGGCTCGTAACTATTGTTAGAGCATTCTGTGTTGTGGTTCGTGCATAAGACAAGTTCCAATCTTGGATGAGTTGAGGCATCTCCTTGGCCTTGTCTCAAACCTTAAAGGCAGACACTCTCTGCATGTCAGAAACCTTTAAGGCTTAACCAATGTCCTCTATTGACTGGTGAAAATCATGAAGCAGAGCTCTGACTGAAGTAAGCTGGCTGGTGCGAGACTCGGAAGAGGAAGAATCCAACATATTCAAAGGACCTGCATATATAAAGAAAAATCAGATAACATATCGGGACTCCTAGAGTCGGCATCATCAACTTTGGCTCTCTCTGCTCGAAGACTCTAGAGTTCATCCCGGAGAGCTTGGGTGGTGTCCTCCTCCCTGTCTAGATCATCTTTTAGATCCCAAATTTTCTTGGCCTGGATGGCGATCTTGCGATCATGTTCCTCGATGGCCATGACATTGTTGATAGTGCGCTCATGATCTTCCTTAAGCTTATTCAGCTCTCGCTTAAGTCAGCATTCTCCACCTCCAGGGTTTTGAAATTCTTGGCATCTTCAATCATTTTGCATGACTGTTTGACCAGTTCTATAAAAACAAGACAACTGTCGAATAAGAATTTGGCTATGAATCATAAAAATCAGAGAACAAGTATGAGGACTGAAATGATTACCTTCAGCTTCATCATTAGAAATTTTCAATTGAGCATTCTCTAGATGGAGAGCTCTAATCTCTCTCCGTTTATTGCAGATATTCTTCAGTAAATCATGGTTATAAGCATTAACTTTCTATAAGTCAGAATAATACCTAGAGTCTAAAGTCTACTAAAGACTCAGGCTAATATTTTTACTAAGTTAAATATCAAAGCGAGCCTTGGGGGCTATACTTCTTCGTTCTTTGGCATCCTATGAAATCATAAATCCCGATTTCCTATCCAACTTCATGCTTGGGGGCTAGGGGATATGATATGAAATAAAAAGAGAGTCGAATTCCGACTTACATAATGTTCGTGGGTTAGCTTGTTGAGACTCATGTTCACCTCAGAAGAAACCTTCTCGGCGAGAGGCAGAGGGATTACTGGAGGTGGCGGAGCCACACTAGCCTTCAGCTTGTCTTCACGAATACGAACTTGATCAACAAGCTCGACGAGTCTTATGTCCTCGGCTTCTTGTGCCTCTTCCTAAGTAGTGATATTCTGGCTCTCCAAACATTGTTGAGCCAACTTCTGGATCTCTTATGCACTTTTCCGAGTAATGCCAAGCTTGGCAATATCCGGATTGTTCAGGAGGTTATCCGCAAAAGTCTCTGCTGAGGGATAATTACCCTTTGAGGTTTCACCCTTATCATGTGCCGAATCACCCATGGTTGTCGTCGGATTGATGACAAGTACGCCATGAGGGGGTCCTCGAGGCGTGCGGAAGAGAGGGGTGTGAGACGTACGGTGTTTCGGGACGGTGAGCACACAAGTTTACCCAGGTTCGAATCCGCCGGCTTTGGACGGATCCTACTCCTGCTAGCAATCCAGTAATACGGCAGAGCCAAAATATGGGTTACAAGGGTTCGCCTGTGCGAGTTTGAGATTGTGATTGTAAGGTGTTGCCCTAAAGGCTCTCCCTAGGATGGCTTATATAGATATCCGGCCTAGGGTTTACAGGAGAGATCTATCAGGCTACGACTAAGAGTCGGTTACAAAGTACATCTTGAACTACAAGTAACACTATGGGCCTATGTCGGTAAGTCTTCTGGGCCTTCCCGTAGCCGGATTGGAATCCGTCTCTTCTCCCTGACTGGGTCGCCCGTGAAGCAAAGCTCTAACCTGAAGTGGGCCACCCTGGTCAGTGAGGAACTGTTAGGATACCCGGAAAGTATATCCCCAATAGCAGCCCCCGGAAGTCTCCAAGATCCAAAGTCGGATTCATCATCTTCTAGCTTGATCTTCGGTTTGCAGAATCTTGAAGGGTTCCTGAAACTTCAAAACAAAAGATACGATCCGGGAAGTAAGTCAGACCTATCAGTACGTTATTCGGGTTTCAAGCTTGATATTCAAACTAAGCCGAAACTTGGTCTCTGACGTCATCTGACACTGGTCACAGTCAGGTCACGTCACTGACAAATATCCTGTCAGCACGACCATTGGTGGGTCTGTCATTCATGGAACCGAGGCGCCGTTTCAATGCATACACGGAGATCGAGGCGACGTAATCGTCACGTGGGAACTTCCCAGTTCGTTCCACGATGCATGGCGAATTTATGTGCAATTTGCACGAATCTTGGCACGATTCGGTGGTTATAAGGGGTGAGGATTCCCTTTTCCTCATCTTCTTCACCTATTCGCCGTGCCTTTTCCTTCTCCTCCACTTCTCCCACGCGCACAAAGCTTCCTTGCTTCCAGATTCCCAGCGCCGCCCACCCAAGGTCACCGGCGCACCGGAAGAAATGGCTTCATCCTCATCATCCGGCTTGGCTACTGCAGCAGCGGCGGCGACAGCGGCGGCAGCAGCAGAGAAAGAGAGTAACCGCGGGATCTGGATCCCGTGCGTCCTTGATGACACCAATCTCACCGGCGTGGAGAACGAAGGACTCCTCCGTGCCGGCGACTAGCGGAGCGGTTTCGGTGAAACCATCCCCAACCCACGCGCCGAAGAGCGGGAGCACTTCGGCACCCACCTCGACAGAGGTTTGTCTTTCCCTCCCTCGGAATTCTTTTCCGAGGTGATAGATCATTATGGCGTTGAGCTTCACCATCTCCCCCCAAACTCTCTCTTAGAGATGAGCGCCTATGCGTCTTTATGTGAGGGGTATCTCGGCATTAGGCCGAGTCTCCTTCTCTTCCGGTTTTATTTTCATGTCCGGATAAACTCTATCATCGCCGGTAATCCTTACATTACTGGCACAATTAGTCTTTCAGTTAGACGTGAGCACGTCTATCCTAGGATTCTAGCTAGTGAGTTGGTCAAATAGTGGCCGGCTACCTTCTTTTATCATAAGGATATTCCCGCTCCCAGCAAAGCCACTGCTTTACCGTCTTTACTCAATGGAGCCGCCACGCCCCGAGCGTCTTGGGACGAGGCCGCTCTGGCTCTCAGTGTCGATCTGATTCTCGCTAAGAGACGGCTCGAGTATCTGATGAAGCACAAGGGCCTGAGAGGGTCCGCCTTGGTCAAATCTTGGGTCGCACGATGGATCTAGCCTCTCCAGCACCATGGCGACCGATTGATGCATTCCATCACGGCGTCGAAAAATGACTCCCTCCGCATCACTCCCAAGGGTTTAAAGCCACATGATTACATAAGCCAGATTAAATGGCTGATTAAGGAGCGGATCGAGAGAAAGATCCCGGATTTGTCCCTGGACATGCATACAGCGGAAGACCCTGTAGTGCCGGTAAGCTTAAGCAATAAACACTTTTTCTATGTTTCACCTTTAATTTGTTTTGCAACACTGAGATATTATGGCGACCTCCCTGAGTCGGAGTTTGCTCCTATCGAGGGCTATCCTCCCGAGTTTTCTCAGGAGGAGGAATTGGTCCCACTGCCGGACATTGTGCCCAGGAAGCACAAAGCTTCGACAGTGGCCATCGGCACAAAGGAAGTGCCAGTTGTGAAGAGGTAACTTTCCACACAACTTCCATCTTTGTACTTTACTTCATGATTCCTTCTGAGATATAATGTTCTTCTTTCTATTACATTCTCAGAGCTAAGCAACTCGTCAAGGGCAAGGGGAAGGGGAATATCTGGAAGCCCCTGCGTCAGACGAAGCTAACCATGGCTTCCCTGCCGCAGCTCCTCCGACTCCTGTCCCTCAACCTTCTGCAACTCCGGTGATTACTCCATCCCCGATCGCCGCAGAAGATCCGGCTCCCTCAATAGGGCCAGCGACCCTTGAGTCGTAGACTGACGTCACCATGGGTGGCTCAGGTTTTGATAAGGGTGAACCCTCTTCGGGTAATGATCCCTCGGTAGAGACCTTCGCCGAAAATCTCCTGAACAATCCGGGACTCGCCAAATTTGGCTTGTCTCGGAAATCTGCAGAGGAAATCTAGCTGTTGGCCCGACAATGCCTGGAAAGCCGAAATCTCTCTGTCGAAGAAGAAGCACAAGAAGCGGAGGACATCAAGTACTCCGATCTTCTCGTACAAGTCCGCCTTCGCGACGAGGGACTAAAAGATGGTGTGTGTCCACCACCTCCGGTTATTCCACTCACCCTCGCCGAGAAGGTTACTACTAAGGTGAACATGTGCTTGAGCAAGCTCACACACGAACATCATGTAAGTCAGAATTCCAACTCACGCTTTTCTTTATTGTATTTTATATCATATCCTCTAGCCCCCAAGCATGGAGTTGGATAAACAATCCGGGTTTATGCTTCATTAGGATGCCAAAGAATGAACTAGTATAGCCCCCAAGGCTCGTACTGATATTAGCTACAATATTAGCCCGAGTCTTTAGTAGACCTCTGACTATGGGTATTCTGACTTACAAAAAGTTAATTCATATAACCAGGAATTGTTGAAGAATGTCTGCAATAAGCGGAGAGAGATCAAAGCTCTCTGACTTAAAAATGCTGAGCTTAAAGTTTCCAAGGACGAGGCCGAAGGTAAACATTCCGAGACTCAAACTTTGTCTTGTGTTTTCATAGTCGAATATTTTTGCTAAACTGTTGTTCTTCTTGACTTACAGCACTGATAAAGCAGTCCTGTGCTATGATCGAAGAGGCGGAGATTCTGAAAACCCTGGTGGTGGAAAACAAGGATCTCCACCGAGAGCTAGACCAGCTTAAGGCGGGTCATAAGAAGAGCATTGCTCAAGTTCTCGAATCCTCCTCCCTGGCCACCGTGGAACCTGATCGCAAGATTACACTCCACGAGCAGAAAATCTCGGATCTCAATAACGAGCTTTGCAGAGTGAAGGACCTTTCCGAGGCGCTCCGAGCTGAACTCCGGAGTCTTCGTGAAGAGAAAACCAAAGTTGACGACGTCATCTTTGGTATGTTTTCCATCTTTCTAACTTGTTTACATTCTTCGACTCTTTCGATGTCGGATTTACTAAACCGTTTTGCGTTTATATGCATAGGTCCTCTGAACTTGACGGACTCCACCTCTGCCGAGCCTCGAACCCACCGGCTTACCCAAGTCGGTGATTTGCTTCATGACTTCCGCCAATCCATCGAGGATATTGGCGAAGTTCTCAGGGTTCCAGAGATGCATAGCTGCTGACTCGTGTATTAACGAGCTCGTTGGGAAACCCCAAGAGGAAGGTATGATGAGCACAGCAGTAAGTTTCCCTCAGTTATGAAACCAAGGTTATCAATCCAGTAAGAGCAAGCAAACATCCCAAAGGTGTTGCTAGCTGAGCATTGGCAGGGCGCACTACCGGTGCTAGTAGCAACATGGAGACCTGCACAACACAACCACAGAACTCTGTCCCCAACTTGCGATGACGTTGTCAATATCACCGGTTTTGCTAAAAACGAAGGATTAAACGTATCGAATGGAAGGAAGTAATAGTTTGTAGAAAGTAAACACAAAGCAGTAAATAGTTTGTAGATTGTATGTAAAATAAAGGACCGGGGTCCATAGTTCACTAGAGGTGGCTCTCCTTAAGATAGATAACATGCTGGGTGAACAAACTACAGCGGGGCAATTGACAAACATCGAGAAAGCAATACATGCATATACTAATCATCTTGACTCCTTTGGAACTCGATTGGGCATTACAACATTATACATAGACCGCCATCCAACTGCATCTATGACTAATAAACCACCTTCAGGTTATCATGCGAACCCCCTCCAGTATTAAGTTGCAAGCAACAGATTATTGCTTTACAAATTGCGTGTAATGTAAACAATACGATTGTTCTATGAACAAAGGATTGTTGTTTTCTCCCTAGTAGCAACAACACATCTAGTACCTTAGAGATTTCTGTCACTTCCCCAGATTACCAGAGGCATGAACCCACTATCGAGCATAAATTAACTCTTGAGTTGCTAGCATCTACTTGGCCAAGATAGCTACTAACAACGGAAAGCATGCAAGATCACAAATAACAAAGACATGATAGAATCAATAATCAATCTGAAATAGCATCTCAATATCCATCGGATCCTCGCAAACACAACATGAAGAATTACAAATAGATGATCTTGATCATGAACGGAGCTCACAAGATCTAGACATGAAAGCACAAAGGAGGAGAACCAGCCATCTAGCTACTACATGGACCCGTAGTCTAGAGATGAACTACTCACACATCACACCGAAGGCTTGCATGATGATGAAGAAGGCCTCTGTGGTGAATTCTCTCCAGGGTGCCGGGAAGAGCTTCAGATCCCTCCCGATCTAGGGATGGAGATGACAGCGGCTATAGACTCTTTCGTGGATTTTTGATCGGGTACTTAGGGTTTTGGTCCCGAGGGCAATATATAAGCGGAAGGAGAGGCCGAGGGGGTGCTGGATCGGCGGCACCACCTCAAGGCCTGGCCGTGCGGCCAGGTGGTGTGGCCGGCCCCCATCTCTTCCCCGTCTCCTATTCTGGCTTCAGATGTCTTCCGGAAAAATAGGCACTTTGGCTTTGGTCCCGTCCAATTCCGAGAATATTCATTTTCTCACTTTATTGGAACCAAAAGTAGCAGAAAACAGGCAGTTGGCACTGTGGCTCTTGTTAATAGGTTAGTCCAAGAAATCATATGAAAAGTACTCCAAAGTGTGGACAAAACACAATAAAGTAGATAAAACCAAGCATGTAACATCAAAAATTATAGATACATTTGCTATGTATCAATAACATGTCCGACTTTCAGGTGCGAGACAAGGCAGAGGAGATGCCGCAGCTTGTCCAGGACTGGAACATGTCCTACGCGTGATCCACAACGCAGAACGCTCTCACCATGGTCATGAGCCACCATGGAAGCATGGAAATCTGGCAAGTGACCAGAGGGTATTCTACTGTGGATGAAGATGGCCAGGAGAAAGATATCAAAGCCATCATGCACTCCTGTGCCGGATATGGGTGCCGCGTAGCTGACTTGACCAGATACGAGACTCCCTTCTTCAACCGCATGGACACGCCGCCTCCGCCTCCGGAAGAAGCAGCCGAAGTTTCCGATGATGGACAAACCATGTCGGATTTGGACATCTCGGATCGTTATCAAGCCGAGGCCGATGCATCCAGCGAGCCGACAGCTCCTACCTCTTCTCCTACATCATAGATTATGAGAGACAAATGTGTTATTCTGAAAACATTATGGGTCTGTAAACATGTAGTATTATACTTTTGCTAGTGCTAAGTTTTAATCTATTCAGCACTTTTGGCTTTGATTATTTGCGTGCCTAAAATGTTTACATAAGCACTTATACGTTTTTGTCTACACTTATCGTTTATCGGGCTTTTTGCCTCGTCCCTTTCGTGAGCCGGCTAAACTTTCAGCTCGGAAACTTTGCCGAGCAACGGAGCTCAATTGCTAAACCAGTTTAAACTCGGAAACAAAGCCGGCTTCCAGTACAAACAATTCACTACTCGGAAAATACCCGCATCTGGCAATCAGACAAATAACCAAAGTATAGACTAAAAACTTTATAATTATACCCGAAGGTAGCATATTTTAGAATAGGAAATCTAAACCAGAACAAACATGAGCATAAAGTACTTTCAAGTATTCTGGGATTTTCAACTGTGACATGATCTTTAATAAGATGGTAAAAACTTCTCAGAAAAAACTTTGAGGCAACCAAAACTTTTATTTCTTTCAGAACATGTACATATATATGATTACAAAGAAGGATAAACTAAGAATAAAAGGGACGTAGCTGAGCAATATTCCATAGTCTGTCTAACTCATCTGGATTTGTACTGCCTCCAACTCGCTTTCTCTTCTTAGTAGCAGGTCTTTCTTTGACTGGCCTCATATCAGTTAGGTAGTATGAACCATTGTGCAATACTCGACTAACTAAAAATGGCCCTTCCCATACTGGGGAAAGTTTGTGCTTTCTTTGTTGCACAAGCCAGAGAACCAAATCACCTTGATTGAAAGATCTGTTTCTGACTCTCTGGCTATGATACTTGCGTAACTTCTACTGATAGGCTGGTGATCTCATTTCAGCAACGACGCAAACTTCTTCGACTAAGTCGAGATCATTTTGTCGAGAAATCTTGGCATCCTCTTTGATATACGTGGCCACTCTAGGAGAAGTGTGAATCAAATCACTAGGAAGAACTGCTTCTGCACCATAGAACAAGAAGAAAGGTGTGTATCCGGTTGACCTGTTCGGAGTTGTTCGTAAACTCCATATTACAGAAGGTAATTCCTCTGCCCAAGCCCCCGCAGCACATCGTAGTGGTGCTTCGAGTCTCGGTTTTAGGCCTTGTAGGATTAAACCATTTGCTCTTTCAACTTTTCCATTAGCCTGTGGATGTGCGACTGACGCAATGTTAAGCCGGATATTTTGTTTCTTGCAGAATTCGGCAAGTTCTTCCATAAAGAAATTACTCACGTTGTCCCTGATAATACTATGCGGATAACCATACCGGATTATAACATCCTCGACAAATCTTTTGGCTGTTGCTCCATCACAACTAGTGACAGGTTTAGCCTCAATCCATTTGGTGAATTTATCCACCATCACTAAGAGGTGAGTAAATCCACTTGGAGCCCGTTTAAATGGTCCTACCATATCAAGCCCCCATACCATGAAAGGCCATGATATAGGTATTGTTCACAGCTGATCAGCCGGAACGTGAGCTTGTTTGGCGTACTTTTGGTAGCCCTTGCATGACTTGACCAGCCGCTCGGCATCTGCCTTAGCTGTAAGCCAGAAAAAACGTGTCTGAAAGCTTTTGCCACTAAAGATTTGGTTGTAGCATGGTGACCACACTCGCCTTCGTGGATTTCTCTTAGGATTTCCACTCCTTCTTCCAGAGATACACAACACTAAAAGACCCCAGATACACTCCGCTTATAGAGCTCACCATTAACTACTGTATAGGCTTTTGCTCGTCAGACAATCTGCCGGGTCAGAACTTCGTCTTCGGGTAATTTTCCATCTACCAAATAGATAAGGTAGGGTTGTGTCCAGCTGGGAATTACAACCAGAACCGCTACTAGAGGTGAGTCGGATTTGGTCGGATATTCCTCGTCCACTCCCTTTATTGAGGGAACTTTGAGGTGCTCTAAAAAAGCGCCATCCGAGACCTCTTTCCGTGCAGAGCCTATCCGAGATATTGCATCTGCTTCCTCATTTTTTGCTCGAGGGATGTGTTGAACCTCAAACCCTTTGAACGATTTAGATGGATCATCCACGACAGCTTTATATGCTTCCATGTGTTTATTTGTGTTACAGATATCCGACACTTGTTGAGCAACAAGATCCGAATCTCTGTAACACATCAAACGTTGGATGCCGATATCCTTAGCAATCCAGATTCCATGCAGCAGTGCTTCATACTTGGCAATATTATTTGTCGCTGTGTATAGAAGTTTGTCTCCTTGGGGTTATTTGAGTACCATGCCAGCCCCCGAGCCCCCGCGAGCCTTAGACCCATAAAAATATAGGGTCCAATATTCCGACTCAGGGAGGGTCATATTCTCCTTCGTCTCTGTCCAATTAGCAACAAAGTCGGCAAGGATTTGGGATTTGATTGCTGTCCGAGGTTTATACTCAATATCAAAAGCTGAAAGCTCTATGCCCCATTTGGTGACGCGTCCTGTGGTGTCACTGTTATTGATTATATCTCTCATGGGAGCTGTGCTTACCATGGTAATTGGATGCTCCTGAAAATAATGTCGTAGCTTACGAGATGCTAAGAACACACCATAAGCTAGCTTTTGATAGTGCGGATACCGCTGTTTCGATTCTATCAAGACTTCGCTTACAAAGTAAGTTCGACGCTGCACCAAGTGTTACTGATTTTCCTCCGATCTCTCCACTACCATAATGATACTTACGACTTTGTTTGTTGCAGCAAGATACAACAACATCGGTTCCTGTGGTTCCGGTGCAGCAAGGATAGGAGCAGATGAGAGTACTGTTTTCAGGTCTTGTAGTGTAGCTTCAGCTTTGTCGGTCCACAGAAAATCCTTGGTCTTTTTCAGGAGTTTGTATAATGGTGCGGCTTTTTCACCAAGCCGGCTTATAAACCGACTGACTGCAACAATGCAACCAGTTAGTCTTTGTACGTCCTTCAGGCGAGTTGGCCTCGAAATATTGAGTATAGCCTTGATTTTGTCTCGGTTCACTTCTATGCCTCTTTGAGACACGATGAAACCTAACAATTTTTTGGCTGGGATTCCAAAGAATCATTTCTTTGGATTAAGCATTATGTTGTATTTTCATAGATTGGCGAATGTTTCCTCCAAGTCGGAAATCAATGTCTCCTTCTTTTTGGACATTATCACAATATCATCCACATATGCATGCACATTGTGTCCGATTTGTTCATGGAGGCAATGCTGCATTGTGCGTTGGTACGTAGCTCCTGCGTTCTTCAGCCCAAAGGGCATCGTAACAAAACAGAAGGTTCTGAAGGGGGTTATGAATGAAGTTTTGACTTTGTCAGATTCCTTCATCCAGATTTGGTGATAACCGGAATATGCGTCGAGAAAACAGAGGAGTTACGAGCTTGCCGTAGAATCGATAACTTGATCAATCCTAGGCAGAGCGAACAGATCTTTGGGACAAGCCTTGTTCAAGGCAGTATAATCAACACACATCCTTAAATTAGTGGTGTCCTTTTTTGGGACCATTACAGGATTGGCCGACCACTCAGTGTGGTTGACCTCTTCTATGAATCTGGCTAATTCGAGCCGTGCTAGTTCCTTAGCTATTGCCTTACGCTTTTCAGCGCCAAAACGTCATAAGGACTGTTTGACGGGTTTAGCGTTCGGGTTTACATTTAAAGAGTGCTCGACAAGTTTCTTAGGTACTCTGGTCATGTCAGATGGCTGCCATGCGAAGATTTCTTGATTTGCTTTAAGGAACTTGATGAGCGCGCTTTCCTATGCGCTATCTAGGCCTATGCCTATCTGGGTCACCTTGGAGGGGTCATCATCCTTCAACGGCGTCTTCTTCGTCTCTTCTGATGCCTTGAACTCCGGATTTAGATTTATCACCACCTTCTTTGTTGCGGGCATCTCAGACGGATCTATGCTCTTCTTGATCTCCTGGTACTCCTCATGCAGCACGGCTTCAGCAAAGGTGGCATTTCCATCCTCGCACTCTCGCGCTTTCTTCGGGTCTCCCCTGATGGTGATCACGCCATTGGGACGTGGAATTTTCATCATATTGTAAATGTAACACGGACGAGCCATAAAAGCCTAGTAAGCTGGATGTACGAATATAGCGTGGTACACGCTCTTGAATGGGACCACTTCGAAAGAAAGTGCCTCCGTCGATAGTTCTTTGGAGTTCCAAAGGTAACATCCAAAGTGATTTCTCCCAGAGAATTTGCTTATCTTCCTGGGACAACCCCATGAAAAATCACAGAGCTGTGGTTTAGCTGGGTTTCCGAGATCTTCATTCGGCGTAGCGTTTTGACATACAGAATATTAATACTGCTGCCACCGTTCATGAGAGTCTTGGAGAAACCATAACCGTCAATGAGTGGATTGATGATTAAGGCATATTTTCCTCGCTTGTGGAACTTAGGCGAATGATCAGCACGGTCAAATGTGATTGCCACTACCGACCAGTCCAAGAATTGAGGGACAGCCCAAACTGTTGCATTGAGCTCATGTAGAACTTCCTTTTTGACCTTTGCCGGTTGAGATCCGAGGAAGGTGACATAAGTGTCTTTCTTGGTCGGAAATTTTTTCTTCCCTTCCGGCTTAGGATTTGAAGCGTCGGCTTCCTCCATGTCGGAATATTCCTTGGTCTCTTTATCCTTTTCGGGATTCTTCTTTCCCTTCTTCGATTAGCTTTGTAGCCAGCGGTATCATCTCTATTAATGTCGTCAATGAAACGACACTCGGCATTTGTGTGGGACGAGCCCCCATTGGCGTCTAAGTGATGCACACATGGGTTATTGGCAATGTCGGCCCAAGAGTAGGTTTTTCCGGGTTGATGGTCTCCTCTACCTTGGACTCTTGACGTCCCACGACCGTGTCCGCGGCTGCCGCCACGTCCTCCTCGTCCTCCAGACCTGAAAGTAGTAGTGAGCACTGCCGTTTCCGTGTTGTGTTTTTCTTCCGAGGTATTCTTGCGTTTCTAAGCTTGTTGCTTTGGTTGTTTTGCCGACTGTGGCACAGCCAGGGCATTAAGTAATCCCTCTGCGTCGTCGTCAGCATCTGCATACTTGCTCGCTGTTTCTATCATCTCTCCCAAATCAGTGACTTTGTCACACTTCAAGCGATGACGTAGTAAACCAATTGGGAGACCTGCAATGAAAGCTTGGTCATTTACTCCTTCACAAGAGTTCTTGGTGTCGATCCATCCTTCGAAATAATCTCAGCAAGTTTCTCCAGCTTTCTGGGTGCAACGCTGTAGGTCTCCGACCATACAGGGCCAACGGGATGTGCCTTCAAAATTCTGAAAGAACGCACTTTGCATGTCATACCAGTTGTGGATGGTGTTCTCCGGAAGTTCATTGAGCCATGATCGTGTCATCTTCCGCAACATAAGTGGGAGATACCGGGTTGCGACCAGGATGCTTTCGCCTTTGGTGATGCAGCAAGCTTGGAAAAATCCTGTAGCCAAGTGTCTGGCCGAGCTATGCCGTCGTAGGCTTGGATATGTCTTGAGATAGCAAATCCCTTCAGGAATCTTGTGGCTCTTATGCATGGTCCGAAGCATTTTGGGCCCACGTATATGTCATCATTTTCGCAGCTCCGCGCCTGTATGTTGGAGTTGATCCTATGCCTTGCGTCATTTGGGGATAGAGATTGTCCTGAGTGACGACTATGGCTGTGGTGCCTTGGAGCCGGACTTTGGATTCTGCCACCACCTCCTCCACCACGATGCCCTCCTTGGCCTCCTTGGGAGCCGTTGTGATGGCTACTTGGTGGAGAGGGTGGAGCAGCTGGGTTATTTCCGGCTGATCGCCGGCCTCCGTCTAGAGCGTCATTATTCTGGTTTCGGGGAGGGTCTTCATTGTGACGAGCCCCTTGTCAGCTTGTCTCGGCATGGTGTCCGTCATTTCCTCGCTCGTCAGTCGACGGCTTGAGAGTCTAGGAGGTGGCATTCTTTGTCAGTCCTCCTCCCGACGTTTCTCTTTATCTTCTTCCCTGCGGCCCTTCGACTCTCGCCGGGGAGGGTTCCTCGGATTCAGTGCAGCAATTGCCTCTTGCTCTGCAACTGGGTTAACGTTACGCTAGTAATGAGCAACTTTGTGGTGCTATCCTAAAGATCCGGTTCTTGAGTGGTTGTCTTCCCGACGGTCGGAACGATGTTGCTATTCCGGAACACGTTGGGGTCTTACGTTAGCCCATGTCGGATCTGTGCGACATTGGTCAGAATTTGAGACCAGTTTTTGACTTCCGGACAGGGTGATGTTTTGCTGCTCCAGTCCTTTGTTGAGTAGTTTGATTCCCAACCGGATCTGCTCCGGGCCTGGATTAGCCGATAGGAATTCCCGAGCCACAACGGTGTTTTGTACTGGCGTTGGATACACGCAATCCCCGTTGCTGTCACGTCGAGGCATCCCAAGTTCTCCTCCGAAAAGGACTTTGTGAATCTGCGGGAATTGGTTGTCATCATTATGACCTTTCCTGGTCTTCTGGGGTTGCCTGGAGTTGTATTTCTCCGTAGATGCCATGCGTTTCTTTTCCTCCTCAATGTTTTTGGCTTCATCGAGGAGTACTTGATGACGCGCTTCTAGGGCTTGGGCCCTCTCATCCAGCTCTTCAACAGTAAGTTCTGCAGCTGTAGGAATAGGTGTGGTTATTGCAGCATCGATGAGTTTACGTGCAGCTTCAGTGATCACGTGTCCGTCCATCGATTCTTCTTTGGGCTAGTCTGGGATAAGTGCTCCATCTGAGTCCTCTTCGTATTCCTCGGCAATCACCTCCTCTGCCGGAGGGTCTTTCACCATGGTTTTGTTCTTCTTGTTCTTCTTCTTTGCCTTCTTGGCAGCACCAGTAGCAAAGATGGCTTTGGGTCCATTTCCCGGAGTCAAGCTCTGATCGGTACTTCCGGACATCTCGATCTCAGGATTATCTCCGATTTCCATATCATCCTGCGTTTTGGGAGAGTTTTCCCCGGATCCTTCATCCATGGCTTCTTCTTCCTCTGCAGCTTTGGAGTTATACTCCTCTTCATATTCCGCGGAGAACTTTCAAAAATCTGCTGACGTCATCGACTCATCCGAGGATGCGGGTACGTCGGTGTTTGTTTCGATCGCCTCCAGCATAGAGTCGGTGTTGTCTCCAGCATCGGCAGAGCCGGATCCGGATCCCACATATCCGATAAAGTGCGATGCGCCCCTCCTGAGATAACTGCGGTCTTCATAGTAGGCTTTGTCGAAACGTTTGATGGTCTCGAGGATTTCATCTACGCCTAAGTTTTGCATTATCATACGCCTTAGTGTGTATCTCAGGAAAGGCCTGTCTGTTCCGTCATCATCAGAGCCAGAACCAGCATTGTTGTTGTGCTCCTCCTGGATTTCGACTTCAGCGGGTGAGTCGATCTGGGATTCAATCTCTCCAGGGAGATCCACTCTAGATTCAACTTGGACCGCCAGGTCTGCTTCAGGCTCGGATTTCTCCACTGTCTCCACAACTGGTGCGGGCTGGGTGGGATTAGGGTTTTCTGAGATCCGGAACTCTGCCGCCTCCATGGACAAAGGGAATCCAGAAATTTCTCCTGCCTCTATCGTCACCGCTGGGGTGGGTGGGGCAGGTTCAGCAAAGCTGATGTAAACATCGATCTCGCCAAAAGACATGATGGTGTAGGCAGTCACAGCCTCCCTAGCCAAAATCCATGTCTCGTCGAGAACGATGAGAGGGAAGTCGATGGCGTAGAGGATGCGACCGATGTCGATGGTCTTGCCGATTCCGATTCTTGCAGATTCTGCCCGAAACACAGATCCAAAGCTCACTTACCCCATAGTGGGTGCCAACTATCGTCAGATTGATGACAAGTACGCCATGAGGGGGTCCTCGAGGCATGCAGAAGAGAGGGGTGTGAGACGTATGGTGTTCCGAGACGGTGAGCACACAAGTTTACCCAGGTTCAAATCCGCCGGCTTTGGACGGATCCTACTCCTGCTAGCAATCCAGTAATACGACAGAGCCGGAATATGGGTTACAAGGGTTCGCCTGTGCGAGTTGAGATTGTGATTGTAACGTGTTTCCCTAAAGGCTCTCCCTAGGACGGCTTATATAGATATCCGACCTAGGGTTTACCGGAGAGATCTATCCGGCTACGACTAAGAGTCGGTTACAGAGTACATCTTGAACTACAAGTAACACTATGAGCCTATGTCGGTAAGTCTTCTGGGCCTTCCCGTAGCCGGATTGGACTCCGTCTCTTCTCCCTGACTGGGCCGCCCGTGAAGCAAAGCTCTAACCCGAAGTGGGCCACCCTGGTCAGTGAGGAACTGTCAGGATACCCGGAAAGTATATCCCCAACAATGGTGACATTGGCTTGCGAGTCAAGGATCATTGGCTCTGAGAGTTGAGCCAGATCGTCTGCAGCACGGGGAGATGAAGTAACCTCCGGTGCAGTAGAGGGCGTCGGGGTAAACACCTACTTATAATACCTTGTAAGGAAAGTTACCTCTTCACAATTGGCACTTCTTTCATGCTAATGGAAACAGTCAGAATTTTGCGTTTCCGAGTAAACACCTACGGCAGTGGTTCAAGTTCTACGTCCTCCTGAGATGTCGGTTCCTCAGGTGGATATCCCTCAAGAGGAGCAAGCTCCAACTGGGGGAGGTCAGCAAGCTGAAAGACAAAGATATATCTCAGTGTTGCAAATACATAAATAATTCGATAGTAAGAAAGAGTAAAGTCGGGAAACTTACTAGGGTGAGAGGGTTATCAGCTGTATACATATCTAGAGAGATCTCCGGAATCTTAACCTTAACCCACTCCTTGATTAGCCACTTGATCCGGGACTTGTATTCCTTGTTCGGGATTTCTTTTGGGCTGATCCTCAGGCTATCTTTCTTAGTGTTGGTGATCGTATACATGAGACGATGACCATTCTGTTGGAGGGGTGAATCTGACATGCAAGCCAGTAGTGGACGAGGTCGGATCCCTTCATACCTTTGTGCTTCATCAAATGCTCAATCCGCCTCTTAGCCCGGATCAAGTCGTCAGCAAGAGTCTGAGGATCAGCGTCCTGGGACTCTAAGGGAGTTGCAGCTCCATCAACGAAAACCGGCAATGCTTCTTGCTTGCCGGGAGCCGGTCTGTCCTGATGGTAAAAGAACGTGGACAGCCATTTCTTCACTGATTCACTGGATATCATCTTAGGATAAGTTCTATCTCTCCTAAGGGACAAGCTAAGCATTTCGGTAATATAAGGATTACCGACAGTGATGGAATTTCTCTCGGTACCGAAGTAGTACCAAAAAAGTGTGAGACTCGGCTTTATTCCGAGATAACCCTCGCAAAGAGAAACATGGGCACTAAGCTCTAGGATTGAATTTGGGGGGAAGCTATGGAGTTGAACTCCATAATACTGAATCACTTCGGAGAAGAACTCCGAAGGAGGAAAACTGAGACCTCGGTCGAGATGTGTACCTAAGTGAACTCTCTGGTCGTTGTGAGGGGTGGGAATGGTTTCTCCAATTCCACTCCGCCACTTGCCGGTGTGGAGAATACCTTCCTTCTCGACGAAGCGCAGCTTATCATCATCAAGAACACAAGGGATCTAGAGCCCACAGAAGTTCTCCTTCTCTATTGCCACCTCCTTTACCACGCCGGAAGAAGAAGCATCAGCCATTTGGCCTAGTGTGGTGTCCTAGGATGGGTGGCACTGTGGAGTTTGGGGAAGGAAAAGGAGGCTAGGGAGCATTGCACTGCTGAAGGAAGGAAAAAGTGAAGACAAGTAGAGGAGAAAGAATAAAATCTCAACCCCTTATGTACCTGCTCTACGTCAAGATTTGTGTATGAACACTGTAGGGTTAGCCACGCATCGTGGAAGGAGCTAGGGTAACTTCCTCGAAAAGATTACGCCTCCTCGATCTCCGTGCATGCATTAAAACGGCGCCTCGGTTCTGCGTGAGCCGGGCCCACCATTGTTCACGTTGGTAGGAATGTCTGTCAGTGATATGACCAAACCTTGACTAATGTCATATGACGTCAGGAGAATCTTTCGGCTTAGTTTGAAATCAAGGAGGGAAAGGAACAAGTGAAGTATTGATGAATCCGACTTGACTTGAGACTCAGATCCTAACATTTGTTTTTAAATGTCGTGGTATTGCCGACGAGTACACCATGGAGGGGTCCTCATAGTGCGTGTTTAGAGATGCGGGGTAAGGCGGAGAGTTGGCGGGTACGAGGTAACACAGCTTACCCAGGTTCAAGTTCCACAACGGTGGCGGAACTCTACTCCTGTTATAAATCAGTATAATAGCAATACGCCGAGTTATAGAGATAGGTTCATTGTGCAAGGTTTTGCACATTGTATGTAGCAATCTAAGAGGTTGTGCCCCAAAGGCTTCCCACATGCCGGCTTATAAAGACAGCAAGAGCTAGGGTTTACAGGGAAAGGTCCTTGCCGGACAAGGTCAAGAGTCCTACACTAATACGAACTAGTCTTTCGTGCCTTGTACTCCAAGGCTCCGAGTATGTCGGTGACTCCTGCGTAGCCTTCCTTTATCCGACATGGGCCTCCCTTCAGGATCCGTCTAACTAGGACGCCCAGCAGGCCATAGGCCTTGCTACCAACTATGGGCCACCCGGGTTAGGCGGATTGGTGACATGCTATGAGGATACCCATATAGCATATCCCCAACAGTAGCCCCTGGAGGACTTTGAAATCTTGCGTCGTCTTGCTCGTTGATCTCCAAATATCCCGTCTAAGTGATGCCTGCAATTTGTCAAGCAATATCTCAAAGGTCTCCCAAAGAACCCTACAATCCTCTCCGACTTCGCAATGTAGCCGGAGATTCCTTGAGTCTTTATTTCTAGAGTCGAACAGTCCCCGTCTTTGATGGAATCTTCGGACGTGACCCTTCACTGCATCTGTCAGGAGGATGTCGTAGGGTACAACCTACGTTACCTCGAAACTCACAGAAACAAAGAATTAATCACTAGTTATTTTCATGCGCACGAAATCCGAAACGTTCCATCCATTAAATCCTAAACGTTCCAGCCATTAGATCTCTTTGCACAAAAAGATGGAGGACATGGCGAAATTATCGCGCATGTTCACTTCCACGTCGGCAATGTTCCATCCATTAGATCTCTTTGCAAGAATCTTGACACGGGGCCTATATATTTTCACCGTGGTCAATTTATTTCTCTTTTACCCGCATTCGTCTTCTAGCTTTCGTCTTCCTCCAGCCGCGCGACCGTTCGACCTTTTCTGCGAAAACCCTACCCAGATCCCTTCTTTCATCCACCTTCTCCCCGTCGTAATGGCCTCCAGAAGCTCCATCCCTTTATCAGCGGCGACCCCCGGGGCTACCTCCGAGCCATCTTAGGGAGTGACCATCCCACTGGAGGGGGTGGTTGTCCCTGTCAACGCCATTGTGGAGACCACCGGCAATGACCAAGAATGAGCGGCGCTCGAAGCTACAGAAGAACAAAACGACTCCCATAAGGGGGCATGGGGAGGCTCTGATCTCTCCACCGAAGATTTGCAGGAGTTGGTCGCCGAGGGGTATCTTCCCGCGGCAAAGGAGTTAGTCTGGCAGGAGGCGTCGGCCGGCGAGGTGGTCCCTTCCTCCCAAGCCGGAGAGAAGGTGTACCTCAAATCTCAGCTGGTACGTGGCGTAAGCCTGCCAGTCTCCGACTTCTTCTTGGACGTCCACCGGCACTTCTGGGTACTCCCCCACAATCTCTCTCCCAACAACATTCTAGTCCTTAGCAACTTCGTTGCCTTGTGCGAATGATTCCTAGGCATTAAACCTAGGTTAGATTTGTTCGTGTACTTCTTTACTTTCAAGAGAGAGTCCGTAGAGTCCAAGGACGAATTGCGGATCTGTGGAACCATTAGCTTCAAAATCCGGCCTAGCCGCGGCTTCCCCGACATCATAGGGCATGAGTCATGCAAGAATTGGCAGCGCACGTACTTTTACGGGCCATATATCCCTCTGCCTGACCACCTTGAGACTTATCCCCACTTCGTCGATGCAGCTGCCACCGAAGTGCCCACATGGCGGACCCCGGCCTCCCTTCCCTCTGATGACGTAGCCAATCGTGTCGTAAGGAGGATTGAATGGCTCGTAGACGGAGGTCTTACGGGCTTGGATCTGGCCATGTGCTGGTTCGTCAGGCGGATCTAGCCTTTGCAGCACCGCGCTGAGTTGATGTGAAAATACTATCAAGACAGGAGGGATCCCATGCGAATTTCACGGGGATAACTTCTCTACTGACTCCATCAAACACTGGCTTAAGGACATCGTCAAGGTGAAGGACAAGAAGCGGGGCTCCAAGATCACCTACGACATGTTCGATTGCGGTACATGGCCAGAGGTAGCTTCTATTTCCTTTGTTAGTCGTTACATGCTCTAAGGTTTTTCTGACTTGAAGTTGTCAATCTAACACTCCTCTGTATCCCAGCTGGCAACCTTGGCGGCGGATCAAATGTCCTCCCAGGTCTATGATCAAAAGCTGAAGGATATCTAGGTGGTGTCCGACGACGACACCCCTAAGGATCAACCAGCTCCGGCATCATGAAAGCGGAAGAGCTCCACCTCTAACGCTATTGTCGAGGCCAAGAAGAAGAAGAAAACGGAGAGTAGAGTCTCCAAACAATCCACTTCCGCCTTAGAGGCAGAGAAGAAGAAGAAATCCACCGACATTCCCCTCATGAAGGCTCCTGCCGTGGAGTAAGTACTTTCATTTTCCATCTTGTATTTTTTAGCTCATACCTCTTTTCAACTCTTGTACTTATACTTTGTATGTTTCAGGAGGAAAGTCGGTGTTAGTTTGAAGCAATCCTCCAGAGATGCTAGAGGGTCAAAAACATTCGTGACATGCTGACCAGGGACGTGGCCACCAAGCCCTCTCCCGCTATAGCTCCCCTTACTCCTGCTGCCAAGCCTTCTTCTGGCCCCGCTGGGCCGTCATCCCCCATCATCCCTGAGATCTCCGCCATGGAGACAGATGTCAATCCAATTCTTGATATCTTAGGCTTTGTTGAGGAAGACGTTGCCCCTAGTGGCCAGGCGGCATAGGAGAGCACTTCCTCTAAAGTGGCTGAAGCTCCAGCTAAGGATGCCATTGAGAAAGGGAAGCAAGTGGTGGAAGAGGTGGATGTGGAAGCAGCGATCCAAGTGGGAGCCTCTGAGCCATCCTCTATCTTGAAGACGCAAGAGGTGGCTAGGGCATCACCATGCCTCCGGCTTCAACTTCTCCATTGGCTACAACTCCTCCGACGTTGTGCTTGGATGACCTCATCTTGCAGGCCAACACAATTTATAACAATGCCCGAACCTTCCATGATTCTTGTGCTCATCTGGCCAACAATCTTAGGGTCATTATCATCGTAAGTCATTTTGATTTGTAGTGTATCCCACTGTATCCCCTGAGCTCTTAGGAAAAAAATAAATAGTTTTGGCCTGAGTGCTCTAAAGAACTAAGTGTAAAACTTGTCCGTGTAGCCCCCGAGCGTTTAGTTGAAACTAGAAAGTTTTGACTAGATGCTCTAGAGAAACTAGCTTATTGTAAAATCTTATATTGTAGACCCCGAGAGTTTAGTTTAAACTTGAATAGTTCCGACTAGATGCTCTAGAGAAACTAACCATTTTCGCATTTTGTGCAGAATGAGAATAAATGGAGGATAGCCACCAATGAGAGGTTTGCTGCTCTGCAGAAGGAACTGGACCTTGAACAGGGTAAAACAGCCTTGCTTTTACCCATCGATTCATCTCTTTCGTCTTCTTATAGCACTATCTGATTTCTGTCTTACAAAAGCCATTGCCAAGGCCAAGAGCATCGTCGAGCAATCCAAGCATATCCAAGAGCTCGATGATGAGAATAAAATTCTGAAGAAGGACCTGGCTAATGCTGTCAAGGGCCATGAGGCAACGATGAATGTTCTGCAAGAATCTACTGACTCCGTGATGCAGCATCTGAAAGACGAGATTGTACACCTCAAGGAACAGAACCAAGCTGCTAAAGAGCAGAACGCTAGGAACCTTGAGGTGTACAAGACAGTCCAGAAGGAGCGGGATGCATTGGCGGAGTCATGCTCACAAGCAAAGACAAGCATCTTCAGTATCCTTTGTCCATCTTGGTCATTTCTGTATTTTGGACGATTCTTTGATTGGGTTGTACCCAGTGTCCTGGTTTATTTTTCAAACCATATCCCCTGTTGGCTTAGCCAATTTGGGTGAAGGTGCTCCAGATCTCAAGGAATGCATGATTCTTGCTGGCAACTTCATCAGCACCGCCATTGCTCAAGCCAAGGAGATAGCCCACCCTCTGGGATTAATATCAAGGCGGTAGACTCAACGGCCAAGTACGCGGAGATCTTGCACCGAGCTCCTGAGAAATTCAAGGACTGGAAGGTCTCTTGCGTCTGGGCTGGTGGTAGGATGTTGCTATCCTTGGTCAAGGCGCACTATGACAACACCGACATTGACCTGGTGACCTCTGGCTTTCCCAAGATGGATGAAGAAGGGAGGGAAATTGATAGCGATGCTATTTGGAATTCCCTTGCTGGCTTCGACACCAGGGTTGCCAGGATGGTCAATGCCGATGTCTTCGTGCCTGCTGAGATCCTTGATGAAGACATGGCCTCGTCCGAGTCTAGCCCATCGTCCTCCGAGTTTGATGAGCTCTCCCGGCCTGGCTCTCCTGATGATGCCACCACGGAGCCCCCTTTAGTAGAGCCATGAAAAACAATGTATGTATTAAATGTATCTCTGCAATGTGTATGCGGAAAAAACTTATGTTTTGTTAAGGTGGAAAATCTTGTACTCAAGGTTTCCTGCTACTTATCTGTTTCCAGCATGTGTATATTTTTTAAGCAAGTGATAGCTTATCCATTATTATGGTTCGTATGCTTGACCTTTCGTGAGACGGAAGACTCACAGCAGAGAACTATGCTCAAATGATGATGCTCAATAGCACCGTCAAGAACCTTAGAACAATTGCTGGCTTTTGAGTGTAGAAAAGTCACTACTCCGGAATCCACATAAAAACATCAAACAACGTGTAGACCAGAAAACTTAAGCTAATGCCTGTAGGTGGAATTTTCACAAGTGCGAATGCAAACTTGTGCATAAAGGGTTTATATGATCCGAAAATGAAAAACTGAAGGAGGTAAAAGACTCAAATAATATGAGTGAACCAAATACTTTATTTCATTGATCATATAAGAAACTTATTACATAATATAAATGTGCTAAGCATAAAAGGGACGTAGCTGTGCTATGTTCCATGGCCGATCTGTCTCCAGGTAATCATCATTGGAGTCACGTTTCTTGTGCTTGCGATTTTTAGGCCTATCTTTCAGCTCGTGAATATCGACGAGGTAACAGGAACCATTGAGGAATTCTTTGCTTATGACGAACGTTCCTTCCCAAGGCGGGGATAGTTTGTATGATTTCTCCTGCTTGAGTCTAAGCACCAGATATCCCTCTTCAAATGAGCGATGCTTTACGCGGCGACTATGGTAGCCACGCAGCTTCTGCTGGTAGATGGCGGATCTCTGGCATGCCAGCACGTTCTCTTCTTCAAGTAGGTCCACAGATAGTCGTCTGGATTCTTCAGCGTCATCCTCCTTGTAGGCGGAAACTCTTGGTGCATCGTGGAGGATGTCGGATGGGAGGACAGATGGTAGTTCCACAAGACAGATGGTAGTTCCTTCGCCCAGGATCTAGCTGCACCAACTTGTCGGTGTCTGCCTTCGTAGTTATCTAGTAGAATCCTTGTCGGATGGCCTTAGCCACCAACGATCGTGGAGCGGCGTTTGCACCAAGGATTTCAATACCTTGCTGCTGGGAGACACAATGAAGGAAAACTCCTGTGGTACTTCTTCTATAAAGTTGTCCTTCAATGATGACATAGCCTTTTGCTCTGCGTATTATTTGCTGGCTTTAGACTACGTCGGCGGGCAAAGTTCCGTCTTGTAGATAATCCATGAACGGTCTCGTCCAAGGTAGAGAGGTCATTGTTATTGTATTAACAAATGAATTCGCTCTATCCGGGTTGTCGAGGTCTGCTCCCTTCATGGATGGGGTCCGTAAATGTTCCAGGAAAACGCCTGGTGGAATTGGTTGACGAGTTGATCCAAGCTTTGACACCAGATCTGCTGCCTCATTCTCCTCCCTTTTGGCGTACTTGACTTCGTAGACGTTGTCAACACCCAGATTTTTAATGCCAAATGCTTGTTATGTCATTCATCGCAATCCTAGGATTACCATTTTTGTGAGACATAACAGATTGGATATCACAGTACATCATCCATTACAAACCATACATAAGGTCTTACACAAATAAGGATCTCATGATCTAGTCTTAATACAACAAGCAGCAGAATAAAAGGTAAGCGTAGCGGTGGGGTCCATCTTCAGGGGCACAGTAATGTCAAGTGGCGAGATAGTCCTAGTTATCATAGCCGTCTTGCTGGCCATCATCTTGGTAGTCTCCTTCATAGTCTGGCAATGAGAATAGCCAGGGAAAAAAGCCATGAGTACTCTTTAAGTACTCGCAAACTACCACTAACAAGTAGTATAGTTCTAAGTTAAAGTGCTAACTCTAAGTTTAACTATAAAGTTAAGTTTGAAACCTAAGCTGAGTTCTGAAGCAAAGAAAGATAAAATAAAGTTCTAGAATAACTTAAGTTGGGAAGCTAGTGTCATCAACACAACCCTATTGTGGTCAAGTCAAGATTCATCATTCATTTCATAAGTTATTTTGAAAACATCTGACAACGAAACAGTATGGCCTTTCCAACTGTCCATAACCGTGGACGCGGCTATTCGAATAGTTTGACACTCTGCATAGGTGGTACACTTTCACCACAAGATTCGATACATCTGTCAGGGATAACCATGAATCATCATACTTAGTATGCAGATAATCAAACATAACCTTTCCTTTACACACCCTAGTATAAGCACCTCTCCTATGAGCATGGCCTCCCAACCATGACCATCTGTCATCTTGGGCACTGCATAGGTGGACAACATTGAGAGGTAGCCTCAACTCAAACCTCTCCCACGAGGGAACTAATACTAATGCATATAAACTTACGGCTAAGCCTTACCCAATTCAGGTATTGTGGTTGTACGGTAAATTTGGAATGGTATCGCATCCGAATCCAACCATCAGTTTTATAAAAGGGCTAAGGCTCATGCCTCAACATTTTCATCATCATAAACCATTTGTGTTTCTCAACACATGTCAAAACATTTCAATAGAATGACTCATCATTCCAAGGTTTTCTCAATTCATTTTCACCAAGTGTTCCCATCTAAAGTGACTCAAGTTTTTATCTAACTCTAGACTACTAAGTTAAGAGTGTTCACTAAGGTGGAAAGATGGGATCAATCTCATGCCATATAATGACATCTAAAGTTATCTAAATAGGTCAAGTTTTATACTCTTTATGCTACCTTCAAAACAAGTAAAAGACTTTGGGTAAAGTAAAGGAAGTAAAGCTTGAAAATAATACTTGGGGTAAGTAATAGTCAAAGGGTTATGACCAAAGCATGCCTAAATCATCTTTGCTCAATCATCTAGCTTAATTCTAGCTTGCTAAGCATTATACTTGCAAGTGTTAGCTTGCCTTGGTTGGTGCAGTGGTTGAAGTTTTCTTCCTCCTCTTGATATAACTCCTCCTCCTCGAAAGCTTGGTCGGTACTATCGTCTATAAATACATACGGAGTACACAATCACCAAACAATACTTACCTAGTCTAATTATCACTCTAAGGCACACATTTGATGATCTACTATCATCACAAGTCATCACAAGTTGTATTAATAGCTTCATTCTTTTTATTTTAGAAAAGTAATTTCTACTCATTGAAAAATTAACTAAGATTTAATATTCTCCACTTAAAATATGGGATCATGTGGACACATGTCCTCACCACATATCCTAACATGTGGGAATGTAATTTAAGGGTTTGTTCATAATTACTTTCGGTTAAGTTCATTATTTAATGATTTAACGTGACTAGAAATGCCTATATAGCATTATTTTGGTACTAGTCCAAAGTAACTGCATGTAAACCCTAATATTATTACATATTCAGATAGGTATGGTTAAATTTGATTTTTGAGAGTTGGAATCAACTCAAAAGCTATCATGGTTGATTTTATAAAAATGTTTGAATGTGCAAAAGCTTCTGTCTTGTTATTTTTACTAGGAGAGATCTCTAACTCTAATTGAATTAAATCCAACGGTCTTGGATAGATATTTTTAGTATCTTTCTAACAAAATTGGAATCACTCCATTTGGATTTGTAAATCTCTCTGAATTGATTTTCAAACTAAAGGACAGAACTAGGTTCAGACTAAATAGAAAAATCCTAATTTGAATTAAATGGGTCGCGCGGGAAAGCTAACGGGTCGGCCCAGTGTCACTCCGCGGCACGGGACATAGCTGACAGGGGGTCCACCAGTCAGCGGCTCATAACACGCGAAGCGGTACGGGGCGATGTGGGCCGTTAGATTAGAACTAGGATCGACGGTTGGGGCTCGTCGTCGATGACGGACAGGTCACCGGCGAGGTCTAACCCTAGCGGCTCGGTGGGGGTGCTCAGGGGGCGAACCAAGGCTCTAGCAACGACGACGATGGGGGCAAACTAACTGGTGGACGACGGTGAGCTCAGGGGTAGTCACAATTAGCGGGGCCCTTCTCCTCCAGAGGCGGCCAGCTCCGATGAAATTCCGGCGACTACGAGCTCGAGCGGCTCCGGGGAGAAGTGGGGACTGATCAGTCGCAAGAGGGGAGGTGAGTGGTGTGCAGAATGAGGCTGGGGGTGGCCTCCTTTTATAGGCTCGACGATGGGACAGTGCGGCGTGGCGAGGCGACGGTGGCGACATGGCTACGGGCTCTAGCGACATGGCTGCGAGCGGCGATCAATGCGTGGTCTCCTGGCGATGCTCTAGGGCTTAAATGCGGGCTTAGGTGCGGTGGTGTTTAGTCGGGCGGTGCTCACGCTCTGAGCGGCAGAGGCGGCGGTCTTCACGGCGTGCGGTGGCTGTGGTGCAAAGGGCGGTGAACGGGCATGTCTGGGAGGCTCCCTAGGTCGTGGCGAAGCGATGAGCACGGGCTACGGTCGAGGGGTGGCATGTGCACATGTGTCGAGCTCGGCGCTCTGGTGCATGCTCAGCATGGCGCAGACACTCTGGACGCGGCGCGCTGCAGGTGGTCCACGACTCGGCTGTGCTCTGGGAGGGGACAGAGGGTGGCGGTGAGGTCTGGGCTAGCTCATAGACATGGCGAGAGAGAGAGGGGCGGTCTGCTACGGCGATGGCAAGTTAGGCCGGCGACTTGGTGCTCGGGGTGGCGTGGCATTGCTGCTAGGGGGTAGGGGATGGGGTGGTAATGGCCTGGTTGGATCAAGTGGAGACAGAGGGAGTGATTTGAGGTCAAATGGGGGCAAAACCCTGTAGAAAACAGTAAGCCAAATACTAGGTGTAATCTCTGCCTGCCAAGTGTTTGTGGAAATGGCCGCAAGAGATTTACTTTTGAATTTTGAAAAGATTTTTGGTGGGTGTGTTAGTCATAAGCTTGATCATCTGTGGTTGCTTGGGTTTTGAAAATAAAGCTCATTTGAGTGGTTTTTGAACTAGTGGGATCTTCCCATATGAACTAGATTCATTTTTCAAATGCCATTTAAATTTAGTGTTTGAAAGTTTTTGGCAGATCACAAAGTGGGCCTTGGTACATCATTATATGTACTAGCAAGGGGTGCAAAGATCCACATTTATTTTTGTTAAGAATTGAGTACTAGGAATAGCCAAAGTAGGCATGTTGATTAAAATGGCACAAATGACCATTCTCTTATTTTATTCATTTTGATTTGTTTTTCTTTGGGATTTGTTGGGAATGATCTAGATGATGTTTATTTCACCTAATAATCATTTTACAAGAAATGGATCACATAATCATGGAAATTCAAAACAACTCCTATTTAAATGCACACACATATGAATGCTTTAATAATTTCAAATTGGAAAAGTTTTTGTTACCCCTAATTTTGATGATTTGGATCTTAATAACCTTGGATTGAAGTTTTGGGATGTTACAAACGATCCCCCCTTAAACAAAATCTCGTCCCGAGATTTACAAAAGAAAACTAGGAACTAAAGAGATCTGGGAACTCTGTCCTAATGTAATCTTCTCGCTCCCAAGTGGCTTCTTCTTCTTCAGTATGGTTGCTCCATTGAATCTTGAGAAACTTGATACTCCTGGTCCTGGTGGTTCTGTAAGCTTCTTATAGGATACGGATGGGCACTTCACGATATGTCAGGTCATTGTTGATTTCAACAGCTTGGTGATCGATGTTCTTGAAAACTTCAGTCTTCTCTGGCACTTCCAGGCATTTGCGAAGTAACGAGATACAGAACACATTGTGGATGGCTGACATCTCTTCAGGTAGTTCTAGTTGATATGATACTTCTCCTCGACGATTCAGAACCTTGAAGGGTTCGATATATCTGGGGGCTCACTTTCCTTTTAGACTAAAGCGTTGGGTTCCCTTCAATGGTGAAACCTTGAGATATACGAAATCTGCGACATTGAAAGTCAGGTCTCCCCTTCTCTTGTCAGCATAACTCTTCTGTCTGGATTGGGCGGTCTTGAGGTTCTCACGGACTTTGTGAACCTTCTCTTCGGCTTCTCGGAGAATGTCGGGTCCAAAGATCTGAATCTCTCCTACTTGCGACCAATTCTAAGGGGTACGACACTTTCTTCCGTATAGGAACTCAAATGGTGCCATCTGCAAACTAGCTTGATAACTGTTGTTATATGAGAATTCTACGAAAGGCAGGCAATCTTCCCATTTTGATCCATATTCCAACACACAAGCTCTTAACATATCCTCTAGGATCTGGTTGACTCTCTCAGTCTGTCCATCCGTTTGCGGGTGATACGCGGTGCTGAAATTCAACGTGGTTCCTAATCCTTCCTGAAATTTCTGCCAAAATCTCGAGGTAAACTGGGTTCCTCGATCTGATACTATGGTCTTGGGGGTTCCATGTAGACTAACAATTCTAGCAATATATAGTTCCGCTAGCTTCGAACTCTGGTAGGTAGTCTTGACATGGATAAAATGAGCTACCTTGGACAGTCTATCAACTATGCCCAGATTGAGTCATTCTCCCTACTGGAAGTAGGCAAACCGGTGATAAAGTCCATTCCGACGGAAACCCATTTCCATTCCGGAATCTGCAATGGTTGCAACAGTCCTGCAGGTCTCTGATGCTTTGTTTAACTCTTTGACAGATGTCACACTTGGCTATGTAGCTTCTGATTTCTCTCTTCATCTTGTTCCACCAAAATTGCTCTTTCAAATCCTGATACATCTTCGTTCCTCCGGGGTGGATAGAATAAAGAGTATCATGAGCTTCCTTCATGATAACTTGCTTCAGCTCCGAATCTGCTGGCACACAGATACGTGCTTTGTACCACAGTACTCCTTCTTCGTCTTCAGTGAATCCAGGTACCTTTCCTGTACCAATACGAAGTTTGATTCCGTCGATACTTTCATTTCCCTTCTGGGCTTCCTTGATTTGGCTAATCAAAGTGGGTTGAAGTTCAATGCTAGCTAAGAATCCCTTGCTAACTAATTCAGTTCTAAACTGCTCCAACTCTTCATACAAACTTGGTTGCTTCTCCTTGATCATGGTGTTTAGCCTACGCGGCAATCTGCTAAGAGCATCCGCTACCACATTGGCTTTGTCGGGGTGATAGTGAATGTCAAGGTCATAATCCTTGATTAACTCTATCCATCTCCTTTGCCTCATATTCAGCTCCTTCTGAGTGAAAATATACTTCAAGCTTTTGTGATCTGAGTAAATCTCACAGCGATTACCCATCAGATAATGACGCCATGTCTTCAATGCCAACACTACGGCTGCTAATTCAGGGCCATGGGTCGGATAGTTCTGCTCATGCTGCTTCAGTTGTCGGGACAGATATGCGATGACTTTGCCTTCTTGCATCAACACACATCCAAGACCAATCTTGGATGCATCACAATAAACATCAAACGACTTCTTGATGTCTGGCATGATCAAGATTGGGGCTGATATCAATCTCTTCTTCAGTTCTTGGAAACTGGCTTCACACTTGTCTGTCCATTCAATCTTCTTGTCCTTCTTCAACAATTGGTTCATGGGTCTGGCGATGCTCGAGAATCCTTCTACGAACTTGCGGTAGTATCCTGCTAATCCGAGAAATGCACGGACTTGGGTGTTGAGTGGTTGGGGCTTCCCATTCTTCGACATCTTTGATCTTGGCGGGATCAACAGAGACTCCTCCGGCAGACACAATATGTCCTAAGAATCCTACTTCTTTTAGCCAAAACTCACACTTGCTGAAATTGACACATAACCGATGCTCTCTCAAGGTTTCTAGGATGATTCTCAGATGTTGCTCATGCTCTTCTTCTGACTTGGAGTAGATAAGGATGTCGTCGATGAACACAACTACAAACTTATCTAGGAAATTCATAAAGATCTTATTCATGAGATTCATGAAATAAGCAGGGGCATTGGTTAATCCAAAAGACATAACCGTATACTCGTATAAACTATAGCGAGTAGTGAAGGCAGTCTTTGGAATATCCGTTGCACGAATCTTAAGTTGGTGATAACCGGTCCTAAGATCAATCTTGGAGAATACCTGAGCTCCAGTCAACTGACAAATAGATCCTCTATCTTTGGCAAGGGGTACTTGTTTTTGATGGTGACGTCATTTAGTTTCCTGTAATCTGTGCACAGACGGTTGCCTCCATCTTTCTTGTCGACGAATAACACTGGTGATCTCCATGGAGAAGCGCTTGGTTGAATCAAGCATGTTGCCAACATAGCATCCAACTGCTTCTTCAACTCTACTAACTCTGAGGGGTTCATTCTATAGGGTCTCTGTGCTATGGGTCTGGTTTTGGGGATTAATTCAATAATGAATTCAATATCCCTATCCGGGGGCATACCTGGCAATTCATCTGGGAATACGTCGGGGTATTCACAGACTACTCTGACTTGGTCTATGGTGGGTAGGGCTAGACTCTTGTTGCACTTGAATTGACGAGGTAAGGTTTCAGATATATGCTCTACTGTTACTCCAGAGCTACTGGTCATGGTGATGGCTTTCTTAGCACAGTCTATCATTCCTTTATGCCTTGACATCCAGTCCATACCCAGCACTACATCCAATCCTTTGGTTCCAAGTACAATTAGGTTGACATAAAAATCTATCCCATGTATCCGGATAGGTACAACTTTGCAAAAATTTCTAGCTTTTGTAGTTGATCCGGGGATTTGAGCTATCATGACATGCTTCAAGTTGGTTGGGTGAATCTTACTAGTGCATGCAAATTCTTCGGTGACAAATGAATGCGATGCTCCCGAATGAAACAACACTCTTGCTAAAACTGAGTTGACAGAAAACATACCCAACACTACATCTGGCGCTTCTTCGGCTTCCTCGGCGTTCATGTGGAAGAGACGACCATTGCGGTTGTGAGGGTTCCCTGGGGCAAATCTTCTCCCTGGTTGAACACGACACTGCTGTTGAGCTGGGGCATTCACATTGGCAGTGGTGGCAGTCTTCTTGGGACACTCATTGGAATAGTGACCCTTCACTCCACACTCGAAACAAGTGATTTGGGACTTGTCCTTTGCTGCGACAGGAACAACATTGCTGCCAGTTCTGGGTGTAGTGTTGTTGTTGTTGTTATTGTTGTTCTTGGGAGGTGCACGGTTGAAATTGTTGGCATTGCCGGAGTTGATTGTTTCCTCCCGTCTTTGCATTGCCTCCGCTACGGTTGGGGTAGCTTGGGCGAGACATTGGGGGTCGATTGTTCCTTGGTGCATATCCTGGTGAGGGGTTGGGGCGATACTTTTGGTGACTGCTGGATCCAGATTGCTGCATCATACGACGTTTGCGGTTCTCGTTTGCCTGGTTAATCTTCCCTTCCATCTGAATGGCAGAGTCGACTAGCTCTTCGAGATCTTGGAAGCGGATGTTGACGAGGACAGTCTGCATCTCATCATGCAGTCCGTTCAAGAATCTCTCTTTCTTCTTGACCTCTGTGTTGATTTCATCAGGGGCGTATCTTGCAAGCGACAAGAATCTGTCACGGTATTCCACCACAGTCATTCTGCCTTGCTTCAAACCGCGAAACTCATCTCTTAGTCTGGTGACTAGACCTTGCGGCACGTGGGTGCGGCTGAACTTGATTTTGAAGTCTTCCCATGTCATCACTTGACCATGGTTCATGTTACGGATACTAGTCCACCAAGCTCTTGCATCTCCCACCAGATAGTGGGTGGCAAAGATAACTTTCTCATTGTCATCAACTCCTGCCACATCTAAGTTGTTTTCCATTGTCTGCAGCCAGTCATCAGCATCTAGTGGGTTTTCAACTTGGTTGAAGATTGGGGGATTGGTATTCTGAAAGTTTTTGAGTTTGGATCCATGGTGATCCTGATTTCCATGCCCTTGGTTGTTGAGAGCCATCTAGGCGATCTACTGCAATGTTGCTAGATTTGCTTAGCGTTCTGCCCTGCTTGCTTCTCTATCTACGATGAGATTCTGCAAGATCTGCAGCATTGGGTCTTGCGACGAGCTGCTCCCTCCTTGGTTTCCACGAGTCATCTGAAGATTGAGGTAGATAAAGGGGTAAGAGGGAAAGTTCTAAGGTTCATGGTTTTGGTTTCAAGCTAAAACTTTGAGTTTGACTCAGGTTTTGAAACTAACTCCATTTCATTCATGCAAACAAGCACACGATACAAACACACACCACAACAACAAAGGAAAACATATGGTTTGAAGAACCATTATGCAAGCTATGATACAGTGGGACCGATACATCTCATGCTACGACAGTGCTCTAGTGCATCTACTCATCGTCGATGAAGTCAGAGTCCTCATCATCAGTGTAGAAATCCACAACATCCTCCTCCAGGAAGTCATCATCATTGCTGAGGTAAGAATCCATGTCTCCCTGGATGTCTTCACCCTCCTCTTCTTCCTCCTTGGCTGCAAGCTGAGCTTCCTGCTCCTTGATGGTCTTCTCGAGGTCGGCCACCTTCTTGCAAAGACGAGCGATGGTGTGATCCTTCTTCTCGTGCTAGAGGCGAAGAGGCTGACGGTCCTTGACTAGCAGTGAGAAAGTTTGGGCCTTCTGGTCGGCAATGGCACGGTTGTGGTTAGCGAGCTCCCTAGCATTGTCCAATTCCTTCTGACGATCGTACAACAAGAAGTCAAGGTTCTCCACTTGACGCTTCAGCTCTGGGTGACTTGGCATCTCCATTGGCATTCCCATGAAGTCACGTCTTGCATAGTGAGCAAAACGGGTTCCTTGGATTTGGTTGACGCTAAGGGCACATAGACGTGCGAGAGCTTCATGCATTGCCCTGGCTAATCCATCTAGCCAGTTGTTCTCTCTCACGGAGAACTAGATTCTCCCAGACGTTGGTGCTTTGATGCTTCCTCTAAGATCAGCGGTGACCAGCCACTTCAAATCTCCTCCTGGGGGTCCTGGAAGTTGAGCTCCAAGAAACTCCGGATGCGGGCGTCCCAATAACTCCGATCCCTCTCGAAGATCAGCTGACCTCCGTTTCCCAACTGGTAGAACTTCCTAAACCGAGTCTCCATCTATAAGAATTAAGGATGAGGAAATTAGTGAAGTGATCAAGTGTGTCAATTTTTAAGTAGTAATGTAAGAATTTGAGGACATGAATTTTAGAGAAAGAATGAATTCCCAAGGATAAGAGAGGAAATAGTTTTTCATAAATACTCACTTTGGTTTTGAAACTAAGTTTTTGTTCGGACGGTCATTCTAACTAGGGTCTCCTATGGTCAGGATGGCTCTGATACCAACTTGTCAACACCCGGATTTTTAATCCCAGATGCCTGTTATGTCATTCATCGCAATCCCAGGATTACCATTTTTGCGAGACATAACAGATTGGATATCACAATACATCATCCATTATAAACCATACATAAGGTCTTACACAAATAAGGATCTCATGATCCAGTCTTAGTACACCAAGGAGCGGAATAAAAGGTAAGCGTAGCTGTGGGGTTCATCTTCAGGGGCACATGCAATGCTGATGAAGGCAGATAGTCCTAGTTATCATAGTCATCCTGCTGGCCATCATCTTGGTAGTCTCCTTCATAGTCTGGCCATGAGAATAGCCAGGGATAAAAGCCATGAGTACTATTTAAGTACTCGCAAACTACCACAAACAAGTAGTATAGTTCTAAGTTAAAGTGCTAACTCTAAGTTTAACTATAAAGTTAAGTTTGAAACCTAAGATGAGTTCTGAAGCAAAGAAAGATAAAATAAAGTTCTAGAATCACTTAAGTTGGGAAGCTAGTGTCATCAACACAACCCTGTTGTGGTCAAGTCAAGATTCATCATTCATTTCATAAGTTATTTTGAAAACATCTGACAACGAAATAGTATGGCCATTCCAACTGTCCATAACCACGGACGCGGCTATTCGAATAGTTTGACGCTCTGTAGAGGTGGTATACTTTCACCACAAGATTCGATACATCTGTGCTCTTAACGGGATGCATTGTTAAGCTCTTTGCGCATCTTGCTATCACACATATTAATGGTGAAGGCACCAATAATTATGGCATCCTCCGCCTCCGGGATAGTGTGTGCGATTTGCAAAAATTGTAGCATCAAGTCTCGTAGCCGCTCATCACTCCCCTGGACCACTGTGTGGAGATGAATGAGTTGTCCTAGGCGCTTGAAGGCTCCCCGGAACGCGCTCACAAAGCGAGTACTCATTTTGGCCCAGGAACGACTGGACCCCTTGGGTAAATGCATGAGCTAGGACAAGTTTGTGCCCTTCAGGGCCATTGGAAACCAATTAGCCATGACCTTCTCATCAGCACCCGCAGCCACCATTGCGGTGGAGTAGATGGCCAGAAACTCTTTCGGGTTGGTGTTTCCTTCAAACTTGACGTGGACAATGGGCCGGAACTTCGGCGGCCACGTCACCTGCCATAAGGAAGGAGAGAAGGCGGGGGAAGCCACTTCTGTATCCCAAAGCCATGCTCCATGCCTCATCTACGCCTCGAGGGTTAGATACGGCCGCACCCATAGCCTATTGACACAACTACAGTAGGTAGTCTCGAACTAGCGCCTCGGCGTCCTTCGGGCGCCTGTGCGCGGAGTCAGCAGGCCTCGAGGTTCCAGCCCCCAAGTGGCTTGTGGCATGGTTGTCAGTTCTCCTTCCACCGTCGTCGGGTCTAGCAGCCCCTGACCCGGGGGAAGCGTTCCAGGAACATGGCCTCAGGGAAGGGTTTTGCTTGGGTCATGTGGCTATGGTGGAAGTGCGCTCCGCCCCACTCCTCGGTCCCAGGTTGGACTGAGAACGAGCACGTTCGGACACCTGATGCAGCCTAATGATCTCCAGCTGCACGTTGTGGTCGTCCCTCCATGCTGGTTACTCCTGTGTCCTAGGAGCTAGTGGGTGCCAAGCTATGGCACGGGCAACAGCAACTTCTTCCCCCAAAGTTCGATTCCCACAGCGGTGGGGCTGGGGTTGGCGGCTAGTACTTGGCGCGACGAGGTGAGTCCCGACGCGAGCTGCTATGTGTTGGGTCGGTGCTTGATGCTCTAGCTTGGGGTCGGCTGCTCTAGCACTACCCGGTGTGATTCCTCTTGGCATATGGCCTTCTCCGGTGGCATCTCCTATGCCACCAGAGAGAGACACTCCACCGGCGGTGCCTCCTGCATCGCCGGTGAAGGGATCTTCGAGCACGACGCCTCCTGCATCGCCTGGTGGTGGTACCTCTTGCAAAGTGGTTCCAACACCAGCATGCTCGCCTTCCTCAACCGTGGGGTGCGGTTGCGATGGTGGTGGTGCAGTTGCGCTAGGCCCTGGACACAGGTCGGTGCATGTGACGGTAGTTGCGCGGTGTGCATGAGGCTCGACATCCAAGCCCCCAGTTGTGGGAAGGGCGTGGGAGTGAGTTTGTGCAATGGGCGAGTCTACCATGGCAGGGCCAGTCCCATCGCCTGCACCTCTATTGGGCACCATGGCTGGCGATGCCGCGATCGATGTCGATGTTGAACACGAAGACAAAACAGAAGTCTGTGACAATGATGGTGATGATGATGAAGCTCACGAAGTTGTTGATGATGAAGGTGATTGGCAAAGCCGAAAACATAAGTTCCCCCTACCTGGCATGCCAGACGTTGCGTCTCGCATACGCTAACATCGGGAAGTTGGAAACCCCCTATTTGATCTGTAGCGGGCACGAAGGCGTTCTGGCCTCAACATCGATGAAGGAACTTGCTGATTCGAGCACACAGCACACACAGAGCACACATGGACATTTTTTACCCAGGTTCGGGCCGCCCTTCAGCTAACTACCATACGTCCTGCTTTGGTGGATTATCTAGGGTGGATCGAGATACACGAAGATGATCCCTACGGTGATGGGGAGCTGCTTTCTCTCTAGCTTCTACGCTCCTCGGGATTCGTGTTCCTTTCTTCTCTCTCTTTATTACCTCCCTCCAAGATCCCGAGCCTTTTGAACTCTGGATACTCCCCTTGAAAGCTCTCCTCCTAAAACCCTCCAAAAGACCCTTCTACAGAAAACTACTTTGTCCAAAAACTATCTCCTCAACCTTCGGCCAAGTGCCTCCTTTTATACCACAAGGGTTCACTACAAGGGTCGTCGTGGAGCACCGTTTGGGGCATTGTCGGGCCCAATCGCGGCGTGCCACGTGGTATTCAGGTAGATGGGCAGTCCTGTGGCCAATGGATGGCCAGGGGCGGTGCGCAGGTGCACTCGATGGCCGAGTGATAGCTCAGGCTCCGAGCTGTCACTCTTGTCGGTGGCACACTTCAGCGGGCTGCAGTGCCATGATGATGTCTAGGAGTGCTAGCGAGTCACCAGTTTCCATTGCTGGGCCTGACACGCCTTGTCAGGCTCAGTTGACTCCGGTTCTCGGGTCACGCCTGGCCCAGGAGAAACATTCCATGGTCCTTCGGCCTTGTTGCCCCAACTACGTCCTTACCCTCCTTCCGGGGCAGCCCCGAAAGGAGGGATCAGACCACCTTGCATGCGCTGTTGTATTTTCCTTCTTGTATGCGCTTGGCTGGCAGATCGAGGCTTGTCTCGTAGCATTCGTCTCATCCATAGGCACCTACATCACATCCGATAGTCAGTGTCCATAGGATCAGCATGCCAAGGCCATACCTTCTTGGAGCACACGGTGATCGCATCCTTGCGACACCCTTGCCGACGAGACCATGCATCCGCTAAGTCGCTGACTGGTGCGTCCTGACCAATGCGCTATAGTGTAATGCGAGGGACCCCCGATCCCATTCCGCCGACATGCTCGCACCAAGATTCATCATGGAAGTCTACCACCCGGACTGGCTGGCTAACCCAACCCTGCCAACCTGGTCCTGAAAAAGAGTAAGACATAGCGCATGTGTATCGACTACACCATCCTGAACAAGGCATGCCCGAAAGATCCTTTTGCTCTTCCCCGTATCAATCAAGTTATCAATTCTACGGCCAGTTGCGAGCCATTGTATTTTCTAGACTATTATTCCGGCTACAATCAGATCTAGTTAAATCCGGCCTACAACCAGATCTAGTTAAATCCGGCTGATCATATAATGGGGTTAGTGCAATGTGACTATGCTGTTTCGCTTAAAAAATGCAGGCGCAACCTAACAACATTGCATGCAGAAATGCTTGCACTCACAAATCAGTAGGAATGTCCACACCTATGTCGATGACATATTGGTCAAGACCAAGGAAAATAACACCCTCCTCGATGATCCGTGCGAGACATTCACAAACCTCCATCGGTACCAGATGAAGCTGAACCCGGATAAGTGCGCCTTCAGCATGCCAGCCGGCTAGCTCCTCGGTTTCCTAATTTTGCAATGAGGGATCGAGGCAAATTTAGAGAAGGTTGCGACCACAAGAATGCTCAGCAACCAAAAGTTCACTAGGTTCTTGGCGTTCCTCAGCTGGTTTGTCAGCCGGTTGGGTGAGAAAGCGCTTCTGCTCTACCAGCTCATGAAGAGGACAGACAATTCACATGAACTGCGCAAGCAGAAGCCACATTCCTCGACCTCAAGCGCATGCTATCCACAACACCAGTGCTGGCCACCCGACTAAGAAGGAGCCGATGTTGCTCTATATATCAGCCATCAACCGGGTTGTCAGTGTTGTCTAGGTGATGGAGCGTCATGAGTAAGGAAAGTCCCAGCCGTTTCAGAGGCATGTTTACTACTTAAGCAAAGTGCTCTCCCTATCTAAGCAGAACTACCCTCACTACCAAAATATGTCCTATGGTGTGTACCTAGCATGCAAGAAGCTCAAGCACTACATCCAGGATCATCCAATCAAGGTGGTGTGCACCGCCCCCTCTTGGATATCATAGACTGCAAGGATTCTACATGCCGGGTGACGAGGGTTTAACTCATCAATGCCCATTGTTATGGACTTGGGTTTTGGAGAAGGAGGGAGCGCTGGAGACAACTATCGGCTAGCAAACAAGCACATAGGGGACAAAGGATTTACCCAGGTTCAAGCCTCGTAGAGGTCCCTGCTCCTGCTTGCCTGCTCGTGGAATTATTGAAGGAGTCTAAAGTTACAATGGTGCGCAGATGTAATCTAGCGAAGGTTGTGGAAACTAGGGTTGCGCGTGTCCTCCTCGCTGCCCCCTCCTAGCCTTTATATAGATAGGCTAGGTCTCGGGTAGCAGGTCGAGTCGGTTACAAGTTAGGGTTTTCCCCTTCAAACTTTCTATCTTTAGCTTTTTCTTGATCTTCAAGCAATTGAGAGTCCGTAGGTTACTCGAGTCCTTCCATTTGGGCCTTGGAGACACCGTGGGCCTATATGTATTTGGACCGTATATACCAAGCTCGAGTACCTATAGGGTATACCCATTTCAGTAGCCCCCGAGTGTCCAGTGGAATTGCAGATTCGACTGGGGACTTTTTTGAAGTCTTTGAGTGCCTAAATGAGTACATTTTCGACTGCTTTTTATTTATGTCATAGGGATTGTTGATATACGTGCCTGATGTAACCAAAGTATCGGTATTAGTTAACCACCTTAGGGTGAAACAACGCAATCTACTCAAATTCGAGTGCCCAAACTCAAATCCGGAAGAGTGCTGGTGTAATTCGACTCAGGCTGTGGAGGTCTTACAGGAGTCGAATTCTAGTTATATGGGTATGAGCACTCGACGCGTCCATCAAGGCATGTTCATTGTGCCTACAGGCATGGATATATTTCTGGTAGTGCGTAGTTAAATGCGTTGCCAGGCCTTATTCAGGTCTTACCTTCACGCTGTAAGCGCGGCATCTGAATTTTATCATCGCGGAGACGATTCGGGCGACCCAGGAGATGCAGTCTCTTTGTATGGAAAATTATGAGGCGGTGTCGCCATGATCTGCGAGTGTGGATGCTATCAACACACAGTTTTTATGCAAATAATCATAAGGTGCGCGACCAGCTCTCCCTATGGGAGTAGCCCCCGAGTGCCTGGTTGAGTCGAAGACTTAGGCAGGGACTAAAGAACTTTTGCGACTGCTGTCGTCTTTGCTTGTTTGTTTCAGTCGAAATTGTTTCCGGCGCTCCCTATGGGAGTAACCCATGTACATAGTCGAATTGTGATTCGAGTGGTTGGGTTTGATTGTGATTGCCTATATCCCTGCAGTAAGAAAAGAAAAAATCATAGGGTGCGCGGCCAGTGCTCCCTATGGGAGTAGCCCCCGAGTGCTTGGTGGAGTCGAAGACTCCAGCAAGGACTAAAGTAGCCTTTGATGACGTCAGTGCTGATGCTTGCATGACCTCAGTTGTCCGCGTGAGCGATTTTGACGGGACGTGATGAGCGGTGGGTCCCACTTTCTGACTTTGATTTGACTGTGCGTGCGTAATCTTATTATTAACTATGCCTCCTCAATTTCCGCGCGTAATGTTAGTAGTGGAGGGACGGTTTCGCGCTTCCTCTTCTCCACGTGTCGAGCGTGATGCGCGCCACACGTCCAATAGGGTTTTTGTGAGCTGTTGGATTGCATCTCCTAGGGGTTAAGTAGCGGTGCTACGGCGGTAATTTTCCATCTGCACTCTTTTCTTCCTTGCTGCCATCGCCATTGCTGCTGCTCATCTGCTTTTCCCTGCGCTCATCTCCTCCTCAACTCTAGACCACCTCTGTTCATTTCCAAGTTATTTTCTGCGCTCTCATCGCCGCCGCGCAATGGGAAAGAATAAAGGAGGCGCTGCCGCTGAGCCTTGACCACCGTTTGCGACGAAGAAGAAGGGTGGCCCCGCTTTCTGGCACCGCTGCGTCAGGAAAAAGAAGGTCGCGGGTACCCATGGGACCAATGGCGCATGGCGCCCTTCTATCATCAAGGCGTCGGATCTCCGTCTTCTTCGCCAAGACGGAGTTATTTCTGCAGCAGTCGCCGATTCGCGCGTCCCCAGCGGTGAGACCATTCCTATGCCTCCCGCTGGTTTTTGAGTGATGTTTCTTGCATTCGTGATTCGCGGCCTTTCTTTGCCTCTCCACCCTTTCTTAGGGGTCTCCTTTGTTTCTACGGGCTCCAACTCCATCAGCTGTCCCCAAACTCGATTCTCCACATCACCTGTTTCATTACTCTTTGCAGTCTTTGGCTCGAATCGAGCCGCACTTTGGCCTTTTCGAGCGCTTGTTTAAATTGAAGCGCTAGTCCGCCTCTGGCTCTTTAGTTTATGACGTAGGTGGTTGTGGTATCCATGTAGACCCATCCACCACCTACTTCGACATCAAGCTTACCAAGTCCGTCCAGGGATGGAGGGACAAATGGTTCTATGTCCGCGATCAGAAGGCCAAAGATGAGCACTTTGGACTTGCGCCCTTCGATCTAGCGACTCCCTGCAAGAAGATGCGTTCTTGGAAGATCGTAGTTATGCCTGGCGAACTCGGGGAGACGGACGTGCTATATCAGCGCGTCTGCGACCTCGAAAGTCGCATAGGCGCAGAAGAGGGAGGCTGCGCTCTTATCAGGACTTGGCCGCGCCATCGCGTCCAGCCTCTCCAAGCTAGAGTCCATCCCATGTTTCATTGGAGTGGCCCTGATGATGCCACTCGTGTGTCTACCGATGGCATGTCTGCGAGTGAGGTGGATAAGAGGATTCGACTGGTTCTGAAGTGCCTTTATGATGTGCTTCCAGCGAACGCTTGTTCCTCCTTTTGATGCTTCGAATCCTCCTCCCGAGGTATAGTTATGCTACGTAGTAGCTCATTTTTATGATTGCTTTTCTGTTTGCTTACTTGTTCTGTTTGTATGCAGGATTGGGTGGTGTCGCCTTGTATGCCTCCTCTCCCTGAGGGGGTTATTCCTCGTGAAGCTTTGGAAGAGGACGAGTCTGAGTCGACTGTCCCTTCTGATGTGGAAGAGGAAGCCCCCGAGTCCGGTTACTCGCCAGCGTTCGCGTAGCGAGGACTCCGACGCGTCGACTCCTTCAACTCCAGGAGGCGCGGCTGTTGGCGTGGAGTCACCAATTCCAGCCGTTCCTGTGAGGACTGTGGCACCGTCTTCTCGCAAGAAGATGCGATTGCCCAAGGAGTCTTCGTCGGAATCGGCAGCTGCCACGTTTGATCTTGACAACTTTGACTGGTAAGTTTGCTGGGTCATTCATTCTTTGTTGTTTTCTTCTTGTTGGTTTTGTCCTGGAGTTTGCCCTTTTCTTAATGTGAACTTGGTCTTGTAGTCAAGAGGCGTCGTCATCTTCTGGCAACGTCGAGTTTTTGAAAGAACCAGGAGTCGCAACTTGAAGGGCCAAGGTAGAGGTTGAGCACGCTCCTTCTCCTCCGGCGGTGGCCCACTCCGGGCACAATTCTTCGAGCTCTCCTCACGTAGGGGAGCATCGAATGGTTGCTCGGATGACGGTTCAGCAAGCTTCTTCGGAGTCGCTAGAGGACCATGTAAGTATATCTTTCCTTCTTTTTTAATGTGGCAGTCAACGCCTTCTGCTGCCCTCTTCTGACTCCTTGTTTTGTGTGACACCTCCTTGTAAAGGAAGCCACGCAGGTAGCGGAGCAGGTGATGGCGATGGGTCGCCAGCATGCAATGCTGGAGACGCGTCACCGCGTGGTCGAAAGTGAGTGCTCTACACTTATTCTTTTTGTCTTCTCTCTGTTTTGATATAATTGACTGATAGCCAATTATTGACTGCCATGTAGCTGAGCATAACGCTTTACTGCGCAATGTTGCCACGTTGGAGAAAACACTAGCCGCAGCTGTGAAGGGGCGCGACGAGGCGATCGCGGCTCGTGACGATGCCTAGAAGCGCGAAGAGGATCTACGCGCCTCCTTTGCGACCAGGGAAAAGTTGTTCGAAGAGCAACTGTTCTCAGCCGCCAAGGCCCTCTCAGGTACCTTTACTGGTAGATATTTTATTGATGTTCCTCTCTGTATCTAGAGTTTTTGCCGGTGGCGCTATAGATTTCATCCATGCGTGGGTTTTCTGTGTAGATGCTGGCGATTTGAGCTTTGACCCGCAAGCCCTTTGTCACGATGACCCTCTGGCGGGCGCGGTGTCTGCGGTCGAGGATCGTAGCGCCGCTGTCCAAAATACGTTGTCCAAGGCCAAGGTCACCCTTAGTCGCCTCCAAGAGGAGTTGATGCCAAAGGCGGAGCTAGTCGACAATGTGGAAGAGCTGGTGGAGTCGCTCGCCGGGGGTGTGCCTGCCACGTACAAGAACTCCCTCCGCGCGGCTGGCGCGACCATGTCACTTGCCATGGTGCAAGCCACGGAGTCGAAATAGATCCCTCTGCAGTGTCAAAGACGATGCCTGTTGGCACGGATGGTCAGCAGGTAGTCTTCGCTCCCTTTGCGACTGCTTGCGCCAAATATGGCCATTCCTTGATAAATACTATTGCCAAGTATTCGGAGGAGCTCCAACGTGCGAAGAAGGTGGCGAAAGCTTCGGCCTCAGGGGCTGGCGGAAAGTCTGTGGCATCTGATACTGCCACGGACTTGATGAAGCCCCCGAAGCCGTCGAAGTCGAAGAAGCCAGCTGCTCCGTAGTTAACTTGTTGTAATAATTGATCAGTTGCCCTTTTAGGCTAAGGACGTGCCTGCTGGCGAGTGTGTTTGTAAACACTTATGCTTATCTTGAATGCGTCTGTTCCCCTTGCCTTTGTGTTGATTTGGTTGCCTTATTTGCTTTTGTCCTGACTTGTGGTAGGGCACATCGAGTGGTCCTGTGGGGGAAAACCAGGATTCGCCATCTCTTGATGAGACAGTGGCACCACTGCGCTCTAGGGTAGAGGAGCTATCCTTGCTATCGCGACTTCGTGATCGCATGAAGCAGCTGGAGCGTGAGTTGCCCCTAATCCGTGGTAATGCGGACATGTGGAAGTAGAAGGCGAAAAAATCCGCCGCCCGCGAGCAATATCTGCTTGGCGAGGTGACGCGGCTGGGCGACCAGTTTAAGTGTTAGTTTGCTCGTCCTCATCTTTTCCTTTGTAGTTAGTCGCAATGGTACGTTGTACTCATGCTGTTGGTGCTGCTTCGTGTAGTTGTTAGCGCACGCCGTCCGCAGGAGAAGAGGGATATGATTGACATCCGCCTTCATGATCTCACCCAGGAGCAACTTCAAGAGAGTGGATACTTCTGGGTAGATCACGATCGTGCGACTGCATTGGCGACCCTGCAAGATCGCGCTTCACGAGTGCTGCTCTTCCTGAAGAAGTCACAGTCGTGTTTGAAGAACATCTATCGGGCGATGTTCCCTATGGATGACACTCCATCAAGCCTGCTGGCTCTCCTGGCCAAATTTCAAGATACGTCCGCGGTTCGCGAGTGCGTGAGGCAGCAGTTGGTGGCTGGTGCCAAGGCTACGCTCTCAATGGTGCGTTTGCACAGGCCTGACGTGGATGTCGCCGCCATTTCCTCTGGGCCACCGGCGCCACCAGCATGATCTTCCTGGAATATGGTGCCGCATTATCAGGCGGTGGACCGCCCCGCCGAGGAGATCGTCGACTTCTTCGAGGAACAAACTGATGTTCTTCTGTTGCAAGAGTAGCCAAATATGTATCCTGCACATAAGTGTACTTGTGTTGTAAAGTTCATATGTATTTGTAGATAATTTATTGTTAAATGTGTACAAACAACTTTGTCAGCGTTAGGTGCGTTGCACTATCCGATTCCTTTTCGTTAGCCTGGCCATCCCTTTGTCAACCTGCCAGGCGCGTTGCGGCTGGGTTGAGTTTGCGTTAAGGGGTTCGATTGATGTGCAGCTACTCAGGATATCGCGTTTATTGGTTCGAAGAACAGATGTAGGTAGGGTGGCGTAGCCCCCGAGTATAAAATTGACAAAAGTGAAAGAAAAAACAGAGTTTTGGGGCACTTAGCTTTTATTTATTTGAGGAGCAGTACAAGGTACAATGTGTGGCTAAGTAGCCTTGGCTGAGTAGCCTTATTTGCGATGTAAAAAGTAAAACAACTAGGGGTAGAAGCGTCGTAGTTGTGCGACGTTCCAAGGGTTGGAGTATGCAACTCCTGTCTCTAAGTCTTGAAGGCGATAGGCGCCACCTGGGATTACTTCTGTAATCACGTACAGTCCTTCCCATGGGGATTCGAGCTTGAGATGCCCCTGCTGCTTCAGTCGCAGGACCAGGTCACCTTCGACGAAGGATCTGGGGCGAAGCCTTCTACTGTGGTAGTTGTGCAGGTTCGGCTGGTAGATCGTGGATCTTTCTGTGGCGATTTCTCTTGCCTCTTCAAGGAAATCGACGGAGTCTTCGAGTGCAAGAGAGGACTCTTGTTCGCTGCAAGCGACTATGCGCGGCGCCTTGTACCTCACTTCGGCGGGTAGTACTGCTTCTGCTTCGTGCACCATAAAGAATGGCGTGTAGCCCGTGGCGCTGTTTGGAGTTGTACGTAGGCTCCAGAGTACGGATTAGAGCTTATCTGGCCAGCAACCTGCGGCTTGTTCGAGTGGTCGAATGAGTCGCTTCTTGATGCCGCTGTAGATGAGCCCGTTTTCTTTTTCCACCTGACCGTTGGTCTGTGGATGCGCGACTGAGGCGTAACTGATGTTGATCCCCAGGTTTCCGCAGAATTCTTGGAACTCCTTGGATGTGAAGTTCGTCCTGTTGTCAGTGATGATGTTGTGCGGCACGCCGAAGCGGTACACAATGGACTCAAAGAACTTGACCGCACTGTGGCCTGATTGTTTGGTCACTGGCGTGGCCTCATTCCACTTGGTGAACTTCTCGACTGCGACCAAGAGGTAGACGTAGCCTCCTTGCAAGGATCTTGGCAGCTTGCCCACCATGTCGAGCCCCCATTGTGCGAAGGGCCAGGCCAATGGAATAGGCCGTAGTTCTGCGCCTGGTGCATGTGGCTTGTCCGCGAATCGCTGACAAGCGTTGCACTTTTGGACTATGTCCTTGGCGTCACGCATGGCCGTGGGCCAGTAAAATCTAGCTCGTAGAGCTTTGGCAAAGAGGGCGCGACTGCCGGCGTGGTGCCCGCAGGTCCCTTCATGGATGTTAAGGAGGACTGCTTTTCCATCGGCCAGTGAGACGCATCGTTGTAGCACTCCTGTGATTCTACGTTTATACAGTTCGCCGTTGAGAACGACAAATTCCTTGGAGCGCCGGGCGATGTGCCGTGCATCTGTCGGATCGTCCGGTTGTCTCTTGCTGAGGAGGTACGTAATGTATGGCTGCGTCCAAGATTATTCGATCATCATGACTCTCATTGGTCCCTCGAGTCCTGTGTCCAGCTCCAAGTCATCGAGTGCCATTGGCTCATTGGGTGGTGTAGCCCCCGAGTCCGTTGCTGTGCTTGTTTTCTTCTCTCCGGGCTTTGGCTTGATGGAGCATTCGCATATGCGCTCGAGAAATACCCCAGGTGGTATGGGGGCGCAGGTAGAGCCTATGTTGGCGAGTGTATCTGCCTCCTCGTTGCTTTCGCGACCTATGTGTCGCAACTCGCAACCATCGAAGTCTCCTTCGAGTGTGTCGTAGAGGTCACGGTACGCGATCATGTTGTCATTTAGTGCGTCGCACTCGTGCATTGTTTGATTGACGACCAACTTGGAGTTGCTATATATGATGAGCCTTTTGGCGCCACAGGCTTTTGCCATCCTCATCCCATGTAACAGGGCCTCATATTCAGCCTCGTTGTTTGAGGCTGTGAACTGCATTCACAGGATATATTTCAGCTTGTCCCCTTGAGGTGATGTCAATATGACACCTGCGCCTGCTCCATCTTTCCGTTTGGACCCATCGAAGTGCATTGTCCAGAGGTAGGACATATCTGGCTTCTCCGGGAGTTGGTTCTCCATCCAGTGCACGAGGAAGTCAGGGAGCACTTGCGACTTGATGGCGTCGCGCTTTTCGTATGTGATGTCTCGTGGAGACAGCTCTATTCCCCAAAGTGCGACTCGCCCCGTGGCGTCGGGGTTATTGAGGATATGCCCCAACGGGGCGTCGTTGACTACCATGATATGGGTGTTCCTGGAAGTAGTGGCGCAGTCGCCGGGCGGTCATAAAGACGCCGTACGCCAGCTTCTGATAGTGCGGGTACCGCTGCTTTGTTGGCGTGAGGACCTCGCTGAGGTAGTATACTGGGCGTTGTACGCCGTGGACTTTGTTTTCCTCGGCTCGCTCGACGACGAGCACCGTGCTCACCACCTGGTTGGTGGCGGAGATGTACAACAACAGTGGTTCCCTTTCTCGTGGAGTCACCAGTACAGGCGAAGTGGATAGCAAGCGCTTGAGATCTTCGAATGCTTCTTGTGCTTCGTTGGTCCACTCGAATTTTTCGGTTTTGCGGAGGAGCTGGTAGAAGGGCAGTGCCTTTTCACCCATCCGACTGATAAATCAACCGAGGGCCGCGATTCGTCCGGCCAGTTGCTGGACGCCTCTTATGTTCTTCGGCTTCTCCATGGCCAGCATGGCTTTTATCTTCTTCAGGTTCGCCTCGATCCCCCTCGCGGAGATGAGGTATCCGAGTAGCTGCCCAGATGGTACACCGAAGGCGCATTTGTCCGAATTGAGCTGGATCCGGTAGCGATCGAGGTTGGCGAAGGTTTCGTGCAAATCATCGATTAGAGAGGCTTCCTCTTTGGTCTTGATTACTATGCCGTCGACATAGACTTGGATGTTGCGACCTAGTTGTTCCTTGAGGCAATCCTGCATGCATCGCTGGTAGGTGGCTCCCGCGTTTTTTAGGCCGAAGGGCATTGTGTTGTAGCAGAACACATCGAAGGGCGTTGTGAACGCGGTCTTCTCCTGGTCTTCCTCCTTCATTCGAATTTGGTTATAGCCTGAGTAGGCATAGAGGAAGCAGAGGCGCTCGCATCCAGCAGTGGAGTCGATGATTTGATCGATCCATGGTAGCGGGAAGTGATCTTTTGGGCAGTGCTTTTTTAAAGAAGTGAAGTCCACGCACATCCGTAGGATATCTGTGTCCTTTTTTGGCACTAGCACCGTATTGGCGAGCCAAGTGCTTTCCTTGATCTCGCGTATGAATTTGGCCTCGAGGAGTCTGTTGATCTCCATTCCGACTACCTGCGCTCGTGGCTCAGACAGTCGCCAGATTGTTTGCTTGACTAGCCTTGTGTCGGGGTTAACGCTGAGTGCATGCTTGGTGAATTCTCTGGGAACTCTTGGCATGTCCGCAGGGCACCAGGCAAAAATTTCCCAGTGCTCACGGAGGAATTCGACGAGCGCGAGTTCCTATGCGAGACTCAAGTTGTTGGCGATGAGGGCCGTTTTGGCAGGATCTGATGGATGGACCTACACCTTCTTTGTGTGCACAAATGAGTCGAAGGAGAGATCAGGTGAGCTTGGCCTACTCAGGGGAGGCAGACTGTTGTCTATCGTCTCTTTTAGTCTTGCGAGTTCCTCCTGCATGCCGAAGGACTGGGAGATTCTGTTGAATTCCCTGACGCAAGCGTCAGATTGCTCGAAGTTCCTGTTGATCATTATGACGCCGTTGGGACCTGGCATTTTCATCTGCAGGTAGGCGTAGTAGGGTACTGCCATGAACCTGGCGAATGCGATGCGCCCAAGGATGCAATGGTATTATGAGGGCCAGTCGACGACCCCAAAGTCGATGCGCTCACGCCGGAAGTTCTTCGGCGTGCCAAAGATGACGTCTAGGTTGATTTTGCCCAGGGGGTATACGCCTTTCCCTGTGACGATGCCGTGGAACGTTGTGTCCGATGCCTCCAAGCAGGTTAGAGGGATCCTCATTGCTCGCAAGGTACTCGCGAATATGAGGTTGATGCCGCTTCCGCTGTCCATGAAGACACGACTCATGTCGAAGCCTCCAATTTGCGCCTCGAGTACGAGGGGGCAATGACCTGGGCGAGGTATTTGGCGCAGGTGGTCGTGTTTGTCGAAGGTAATGCACGACTCACTGCCACTGAGGTACTCAGTGGTGGATGGTGGCGAGTGCATGGCCAAGTTGACTTGGCGAGTGATGGCCTTCTGCACCCTATTGGAGGGGCACCCCTTTTGGATCATCATGGTACCCATGGCCCGTGGGTATGGTTCGCGTCCGTGGTGCGGGTCCGGTGCAGCTCCGTTCGGGGGTGGCCCAGGTGGTGGTGGTGCGCCATGTTCCACGATGCCTGGAGCGGCTCCGTAGCCTCTTTCGAATGCATTGCGGTTCATTCGAACCAATCCCTCGTGTAGCTTGAGGAACTCGCGGTAGTCCTTGAGGAGGTGGCTGGACTTTCTCTTGCCATCATGCTTGTCAATGTAGAAGTGCACCGTGCATGGCCCGGACAGTTTGTCCTCGATGGAGGTCGCGGGTGCTTCATCGCGAGTGCGGCATTGCCATACTTGCGTGGTTTTCCCGGAGTCGCGGTATTCGCCGCTGCGGTATCCGCTGTTGCGGTTATCGTCGCGTCTATCGGCGTAGCCAGCTGCGACCATGTTGACGTCATCGCGATCATCGTAGATGCGCATGCGACGCTTACTCCGGCGGTCACGTCTTCGTTCGAGTTCTACCTCCTCGTCAGAGTGAATGCGATTCTTCACCGAATCTTCTCCATCGGCCCACCGATTCGCGATCTCCATCAGGTGGTCGATGGTCTGGGGCTTTGAGCGGCCTAGCTCCTCCCTGAGTTCCATGCGGCGAACACCACCGTTGAATGCATCAATCGCGGGGTCTTCCTAGATGTTCTCCGCGGAGTTCTTGATGATGGACCACCTTTGGATGTAAGAGCTCAGTTCTTCGATTCGCCAGATCTTTGCTGGCAGCATCTCAGTTCTTCGATTGAGGCGGGGCGTTTGTACGTGCCCTTAAAGTTGCGCACAAAGCTGTAGACTAGCTCATCCCAACTGCGAATGTACTTCGACTGCCTCCATGTAGCCTGACGGAGGAGATGTGATCCTCCAGCCAGATCTTGGGGTCCTGCAGACCGTCAAATTTCGGGTTCTCCGATGGGAGTTTAAACCCTTTAGGCATTCGCTTTTGCCTGATGGATCTGCTGAAGCATCTGGCGCCGCAGAGCTCCCCATCTTCCTCTTCCGAATCAGTCGACCGAGCACGTCGTGCCCTTGACTTGTCGATCTGGCGCTGCGTGAGTTCATCGCGTGCATCGTAGTCGCGATCGTGTCGCCGTGAGCGGCGGCGTCAAGACAGGTCGTGACTGTCATCGCTAGACGAGGGCGAGGAGTAGTGCTTTGCTAGTGCTTTTCCCTTTTTTGGGTCTGGTACCGGTTCCTTGTCGAGGGCAGCCTCGATTAGCCCCAGGCCCGCAATCGTAGATTGGTGCATGGCCATTCGGGGATCTCCAGCTGGCGGCTGGTTATTGAGGAGGTACATGGTGGCTGCTGTTACCGCGGCCTGCGGTGTCCTGGGAACCACGTTGCCTCTCATGTCGACCGTCATAGAACCGAAGTCGAGGACTTCCGCAACATCTATGCGCTCTTGTTTGGTGAGGTGAGCCATCCGCGCCTGCCTCTTCTTGGCGAGGTACTCGTTGCCTCTTGAGGAGGATCCTCTGTAGGAGGAGAGCCCAGCGCGACGAAGGCTTGATTCGTCCGCTGCCTTTTTACGCGCCTAAAGTTGCGCGATTGCTTGTTTTTGGCGCTTGAACTCCTCTTTTAGGAGCCAGTGGTAGCCCATCAGCAGTTCCTGCGGGGACCTGAAGGGTAGAGGTACACCTCGTAGGGCTTCGCGGCAGCGATCCCACTCTTTCTCGTTGAGCCTGATCACGACGCTCGCTGGTTTGCTTGTTGATCATGCTAGGAGGTTCGACTGCTCCTCTGTTGCCACCGTTACCACTGTTGCCGCCGTTGCCACCGTTGCTGGCGTTGGGTTGGTCGGTGCCATTGCCGGTGTTACCACCGTTGCCGCGATTGGGTGGATCGGTGCCGTTGCCGATGTTGCCACCGTTACCGCGATTGGTGGACGTGTCGCCCGCGTTGATGACGGCGCACATGAAGTGATTAGGAAAGTTGTTGCTTCCACAACTTTCAGATCCGGAACCGTAGGTTCCATCTTCAGTGGCCAGATCGCTTAGATCAGAGTCGCGACTGCTGTCGCTGACCGTGTTCTCGACTGCCACCGGAGCGTTGAGCTCGCTGAGGGTGCCAATCGATGGAGGGAACCATGATGTCGGGGCAATCGCTGGTGTTGTCGGCTGATCAGGCATGCGAAGCGTGCCCATCTGAGCAACTTGGAAGCGGAAGCTCCCAATTGCCAGGCTGACTCCATCGCCCACAGACTCGAAGGCCGGGTGAGTGGACGGTGAAGTCGAAGGCGCCGAAGAGCTGGCGGATCTCCGCTGTTGCGGAGTTGTAGATCACAGTTGATGGGGCTGAAGAAGCCGCAACGTCAGCACTCCCAATTCCCATAGATGGCGCCAATTGACGAGGGTTTAACTCATCAATGCCCATTGTTATGGACTTGGGTTTTGGAGAAGGAGGGAGCGCTAGAGACATCTATCGGCTAGCAAACAAGCACACAGGGGACAAAGGATTTACCTAGGTTCAGGCCTCGTAGAGGTCCCTACTCCTGCTTGTCTGCTCGTGGAATTATTGAAGGAGTCGAAAGTTACAATGGTGCGCAGATGTAATCTGGCGAAGGTTGTGGAAACTAGGGTTGCGCGTGTTCTCCTCGCCGCCCCCTCCTAGCCTTTATATAGATAGGCTAGGTCTCGGGTAGCAGGTCTAGTCGGTTACAAGTTAGGGTTTTCCCCTTCAAACTTTCTATCTTTAGCTTTTTCTTGATCTTCAAGCAATCGAGAGTCCACAGGTTACTCGGGTCCTTCCATCTGGGCCTTGGCGACACCGTGGGCCTATACGTATTTGGACCGTATATACCAAGCTCGAGTACCTGTAGGGTATACCCATGTCACCGGGTGAACAAATGGGTTACCGAGATAGCCGCCTACTCTACCCCGTATGAGAAAAGAATAACCATCAAGTCACAAGCGTTGGCAAACTTCATGGTCAACGTGGCCGAGACCCAATACATGCAGCCGTTCCTCGACTCCGACAAATGAAAGATGCACTTCGACGGCTCCAAGATGCACGGGGGATTGGTATCTAGCATCATTGTCACCTCTCCGAAGTGAACCTGGCTAGAGTACATGCTCTAGATCAGCCTCACCGCCTGAAATAATGTGGCCAAATACAAAGCATTGACGCATGGACTCTGGTTCACCAAAGAAATCGGCATTCGCCAGATCCTCTAATTTGGGGATTTAGATTCGGTAGTGCAGCTAGTGCCCGGATATTGGGATGCTCGGTACACCAACATGTCCTTGTACTGATTCTACATCCAACAACTAAGTGCCTGCTTTGAGGGATGTGAGTTCTGTCACGTCCCACGAGCCATCAATGAAGCGTCCTACTCGCTCTCCCGAGTCAGATCCACTAGGAAATCGATTTCACCTGGAGTTTCTCTCGAGCACCTGTACAAGCCCTCCATTACGTCGTCTCTAGAATCGAAGTCCATAGTTCCTTCGGCAGACCTAGAGGCTACCGAAATGAAACACCCAGGGTTTGTCGGTTCCTCGAACCCACGGCCACCCGCCTGCTCGAAGGTACAAGCGCCTCCTGGCTCGACAAACACGGGGGCTCCTAGCTCCTCAAGCTTAACCTCGCCAACCAGCCCATGCTTCTCGGGGGCTGCTGGCTTGGGACTTCCACCTTGCCGGCTACCAGACATCCCCAAGCTAGTGCACGAGACCTCCTTCGCCTTATGGGAAGTGCCATCGTTGGCACAACCTTTCATGAGCTTCCTCGCCAATAGAGAACTTCTAGAAGTTGAGGTGGCGGCCTGACAGATCAATCAAAGACTGCATACATACACCATCATCAACAAGGAGTTGTACAAGGTCAATGTTTGTGGTATATACCAGCGCTGCGTTAATGAGGAAGAAGGTTACTGGTTGCTAAAGGACATCCACTAGGAAGAGTGCGGCCCCCAGGCCTCATCGAGGGCCATAGTTTCTAAGACGTTTCGACACTCGAAGATGAAGAGGACATGGTCCATGCATGCAATGGATGCCATCATTTTAGCCATCAAAAGGAGACTCTTGTTGTAATTCTAAAGACCATTCCCATCATGTGGTCTTTCGCCGTCTAGGGCCTCGACATGGTTGGACCGTTCAAGAGGGCTCGAGCGGGCATGACCCATCTCCTGGTGGTGGTGGACAAGTTCAAAAAGTGGATTTAGATGAAGCCCATCCGGAAGTTACACGGTGCCACTGTTGTCACTTTCTTCTAGGACATCATCATCCGGTTCGGATATCCCCACATCATCACGGACAACGACACAAACTTTTCCAAGGGCGCTTTCGCTCGCTTCTACAGTAACAAGGGGATCTGGCTAGATCTAGCATCCGTCATGCACCCGCATTCCAATGGGCAAGTCAAGAGGTCAAATGTCCTAGTGCTAGCCGACATCAAACCTTTGTATGTCTGGCTGTGCTATGGAGCCTGAGCACTACTCCCAAATTGTTCAACCAGATACACCATGTTCTTCCTCGTGTACGGATTAGAGGCAATCCTTTCGGCTGACATCGAGTTGGACTCACTGAGAAACTCCAGTACATGTAGAACGAAAACCAAGAGGCGTGTGAAGACAGTGTGGACCTCCTCGAGGATGCATTCGAGTAGACCCTCACAAGATCGATGCTCTATCAACAGAGCTTGAGCTGGTACCATTGCAACCGTATTCGACCTCTCGCATTCCGGGAGGGATATATGGTGCTCTGGCTAGTGCAAGACACGAAGGGCGTGCACAAGTTTCCACCACCTTGGGAAGGCCCCTTCATCATCAATAAAGCACTACACAACAATTTTTACTACCTCGTCGACGCGAAGCAGCCGCGTGAGAACAAGATGGAAAAGTCGGATGAGAGACCAAGCGTCCTTGAAATGTAGCCCTTCTTCACCCATTTTATACCTAGTGGAATGGCAACGCATGTATCCCACAAACCCCATGAATGAATGAAATATGTGGAACCTCGAGCGATCCTCGCAGGCTCCTTGCCAGATATATGAATTTTTACTACTTTTTTTTCCAGCTTCGGTAACCCCTAACTCGAGAGTTCACCGACTGGCCCAGCCTATTGTTCTATAAACGGGCTTAGTACTGTGTGCGGTGCCAAAGGCCCCCTCTTTGTCTCATCAAGAGAGCGCAACACATGAAATATGATGAAGGATATGACCGTTTGGATGATCCGGGTAAAATTCCTAGTTTGTACATTTCGGGCTGCTAAGTCTTTACTACCATGTGTGATGCCTGTGAGCTACCCCTTCAATTTCGGCTGCATACCGTAACCCGGCACACTAGCCAGCAAGGGCACAACGTAAACAACAGAAAACACGGAAAAACAATTGAGTTTCTGGGTATACACGAGCTAGTTTTTAATAAAAGAAACTATGTCACGTAGGTTAAGTTTTGAAGTTGTTGTCTTCGTCAACTACTCTAAAACTAGGGGGCTACACTTAATGGGTGAGCTCGCGTGCTCCCACTGGAAGCATAAAGTTTCCCCAGGCTAGGATGCACGGTCGGATATAGTGAGACGGGGCTCTAAGCCAAAATTTTGAAGTTAAAGACATAAAAGTTTTGAAGAAGTTGTGTTTGTCAACTACTTCGAAACTCGGGGGATACACCCACTAAGTGTGCTCACATGCCCCCTGTGGAATCAAGCGGACCAGTCCGACTAATGGGGTTCAGCCGGATAAGAAGATCTAAGGTATTGAGGAAAGAAAGATATAAATATAAGTTTCAGGAAGCAAGCAATCCCGCCCGGCTAAAGGAGTTCAACCAGATAAGAAGATCTAAAGTATTAAAGACAGAGGAGTTTCTAAGTAGTTGTCTTCTCCAACTACTCCTAAACTCGGGGGCTACACCCAGTGGGTGCGCTTGCGTGCCCCCACTGGAAGAAATATCTTCGTCCGGCTAGAGGTGTCAAGACGGATGAAAAGAAGTCGAGAGACCAAAAAAACACCTAGTGGGTGTGGGCTGAAAAATCACGAGTGAAGAAATATCAAGTCCAAAAGAAATTCGCATAATTTAAAGGAAGTGGAAGCTCCCACAAGGTTCACAAGTTCATAGATTCACAGGACAGAGATGAAAAGAGAAAAACTTATACAATTCCACCCGGCATATCGAGGATTAGCTTAGGCGGCTGGAGCTTTGTCATGAGGTTGGTTTTGGCCCTCTTCTCCTTCACACGCTCCAGGTGTCGTGGGTAACGCTCCTCTGGCTGACGAGCTCGCCGGTTCACTAGCGTGTGTGCCTGACTATGAGGTGGCCTCGAAATCCGGCTCCTCGTAGGCGTCCAACTCAGTCTCGGCGAGGACCTCCTGCACATCAGTGTAGCTAGCGATCTTGATGTTTGCAACACGAAGTCCTGGATGGGCCTGGCGCACCAAGGCATGTTCCACCCTAGCTCCGAAGCCACCCTCGACATTCTCCAGCTTCGCGTCCTTATACTAGGACAACATCTGCTACAAGGCCATCTCAGCCATGATGTCTGCTGCCATGTTGTGCAGCTAGTCGATGGTGTCGGGCACCTCGCCGATCTTCTGAGCCAGTAGAGTCATGGTGGCGGGAGTGTCCTCAGCCGGCCAGAGGGCATCGTGGATCACGACGCATGCCTTGTAGAGTTTGGAGGCCTCCTTCCCTAGCTGAATGACCAGCTCCTGCATGCAAGGCTTTTCGCCAGGCCAGTCAACCTGGAGTTGGTTAAATGCTAGGACATCTACACCCGGATAGTAAGCTATCAGCAAAAGAAGCGTCAAATCTGCTGAAAAACCCAAATGAAAAAAGAGGAAGAAAGAACATACATTTAGCCTTCTTACCGATCTCCAAGTTGTTGTTTAGCAAGAATTATTTGTTCTCCTTGAGCTGGTTCACCTCCTTCCCCTAGGCCTTGAAGGACGTTCCAGGAGGTCAAAAGCCTCTGCCGGCTGGTGATGATGCCCTCGGGATTCATCATAGTCGCCTCTAGCCCGATAACTTTCGAGTGAAACTTGTTGTTCTGGGTGCGAAGGGTGGAGTTTGACTTGACGAGCCAGGCGTTAGCCTTCTTCAACCGGTTGATCTCCTGCTGGGCGGTGACCATCAAGGCTGCCAATTCCAACTGGACATATGTACGGAAACGAAATGGTAAATCAAGAGAAAAATGAAGGAAAAGACAAGTTAAAGAACTTACTTTTTGCCAAGCCGTTGGCGGAATCCAGCTGCTACTCGAGCGTCTTTACCGGCTTGTCCAACATCACACAGACCATCTTGAGGTCCTTCAGACCTAGGTCGAGGCTCGTCTCCAAGTCCTTCAGGCCTTGTTTTGCGCGAGCAGTTTCAGCGTTTTCGCGAGTTTTAGCCCGGTCCAATCTGAATACACCCGAAAACAGCTGCAGCCTGTTTTGTAGGCCGGTTTTAGCTGGACTCAGTCCCAGGAATCCCCTGAAACCACGTGGGTTTGAAGTGTTTTAATGACACGAGTTACACCTAGTGCTTCCGCTGCTGTTCGCGCATCTGTCCGACGGCGGCGTAGAAATAACCAACCCTTCCAAACATAAATACCATTGTGTGGAGTATTTCTAGGGGATTGTGGTGTTTTGGGTGAAAAGAGCGTTTTCACCCAAACCTCTTTGAACAATACTCTAAAAAACTCTACGATCCAGCCTTGCAAAACGAGGCCTCAGGGACACCAGGGATGTAGATAGCTGCACAGTCGACCTTCCAATCATGGAAACAGTGGCGTCGTGTGCCGCCAAAGTTCACTCCTCGCTAGGCTCCACGTCGGACTTGTTGTCCTCCGGCACGACGAGGTCCTTTCTAGTCGAGCCTCCGCTGGCACTGGAGCCCAAGGCAGCGGCTTCCGACTGGCCATCGTGCCCTTGTCTAGTTCTATCGGGAGCCATCGTGGTTTCCACACGGGCGTCGGTGTCCTGTCCGGGTCCACCAGTCGGCCCCTGGTTCTTCTGCACGGGACCCTGGTGAACCGGAAAGGGGTTCGACTCCTGGTGAACCAGCAAAGCATGAGGCAGGGAGTCAGTCGCCGTGCGAGCCAGGCTAGACGCGCCAATGGAAATGCCGGTGCTAGGGAAAGAAACAAGAAGAGATAAGAAAAAACCATGGCAGGTTCGTGAGGCAGAGAAATAAATGAAGAACCAAGATCAAGGTCAAGAAGGAGAAGACTTACCCTTCGACGACATGGACTGTCGCTCTCTTTCAGCCTGCTGCCTTTGGCCGCAGAATGCAGGATCGAGCCCTCTTTGCTGACGGCTCGCCCATGTTAGCTATTTATCGCCCTCTCCGTCGCACTCCTCACCAACTTGACACGCACGCAGCTCGGGGAGATTAGCGGCGAAGATGGTGATGGTCTTTGCGAATTCTTCTGCTAGTTGGGAAGGGAAGTTCAACGTTGGATGGGAAGTTTCAGCCAGACAAACCAATCAAGCCATATCAAACAAGTCGGATAGACGGGTATGTACTTAACCTAGGGGCACGGTTCGCACGACATTAGGGAGGCACCCCGAAGGACCAGCTGTCCTCCGCCTTCTCCTTGTAGATCATCAAGAGCCACTCACGGATGTTGGCAAGCTGGTGGTCGCGCTTAGATAGCCGGATGGGATCCAGCCAGACAGAGAGGAAGCACATATTAGGCTCGTGGCGCTGAAGAGGCATCATCAGCCGATACATCCAGCTTAAGCTGACATCTCGCCCAGTTAGGCCAGCTTGGACAAGCTCACGCATTCTATTCTCCTCCTAGGAGCCGAAGATCTTTAGGTCCCAGTGCTTTCACTATTGGGCCATGCAGAGATAAACAGAACTACCCCCTATGCGGTGAACCCACGATCTAGCTCAGGTGATAGGCCACGAGATTTACCACTAGACGTGCATGTGCGGATTATTGATGAAGCGCATCAGTTGATTCCATGCCAAACGATCCCACGTACATCACGTCAAGATCCCCACGAACTCCTTTGTCTCCAATGTCGCACGTAAAACGCCTCTACTGGTATCCACACGTACATGGAGGAGCTCCAGGCAGAGGACTGCTAGATCCTATCTAACCCGAAAATGGGAGTGGAGAAAGTGGCGGCTAGGTCAGGGACTATCCCTTGTCACTCCACTTATATACACTCCTAGTTGGGCTCAACGCTTGAGGACCATTTAGGTTGTACCCCAATCTTCACATGGATCGAATCCATATTGGCTCCTTTCCCTTAAGTGTGTGACCCTATAGGTTCATATACACCTGGACACGACACGATTCACCACTCTGAGTCGATAGATAGTAGCGGCATCTAGCAAGACGTGACAACTCCCAAGCGTCGTAAAGTTAGAAGACAAACCTTTCTCAATGTGACATTCGTCCAAGTCCCTTTTCCTCACGATATACCTTGTCAAGCTATAAGCGAGTAGTTCCAATCCCTTTAATAGCTCGACTCTCTCTTCTCGTTAAATGATATTCGATTCACTGGACTAACACTTAATATGACTCCTTGGTTAACACTTAACCAAGTCGCGCATGGCCATCCTTCCAAATCACATCACAGGAAAGGGCCTAGAGAATATCTATCCATTACGGAGGGACAAATCCATCTTTGTAATCCACGTCACGCAACTTGATTCACAACTAGCCCAAACTCTACCTGTATAAATGCCCATTTACAAAACATCGTTTGATAGAACCTAAGCTAGCAATCCACAACTCAGATCATGTGATTACCTTAGGTCAAAGGATTCCATTGCTTGAGACTGCAAATGACAACATGCTCATTGCATCTCAATTGTGGGTCTGTCCGACTCGCTAAACTCTTTAGCCAAGTCCGTGTAAGTCGGAATGGCATCACCATGCCCATGACAAGTGGAACCATGTCATCATACGACTTGCACATTTCTCTAAGTTGTGTGTCCCACACAACCTCAATTACCAAGGACAATCTAGTATGAACAAACATGAATATATAGTTCCACAACTGAATCACGTATCCAATTATATATACTTGATGTTCATATAAGGACAACTATATTACTTTATGAATACATTGGGAATTGCATCATGCATGATTGCCTCTAGGGCATATTCCCAATAGTCTCCCACTTGCAAGAGAGTCAATCATCCTGACATCACATGTGTAGGTAGAAGCGGCTTTGTCACCTTGATCCACAAACTGGCGAATTAGGTGGTATCGCATGAGTATATGTTTGTTCTTCTAGTGTTGTCTAGGTTCCTTGGCTTGTGCAATAGCACCATTGTTGTCACAATACACGTCTAATGGATTGGACAAGCCCTGGACCACACCACATGAGGAAATTCCTCATCCAAATGGCTTCCTTTGCCACCTCCAAGGTAGCAATATACTCAGCCTCTGTTGTAGATGCAGACACAGTCTCTTGCATGGAACTCTTCCAGCTCACAGCCCCTCCATTCATTACAAACACATATCCAGATTGCGAACGAGAATCATCTGAGTTAGTAAGATAACTCGCATCCGTCTAACCCTTTACACCGAGTTCAACCTCACATCCATAAACTAGGAACACATCCTTAGACCTTCTCAAGTACTTAAGAATGTTCTTAAACACTACCCAGTGGATTTCTCCATGATCAGCCGGTATCTGCTCACAACAGTTAGAGCATAGGAAACATCTGACCTAGAACAAATCATGGCATACATGATGGATTCAATTGCCGAAGCATATGGAATCACACTCATCTGACTTTGCTCATTAGTTGTCGAAGGACATTGAGTCTTGCTAAGTTTTACACCATGGGATGTTGGTAAGAACCCCTTCCTAGACAATTCCATGTTGAACTTCCTCAACACTTTGTATAAATATGTACTTTGACTCAATCCAATGAGCCGCCTTGATCTATCTCTATAGATCCTGATTCGTAGAATGTAAGTTGCCTCACCCAAGTCCTTCATTGAGAAACTCCTTTCCAATGACTCCTTGGTTTCTTGCAACATCTGGACATCATTTCGAATCAGTAATATGTAATCCACATATAAGATTAGAAAGTTTACTTTGCTCCCACTGAACTTATTGTATAAAAAAGAATCATGATCACTCTTTATGAAGCCAAACGATTTGACTACCTCATCAAAGCGAATGTTCCAACTCTGAGATGCTTGCTTCAACCCATAAATGGATTTCTGAAGTTTGCATACCTTGTCAGTATTAGCCGGATCGACAAAACCCTCGGGTTGTTTCATATACACGTCCTCGATTAATTTTCCATTAAGGAAAGCCGTGTTGACATCCATGTGCCATATCTCATAGTCGAAATAGGCTGCTATAGCTAACATGATCCGAAATGACTTAAGCATCGCTATGGGTGAGAAAGTCTCATCATAGTTAACTCCTTGAATCTATCGGAACCCCTTTGCAACAAGCCGTGCTTTATAGATAGAAATATTTCTGTCCATATCAGTTTTCCTCTTAAAGACCCGTTTGCACTCGATGGGTCTTGCACCGTATGGCATATCAACCAAGTTCCAAATTTGATTTTCATCCATGGACTTTAACTCGGATCTCATGGCTCCAAGCCACGACTCAGAATTAGATCCCACCATCACTTCTGAATAAGTTGCCGGTACATCATTGTCTAATAGTAGTACATCACGAATAGTGTAGGTGCATCTGCCAGCTCAACTACCACGACCGGCTCAAGCTCCAAGCCTTTTGCCAACTCGATACTTTCTGGTTCGTCTCGAATTTCTTCAAGCTGCACCGTGCTCCCACTTACTTCCCGACTAAGAAACTATTTCTAAAGGAAGAAACCGTTCCAAGCGACAAACACTTTGCCCTCTTCTCGGTTGTAGAAGTAGTAACCCAAGGATTCCCTCAGATACCCTACGAAAATACACTTACTGACTTGGCTGGGAGCTTGTCCGACTGAAGTCGCTTGACAAATGCTTCACAACCCCAAATCTTAAGAAAGGACAAACTCAGCTTCTTGATAGTCCACATATCATGCGGTGTCTTCTCTACCGACTTTGATGGTACTCTGTTTAGTGTGAACACTGCAGTTTCTATACAATAACCCCAAAATGAGAAAGCAGATATGTCGAACTCATCATTAATCGTACCATGTCCAACAAGGTCTGATTCCGCCATTCCGACATACCATTTCTTTGTGGCGTACCTGGAGGAGTGAGCTGTGGAACTATTCCACAACTCTTTAGATGGTCATAAAACTCATGGATCATGTACTCGCCTCCTCGGTTCGATCGAAGAAACTTTATTTTCTTGCCGAGTTGATTCTATACTTTATCATGGAGCTTATTCATGCACTTCCAACTTATATGACCAAGCCAACAGTGCAAAAAATAAGTCATATTCAGATCATTTGGTTTCAAACTTTTAGCATTTATGTTATAGCCCAATTCACCATAAAGATTCAAAATAAATAACATGTCCTGGATGTGTGCAAACCGTGAAACATATCATTCAAATATAAAGAATAACCATTATTCTTAATATTTGACTCATAGACTTGTCTCATCAAATATGAGGCAAAAATGATGTTTCGACTAAGCACTAGAACATAATAACAATTCTTTAGTTCCATTAAGAATCATGAAGGTAAATAAAGTTGCATTGTGCCGACTTCCAACGAAGCAACTCTCGCTTTGTTGCCGACTTGAATGTCAACCTCGCCTCTTGCCACGCTCCTAGTTCTTACTAGTCCCTACAATGAGTTGAAGATGTGAATTACTGATCTGGTATCATATACCCAAGAACTGTTAGGTGCATCAGCAAGATAAATGTCTATAACATTGCATACAAGTGTACCTGTGTTTGAAGTCTCACCTCCACTCTTGGCTTTGTCGGCCAAATACTTGCTACAATTCCTCTTCCATTGGCCATGTGCCTTGCATTAGAAGAAAGTGGATCCAACTGAAGGAGATGGCTTAGTCCTCGAGAAAATGCTTGGGATTGAATCCTGAGCATTACCTCCTGACTTAGCCTTCTTCTTCTTAGTCCAAGAACTTTTATTGAACATAACCTTATTCTGTACCATCAACACTTGAATGGCACCCTTCTTGAGATCATCCTCTATCAGCTTGAGCATCTGATGTAATTCAGTGAGCTTCTCTCCATACCATGCATGTGGTAGTTTGAGATGAACTGGCCATATGCACTAGGAAGTGAGTTTAGAATTATGTCCGTAGCAAACTCTTCGCCAATGGGGTAGCTCAACCTCTCCAGAGACTGCACGTAACCAACCATCTTGATCACATGCTGACTTAGTGGATCGCCATCCTTAAGCTTACAACTCAGCAAAGCTTGAGATACTTGATAGCTCTCGGTCTTTTCTTGAGCCTAGAACATACTTTTGAGGCTTTCGATCATATCGTAGGTCTCGACATTCTCGAACTGCTGCCGCATGTCCGGTTCCACGTGAGCAAGCATTATACAACTAATTTCTGTGGACTCATCACAAGTCCTATAGTAGGCATTGGTTGTAGCAACACTCGCATTCTCATTCGGCTCATCTAGAAGTAGGTTATCTACAACATGGTCCCTCTTTTCTTGTTTGAGAACAATTCTTAGATTATGATAACAGTTGGTGAAATTAATTCCATTAAGCTTATCTTTCTCTAGGATTGATCTCGACGCAAAACTGGATATCTGAGGGAGACTGCTACTAGGTGCCATTGATCTACGACAGAAAATATGAAAACACTTAATACATGTATCCATAAAAGTGCAAGCATATTAAACAATTTAATACTTATGCTCCCACTAGAACCAACACCCCTGCGATGGTTACTATGTGATTCAGGATCCTAAATAAGCAAGCCGACTAGTGAGCTTTAGAATCACCACTAGTCGTCAAGTGTTGGGAATATGCCCTAGAGGCAATCATGTATGATGTTATTCCCAATGTATTCATAAAGTTATTGTCCATGTATGAACTACTGATATGTATCATTGAATATGTGATTCGATTGTGGAACTATATATTCATGTTGTTCATACTAGTTGTCCTTTGTCGTTGAGGTTGCGTTGGACACACAACTTAGACTAATGTGAAAGTCGGCTGATGACTCGGTTCCACTTGTCATTGGCATAGAGATTCTATTCCGACATACATGGATTCGGCTAAAGAGTTTAGCGAGTCGGATTGACCCATATTGAGATGCAACAAACAAGTCATCATTTGTATGTATCAATCAATGTAATCCTTAGACATGAGGTTATTGCACAATCCGAGTTGAGGATCACCGAATTAGGTTATGTCAAATGTTGTTCCATCACTAGGCAGTTATAAAGATAGAGTTTGGGTCGACTAAGAATCAAGCTGCGTGATGTGGATGACCAAGATGGGATTTTTCCCCTATGACTGGAGAGATATTCCCTGGTCCCTCTTGGAAGATATGATTTGGAAAGCATGGCCATGCACGACTCAGTTAAGTGTTAACCAAGGCGATCGACTAAGAGTTAGTCAGATGAATCACTTATCTCGAATCGAGAAAGAGAGTTGAACTATTTAAGGGATGACGATTATTCTCCTATAGTTCAACAAGGCATATCGTGAGGCAAAAGTGGCTTGGACGAAAGTCGCATTGGAAGGTATGTCATCATCACTCTTTGGTACTTGGCAGTCAGCTCGTTCTGCTAGGAGCCGCTACCGACTGATCGGTCACGAATGAGACTCGGATCATGTACGAGTCACAATGAGCCTGTCGGGTCACACACTTAAGAGTAGGAGAAAGTTTGGGTTAGACCTGAACCGGAAATCTATTTGGGTTGGACCTAAATCAGACACGGACTAAGTCAGTGAGTTGGACTCATAGTGACTAATATAGGCCTTTTAGATAATGGGCCACAAGTAAGCGGATCCCACTTTCACTACCTATATAAGCTGGGGCACAGGTGCTTAGAGCACATGGTTAGGTTATTCCATGCATTGTTAACCCTAGCTCCAGTACAGTTCGGCCGCCATACTGGACTAGCAGTCCACCGCCGACGCTCCTCCTCGTACGTGCGGATACTGGCGGATGTGCTGTACGTTCATCACTTCGACGATCGTGGATCGGAACGGATTGTGAGGACTGCACTAGATCAAGTGACATCCTTCATCGATTCCGCAACTGCACGTCTAGTGGTAATTCTCGTGGCCTACTACCTCAGCTAGATCTTAGGATCACCGCATAGGGAAAAAGTTTTTGTTGATCTCTACATGGCCCAATAGTGGTATCAGAGCATTAGCTTCTGGTTTTAGGATCGAGATCATGCATATGTGATATGCGGTTGGCGTTATATTAGATCTAATTGCAGTTTTGGTGGTCGGTCTATGAGATAGATTGGTTTTATACAAAGTTGATTGGATCAGCTATACTCGAGGAATTGGATGTTCTGGTTTCCATGATCATACTGCTAAGGTCGTGGAATGACATACCCCTACCGATCGGCTTCCGTCATCAGGGTAGACTATGACACGTAAATTCGGATGCGGTGATCAAAGATCAAAGAGTTTGGTCAAATCAGAGTATGAGACGGATTTGGGTAAAATTGATTTATCCTATGAAGAGGTCCATATTCGGACATGGGACCGCCGGCTTCGCCCTATTGTAGAGCCTTAGATGTTGTTGCGAGTTTCACAATGCCGGTAGATATCGTATCTATGCATAACTTGTTTTTGTAGGATGATGTTGTGAATGGTATGGATTATGTGAATGTGATGTGTGTAATCCATACGTGATCTGCGTATCACGGTTTTTGTCAGCCAGCTGGAGCCTAGGTGCCATCATTTTATTTTATAACAACCTGCGTGTTGGATTCTCTATGTAATCTACTTCACTAGCTAGTGTGTTTGTTTGGAGAACCTGGATGGCATGCAAGGCGATGTACAAGTAGGATACATGGTGTAAGGAGGCACATGACAAGAGTTGACATGGCTCAAATTACAAGCTTTGTGGAGATGGAGATTGCCATGAAGAGAGCCATACCAGTTCACATTATAATTGCTTTAGTTTGTGTTACTGTTGTGTCTCTATTTTTACCTCTATTAGATAGTTGGTAGAAAGTAATCCTCAAAGAAGGTCTAGTCAGTTTCCCCAGCAGTGTTGCACCATCACAAGTCGGACATTTTTTGTAGTGGGCTCATAAAATTGAGGTGCTATCAAATCATTTCGACTAGGTGGGTTCGAGTCGGACTCTTACAGTGGAAGCACTCGGTAATCTAGATGGGTCAATCAAAACGGTTGTGGGACTTGGGGAAAAGTCGTGTGGGAGCCGAGGCATGTGATGCCACCTGTCCAACATGAGTCATATAAGATGCGATTGACAAGGAGTTATCTACCTAGATCACTTGACGGCCAGCGATGATGCTAAACCTGACTAGTCGGCTTGCTTATTTAGGATCCTGAATCACTAAGTAACCAGCAGAGGGGTGTTGGTTCTAGTGGGAGCATAAGCATTAAAAATGGTTAATATGCTTGCTCTTTTATGGATACATGTCTTAAGTGTTTTGCGTATATTTCTATTGTAGATTAATGGCACCTAGCAGTCTCCCTCAGATTTCCAATTTTGCTTTGAGAACCATCTTAGAGAAAGATAAGCTAAATGGAACTAACTTCATCAACTGGTATCGTAATCTGAGAATTGTTCTCAAGCAAGAAAAAAGGGACCATGTCCTAGATAACCCACTTCCAGATGAGCCGAATGAGAATGCGACTGTCACAGCCACCAATGCCTATCATAGGAATGTGATGAGTCTACGAAGATTAGGTGTCTTATGCTTGCTCACATGGAACCAGACTTGTAGCAGCAATTCAAGAATGTTGAGGCCTACGATATGATCGAAAGCCTCAAAAGTATGTTCCATGCTTAGGCAAAGACTGAGAGGTATCAAGTCTCTTAGGCTTTGTTGAGTTACAAGATTATGGATGGTGATCCACTAGGTCCGCATGTGATCAAGATGGTTGGTTACGTGCAGTCTCTAGAAAGGATTGGCTACCCATTAGCAAAGAGTTTGCTGCAAACATAATTCTGAACTCTCTTTCCCGTGCATATGGTTAGTTCATATCGAACTACCACATGCATGGTATGGATAAGAAGCTCACTGAATTACATGAGATGCTCAAGCAGGCTGAGGCGGATCTCAAGAAAGGCATGAGTCAAGTGTTGATGGTGCAGAATAAGGCTAAGTTCAAGAAGAGTTCTTGGACTAAGAAGAAGATGGCAAAGTCGGGAGGTAAGGCTGAGGACCCGGTCCAAAGAGCTTCCTCGGGGACTAAGCAATCTACTGCAGCTGGATCCACTTGCTTCTATTGCAAGGCATATGGCCACTACACTACAAAGGAGATCGTATTTAGTGATAGACCCCTTTTGTCACTTAATATCAATATTTTGTCAATGAATATATGTTGTTGACAAAAATGGGTTGTCACTAATTTTTTCATAAAAGCTGCATAATAAAAAAATCCATAACCATGGTTTGCATTTTTTTGTCATTGTTTGACTTATATTAGTTGATGATGTTAGTTTTGTCTACAATCATGTGCAATCGGTGACTAAAAATAATTGTCATGATATATATGAAAAGTTTGTCATTGTAAATTAGAACGCAGTGTAGGACAGTTCATCATTATAGACATGGCATTTTGTTAATTTATTGCAATTTACTGACATGGCATTATGACCAGTGGGACCCAGTCGTTCTTACAGGTGGACCAATGGAGGGTCTGAGACGGTTCAGACTAGTGGGATCCGGAGGGTTCGGACAGGTGGGGCCCATAGGGTTCTAACAAGTGGGACCAAGAGGGTTAGGACAGGTGGGACCCATAGGGTTCTGACAGGTGGGACCAAGAGGATTCTGACAGGTGGGACCCAGAGGGATCTGACAAGTGGGACCAAGACGGTTCGAACATGTGGGAGCGAGATGGTTCTGACATGTGGGTCCACGTGTTGATGACAGTCTGAGTATTTTCGTTACGTTAATAATTATGCAGAAAAATGAAAAAAAATCATACAGACAAATAAAATTTAGAACCAACATATGAAATGGTGGCGATAAAATTCGGTGCAATAGTTTTAACATGAAGATACAACTAAGTAAATCATATTGATGAACAATTTCATCAATATGGAGGTGTTGTTGAGTTGTTGGCCTGTCCTTGTTGCTATGATGTCCTTAAGATGAAACTAAGTGTGGCTTCTAATTCTTGCTGCTTCTTTTCAGTTGCTCTGTTTTTCTCTTCCTGTTCCTTCATCAGAGTTGCATGGTCCTCTTCTTGTTTTTTCATTTCTTCAAATATTTTATTCTGGGCTTCCATCCTTTCCTGCATCTCTTGTTTGTACCTTCCAGCTATGAGGAGTGATTGTTCCTCCTGTTCAGCAAACTTGTTTTCTAGTTCTCAGATGCGTGCTGTGGACACAAAGCTCTTCCTTGAGATTGATCCAACTCCCAAATTCGAGAGGAACGTGCATGTGCTTGAGCTTGTTGTGCTCTTCTCCTTCAAGACTTCTTTAATAATCTGCAATTCTGTTTTTCAGTCTCATCTTCTAGGCGTGGTCTATTTTTCATGGTCATCATTGCATCCTGCAAATAAGTTCATATGAAAGCATACGAAATATTTAAGTAGAAAGCTTATTCATTACAAAGTGGTAGCAGTATTAAAAATGTCTTACATAAGCATCTTTTGACTTCCGTAGTCATGATACCTTCCTTGTTAGTGTGGATAAGTGTATAGAATTCAATTAGAGATGTCACCTCCTACATGTTCTGTGAGTTCTACAAAAAATTGGACTTACGAACATGAGTTAGCAAAATTTATACTAAGTTTGGTAGAACAATTGTTTCATAAATGAACCTAAAAACGTACAAGAGCTTCGTAGTGTGCAATGGAGCATCTCAATCAAGTTGTATGGTTCTTCTTCACAACTTCTCTGTTCACTTGATTCTTTAGACACATTTCCTAAATTTGAGTATGTACTTGTGAGTTTTCTATGCAATAGAGATTTATGTGCTTAGTTTTTGTAAGTGTAAATGTTAGTACCTGATAGTGGGCATCAAACCATCTGTCTACAAGATCTTTCCAACTTCTCTCTAGTACATTTGCTGGCTTCATCTTATATGCTTCCTAGGGGCTCATATCTTTAATCTTGTCCCAGTTCTCCTTCTTAAGCTTGTAGCATAGTTGGCGCATACTACTTTGTATAATATTAGTGCACACTGTCTTGTTCACTACATCATTTGTGTCCATTTCAATATTTCCATGAAAAATGGTGATGCATATTATGTAGTTACATAGGTAGATAGGATAAATAGCTACGATGTAAAGTTGTAGAGTTAGGGCTCACCGCTACTTTGCAAATAGTACCTGGAATAACATCTTTCAGAGTCTCATCTTTTTTGTATTGAGTCCAGTTGGTTGCCAGATGCACTTTTTCTCAGATTTGTATTCTGACCTCAGAGCTTAGTTTTGCTGCTTGAAGAGGATTTTTGGGCCTTCTAACCCCCTCAATAAATTCAATTCTCATTTTATTCTGACCATTTCTTCTAGTGTAGTCATGCAGACCATGGCCCATGGAAATTCCACATTCCCCATGCTTTCGCTCTATACCCAACGAACTTACCTCTGAAACATGGTAGGAAGAAAGATAAAATTAAAGTATATATTATAGGAATAACCATCAGTACAATTATTTAAGTGCAATTGTTAATACCTTTCTATTTTTGTAATGACAAGTTGATTGTCGTCAGGTGAGTTGCTTCCTCTAAATGTTAGGTTCAACATTGGTGAGATTTGAAATTCCATGTTCTCACCTCTTGGCGTGTAGGGGTCTGACATGCGATAGTATCAGTTTCTTCAGTGGCATGAGGTGCTCTTGATCTAGTGGTTACGGTAGATTGAGGTACAATTGTTGTTGCAGACTTCTTCTATGTTGTAGTTGATGTACCATCATTAGCCTATTTTCAAATAAACTAACAGTTAGTAACAAAACTGTAGTACTTTATAGGGATTGAAATTCAGTGAAAAAAAGATATGATAATCTTTGTTTTAGGGTTACCAACATTCTGGTCCTCGTCATCTGAAGTCGGCTCGTCATTAGCTATGGCCATTTCTTTAGCACTAGGTTCATATGTAGGGTCTGGTTGAGTGTGGTTAGCATAGTTTTGTTTACTTTTTTGGTGGCCTCTGTCACTTTGCAAATGCCGCTGTACACGAATTTATGTGCTACCTCTTCTATATTGTCTAGAGGAAAACCTCTGGCGGCTTGCGCTTCTTTGAAAAGTTCCATCATACGAGCTTTATTTTCTGCCAAATTTTTGTACTTGTTTTCCTCATATGCATTAGTTGGTTTTTTGGCTCCTTACAAGGGGTGGTCACAATTGTATTACGGCTCAACAACAGATTACATCATGATTACAATGTCCAGAAAATTTTCATTTCTAAAATAACCTACCCAAGGGCATACATATTAAGAGTGTGTTGTTGAACAGAAAACTAAAGTAGGTGCAGTAGAAGTAGTAATCTATACCTTATGAGCACAGAGTGATCTATACTGTTTTTTCTCTACAAATGTGATTTACTCTAAGGAGTAGATGTAGGGAGTAGACTGAACTAAATTTGTCTACTGCAAAAAAATAGCATTGCGTGTGTGCGGGAAAATAATGTAGGCAGTAGATCGCTATTATTATAACTAGAATGAAGGAAATAAGATGTTAAACCACTTTGTAATGAATGGTTCTAGCAGATCTACTGCATATGATAAGGATCGGGGAATTGACTTATCACCTAATGGTCATTTGATGTTGGGCTTCTTCTTTGGTGTAAACCTCAATGGTTCGTGTGCCTGATACATTGCAAATGTATCTATAATTTTTGATGTTCCATGCTTGGTTTTATCTACTTTCTTGTGTTTTGTTGCAACTTTGGAGTAGTTTTCATATGATTTCTTGGACTAACCTATTAACAAGATGCCACCGTTCCAGTTGCCCGTTTTCTGCTGTTTTTGGTTCCAGGAAGTCAGAAAATGAATATTCTCGCAATTGGACGGGACAATAGCCAAAGTTACTATTTTCCCAGAAGACTCACGGAGCCAGAAGGAGAGTCGGAGAGGGGCCACAGGGTGGCCACACCCCCCTTGGCGCGGGCCAGCCCAGGCCGTGCCAGGGCATGGTGTGGGCCCCCTGGCCGGTCACCGACCTTGCCTCTTTCGCCTATAAGAGCCTCCCGATGCATAAACCCTAGATAGTCAATCAGAAATCCACGAAAAGTTCCGCAGCGCCACCGCCACCGAAGGGGAGATTCGGGGGATAGAAAGTCTCTATTCCGGCACCCTGCCGGGATGGGGAAGTGCCCCCGGAGCCATCTCCATCGATCTCCACCACCATCTCCATCACCATTGCTGATTCCCATGATGAGGGGGGAGTAGTTCTCTCTCGAGGCTAAGGATTCTACCGGTAGATATGTGTTCATCTCTCTGTCTATGCATGATCCTATTGAGATCATGAGCTTGTAATCTATAGATCTACCTTGCTACTCAAGTGCTTAATAGATCTCTTCTCTCCCCATGTGTGTGAAAGTGACAGCGTGCACACCATGGTGGCACTTAGGCTAGAGATTACAAATACTTGTTATGAGTTATATTTGGAGTTGGATGTCTTTATGAAATTGTGGTGTTTGTTGGACTCATCTAGTGCTCAAGGTGACAGTGTGGGGTTATCTAGATGGGAAAGGCTTACTTTGAGGTGTGCTGTTATAGCCCTACCATGGATTAGAGTGTCCAACCGGAGAGTAGTTCAGCGTAGTATCATGAAGATGATATATTTATATGAGAGTGTTCACCAGTGAAAGTATGATCCCTAGGCCTTGTTTCTAAGCATTGAAACATCGTTTGCAACTAGATATGTTACATGTTTGCTTGCTTCCATCTTTATTTCAGTTTGCCTTTAGTCTCTTCCATGCCATCAAGCTATTTTCTATCACCATTACCACTTATAATTATCTATACCACTTGTATTTTACTATCTCTTTGCCGAACTAGTGCACCTATACACCTGACAAGTGTATTGGGTGTGTTGAGGACACAAGAGACTTCTTGTATCTTGATTGCAGGGTTGCTTGAGAGGGGATACCTTTGACCACTTCCTCCCTGAGTTCGAAAAACCTTGGGTGATCCACCTAAGGGAAAACTTGCTGCTGTTCCACAAACCTCTGCACTTGGAGGCCCAACAACTGTCTACAAGAATATAAGTGCGTAGACATCAGTTCCTTACAGCTGCAAAGAGTCCCGATCATGGTGTCGGCCAAGGAGATCGCCGATCAGATGCAGCGATGAGTTCTGATCCTCCAGGGACGAAATCAGATCGAAGGAGAAGGATTAGGCGCTAGAGGGTGATGTGTTTTGGGAGTTAATATGAGACACGAATCATGGGAGGGATTCGTGCGTTATTTTAATGTTGCGGGGTTTTACATTTTTTCTGTGGGGTGAGGCGGAAAAAGGAGGGAACAAAAATGTGTCAAAAATGTTGGAGGGAGGTTCTATTTAGTTGTTAATTTTGACGTTAGAGGCAAAACATTTCTTGAAATTTTGGTTTACTTCGTATATGTAAGTTTTACACAGTTGGTATAAAAAAGAGAAATTTTTACTCTGGTCAACCCTGGTTTAACCAAACCTTGTGAATTTCATAAAAAATGAGAAATTCTCAAAATCTCTTCAAACCATCGAATTTGATCACTATGTGGCAAATAATTTGCATCAAAAATAAGAAACTTGGAAAAAATGTCCCCCTAGCAATCCACTCTTAAATGTGTGGTAGTTAGGTCGACGATCATGTCCGACTACTAGAAAGAGCCACTTGTGTACCATTTTTTTATCTACCTTTCTTCAAATGGACTCAAATTTGGCACAAGGGTTTATCACCATGTGGCTAGTGATTCTAGCATTGTACCTAGCCATTTTGGTTTGAAAATTTCAAAAGTTTCATCCTCAAACTCAGAAACAAGGAACCATTAGTGAAGCAAGTACCAAAACTACAATTTGAGACCTTCAAGTTGCATGCTTGAGTAGTTGTACATCTCATTGGGACCACAGATTAGGAGTTGTACTTTGCAGATGCTTTCGCAATCTCTCGAAATACTCTGGTCAACCCTGGTTTGACCAAACCTTATGAATTTCATAGAAATATGGGAAATTCTGAAAATCTCTTGAAACCTTTGAATTTGATCCATGTGTGGCAAATACTTTGCATGAAAAATGAGAAACTTGGAAAAAATGTCCCCTAGCAGTCCACTCTCGTATGTGGGGTAGTTAGGTCAACAATCATGTCCGACTACTAGAAAGAGCCACTTTTGTACTATGTTTTTATATACCTTTCTTCAAATGAACTCAAATTTGGCACAAGGGTTTATCACCATGTGGCTAGTGATTCTAGCATTGTACCTAGCCATTTTGGTTTGAAAATTTCAAAAATTTCATCCTGAAACTCAGAAACAAGGAACCATTTGTGAAGCAAGTACCAAAATTACAATTTGAGACCTTCAAGTTGCATGCTTGAGTAGTTGTACATCTCATTGGGACCACATATCAGGAGTTGTACTTTTCACACGCTTTCACAATCTCTCGAAAGACTCTGGTCAACCCTGGTTTGAAAAAACCTTATGAATTTCATAGAAATATGAGAAATTCTGAAAATATCTTGAAACCTTTGAATTTGATCACTATGTGGCAAATACTTTGCATGAAAAATGAGAAACTTGGAAAAAGTGTCCCCCTAGCAGTCCACTCTCAAATGTCGGGTAGTTAGGTCAACGATCATGTCCGACTACTAGAAAGAGCCACTTGTGTACCATGTTTTCATCTAAATTTCTTCAAATGGACTCAAATTTGGCACAAGGGGTTATCACCATGTGGCTAGTGATGCTACCATTGTATCTAGCCATTTTGGATTGAAATTTTCGAAAATTTCATCCTCAAACTTAGAAACAAGGATCCATTTGTGAAGCAAGTACCAAAACTACAATTTGAGACCTTCAATTTGCATGCTTGAGTGGATGTACATCTCATTGTGACCACAGAACAACAGTTGTATTTTTCAGATGCTTTTGCAATCTCTCAAAAGACTTTGGTTAACCCTGATTTGATCAAAACTTGTGAATTTCATAGAAAATGAGAAATTCTCAAAATCTCTTGAAACCTTTGATTTTGATCACTGTGTGGCAAATACTTTGCATGAAAAATGAGAAACTTGGAAAAAATGTCCCCTAGCAGTCCACTCTCAAATGTGGGGTAGTTAGGTCAACGAGCATGTCCGACTACTAGAAAGAGCCACTTGTGTACCATGTTTTCATCTAACTTTCTTCAAATGGACTCACATTTGGCACAAAGGTTTATCACCATGTGGCTAGTGATGGTAGCATTGTACCTAGCCATTTTGGTTTGAAAATTCAAAAATTTCATCCTCAAACTCAGAAACAAGGAACCATTTGTGAATCAAATACCAAAACTACAATTTGAGACCTTCAAGTTGCATGCTTGAGTAGTTGCACATCTCATTGGGACCACAGAACAACAATTGTACTTTTCAGATGCTTTCGCAATCTCTCAAAAGACTCTGGTCAACCCTGGTTTAACAAAACCTTATGAATTTTATAGAAATAATAGAAATTCTAAAAATCTCTTGAAACCTTCGAATTTGATCACTGTGTGGCAAATACTATGCATGAAAAATGAAAAACTGGGAAAAAAGTCCCCCTAGCAGTCCACTCTCAAATGTGGGGTAGTTAGGTCAACGATCATGTCCGATTACTAGAAAGAGACACTTGTGTGCAATGTTTTCATTTAACTTTGTTCAAATGGACTCAAATTTGGCACAAGGGGTTATCACCATGTGGCTAGTGATGCAACCATTGTATCTAGCCATTTTGGTTTGAAAATTTCAAAAATTCACTCCACAAAGTTAGAAACATGGATCCATTTATGAAGCAAGTACCAAAACTACAATTTGAGACCTTCAAGCTACATGCTTGAGTGGTTGTACATCTCATTGGGACCACAAAATAGCAGTTGTACTTTTAGATGCTTTCGCAATCTCTCGAAAGACTCTTATCAATCCTGGTTTGATCAAACCTTGTGAATTTCATAGCAAAATGAGAAATTCTAAAAATCTCTTGAAACATTTGGATTTGATCACTGTGTGGCAAATACTTTGCATGAAAAATGAGAAACTTGGAAAAAATGTCCCCTAGCAGTCCACTCTCAAATGTGGGGTAGTTAGGTCGATGATCATGTCCGACTACTAGAAAGAGCCACTTGTGTACCATGTTTTCATCTAACTTTCTTCAAATGGACTCAAATTTAGCACAAAGGGTTATCCCCATGTGTCTAGTGATGCTAGCATTGTACCTAGCCATTTTGGTTTGAAATTTTCAAAAATTTCGTCCTCAAACTGAGAAACAAGGAACCATTTGTGAAGGAAGTACCAAAACTACAATTTGAGACCTTCCAGTTGCATGCTTGAGTGGTTGTACATCTCATTGGCATCACAGAACAACAATTGTAATTTTCATATGCTTTTGATATCTCTCGAAAGACATTGGTCAATCCTGGTTTGAACAAACATGGTGAATTTCATAGAAAAATGAGAAATTCTCAAAATCTCTGGAAACCTTCGAATTTGATCACTGTGTGGCATATACTTTGCATGAAAAATGAGAAACTTGTAAAGAAAATGTCCCCCTAGCAGTCCACTCTTAAATGCGGGGTTCTTAGGTCAACGATCATGTCCGATTTCTAGAAAGAGCCACTTGTGTACCACGTTTTCATCTACCTTTCTTAAAATGGACTCAAATTTCACACAAGGGTTTATCACCATGTGGCTAGTGATGCTACCATTGTACCTAGCCATTTTGGTTTGAAAATTTCTAAAATTTCATCCTCAAACTCCGAAACAAGGAACCATTTGTGAAGCAAGTACGGAAACTACAATTTGAGACCTTCAAGTTGCATGCTTGAGTAGTTGTACATCTCATTGGGACCATAGAACAGCTGTTGTACTTTTCAGATGCGTTCGCTATCTCTCGAAAGAGTCTGGTGAACCCTGGTTTGACCAAACCTTATGAATTTCATTAAAAAATATGAGAAATTCTGAAAATCTCTTGAAACCTTCTAATTTGATCACTGTGTGGCAAATACTTTGTATGAAAAATGAGAAACTTGGAAAAATGTCCCCCTAGTAGTCCACTCTCAAATGTGGGGTAGTTAGGTCAACGATCATGTCCGACTACTAGAAAGAGCCACTTGTGTACCATGTATTCATCTAACTTTCTTCAAATGGCTCAAATTTTGCACAAGGTTTTATCACCATGTGGCTAGTGATGTTACCATTGTATCTAGCCATTTTGGTTTGAAAATTTCAAAAATTTCTTCCTCAAACTTAGAAAGAATGAACCATTTGTGAATCAAGTACCAAAACTACAATTTGAAACCTTCAAGTTGCATGTTTGAGTGGTTTTACATCTCATTGGGACGACAAAACAGCAGTTGTACTTTTCAGATGTTTTCGCAATCTCTCGAAAGACTATGTCCAACCCTGGTTTGACCAAACCTGATGAATTTCATAGAAAAATGAGAAATTTTGAAAATCTCTTGAAACCTTCTAATTTGATCACTGTGTGGCAAACACTTTGCATGAAAAATGAGAAACTTGGAAAATAATGTCCTCTAGCAATCCACTCTCAAATGTGGGGTAGTTAGGTCAACAATCATGTCCGACTACTAGAAAGAGCCACTTGTGTACCATGTTTTCATCTAACTTTCTTCAAATGGACTCAAATTTGGCACAAAGATTTATCACCATGTGGCTAGTGATGCTAGCATTGTGCTTAGCCATTTTGTATTGAAAAATTCAAAAATTTCATCCTCAAGCTCAGAAACAAGGAACCATTTGTGAAGCAAGTACGAAAACTACAATTTGAGTCCTTCAAGTTGCATGCTTGAGTAGTTGTACATCTGATTGGGACCATAGAACAACAGTTGTACTTTTCAGATGCTTTCGCAATATCTCGAAAGTCTCTGGTCAACCCTGGTTTGACCGAACCTTATGAATTTCATAGAAATATGAGAAATTCTAAAAATCTCTTGAAACCTTCAAATTTGATCACTTTGTGGCAAATACTTTGCATGAAAAATGAGAAGCTTGGAAAAAATGTCCCCCTAGCAGTCCACTCTTAAATGTCGGGTAGTTAGGTCAACGATCATGTCCGACTACTAGAAAGAGCCACTTGTGTACTATGTTTTCATCTAACTTTCTTCAAATGGACTCAAATTTGGCACAAGGGGTTATCACCATGTCGCTAGTGATGCTACCATTGTATCTAGCCATTTTGGTTTGTAAATTTCAAAAATTTAATTCTCAAACTTAGAAACAAGGATACATTTATGGAGCAAGTACCAAAACTACAATTTGAGACCTTCAACTTGCATGCTTCAGTGGTTGTTTATCTCATTGGGACCACAGAACAGAAGTTGTACATTTCAGATGCTTTCGCAATCTCTCGAAAGACTCTGGTCAACCCTGGTTTGATCAAACCTTGTGAATTTCATAGAAAAACGAGAAATTCTCAAAATCTCATGAAACCTATGAATTTGATCACTATGTGGGAAATACTTTGCATAAAAAAATGAGAAACTTGGATAAAATGTCCGCCTAGCGGTCCACTCTCAAATGTGGGGTTGTTAGGTCAACGATCATGTCCGATTACTAGAAAGAGCCAATTGTGTACCATGTTTTCATCTACCTTTCTTCAACTGGACTCAAATTTGGCACTAGGGTTTATCACCATGTGGCTAGTGATGCTAGCATTGTAGCTAGCCATTTTGGTTTGAAAATTCCAAATAATTATTCTCAAAATCAGAAACAAGGAACCATTTGTGAAGCAAGTACCAAAATTACAATTTGAGACCTTCAAGTTGCATGCTTGAGTAGTTGTACATCTCATTGGGACCACTGATCAGAGTTGTACTTTTCACGCTTTCGCAATCTCTCGAAAGACTCTGGTCAACCCTGGTTTGAAAAAACCTTATGAATTTCATAGAAATATGAGAAATTCTGAAAATATCTTGAAACCTTTGAATTTGATCACTATGTGGCAAATACTTTGCATGAAAAATGAGAAACTTGGAAAAAGTGTCCCCTAGCAGTCCACTCTCAAATGTCGGTAGTTAGGTCAATGATCATGTCCGACTACTAGAAAGAGCCACTTGTGTACCATGTTTTCATCTAAATTTCTTCAAATGGACTCAAATTTGGCACAAGGGGTTATCACCATGTGGCTAGTGATGCTACCATTGTATCTAGCCATTTTGGATTGAAATTTTCGAAAATTTCATCCTCAAACTTAGAAACAAGGATCCATTTGTGAAGCAAGTACCAAAACTACAATTTGAGACCTTCAATTTGCATGCTTGAGTGGATGTACATCTCATTGTGACCATAGAACAACATTGTACTTTTCAGATGCTTTTGCAATCTCTCGAAAGACTTTGGTTAACCCTGATTTGATCAAAACTTGTGAATTTCATAGAAAAATGAGAAATTCTCAAAATCTCTTGAAACCTTTGATTTTGATCACTGTGTGGCAAATACTTTGCATGAAAAATGAGAAACTTGGAAAAAATGTCCCCTAGCAGTCCACTCTCAAATGTGGGGTAGTTAGGTCAACGATCATGTCTGACTACTAGAAAGAGCCACTTGTGTACCATGTTTTCATCTAACTTTCTTCAAATGGACTCACATTTGGCACAAAGGTTTATCACCTTGTGGCTAGTGATGGTAGCATTGTACCTAGCCATTTTGGTTTGAAAAATTCAAAAGTTTCATCCTCAAACTCAGAAACAAGGAACCATTTGTGAATCAAATACCAAAACTACAATTTGAGACCTTCAAGTTGCATGCTTGAGTAGTTGTACATCTCATTAGGACCACAGAACAACAATTGTACTTTTCAGATGCTTTCGCAATCTCTCGAAAGACTCTGGTCAACCCTGGTTTAACAAAACCTTATGAATTTTATAGAAATAATAGAAATTCTAAAAATCTCTTGAAACCTTCGAATTTGATCACTGTGTGGCAAATACTATGCATGAAAAATGAGAAACTTGGAAAAAAGTCCCCCTAGCAGTCCACTCTCAAATGTGGGGTAGTTAGGTCAACGATCATGTCCGATTACTAGAAAGAGCCACTTGTGTGCAATGTTTTCATTTAACTTTGTTCAAATGGACTCAAATTTGGCACAAGGGGTTATCACCATGTGGCTAGTGATGCAACCATTGTATCTAGCCATTTTGTTTTGAAAATTTCAAAAATTCACTCCACAAAGTTAGAAACATGGATCCATTTATGAAGCAAGTACCAAAACTAAAATTTGAGACCTTCAAGCCACATGCTTGAGTGGTTGTACATCTCATTGGGACCACAAAATAACAGTTGTACTTTCAGATGCTTTCGCAATCTCTCGAAAGACTCTTGTCAATCCTGGTTTGATCAAACCTTGTGAATTTCATAGCAAAATGAGAAATTCTAAAAATCTCTTGAAACATTTGAATTTGATCACTGTGTGGCAAATACTTTGCATGAAAAATGAGAAACTTGGAAAAAATGTCCCCTTGCAGTCCACTCTCAAATGTGGGGTAGTTAGGTCGATGATCATGTCCGACTACTAGAAAGAGCCACTTGTGTAGCATGTTTTAAATCTAACTTTCTTCAAATGGACTCAAATTTAGCACAAAGGGTTATCCCCATGTGGCTAGTGATGCTAGCATTGTACCTAGCCATTTTGGTTTGAAATTTTCAAAAATTTCATCCTCAAACTGAGAAACAAGGAACCATTTGTGAAGGAAGTACCAAAACTACAATTTGAGACCTTCCAGTTGCACGCTTGAGTGGTTGTACATCTCATTGGGATCACAGAACAACAATTGTAATTTTCATATGCTTTTGATATCTCTCGAAAGACATTGGTCAATCCTGGTTTGAACATACATTGTGAATTTCATAGAAAAATGAGAAATTCTCAAAATCTCTGGAAACCTTCGAATTTGATCACTGTGTGGCAAATACTTTGCATGAAAAATGAGAAACTTGGAAAGAAAATGTCCCCCTAGCAGTCCACTCTTAAATGCGGGGTTCTTAGGTCAACGATCATGTCCGATTACTAGAAAGAGCCACTTGTGTACCACGTTTTCATCTACCTTTCTTAAAATGGACTCAAATTTCACAAAAGGGTTTATCACCATGTGGCTAGTGATGCTAGCATTATACCTAGCCATTTTGGTTTGAAAATTTCAAAAATTTCATCCTCAAACTCCGAAACAAGGAACCATTTGTGAAGCAAGTACGGAAACTACAATTTGAGACCTTCAAGTTGCATGCTTGAGTAGTTGTACATCTCATTGGGACTATAGAACAGCTGTTGTACTTTTCAGATGCGTTCGATATCTCTCGAAAGAGTCTGGTCAACCCTGGTTTGACCAAACCTTATGAATTTCATTAAAAAATATGAGAAATTCTGAAAATATCTTGAAACCTTCTAATTTGATCACTGTGTGGCAAATACTTTGCATGAAAAATGAGAAACTTGGAAAAATGTCCCCCTAGTAGTCCACTCTCAAATGTGGGGTAGTTAGGTCAAAGATCATGTCCGACTACTAGAAAGAGCCACTTGTGTACCATGTATTCATCTAACTTTCTTCAATGGCTCAAATTTTGCACAAGGTTTCATCACCATGTGGCTAGTGATGTTACCATTGTATCTAGCCATTTTGGTTTGAAAATTTCAAAAATTTCATCCTCAAACTTAGAAAGAATGAACCATTTGTGAAGCAAGTACCAAAACTACAATTTGAAACCTTCAAGTTGCATGTTTGAGTGGTTGTACATCTCATTGGGACCACAAAACAGCAGTTGTACTTTTCAGATGTTTTCGCAATCTCTCGAAAGACTATGTCCAACCCTGGTTTGACCAAACCTGATGAATTTCATAGAAAAATGAGAAATTTTGAAAATCTCTTGAAATCTTCTAATTTGATCACTGTGTGGCAAACACTTTACATGAAAAATGAGAAACTTGGAAAATAATGTCCTCTAGCAATCCACTATCAAATGTGGGGTAGTTAGGTCAACAATCATGTCCGACTACTAGAAAGAGCCACTTGTGTACCATGTTTTCATCTAACTTTCTCCAAATGGACTCAAATTTGGCACAAAGATTTATCACCATGTGGCTAGTGATGATACCATTGTACTTAGCCATTTTGTATTGAAAAATTCAAAAATTTCATCCTCAAGCTCAGAAACAAGGAACCATTTGTGAAGCAACTACAAAAACTACAATTTGAGTCCTTCAAGTTTCATGCTTGAGTAGTTGTACATCTGATTGGGACCATAGAACAACAGTTGTACTTTTCAGATGCTTTCGCAATATCTCGAAAGTCTCTGGTCAACCCTGGTTTGACCGAACCTTATGAATTTCATAGAAATATGAGAAATTCTAAAAATCTCTTGAAACCTTCAAATTTGATCACTTTGTGGCAAATACTTTGCATGAAAAATGAGAAGCTTGGAAAAAATGTCCCCCTAGCAGTCCACTCTTAAATGTCGGGTAGTTAGGTCAACGATCATGTCCGACTACTAGAAAGAGCCACTTGTGTACTATGTTTTCATCTAACTTTCTTCAAATGGACTCAAATTTGGCACAAGGGGTTATCACCATGTCGCTAGTGATGCTACCATTGTATCTAGCCATTTTGGTTTGAAAAATTCAAAAATTTAATTCTCAAACTTAGAAACAAGGATACATTTATGGAGCAAGTACCAAAACTACAATTTGAGACCTTCAACTTGCATGCTTTAATGGTTGTATATCTCATTGGGACCACAGAACAGAAGTTGTACATTTCAGATGCTTTCGCAATCTCTCGAAAGACTCTGGTCAACCCTGGTTTGATCAAACCTTGGGAATTTCATAGAAAAACGAGAAATTCTCAAAATCTCATGAAACCTATGAATTTGATCACTATGTGGGAAATACTTTGCATAAAAAAATGAGAAACTTGGATAAAATGTCCGCCTAGCGGTCCACTCTCAAATGTGGGGTTGTTAGGTCAACGATCATGTCCGATTACTAGAAAGAGCCAATTGTGTACCATGTTTTCATCTACCTTTCTTCAACTGGACTCAAATTTGGCACTAGGGTTTATCACCATGTGGCTAGTGATGCTAGCATTGTAGCTAGCCATTTTGGTTTGAAAATTCCAAATAATTATTCTCAAAATCAGAAACAAGGAACCATTTGTGAAGCAAGTACCAAAATTACAATTTGAGACCTTCAAGTTGCATGCTTGAGTAGTTGTACATCTCATTGGGACCACAGATCAGGAGTTGTACTTTTCACACGCTTTCGCAATCTCTCGAAAGAATCTGGTCAACCCTGGTTTGAAAAAACCTTATGAATTTCATAGAAATATGAGAAATTCTGAAAATATCTTGAAACCTTTGAATTTGATCACTATGTGGCAAATACTTTGCATGAAAAATGAGAAACTTGGAAAAAGTGTCCCCCTAGCAGTCCACTCTCAAATGTCGGGTAGTTAGGTCAATGATCATGTCCGACTACTAGAAAGAGCCACTTGTGTACCATGTTTTCATCTAAATTTCTTCAAATGGACTCAAATTTGGCACAAGGGGTTATCACCATGTGGCTAGTGATGCTACCATTGTATCTAGCCATTTTGGATTGAAATTTTCGAAAATTTCATCCTCAAACTTAGAAACAAGGATCCATTTGTGAAGCAAGTACCAAAACTACAATTTGAGACCTTCAATTTGCATGCTTGAGTGGATGTACATCTCATTGTGACCATAGAACAACATTGTACTTTTCAGATGCTTTTGCAATCTCTCGAAAGACTTTGGTTAACCCTGATTTGATCAAAACTTGTGAATTTCATAGAAAAATGAGAAATTCTCAAAATCTCTTGAAACCTTTGATTTTGATCACTGTGTGGCAAATACTTTGCATGAAAAATGAGAAACTTGGAAAAAATGTCCCCTAGCAGTCCACTCTCAAATGTGGGGTAGTTAGGTCAACGATCATGTCTGACTACTAGAAAGAGCCACTTGTGTACCATGTTTTCATCTAACTTTCTTCAAATGGACTCACATTTGGCACAAAGGTTTATCACCATGTGGCTAGTGATGGTAGCATTGTACCTAGCCATTTTGGTTTGAAAAATTCAAAAGTTTCATCCTCAAACTCAGAAACAAGGAACCATTTGTGAATCAAATACCAAAACTACAATTTGAGATCTTCAAGTTGCATGCTTGAGTAGTTGTACATCTCATTAGGACCACAGAACAACAATTGTACTTTTCAGATGCTTTCGCAATCTCTCGAAAGACTCTGGTCAACCCTGGTTTAACAAAACCTTATGAATTTTATAGAAATAATAGAAATTCTAAAAATCTCTTGAAACCTTCGAATTTGATCACTGTGTGGCAAATACTATGCATGAAAAATGAGAAACTTGGAAAAAAGTCCCCCTAGCAGTCCACTCTCAAATGTGGGGTAGTTAGGTCAACGATCATGTCCGATTACTAGAAAGAGCCACTTGTGTGCAATGTTTTCATTTAACTTTGTTCAAATGGACTCAAATTTGGCACAAGGGGTTATCACCATGTGGCTAGTGATGCAACCATTGTATCTAGCCATTTTGTTTTGAAAATTTTAAAAATTCACTCCACAAAGTTAGAAACATGGATCCATTTATGAAGCAAGTACCAAAACTAAAATTTGAGACCTTCAAGCCACATGCTTGAGTGGTTGTACATCTCATTGGGACCACAAAATAACAGTTGTACTTTCAGATGCTTTCGCAATCTCTCGAAAGACTCTTGTCAATCCTGGTTTGATCAAACCTTGTGAATTTCATAGCAAAATGAGAAATTCTAAAAATCTCTTGAAACATTTGAATTTGATCACTGTGTGGCAAATACTTTGCATGAAAAATGAGAAACTTGGAAAAAATGTCCCCTTGCAGTCCACTCTCAAATGTGGGGTAGTTAGGTCGATGATCATGTCCGACTACTAGAAAGAGCCACTTGTGTAGCATGTTTTAAATCTAACTTTCTTAAAATGGACTCAAATTTAGCACAAAGGGTTATCCCCATGTGGCTAGTGATGCTAGCATTGTACCTAGCCATTTTGGTTTGAAATTTTCAAAAATTTCATCCTCAAACTGAGAAACAAGGAACCATTTGTGAAGGAAGTACCAAAACTACAATTTGAGACCTTCCAGTTGCACGCTTGAGTGGTTGTACATCTCATTGGGATCACAGAACAACAATTGTAATTTTCATATGCTTTTGATATCTCTCGAAAGACATTGGTCAATCCTGGTTTGAACAAACATTGTGAATTTCATAGAAAAATGAGAAATTCCCAAAATCTCTGGAAACCTTCGAATTTGATCACTGTGTGGCAAATACTTTGCATGAAAAATGAGAAACTTGGAAAGAAAATGTCCCCCTAGCAGTCCACTCTTAAATGCGGGGTTCTTAGGTCAACGATCATGTCCGATTACTAGAAAGAGCCACTTGTGTACCACGTTTTCATCTACCTTTCTTAAAATGGACTCAAATTTCACACAAGGGTTTATCACCATGTGGCTAGTGATGCTAGCATTGTACCTAGCCATTTTGGTTTGAAAATTTCAAAAATTTCATCCTCAAACTCCGAAACAAGAAAACATTTGTGAAGCAAGTACGGAAACTACAATTTGAGACCTTCAAGTTGCATGCTTGAGTAGTTGTACATCTCATTGGGACCATAGAACAGCTGTTGTACTTTTCAGATGCGTTCGATATCTCTCGAAAGAGTCTGGTCAACCCTGGTTTGACCAAACCTTATGAATTTCATTAAAAAATATGAGAAATTCTGCAAATCTCTTGAAACCTTCTAATTTGATCACTGTGTGGCAAATACTTTGCATGAAAAATGAGAAAATTGGAAAAATGTCCCCCTAGTAGTCCACTCTCAAATGTGTGGTAGTTAGGTCAACGATCATGTCCGACTACTAGAAAGAGCCACTTGTGTACCATGTATTCATCTAACTTTCTTCAAATGGCTCAAATTTTGCACAAGGTTTTATCACCATGTGGCTAGTGATGTTACCATTGTATCTAGCCATTTTGGTTTGAAAATTTCAAAAATTTCATCCTCAAACTTAGAAAGAATGAACCATTTGTGAAGCAAGTACCAAAACTACAATTTGAAACCTTCAAGTTGCATGTTTGAGTGGTTGTACATCTCATTGGGACCACAAAACAGCAGTTGTACTTTTTAGATGTTTTCGCAATCTCTCGAAAGACTATGTCCAACCTGGTTTGACCAAACCTGATGAATTTCGTAGAAAAATGAGAAATTTTGAAAATCTCTTGAAACCTTCTAATTTGATCACTGTGTGGCAAACACTTTGCATGAAAAATGAGAAACTTGGAAAATAATGTCCTCTAGCAATCCACTCTCAAATGTGGGGTAGTTAGGTCAACAATCATGTCCGACTACTAGAAAGAGCCACTTGTGTACCATGTTTTCATCTAACTTTCTTCCAATGGACTCAAATTTGGCACAAAGATTTATCACCATGTGGCTAGTGATGCTACCATTGTACTTAGCCATTTTGTATTGAAAAATTCAAAAATTTCATCCTCAAGCTCAGAAACAAGGAACCATTTGTGAAGCAAGTACGAAAACTACAATTTGAGTCCTTCAAGTTGCATGCTTGAGTAGTTGTACATCTGATTGGGACCATAGAACAACAGTTGTACTTTTCAGATGCTTTCGCAATATCTCAAAAGTCTCTGGTCAACCCTGGTTTGACCGAACCTTATGAATTTCATAGAAATATGAGAAATTCTAAAAATCTCTTGAAACCTTCAAATTTGATGACTTTGTGGCAAATACTTTGCATGAAAAATGAGAAGCTTGGAAAAAATGTCCCCCTAGCAGTCCACTCTTAAATGTCGGGTAGTTAGGTCAACGATCATGTCCGACTACTAGAAAGAGCCACTTGTGTACTATGTTTTCATCTAACTTTCTTCAAATGGACTCAAATTTGGCACAAGGGGTTATCACCATGTCGCTAGTGATGCTACCATTGTATCTAGCCATTTTGGTTTGAAAATTTCAAAAATTTAATTCTCAAACTTAGAAACAAGGATACATTTATGGAGCAAGTACCAAAACTACAATTTGAGACCTTCAACTTGCATGCTTCAGTGGTTGTATATCTCATTGGGACCACAGAACAGAAGTTGTACATTTCAGATGCTTTCGCAATCTCTCGAAAGACTCTGGTCAACCCTGGTTTGATCAAACCTTGTGAATTTCATAGAAAAACGAGAAATTCTCAAAATCTCTTGAAACCTATGAATTTGATCACTATGTGTCAAATACTTTGCATAAAAAATGAGAAACTTGGAAAAAATGTCCGCCTAGCGGTCCACTCTCAAATGTGGGGTTGTTAGGTCAACGATCATGTCCGATTACTAGAAAGAGCCAATTGTGTACCATGTTTTCATCTACCTTTCTTCAACTGGACTCAAATTTGGCACTAGGGTTTATCACCATGTGGCTAGTGATGCTAGCATTGTAGCTAGCCATTTTGGTTTGAAAATTCCAAAAAATTTATCCTCAAAATCAGAAACAAGGAACCATTTGTGAAGCAAGTACCAAAATTACAATTTGAGACCTTCAAGTTGCAGGCTTGAGGAGTTGTACATCTCATTGGGACCACAGGACAGTAGTTGTACTTTTTAGATGCTTTCGCAATCTCTCGAAAGAGTCTGGTCAAACCTGATTTGACCAAAACCTTATAAATTTCATAGAAATATGAGAAATTTTTAAAATCTCTTGAAACCTTCTAATTTCATCACTGTATGGCAAATACTTTGCATGAAAAATGAGAAACTTGAAAAAAATGTCCCCCTAGCAGTCCACTCTGAATGGGTGTACACCTCATTGGGACCATAGAACAGAAGTTGTAATTTTTAGATGCTTTAGCAATCTCTCAAAAGACATTGTTTAACCCTAGTTTGAACAAACCTTTTGAATTTCATAGAAAAATGACAAATTCTCAAAATCTCTTGAAACCTTCGAATTTGATCACTGTGTGGCAAATACTTTGCATGAAAAATGAGAAACTTGGAAAGAAAATGTCCCCCTAGCAGTCCACTCTGAAATATGGGGTATTTAGGTCGACGATCATGTTCGACTAATAGAAAGAGCCACTTCTATACCACGTTTTCATCTACCTTTCTTCAAATGGACTAAAAAAAAATTTCGCACAAGGGTTTATCACCATGTGGCTAGTGATGCTAGAATTGTACCTAGCCATTTTGGTTTGAAAATTTCAAAAATTTCATCCTCAAACTCCGAAACAAGGAACCATTTGTGAAGCAAGTACCAAAACTACAATTTGAGACCTTCAAGTTGCATGCTTGAGTAGTTGTACATCTCATTGGACCAAAGAACATAAATTTTACTTTTCAGATGCTTTCGCTATCTCTCGACAGACTCTGGTTAACCCTGGTTTAACCAAACCTTGTGAATTTCATAGAAAAATGAGAAATTCTCAAAATCTCTTGAAACCTTCAAATTTGATCATAGTGTGGCAAATACTTTGCATGAAAAATGAGAAACTTGGAAAGAAAATGTCCCCCTAGCAGTCCACTCTGAAATATGGGGTACTTAGGCCAACGATCATGTCTGACTACTAGAAAGAGCAACTTGTGTACAATGTTTTCATCTACATTTCTTCAAATGGACTCAAATTTGGCACTAGGGTTTATCACCATGTGGCTAGTGATGCTAGCATTGTATCTAGCCATTTTGGTATAAAAGTTTCAAAAAATTTATCCTCAAAATCAGAAACAAGGAACCATTTGTGAAGCAAGTACCAAAACTACAATTTGAGACCTACAAGTTGCATGCTTGAATGGTTGTACACCTCATTGGGACCACAGAACATCAGTTGTACTTTTTAGCTGCTTTCTCAATCTCTCGAAAGACTCTGGTCAGCCCTAGTTTGACCAAGCCTTGTGAATTTCATAGAAAAATGAGAAATTCTCAAAATATCTTGAAACCTTCAAATTTGATCACTGTGTGGCAAATACTTTGCATGAAAAATGAGAAACTTGGAAAGAAAATGTCCCCCTAGCAGTCCACTTTCAAATGTGGGGTTGTTAGGTCAACGATCATGTCCGATTACGAGAAAGAGCCACTTGTGTACCACGTTTTCATCTACCTTTCTTCAAATGGACTCAAATTTGGCACAAGGGTTTATCACCATGTGGCTAGTGATGCTACCATTGTACGTAGCCATTTTGGTTTGAAAATTTCAAAAATTTCATCCTCAATCTCCGAAACAAGGAACCATTTGTGAAGCAAGTACCAAAATTACAATTTGAGACCTTCAAGTTGCATGCTTGAGTGGTTGTACATCTCATTGGGACCACAGAACAGCTGTTGTAATTTTCAGATGTTTTCGCAATCTCTTGAATGAGTATGTCCAACCCTGGTTTGACCAAACCTTATGAATTTCATAGAAATTTGAGAAATTCTGAAAATCTCTTGAAACCTTCGAATTTGGTCACCGTAGGGCAAATACTTTGCATGGAAAATGAGAAACTTGGAAAATAATGTCCCCCTAGCAGTCCACTCTCAAATGTGGGGTAGTTAGGTCAACGATCATGTCCGACTACTAGAAAGAGCCACTTGTGTACCATGTTTTCATCTACCTTTCTTCAAATGGACTGAAATTAGGCACAAGGGTTTATCAACATGTGTCCAGTGATGCTAGCATTGTATCTAGCCATTTTGCTTTGAAAATTTCAAAATTTTGATCCTCAAACTCAAAAACAAGGAACCATTTGTTAAGAAAGTACCAAAACTACAATTTCAGACCTTCAAGTTGCATGCTTGAGTAGTTGTACATCTCATTGGGACCACAGGACAATATTTGTACTTTTCAAGAAGCTTTCGCAATCTTTTGAAAGACTCTAGTCAACCCTAGTTTGACTAAACCTTATGTATTTCATAGAAATATGAGAAATTCTGAAAATCTCTTGAAACCTTCGAATTTGATCACTGTGTGGCAAATACTTTGCATGAAAAATGAGAAACTTGGGAAAAAAAATCTGCCTCTAGCAGTCCACTCTCAAATGTAGTGTAGTTAGGTGAACGATCATGTCCAACTACTAAAAAGATCCACTTGTGTACCATGTTTTCATCTAAATTTCTGCAAAAGGACTCAAATTTGGCACAATGGTTTATCACCATGTGGCTAGTGATGCTAGCATTGTATGTAGCCATTTTAGTTTCAAAATTTCAAAAATTTCATCCTCAAACTCACAAACAAGTAACCATTTGTGAAGCAAGTACCAAAAGTACAATTTGAGACCTTCAAGTTGCAGGCTTGAGTGATTGTACATCTCATTGGGATCACAAAACAGCAGTTGTACTTTTCGGATGCTTTCGCAATCTCTCGAAAGACTCTGGTCAACCCTGGTTTGACCGAACCTTGTGAATTTCATAGAAAAATGAGAAACTCTCAAAATCTCTTGAAAACTTTGAATTTGATCACTCTGTGGCAAATACTTTGCATGAAAAATGAGAAACATGGAAAACAAAATGTCCCCTAGCAGTCCACTCTCACTCTCAAATGCAGGGTAGTTAGGTCAACGATCATGTCCGACTACTAGAAAGAGCCACTTATGTACCATGTTTTCATCTACCTTTCTTCAAATGGACTCAAATTTGGCACAAGGATTTATCACCATGTGGCAAGTGATGCTAGCATTGTATCAAGCCGTTTTGGTTGGAAAATTTGAAAAATTTCATCCTTAAACTCAGAAACAAGGAAGCATTTGTTAAGTAAGTACCAAAACTACAATTTGAAACCTTCAAGTTGCATGCTTTAGTGGTTGTACATCTCATTTGGACCACAGAACAACATTTGTACTTTTCAGATGCTTTTGCAATCCCTCGAAAGATTCTTGTCAACCCTGGTTTGATCAAACCTTTTGAATTTCATAGAAAACTGAGAAATTCTCAAAATCTCTCGAAACCTTCGAATGTGACAACTGTGTGGCAAATACTTTGCATGAAAAATGAGAAACGCGGAAAAAAATGTCCCCTAGCAGTCCACTCTCAAATGTGGGATAGTTAGGTCAACGATCATGTTCAACTACTAGAAAGAGCCACTTGTGTACCATGTTTTCATTAACCTTTCTTCAAATGGCCTCAAATTTGGCACAAGGGTTTATCACCACGTGGCTAGTGATGCTAGCATTGTATCTAGCCATTTTGGTTTGAAAATATCAAAAAAATTCATCCTCAAAGTCAGAAACAAGGAAACATTTTTAGAAGAAAGTACCAAAACTATATTTGAGACCTTCAAGTTGCATTATTAAGTGGTTGTACATCTCATTGGTACTACAGAACAACGGTTGTACTTTTCGAATGCTTTCGCAATCTCTCGAAAGACCCTGGTCAACCCTGGTCAACCCTGGTTTGATCAAACCTTGTGAATTTCATAGAAAAATGAGAAATTATCAAAATCTCTTGAAACCTTTGAATTTAATCACTCTGTGGCAAATACTTTGCATGAAAAATGAGAAACATGGAAAACAAAATGTCCCACTAGTAGTCCACTCTCAAATGCGGGGTAGTTAGGTCAACGAGCTTGTCCGACTACTAGAAAGAGCCACTTGTGTACCATGTTTTCATTAACCTTTCTTCAGATGGCCTCAAATTTGGTACAAGGGATTATCACCATGTGGCTAGTGATGCTACCATTGTATCTAGCCATTTTGGTTTGAAAATTTCAAAAATTTCATCCTCAAACTCAGAAACAATGAACCATTTGTGAAGCAAGTACCAAAACTACAATTTGAGACCTTCAAGTTGCATGCTTGAGTAGTTGTACATCTCATTCGGACCACAGAACAATAGTTGTAATTTTCAGATGCTTTCACAATCTCTCAAAAGACTCTGGTTAGCCCTGGCTTGACCAAACCGTATGAATTTCATAGAAATATGAGAAATTCTGAAAATCTCTTGAAACCTTCGAATTTGGTCACTGTGTGGCAAATACTTTGCATGAAAAATGAGAAACTGGAAAAATGTCCCCCTAGCAGTCCACTCTCAAATGTGGGGTAGTTAGGTCAACGATCATGTCTAACTACTAGAAAGAGCCACTTGTGTACCATGTTTTCATCTACCTTTCTTCAAATGGACTCAAATTTGGTACAAGGGTTTATCACCATGTGGCTATTAATGCTAGCATTGTATGTAGCCATTTTGGTTTGAAAATATCAAAAAATTCATCCACAAACTCAGAAACAAGGAACCATCTATGAAGCAAGTACCAAAACTACAATTTGAGACCTTCAAGTTGCATGCTTGAGTGGTTTTACATATCATTGGGACCACAGAACAACATTTTTACTTTTCATATGCTTTCGCAATCTCTCGGAAGACTCTGGTTAACCCTAGCTTGACCAAACCTTGTGAATTTCATAGAAAAATGAGAAATTCTCAAAATCTCTCGAAACCTTCCAACTTGATCACTATGTGGCAAATACTTTGCATGAAAAATGAGAAACTTGGAAAAAAATGTCCCCTAGGAGTTCACTCTCAAATGTGGGGTAGTTAAGTCAAAGATCATGTATGACTACTAGAAAGAGCCACTTGTGTGCCATATTTCCATCTACCTTTCTTCAAATGGACAAAAATTTGGCACAAGAGTTTATCACCATTTTCCTAGTGATGCTAGCATTGTATATAGCCATTTTAGTTTCAAAATTTCAAAAATTTCATCCTCACACTCAAAAACAAGGAACTATTTGTGAAGCAAGTACCAAAACAACAATTTGAGACCTTCAAGTTGCATGCTTGAGTGGTTGTACATCTCATTGGGACCATACAACAATAGTTGTACTTTTCAGATGCTTTCACAATATCTCGAAAGAGTCTAGTCAACCCTGGTTTGACCAAACCTTGTGAATTTCATAAAAAATGAGAAATTCTCAAAATCTCTTGAAACCTTCGAATTTGATCACTTTGTGGCAAATACTTTGCATGAAAAATGAGAAACTTGGAAAAACGTCCCTCTAGCAGTCCACTCTCAAATGTGGGGTAGTTAGCTCAATAATCATGTCCAACTACTAGAAAGAGCCACTTGTGTACCATGATTTCATCTACCTTTCTTCAAATGGACTCAAATTTGGCAGAAGGGTTTATCACCATGTGGCTAGTGATGCTAGAATTGTATCTAGCCTTATTGCTTTGCAAATTTCAAATTTTTGATCCTCAAACTCAAAAACAAGGAACCATTTGTGAAGAAAGTACCAAAACTACAATTTGAGACCTTGAAGACGCATGCTTGAGTAGTTGTACATCTCATTGGGACCACAAAACAACAGTTGTACTTTTTAGATGCTTTCGCAGTCTCTCGAAAGACTCTGGTCAGCCCTGGCTTGACCAAACCTTATGATTTTCATAGAAATATGAGAAATTCCTGAAATCTCATGAAACCTTCGAATTTGGTCACTGTGTGGCAAATACTTTGCATGAAAAATGAGAAACTTGAAAAAAAATGTCCCCCTAGCAGTTCACTCTCAAATGTGGGGTAGTTAGGTTAACAATCATGTCCGACTACTAGAAAGAGCCACTTGTGTACCATGTTTACATCTACCTTTCTTCAAATGGACTCAAATTTGGCACAAGGTTTTATCACCATGTGGCTAGTGATGCTCGCATTGTTTCTAGCCATTTTGCTTTGAAAATTTCAAAATTTTGATCCTCAAACTCAAAAACAAGGAACCATTTGTGAAGCAAGTACCAAAACTTCAATTTGAGACCTTCAAGTTGCATGCTTGAGTAGTTGCACATCTCATTCAGACCACAGAACAATAGTTGTACTTTTCAAAAAGCTTTCGCAATCTCTCGAAAGACTCTAGTCAACCCTGGTTTGACCAAACCTTATGAATTTCATAGAAATATGAGAAATTCTGAAAATCTCTTGAAATCTCCGAATTTGATCACTGTGTGGCAAATAATTTGCATGAAAAATGAGAAACTTGGAAAAAAAAGTGCCCCTAGCAGTCCACTCTAAAATGTGGTGTAGTTAGGTCAACGATCATGTCCGACTACTAAAAAGAGCCACTTGTGTACCATGTTTTCATCTAACTTTCTTCAAATGGACTCAAATTTGGCACAAAGGTTTATCACCATGTGGCCAGTGATGCTAGCATTGTATCTAGCCATTTTGGTTTGAAAATTTCAAAAATTTCATCCTCAAACTCAGAAACAAGAAACCATTTGTGAAGCAAGTACCAAAAGTACAATTTGAGACCTTCAAGTTGAATGATTGAGTGGTTGTACATCTCATTGGGATCACAAAACAACAGTTGTACTTTTCGGATGCTTTCGCAATCTCTCGAAAGACCCTGGTCAACCCTGGTTTGACCAAACCTTGTGAATTTCATAGAAAAATGAGAAATTCTCAAAATCTCTTAAAACCTTTGAATTTAATCACTCCGTGGAAAATACTTTGCATGAAAAATGAGAAACATGGAAAACAACATGTCCCCTAGCAGTCCACTCTCAAATGCGGGGTAGTTAGGTCAACGATCATGTCCGACTACTAGAAAGAGCCACTTGTGTACCATGTTTTCATCTACCTCTCTTCAATTGGACTCAAATTTGGCAGAAGGGTTTATCACCATGTGGCTAGTGGTGCTAGCATTGTATCTAGCCTTATTGCTTTGTAACTTTCAAATTTTTGATCCTCAAACTCAAAAACAAGGAACCATTTGTGAAGAAAGTACCAAAACTACAATTTGAGACCTTGAAGACGCATGCTTGAGTAGTTGTACATCTCATTGGGACCACAAAACAACAGTTATACTTTTCAGATGCTTTCGCAATGTCTCGAAAGACTCTGGTCAGCCCTGGCTTGACCAAACCTTATGATTTTCAAAGAAATATGAGAAATTCCTAAAATCTCTTGAAACCTTCGACTTTGGTCACTGTGTGGCAAATACTTTGCATGAAAAATGAGAAACTTGAAAAAAATGTCCCCCTAGCAGTCCACTCTCAAATGTGGGGTAGTTAGGTTAACAATCATGTCCGACTACTAGAAAGAGCCACTTGTGTACCATATTTTCATCTACCTTTCTTCAAATGGACTCAAATTTGGCACAAGGGTTTATCACCATGTTGCTAGTGATGCTAACATTGTATCTAGCCATTTTGCTTTGAAAATTTCAAAATTTTGATCCACAAACTCAAATACAAGGAACCATTTGTGAAGCAAGTACCAAAACTTCAATTTGAGACCTTCAAGTTGCATGCTTGAGTAGTTGTACATCTCATTCGGACCACAGAACAATAGTTGTACTTTTCCAGAAGCTTTCGCAATCTCTCGAAAGACTTTAGTCAACCCTGGTTTGACCAAACCTTATGAATTTCATAGAAATATGAGAAATTTTGAAAATCTCTTGAAACCTCCGAATTTGATCACTGTGTGGCAAATACTTTGCATGAAAAATGAGAAACATGGAAAAAAATGTGCCCCTAGCAGTCCACTCTAAAATGTGGTGTAGTTAGGTCAATGATCATGTCCGACTACTAAAAAGAGCCACTTGTGTACCATGTTTTCATCTAACTTTCTTCAAATGGACTCAAATTTGGCACAAAGGTTTATCACCATGTGGCCAGTGATGCTAGCATTGTATCTATCCATTTTGGTTTGGAAATTTCAAAAATTTCATCCTCAAACTCAGAAACAAGAAACCATTTGTGAAGCAAGTACCAAAAGTACAATTTGAGACCTTCAAGTTGAATGCTTGAGTGGTTGTACATGTCATTGGGATCACAAAACAGCAGTTGTACTTTTCGGATGCTTTCGCAATCTCTCAAAAGACCCTGGTCAACGCTTGTTTGACCAAACCTTGTGAATTTCATAGAAAAATGAGAAATTCTAAAAATCTCTTGAAACCTTTGAATTTAACCATTCAGTGTGAAATACTTTGCATGAAAAATGAGAAACATGGAAAACAAAATGTCCCCCTAGCAGTCCACTCTCAAATGCGGAGTTAGGTCAACGATCATGTCCGACTACTAGAAAGAGCCACTTGTGTGCAATGTTTTCATCTAGCTTTCTTCAAATGGACTCAAATTTGGCACAAGGATTTATCACCATGTGGCTAGTGATGCTAGCATTGTATCTAGCCATTTTGGTTTGAAAATTTCAAAAATTTCATCCTTAAACTCAGAAACAAGGAACCATTTGTGAAGCAAGTACCAAAACTACAATTTGAAACCTTCAAGTTGCATGCTTAAGTGGTTGTACATCTCATTTGTACCAGAGAACAACATTTGTACTTTTCAGATGCTTTCGCAATCCCTCGGAAGACTCTTGTCAACCCTGGTTTGATCAAACCTTGTGAATTTCATAGAAAACAGAAAAATTCTCAAAATATCTTGAAACCTTCGAATTTGATAACTGTGTGGGAAATACTTTGCATGAAAAATGAGAAACATGGAAAAAATGTCCCCTAGCAGTCCACTCTCAAATGTGGGGTAGTTAGGTCAACGATCATGTTCAACTACTACAAAGAGCCACTTGTGTACCATGTTTTCATCTACCTTTCTTCAAATGGACTCAAATTTGGCAGAAGGGTTTGTCACCATGTGGCTAGAGATGCTAGCATTGTATCTAGACAATGAGCGAGTCTCCTCTGGCCTCGTCCTCACTCTCGGGTCCTTCAACTGCGTCATCAACAACGCGGCCTTCTTCAACGAGGAAACCTTCCGAAGTGACAGCTCCGTCATTCACTTCGGCGAGAACCGCGTCTATGTCGCCACCATCGTCGAGGTCTTACCTCGTGAGATCATCGCCACCTCCGTCGCACCGCCTGGCTTCTCCGCCCCGTGCCTCACTAGTTGCAGCATCGAGGTCATGATGGCCAGCTCAGGCGAGGGCTGTCGTCTTCCTCCGGAGTGCAACGTAGGAGGAAACAGCACCCGCTTCGCGCGAGAAGGACCTGGATCCACTGACCGCGTCCATACAGAACTCCGCAACCCCATCATCCCTAAGAAGGATCTAGCGGCAGCCGTAGCTGCGCTGGAGGCCATGCACTAGAACCTCCTGGAGGAAGCAAGCAAGGTCGCCGTCCGCCAGCGCCGCCTAGACACGACCATGCGTGAGTACAACACCGCACACGGCTTCGCCCGCCTGCCGGTGCCAATTGGCAAATTCCGCCCCAAGGCCGTAACCTTGGCTCAGAGCTGGACCGTGCTGCTGACTCGCGTACTCCCGCGACTCAGCCGGTTTATAGTACTCTGGACAAGAACATGAGGGTCGTGGAGGAATCCACTGCCGAGTTGAGCCACCTTGAGGGCAATGAGCTACATCGCCAGCAGGCGCACGTTCAGCTCCTTGTCGCAATGGCCAACAACCAGCAGGCCGAGGCAGGCGCAAGCCTCGGGGGAAACAACAAGAGGCAACAGCCTTGCTAGATGGCTGATCTGGCGGTAGTAAGGCCTCCTCTCCAAACGGGATGAGGCAAAATAGCCATCCACGCGGTGGATTGGATGGCCACGGACATCACCAACCGATGGAGCAGCCGTCACTAGCAGAAACCGCGCTCCGGCTGATGGAGTCGGGCAAGGGAAACATCTTCAACCAGCTAACGAAGCTGAAAGAAGCCTCGCGCCTGCCAAGTCCCACCTAACGGGGTGGATCATCCCGCGTGAGTTGGAAACGCGTGAAGCGCACACAGACATCAACCTCCTGATACAATCACACACGCTAGAGGAGTAAAGCCCAGCCGACCCAAGGTGTTTTGGACCGTGCATCCGGAACGAACCATTTCCAAAGGGATTTTCACTCCCAAGTGACAAGCCAAAGTACGACGGCTCGGCCAAGACGGAGGAATGGCTGGTAGACTATGTTACCACGGTGGGAATAGCTACTGTCAACCGACGGGTGGTAGTACGTTACGTCCCAATCATGCTCCTCTTCTCGGCCAGAACCTGGCTAAATAGTCTCCCCGACAACAGCATCAATGCCTAGGTCAACTTTGAGGAAGCATTCATCTGCAACTCACTGGCACCTACAAGCGTTTGAGGCAACCTCGTGAGATCGCCCTGTGCGTCCAACCAAGGACGAGTCCGACCGCTCCTACCTCACTCGGTGGACGAGCATGCACAACTCCTGCAAATGGGTACACGAGCACCAGGCGATTGACTTCTTCGTCAATAGCTGCAGATACATCACAATGCTCATGCACAAGTTCAGCCGGGTCGAGCCCACCACCATGGTTCAGGCCATGGCCATCATGGACAAGTACGCTACCACTGACGCGGCATTGAAGAAGGCCATCATGGTGGATGACCAAGGGCAGATCATCGTTGATAGCTCCACGGACTGGTGCTAGCTGGATGGGCACCATAACAACTCCAGGTGGCACGGCCACAACAACCGCCATGGAAAGAGAAAGGAAGACCAGCTGGACAATTGGTACGGGTCCAAGCAGGTAGCAGCCGTCCAGGAGGATCCAGCTGCAGGCGGCAACCAGAGGCAGAAGCCCGACGACCAGCCGCCATGACCCAAGTAAACCATCAAATTGATGCTTGATGGCCCATGCAGGTTCTATAATGGAGGCAACAAGCCGGCTATGCACACAACTCGCCAGTGCACCTGGACAAAGAGGATGGCCGAGGTGTGCACGTTACCACCACCACCGACACCTCCACCAGTCGGTGTCCAGCTAGACAACCACTCACGCGAGAACCTCCAGTACAAGGACGAAGGAGATTACCCTCGCCGGGTGGGAAACTACCACATCTTCACCACCGTTCCAGAGACCAAGCATAGCAAGAGGCACCACAAGGCGGATGTGAATGCAATCGTTCCTCGCTTCCCTTAGTACCTAAACTGGTCTGAGCAAGAGATCATGTGCATTAGGAAATACCAGCCGAATGTGCTGCCACACCTGGGCACCTATGTAATGGTCCTGGACCCCATCATCGTCTCGAATAAGCACTCCTGCAGATTCTCCCGCGTCCTTGTTGATGGGGGCAGCAACATCAACCTCCTGTACTGCAGCTTGTTGGACCGGCTCGGCATCAGCGTGTCCTAGCTGGAGCAATCTAGTACCACCTTCCATGGAGCCATTTCGGGTCTATCATATTCACCCATCGGCAGGATCCAGATGGACGTCATCTTCGACACAGAGGGCAACTTCTGCCGTGAGCCCATCTGGTTTGAGGTGGTCAACCTCTACTGCGCATATCACGCCATCCTTAGGCGCCCATCGCTAACCAAGTTCATGGTGGTACCGCACTACGCATACCTCAAGATGAAGCTCCTCGGGCCCAAAGGAGTAATCACCATCACTGGTGACTATAGGCAGTCGATGGAATGCGCCACTAACGGTAACAAGATAGCTGAAGCCATGAGCATCACGGAGGAGAAACATAGCATCATGAAGAACGTGGCGGCCCTTCAGGCGAACATGCTGGCTGGCGAGCCAAAGCTAGCCGAAGAGGCGCAGTTCAAGCCATCCAACGGCACCAAGAAAATCCAGCTCAACGAGGCCGAGCCGAATAAGTTCTTCCTGTTTTGAGACGGCCTTGACAGCAAATAGGAAAGCGCGCTTGTCGACCTCCTCCGTGAGAATCGGGATATCTTCGCGTGGTCCCCTAAGGACATGCCTAGTGTTCCGAGGGAGCTCTCCGAGAACTCTTTACATATCAGGCCGGATGCAAGGTCGGTCAAGTAATTTCTATGCCGCTTCTCTGAGGAGAAGAGAAGAACCATTGGTGAAGAAATCACCCAGCTGCTTGCAGCCGGATTCATCATGGAGGGTTTCCACCCGAAATGGTTGGCAAACCCAGTGCTGGCACTGAAAAATAACAAGACATGGCGCATGTGTGTTGACTACACCAGCCTCAACAAGGCATTCCCCAAAGATCCATTTGCCCTGCCAAGGATATATCAAGTGTTCGATTCCATGACCAGATGCGAACTATTGTCGTTTCTAGACGCGTATTTTGGCTACCACCAGATCCACCTGAACCCCACTGATTAGATAAAGACAACATTCATCACCCCGTACAGGGCTTACTGCTACACCACAAGGCCATTTGGACTGAAAAATGCAGGGGCTACGTACCAACGCTTCATGTAGAAGTGCATGCAATCACACATCGGCAGAAACGTATGCGCCTACATCGATGATGTGGTGGGACAAAGGAGTGGCCAACACTCCTTGAAGACCTAAAGGAAACATTCGCCAACCTCCGCTGGTTCCAGCTAAAACTGAACCCGGAGAAGTGCGTGTTTGGCATCCCAGCCGGCCAGCTACTCGGTTTCCTTGTCTCAAAACGTGGAATCAAGGCCAACCCGGAGAAGATCGGCGCAATCGAGCGCATGCAGCCACCACAAAATCTACATGACATGCAGAAGTTCACTGAGTGCCTAGCCTCCCTCAGCCGGTTCATCAGCCGACTGGGCGAGAAACCACTCCCACTATACCGGCTCATGAAGAAAATGGACTAGTTCGTCTGGACAGCGCAGACGGATGAGGCCTTCCGCGACCTCAAGCGCATTGTATCCTCTCCGCCAATACTAGCAGCCCCTGTTGCAAAAGAACCAATGCTGGTGTACATTGCAGCTACCAACCGGGTCGCCAGTGCCGTGCTCGTGGTTGCGAGGCCAGAAGAGGGAAAGGCGCAACCGGCCCAACACCCGTGTACTACTTGAGTGAGGTACTCTCTCTATCAAAGCAGAACTACCCTCACTACCTATCATGGAAATGGCCACGACAGTCACTACTACAGGCAGCGATTGATAGAATCGGGGGCGAGAGCTGGCGGCCATCTGCGGTGTGAGATGGGGGCGGATGCACATGGGTTTACCCAGGTTTGGCCCCCCGGAGGGAAAGACCTACTCCTCCTAGATTAGATTGATGGAGAGCGAGTTACAGGGGTGGCGAGCTCGGCGTCAAAACAGTGAGTCGCTTGAAGGGGTGTATGATGGAACGTAAGTCCTCAGAGTACCCTAGGGAGGCTTAAATAGGAGGCACCTCGCTATGGTTAACAGTTTACAACTGAACAAGATATGGATTCAGAGGCTTTGAGCTAATCCGACTAGGCTTCGAGTACGCTCCTAGGCCTCCAGTCTCCAATCGCCAAGCCTTCTCCTCAGTCGCATTACAGTCGCCGTCCTGCAGGCCCAATCGCTGAGTCTTTGACCCAATCAGAATGTCCTGCTGGGAATACCCCCTTCGGCATATCCCCATCAGTAGTCCCCGAGGCCATCGTTGATTCAAAAGCAGGTGTTCATTTGGCAGTCGGAGTAGGCGAGTCCAATTTGGACGCCCAGCCGAATCGGCGATGGACTCTACCGAAACCAAGGAAATTTTCCACCGGGTTTCCAATCGCATCTTTGGCGAACGCAATCACTACCAATTCGTTGCCCTGCCGATTGAACAGGGCACTGTTGCAGGCGAGTCGAGTGAGGGAGTTGGACCGTCAACTTGGTCAAAACTATCCATTGGGTAGTCCAACGGTAACTTCGGCACGATTACCACGGGCAACGGCTACCCCGAGATTGGCGGGTAGTGCTTCTTTATAAGAGGAGTGACGGGTCAGCCCTGTGGACAGTTCCCCGCATTCTCCATCCTTGTGCATCCATTCCCTCTATCTTCCCTCGATCTAGACTCCCCAGACCAAGCGACCCTGCATCCTTCTTGATGGCGCCTCCGAGAGGTTCGTGGGGGAAATCCAAGTGCACCACGGCGCAGCTCAAGTCCTTTGAGGATGTCAGGGTCCTCCGTAAGGGGAATTGGCGGATCCCCGCGTCTTCCGCGGTTGAGCCGAAGCCACGTGCTGGCGAGTTCATCTGCTTCCCAAGCCATTTGGAGAGGGGCTTGGGGTTCCCTACCTCGTTGTTCTTCTAGCAGTTCTGCGCATATTATGCGATCAAGCCGTCGGATCTTGGTCCACATAGCATCGAGCAGGTAGTGATCTTCGTTGCATTCTGCGAGTGCTACCTCGGCTGTAGGGCGTACTTCCCTCTATGGTTGGAGCTGTTCCATGGCCGTATCGGGTGCGAAGGGTCCGACGGCCCGATCTTGGCGGCCGGCAGCGTCACATTTCAGTTGAAGCCAAAGGTCAACTTTATCAAGCTCTTGTTGCCAAAGAAGGCCGTGAGAAAATGGAAGAAGAGCTGGTTCTATGTGAAGGAGTCAACTCCCTCCGGCGAAGTGGCGTTACCGGAATTCATCATGGAGAGAAGCGAGCCCCGTCTGCTGGCAACTGACAAGCTCCCCGACGATTAGAGGATGGCCGTCGCGGAGATGATGGACCAGATCCAGAAGCTGAAGGACCAAGGGTTGTCCTTGATCAACTTGTATAATTGCTGGCTCGGGCCGCCTCTGGTTCCGCTAGCGGCCCAGCAACACTGGGTGTACGAGTACAACAGGAAAAAAGATCCTTCCTGGACCAGTAAGAAGTCCTGGGACGCTGAAGACTACAAGGCTGCCTTGAAGAAGATTACCGACGCGGAATTTACAACCACGTCGGCCGGGCTCGCCCTGTACGTGCCTGTGCAGAATGAAGCTCCCATAATAAGTTTTCTTTCCCTGAATTTATCTTCAGTCGTGATTCCTATGGCGCAATTTGCAGCTGCATCATCTGATACTTAATCGTGGTCACTCTCAATTGTTCTAGGTTCTCGAGGGCTGGCTCCCCCCACTCGACGAAGAGGTCCCCCAGGAGCTCAAAGAAGGCGTCGAAGGTGAATCCTCTAAGGACAAAGAGAAAGAGAGGGAGGTTCCTCCCCCAGTGCCGTGGCTCGCAAGACTCGCATGCAGAAGCAGCGCGAGTTGGAAGCGATTTGTAGTATTGAAGAGCGCGAAGAAGACGACGAGATATTGCAAGAGCACAGTTCTCGGTGAACGGCCATGCTGGCGAAGCCCGTGCGTAAACCGAAGTCACCCGCAAAGAAGCCGGCTTCGAAGCCAACGTCACCGTCCATATCGGCAGTGGTGTTTTAGTCGGACGATGAATCCAATGATGTCGTGACCAAGACTTGATGCAAGATTCCGGAGGGTGCGAGTCCAATGACGGGATCGGAGGCTGAAGACACCGAAGCGGTAGTGGAAGTTCCACTCGCGGTGATCGTGCCGACAACTTCGATGGCGCCAGAGCAGGAGGCGGTTGAGGCTGCGGCATCGAAGTCGCTGCATCCTTCAGGGAAGGCCGTGCCTTCCGAGCCGGAGATTCCGGCGACTGCGGCTTCATCCTCAAAGAAGCCCGTGGTGTCGTGGGCTTCGGATGTCTTCGAGAAGGGACTCACACGCAAGCTGGGCCCGGAGCTAGATAAGCTCGCTCATATCAGCACGGGTTACGTGTTCTTCTGGTCGCCAAGTAAGTCTCGAGTTTTCCTTTCCAATTCTTGATCGATTTTTGTATGATTTCTTTGCTGACTTTGGAGGTTTTCGCGCCTCGGTGGCTAAAATTCCGTCGGCCGTCACCACCGGGGAAGGCGATTCCCCAGGAAGAGGAAGCCTGCTACGGATGATGCGCCTGCTGAAGATGCGAAGAGGCAAAAGGGTGACCCCGACGAGGCTGCAACGAAAGGTAGCACCAACGGGATTGACCCTGCCATGGGCGGGGAGTGACCAACGGTGCCGCCGGCTCTAGTGACCAGTGCCCCGACGAGGGCGTCCATATCGTTCCCGCGCATCATGGCGAGGGGTTTTCCAATCGTGGCGGAAAACCAGTCTCTCTAGATGCCGAAAATTGTCGATGAGGATGTCGGACCTCGTCGCGGGCGTACCTCCTTCGTGGTCCCTTCAACGGACGCTAGGGGACTTCACATTATGCTTGGTGCTGCCATTCAGGTACGTCCAGTCCTCGAGTGTCTAGTCATCGAATTTCAGCGGCTAGGCACTGAGTTTCTTCTAGTCGCCAGTCCCCGAGTGTCTAGTCCCTGAATTTCAGCGGCTAGAAACTAAATTTCTTCTAGTCGCCAGTCCCTGAGTGTCTAGTCGCTGAATTTCAGCGGCTAGGCACTGAATTTGTGTTTTTGTAGTTTCTAATTGTTCATTCTGCTTGTAGGGGTTGCAGAGGGAATTGGGGGATCCGCAGGCCGCAAAGGAGCGTCTGGAGCGTGATCTGCACGTGGCGCAGGAGTCTAACTAGCGACTCTAGGAGACTGTCGATGAGTACTTGTTTTATTTGGCAACTGCGAGCTACTAGTGTCTACGGAATGCTATCAGTTGTTTCTGTTCAATTTAGACGGTCTTCCGGCTGTCATTGCCAAAGCACGAGAAGGGTATGTCCCGATGGCCGAGCTGGACATGGCGAATGGCCGTATCGATTCGCTGGTGAAGGAATTGGAGGAGGCGAAAGCGGCCTTTATCTCTTCCGAGGATAGGGTAAAGGCCGCAGCACTGCGGCTGAAGAGGAGAGGAAGGCTGTGGACTCAATCATCCTTGGGCTGCAGAGCGATCATGCTGCCTTGTAGAATCACGTCACCGAGAACTGCCGGAAGCTCCTTGGTGAGTCCCTGCTCTTCTCCTTGATATGTGCGGTGAGTCCCCAAGTGGGGGAATCCATAGTGGCACTGACATCTGATGTTGCAGCTATGATAGGGAAAAGCGATCCGGTGGTGTAGACCTTCAACGCCTCGCAGTGTGTGACTGCGGTGGTGAACGCGACAACCGCCTCGGCGTTGTGCGTCCAGGCGGTTCTTCAAGGAATGTGCCCCACCGAGCTTATACCTGGGCGACTAACTGAGGTATGGCGCTACCTGGAAGAGGCACCCGCCATTGTAGAATTGATGGCGCGTTCGGCGTGGGGCCACCAAGGCATTGAGCCTGGGGCTCGCGCATTTTCCTAATGACTTCGACCTCGACGACGTCACCAGTGGAAGATATGCCAAGTGGAGACTTTTGTGATGTGAACAATATTTGTGTTTGGAAGTAAGAGGAATCAATCGACTCGCAATGCAAGGTTATTTATTTGGTGTGTTTAACTTTTGTTTGAGCGAGTCCTCGAGCGCGTCCACCCTTTAGCAGGGTATAACTCGTTTGTGTACATATGTGGCTGCTTTGGATTTTCGTGTTGGTTGTCCATCGCGACTCCGAAGGGGCAAGTCCCCGAGCGCGAGTAGAGTTGTTTTATGCGAGTCCCTGAGCGTGGTGCTTAGCCATTTTGGGCGTGTGCCTATTGTAGGGTAAGTGTGCGTTGTTTCTAACACATCTCTTCCCCTTGCTCGGAGAGCTAGTCGCATGGCGATTCCAAGGCAGCTCTCTTACTTGGTTTGTTCTCGAGCCACCTGAGGGTTTCTTTTTGCGAAGTCCTCGTGCGTGGTACTTAACCGTTCGAGTCGCTTTGCGCGAGGATGGGAAGAACAGGTCACTATGAGAAGCGTTTGCCGGTCATCTTGGCCCGGTGGGCCAGTCGAGCAGGGCGACTCTGATGGTGGCGTTTTCGTGGACGACAGAAAGCCCGAATATTTTCGGTGCCATTGGATCACACTAGTTAGCCGTGCTAGTCGCTCGACCAAGGGTTGACTTTCGTAGGCAGCATATTGCTGAATGTACGAGTGCGAGTGGCACAAGAGTATGGCGAGTAGGCACAATTTGTGTGATCCAAATGAATTTCATTATATACCAGCCGACTACAAGTTTGAGTTCTATGTATAGAATTTTCGGAGGAGGTTTAATTCCATGGCCTCGCGACCTCGAGCTGACCGTTACCCCGTATGTCGATGAGGTAGTAGCCATCATTACTGAGGATGTGCCCTATGGCGAATGACCCCTCCCATGGGGGGGAGAGTTTGTGCATGACCTTCTTGTCTTGGGCCAATCGTAGGACCATGTCGCCCTCCTGGAAGGTGCGGGTCTGGACTCGGTGGCTGTAGTAGCGGCGGAGTCCCCGCTGGTAGATGGCGGTGCGGGAGCGAGCCAGGTCGCGTGCCTCGTCGAGCTGGTCGATGCTGTCTTGGCGGGCGACCTCGTTTGTCGCCTCGACGTAGTTGGCGACTCGAGGTGAGCATGCTCCAAGTCGGTTGGCATGACGGTTTTGGCGCTGTATACCATAAAGAAGGGCGTGAACCCCGTGGAGCGGTTGACGGAGGTGCGGATCCTCCATATTATGGTGGGGAGCTCCTCGACCAGCATCCTGGGGTTCACTCGAGGGGCACTTGGAGTCGTGGCTTGAGCCCGTGTAGGATGCTCTGAATGGCGTGTTCTGCTTGTCCGTTCGACTCTGGGTGGGCAACTGAGGTGAGGTCAAGTCGTATGCTATGCTCTTCGCAGAATTCTACCATGGCGCCCTTGGCGAAGTTGGTGCCGTTGTCCGTGATCATGCTATGCGGGTAGCCGTACGGGTAGATGAGCTCGCGGAGGAACTTGGTGGCCGTCTTGCCATCGCACTTTTTGATCGGCTTGGCTTCGACCCTTTTGGTGAACGTGTCGACCGCGACCAGGAGGTGGGTGAAGCCGGATGGGGCCTTCTTGAACGGGCCGACCATGTCCATGCCCCATACGACGAATGGCCAGGTGATGGGTATGGTCTTGAGTGCCGAACCAGGGAGGTGCGTCTGGTTGGCGATTTGCACCAACGATGTCGATTAGCGTCGACGTGTGAGGTGAGCCAGTAGAATCCGTGTCGCATGGCCTTGGAGACCAGCGACTTGGTGCTGACATGATGGCCGCAGTCGCCGGCATGGATGTCCTGGAGGATTTTGCATCCTTCTCCTGGTTGTACGCAGCTACGAGGGTTTAACTCGTCAATGCCCATTGTTATGGCCTTGGGTTTTGGAGAAGGAGGGAGCGCTGGAGGCATCAGTCGTCTAGCAAACAAGCACATAGGGACGCAAGTTTTACCCAGGTTCAGGAGTCGTAGAGGTCCCTACTCCTGCTTGTCTGCTCTTGGAATTAATGAAGGAATCAAAGATTATAGGGGCGCGCAGATGCAATCTGGCGAGAGTTGTGGAAACTAGGGTTGCATGTGTCCTCCTCACTGCCCCTCCTAGCATTTATATAGATAGGCTAGGTCTCGGGTAGCAGATCGAGTCGGTTACAGATTAGGGTTTTCCCTTTGAACTTTCTATCTTAAGCTTCTTCTTGTCTCGCAAGGAATCGAGAGTCCGTGGGCCACTCGAATTCTCCACCGGGCCTTGGGAATGTCGTGCGCTTCTGTCATATCTAGACCGTATGTACCAAACTCGAGTACCTGTAGGGTATACCCATGTCAGTAGCCCCCGAGTGTCCAGTGGAATCGCAGATTCGACTAGGGACTTTACGAAGCCTTTCGAGTGCATGACTAAGCATTTTTCGAGTGTTCTGTTCGTGTCATAGGGATTGTTGATATACGTGCCTGATTTATCCGATGTATCGGTATCAGTTAACTGCCTTAGGGAAAAACAACACAATCTACTCAAACTCGAGTCCCCGGACTCGAATTCAGAAAAGTACTGGCGTAATTCGACTCGGGCCGTGGAGGTCTTACAGGAGTCGAATTCCATTGTATAAGTGTGAGCACTCGACACGTCCGTCAAGGCATGTTCATCGTACCTGTAGGCACAGATATGTTTCTAGTAGTGCGTAGCAGATGCGTTGCTAGGCCTTATTCAGGTCTTATCTTCATGCTGTAAGCGCGGCATCCGAATTTTTTGCCATCGCGGAGATGATTCAGGTGGCCCAGGAGACGCAGTCTCTTTGTAGGGAAAGTATGAGGCGGAGTCGCCATAGCATTCGAGTGTTGATGTTATCAAAACACAGTACGATGTACAAATAATCATAGGGTGCGCGACCAGTGCTCCCTATGGGAGTAAGCCCGAGTGCTTGGTTGAGTCGAAGACTCAAGTAAGGACTAAAGTAGTCAAAATCTTCGGTTGCTGATATTGATGACGTCAGTGCTGATGATGTGATGACCTCAGTTGCCCACGTGAGCGGTTTTGACGGGACGTGACGAGCGGTGGGTCCCACTTTCTGACTTTGATTTGACCGGGCGTGCGTAATCTTCTATTTTAACTGCGTCTCCTCGATTTCCGCGCGTAATGGGAATAGTGGGGGGATGGTTCGTGCTTCAGCTTCGCCATGTGGTGACAGCAATGTGCACCACACGTGTAGTAGGGTTTGTGCTGGCCGTTGGATGGTCTCTGCGAGGAGGTTAAGTAGCAGTGCAGTTGTAGTAATTTTTCCATCTATCTTCTTTGATCGTGCCTCCATTGCCTCTGTCGTTGCTCTCTGCTTCCTTGCGCACTTTCTCGTTGACGCGCTGGACCAACTCTGTATTTTCCCCAGCTACTTCCTCCGTTCTCATTGCCATCGGAAGATGGGCAAGAAGAAGGGAGGCGTTGCCGTTGTGTCCGCTGCAGCCATTGCTGCCACCAAGAAGAAGGGCGACACCACCACTATGGGCACCAGCGCCGCCGGCGCTAGGAAGAAGAAGGGTGCGGGCACCCGCATCACCAACGGCGCCTGGCGTGCGTCCATCATTAGGCCCGCCGAGCTTCAACTTCATCATCGAGATGGAGTTCTTCTGTCCACGGAAGACGACTCATGAGTGCTCGGTGAGGAGGTAATGCCTTGTCCTCCTCCTAGTTTCCGGGTGATGTTCCTTGCATTCATCATCCAAGGTCTTTCTCTCCCTCTGCATCCTTTCTTTCACGGCCTCCTTTGTTTCTATGGGCTCCAGCTTCACCAGCTATCCCCAAATTCCATTCTCCACATCTCCTGCTTCATTACTCTTTGCGAGTGCTGGCTCGGAGTCGAGCCGCACTTTGGCCTCTTTAAGAGGCTTTTTAAGCTGAAACGCCAGTCATCGTCTGGCTCTGTAGTTTATGACGTAGGAGGCTACGGAATCCATGTCGACTCCTGTGTCAACTACTTTGCCATCAACCTCACTGTGTCCATCCAAGGGTGGAGCGACAAGTGGTTCTACATCCGCTACAAGAAGGCCGACGGAGAGCACTACGGACTTGCACCTTTCGATCCCGCAGCGACTTGCAAGAGGAGGAGGTCCTGGAAGAACATCATCATGCCCAGTGAGTCCGCAGAAACAGAAGTGTTGTATGAGCGCGTCTGTGACCTCGAAAACCGTATGGGCAAGGATGAAGGTGGCGCCGCTCTTATTCGCACTTGGTTGCGCCGTTGCATCCAGCCTCTATAGGCCAGAGTGCACCCTATGTACTGTTGGACCGGCGCTGATGATGTCACTCGCGTGTCTGCCGATGGCATTTCCACAGGTGAGGTGGATAAGAGGGTGCGACTGGTGACCAAATACACCGCCAAGGAGGTCTCCTGGGCAAACCAGTCGTGCCTCCTTTCGACGCCTCTAACCCTCCTCCTGAGGTAGAATTGTACCATGAAGTAGTTTTTGTTTTCGATTGCCTTTATAATGCTTTGATATATAATGTTGTATCGTATGAATCTAGGACTGGAAGGTGTCTCCCAATTTCCCCCTTGTCCTGAAGGGGTTATTCCTCGCAAAGTGGATGACGAGGACGAGTCAGAGTTAACCATCCCAATTGAAGAGGAGGCAGCCCCTGAGTCCAGTGACCCGGACACTCACAAGCGTTCCCGCAGCGAAGACTCGGATGCCTCGTCCCTGATGATGCCATAAGGCCCTTCTGTTGCTGCGGAGGGGCCCATCCCCGCCGTTCCTATACGCTCCATGGCCCCTCCTGCCTGGAAGAAGCTACGACTGCCAAAGGAGTCGTCGGAGTCGGTGGAGCAAACCTTCGACTTTGATAAATTTGACTGGTAGGTTTACGGCTTTTGTATTGGTTTCTTTTGGAGCTGTGTTTCCTAAAGTTTTTTGCTGGATGTGTTTTGTAGTAAAGCGGCATCGTCGTCTTCTGGCGACGTCCAATTTGTGAAGGAATCCGGAGTCGCGGACTCCAAGGCCAAGGAAGTGGCTGAATGATCTTCCTCTCCTCCATTGGCGGCCCACTCCGGGCACAACTCATCGAGTTTCCCGTATGCTGGGGAACACCAGATGGTTGCCCGGAGGACTACGCGGCTGTCATCTTCGGAGTCTCTGGACGATCCCGTAAGCTTCCTTTTGTTGTGCTGACATTCAAATTTGTAATTCGTGCTGTCTGCTGATCCTTTGTTTTCTTCCGCGGCAGCTCATCATGAAGGAAGCTGCTCATTTAGTGGAGCAGGTCCTTGTAATGGGTCGACACCATGCGATGCCGGACAATCGCCATTGTGTTGTTGAAGTTTAGTTTTGGCTTTCCTTTGTCCTTGTGAAGTTTATAGATTCGATTGATGATACATCTTGTCCTTTGCAGCTGAGCACAATGAACTTTTTCGTAATGCTGCTTCCCTTGAAATAGCGCTCGCCGTGGAGGTGAAGAGTCGCGATGAAGCAGTCACGGTGTTGGAGGAGTCGCGGAAGCACGAAGAGGATTTACGCGCCTCCACTGGTGAGAGGGAAAAGTTGTTCGAAGAACAACTCTTCTCTATTGCCAAGTCTCTCTCAGGTATTCTTTCATCTGAATTTTTGTTGTTTCTTTCTTCGACATCATGTTAATGTGCTGACACTTTGCTTTATGTAGATGCCAGCAGCCTGAGCTTTGACGCCTAGGCCCTTCGTCGCGATGATGCGTTGGCTGGTGTTGTCGCTGCAGTCGAAGACCGCAGCGCTTCCCTTCAGGGGACGCTGACGAAGGCCAAGGGTGTGCTCAGTCGCATACACAAGGATCTGACCCCCAAGGCTGAGCTAATTGACAACCTGGAGGACCTGGTGGAGTCCCTTGCCTGGGATATTCCCATGGACTTTAGGAACTCCCAGCAGTCTGTCGGTGCCACCATGGCACTCGCGATGGTGCAAGCCCACAGCATGGTAGTGGACCCAGCGGCGATCTCCATGGCGATGCCCGTCGGCGCGGATGGCCAACAGGTAGTGTTTTCTCCCTTCGCTACTAGTTGTGGTAAATATGGGCCGCGGCTCATCAATACAGTCGCCAAATACTCCGAAGAGCTGCAGCGGGCGAAGAATGCGGCGAGGGCTTCGGCATCAGGGGCTGGCATGGGAAAGCCTGTGGTGTCAGAGACCACAACGGATTCGATGAGGCCTATGAAGCCCAAGTCGAAGTCGAAGAAGTAGATTGCTCCTCAGTAGCTATCCTGTAATAGTTGTAGTTTTACTTTCTTGTTGAAACCATGCTTTTGTGGAAGTGTCTCTATTGAGACTTTTGCCATGCTTGAATGCATTCGAGCCTTTTATCCATGTATTTCTTGGTCCCTTATTCGCTCTTTCTTGGTTTGTGATAGGGTACGTCGAGTGGTCCTTCGAGTGATCCTCATGATCCTCCACCCACCGATGAAACCTTGGCGAAGCCGTGCTCGAAGGTGGATGAGTTGTCCTTGCTTTCGCGACTGCGCGATCGCATTAAGAAGATGGAGCGTGAGTTGCCCATCCTCCGCGGTAGCGCGGATGTATGGAAGTCGAAGGCAGAGAAGGCTACCGCCCGTGAGCAGTATCTCTTGGAGGAGGTGGCGCAGCTGAGTGAGCAGTTCAAATGTTAGCTTTCTGCCCTCTTACTTTTTCTTTTAGTCAGTCACGGCAATGCCTTGTCTTCCGCAAGATGAGAAAGACTGGATTGCCATTCGAATGAACGGCCTGACCCAGGAGCAACAATAGGCGAGTGGATACTTTTGGGTGGACCATGATCGTGCGATCGCGCTTGTGACCCTGCAGGATCATGCTTCGCGAGTACTTCACTTTTTGAGAGTAAATTGCCGATAACTACCACAATTCGGGCACCACTTACGAGTCAGTATCAACATTCATAATTTTTGTGAGTCAGTACCAAGTTTGGGACACAATGTTGCAAATCACGCTAATTCATGGCTAAGAGCATTTTGATAGTTGTACTGACAGATGGGGGCCATTTGTAAGAGCTGACTTGGTAGACCACATGGAGGATGAGCTGAGGTGGAGGTCAGGCCCGCCTGTCCTGAGCTGCCGCTCGTCTCGCGCACCGTTGCTGCTCCTGCTGCGGCGGGGGAGGCCGTCGACGCAGTAGGAGATCTCGGACGACGAGGATGCCACGGAGGGGTACGCCGCCATTTCAATCTCTTCGGCCTTCCGCGGCAACAACGAGGCCGAGGCCGCCCTCTTCATCATCCTCCTTGACCCCGCACCACCTCTGCCCTGCGCCTCAGGGTTGCCGCCGCGTGACAGGGATAGGAGCCGCTCGAACGTGTCCACCAGGTACCTGACACGGCCCTCGCCGGGCTCTGGGAGGCCGGCCATGGCCTCCTCGAGCGTCATGCCCCACGCCCCCCTCTTCCGCGGTTTCTCCGCCAGCGCGACATCGCAGGGCGACGACAGCCTCGCCCTGACCTCCTTCTTGCAGAGCTCCTCGGAGAAGTCCCACAGCGGAGCGTGCGACACCTCGTACGCCGCCGAGGGCTTCCTGCACGAGGCAGCGGAATCGGGCCTCTTCCTGCTTGCCGTCCTAGGCGTACTCGACGCCACCGTCGTCCTAGAGGCAGCCGTCCCAGAGCATGTCTTGTTCCTGAGGATCGCGGCCTTGCTGCCGACGGGGAAGGCGGGCTTCGTCATCGCCACGGCCGCCGCCTCGCCCGAGAACTTCCAGCGGCGGGGGCAGGGTGCGGCAGCTGTTGTGCCCTTGCCATTGGTGTCGATCTCTTGGGTGCGATGGCGACAGCAGGGACAGGGTGGGGCGGCGGCGGGGCAGGGCGGGCCAGCTGCTGCGCCCCTGCCGTTGGTATCGGGCTCTGGCGGTGGAGATCCATGCCGTGTGTGGGGCAGGGAGAGGGGGTGAGACAAAGAGGATGGGACTGACAGGTGGGCCTCACATCCAGCTCAGCTCATCCTCCACCGTGGCAATTTTTATTAATAGTCCGCTCTGTTAGATGGGTCCCACTTGTCAGGAAACATGTTAAAATGCGATCATATAAAAATTAGTGTGATTTGCAACATTGTGTCCCAAACTTGGTACTGACTCGCAAAAATTACGAATGTTGGTACTGACTTGTAAGTGGTGCCCGAATTGTGGTAGTTATCTACAATTTACTCACTTTTTGAAGAAGGCGCAATCGTGCCTTAGGCATATCTATCAGATGATGTTTCCACTGGACGCCATCCCTTCAAGCCTGTTGGCTCTTCTAGCGAAGTTTCAGGATCTGAGTGTAGTTCGTGAGTGCGTATGACAACAATTAGTAGCAGGTGCTAAGGCTGCGTTGTCGCTGGTGTGACTGCATAGGCCAGATGTAGATGTTGCGGCTATTGCCGCTGGGTCGCCACCTCCGCCAGAGGGTATGACCTGGGACATGGTTCCGCACTACCAAGCGGTTGATCGCTCAGCGGAAGAAATTATTGACTTCTTTGAGGAACAAACGAACGTTCTCCTGTTGCAGCAGTAGTATGACTTCTATCCTGCACATAATTGTACAAGTGTTGTAAAGTTTATATGAATATGTTGGATGTAATTAATACTCATTGATATGTGAACAGCTTGTTAGCTATATATATATTTTTCGAGTGCATTGCACTCTGCGGTTCCTTTCCGTTAGCCTGATGTGTGTTTATCTCATCACCTTGCCAACCTGTCAGGTGCGTTGCAGCTGGGTTGGTGTTTGTCAAGGGTTCGATTAGTGCATCGGCTACTGAGGATATCGCGATGAGTTCGTAGAACAGGTGTGTAAAGGGTGGCGCAGCCCCCGAGTGATAAGATTGCGAGAAAAATAAGGGAAACACAAAGTTTTGAGGCACTTAGCTTTATTTATTCGCAGAATAGTTTGAGGTACAATGTGTGGCTAAGTAGCCTAGCTGAATAGCCTTATTTGTAAATGTAAAAATGACTAAGGGTAGAAGCGACGTAGCTGCGCAACGTTCCAGGGGTTGGAGTATGCCACTACTGTCTCGAAATCTTTGAGGCGATAGGCGCCACCTGGGATTACTTCTGTAATCACGTAAGGTCCTTCCCAAGGGGACTCGAGCTTGAGATGCCCTTGTTGCTTCAATCGCAGGACCATGTCTCCTTTGACGAAGGATCTGGGGCGTAGCCTTCTACTGTGGTAGTTGCGGAGATTTTGCTGGTAGATCGTTGATCTCTCCGCTACGATTTCACGTGCTTCATCGAGGAGGTGGACAGAGTCTTCGAGTGCGAGAGTTGACTCCTTCTCACTGTATGCGACCACCCGTGGGGCTTTGTAGCGTACTTCTACGGGTAGTACCGCTTCAGCACCGTGCACCATGAAGAACGGGGTGTATCCCGTGGCGCTGTTTGGAGTTGTCCGCAGGCTCCAGAGTACGAATTGCAGCTCGTCTGGCCAGCGTCCAGCAGCTTTTCCGAGTGGTTGGAGGAGTTGTTTCTTTATTCCGCTGCAAACGAGGCCGTTGGCCTTTTCGACTTGACCGCTGGTCCACGGGTGAGCCATCGAAGCGTAGCTTATGTTGATTCCTAGGATTTCGCAGAATTTCTGGAATTCCTTAGAGGTGAAGTTTGTCCCGTTGTCCGTGATGATGCTGTGTGGCACTCCGAAGTGGTAGACAATGGACTCGAAGAACTTGACGGCGCTGGCCCCTGATTGATTTGTCACCGACATGGCCTCTATCCACTTGGTGAATTTGTCGACTGCGACTAAGAGGTAGACGTAACCTCCTCGTGAGGACCTAGCGAGCTTGCCGACCATTTCGAGTCCCTATTTTGTGAAGGGCCAGGCCAACGGTATTCGCCGGAGTTCCGCACTAGGTGCGTGAGGTTTGTCCGCGAATCACTAGCAAGCGTTGCAGCGCTGGGCGATGTCCTTGGCGTCGAGCAAGGCCGTGGGCCAGTAGAATCCTGCTCGTAGAGCTTTGGCGACGAGGGCGCGACTACCAGCATGGTGCCCGCAAGTGCCTTCGTGGATGTCGAGGAGGACAGCCCTTCCGTCTCCGTTGGAGACGCACTGTTGGAGAACTCCTGTGATGCTTCGCTTGTACAGTTCGTCGTTGATCACAGCGAACGCCTTGGATCGTCGCACGATGTGTCGCGCGTAAATCAGATCATCTGGCAGCCTTTTCGTACGTAGATATGTGATGTAGGGTTGTGTCCAGGATGGCTCGATCATCATGACGCCCATTGGTCCTCCATGTCCTGTATCCAGCTCCAGGTCGTCAAGTATCATTGGCTCGTTGGGTGGCCCAGCCCCCGAGTCTGTTGATGCGCCTGCTTTCTTCTCTATAGCCTTTGGCTTGATGGAACGTTCGTAGATGAGCTCGAGAAATACCCCAGGTGGTATGGGGGCGCAGGTGGAGCCAATGTTGGCGAGTGTGTTTGCCTCTTCGTTGCTTTCGCGGCCTACATGCCGCAGCTCACAGCCGTCAAAGTTCCCTTCGAGTGTGTCGTAGAGGTCACGATAGGCGATCATGTTGTCGCTCAGTGTGTTGCACTCGTGCATTGTTTGGTTCACCACCAGTTTGGAGTCACTGTAGATGATGAGCCTCTTGGCGCCGTAGGCTTTCGCCATCCGCATCCCATGGATTAGGGCCTCGTACTCAGCTTCATTGTTGGAGGCCGTGAACTGCATTCACAGAACGTATTTCAGCTTGTCTCCCTGGGTTGATGTCAGTATGACACCTGTGCCGGCCTTGTCCTTTCGTTTGGACCTGTCGAAATGCATTATCCAGAGATAGGACATATCTGGCTTTTTGGGGAGCTGGTTCTCCATCCAGTGCACGAGGAAATCAGGGAGGACTTGCGACTTGATCACGTTGCGCTTTTCATATGTGATGTCTCATGGAGACATCTCGATTCCCCAAAGCGCGACTGGCCTGATGGCATCAGGGTTGTTGAGGATATGCCCAAGCGGGGCATTGTTGACTACCACGATTGTGTGCTCCTGGAAGTAGTGGCGTAGTCGCCTGGCTATCATGAAGACGCTGTATGCCAGCTTCTAGTAGTGCAGGTACTACTGTTTTGTCGGCATGAGCACCTTGCTGAGGTAGTAGACTGGGCGCTATACCTCGTGGACCTTGTTTTCTTCGGCTCGTTCCACCACGAGCACTGTGCTGACCACCTGGTTGGTGGTGGAGATGTAGAGCAAGAGCGGATCTTTTTCACGTGGAGTCACCAGTACTGGCGAGGTGGATCGTAGACATTTAAGGTCTTAGAATGCTTCTTGCGCCTCGTCTATCCACTCGAACTTATCAGTTTTGCGGAGAAGTTGGTTGAAGGGTAGCGCCTTTTCGCCCATTCGACTAATGAATCGACTGAGCGCCGCCATTCGCCCAATGAGCTGTTGGACGCCTTTTATGTTCTTCGGCTTCTCCATGGCCAGTAAGGACTTTATTTTCTTTGGGTTTGCTTCGATCCCTCTCGCGAAGATGAGGTACCCGAGCAACTGCCCAGATGGTACGCCGAAGGCGCATTTGTCCGGATTGAGCTTGATCCGGTAGCGGTCTAGGTTGGCGAAGGTCTTGCGTAGATCGTCGATTAGAGAGGCTTTCGCTTTTGTTTTGATGACGATGTCATCAACGTAGACTTGGATGTTGCGACCAAATTGATTCTTGAGGCAGGCATGCATGCATCGCTGATAGGTAGCTCGTGCGTTGTTTAGCCCGAAGGGCATCGTGTTGTAGCAGAACACACCAAAGGGCATCGTAAACGTTGTTTTTTCTTGGTCTTCCTCCTTCATTCGAATTTGATTGTAGCCTGAGTAGGCATCGAGGAAGCAGAGACGTTCACATCCCGCGGTGGAGTCGATGATTTGGTCGATTCGCGGCAGCGGGAAGTGATCCTTTGGGCACTGCTTATTCAGGGAGGTGAAGACCACACACATCCGCAGGATATCCGTGTCTATTTTGGGCACCAACATTGTATTAGCGAGCCAACTGCTTTCCTTGATCTCACGTATGAAGTTTGCGTCGAGAAGTCTATTGATCTCCATTCCGACCGCTTTGGCTCTTGGTTCAGACAGTCGCCGTATTGTCTGCTTGACTAGCCTTGCGTCTAGATTTATGTTGAGTGCGTGCTTGGCGAATTCCCTGGGAACCCCTGGCATGTCCGTTGGACACCAGGCGAAGATTTCCCTGTGCTCACGGAGGAATTCGACGAGCACGAGTTCCTATGTGGAACTCAAGTTGTTGGCGATGAGGGCCGTCTTGGTCGGGTCCGTTGGGTGGACCTGGACTTTCTTCGTGTGCATCGACGAGTCGAAAGACAGGTCGGGTGAACTTGGCCTGCTGAGGGGAGGCAAATTGTTGTCTGTCGACTCCTTCAATCTTGCGATTTCCTCCTGCATGTCGAAGGACTGGGAGATTCTGTTGAATTCCCTGTCGCAGCTGTCGGACCTCTCGAAACTCCTGTTGATTGCGATGACGCTGTCTGGACCTGGCATTTTCATCTGCAGGTAGGCATAGTGCGGCACTGCCATGAACCTAGCAAACGCGACGCGTCGGAGGATGCAGTGGTATTGGAAAGGCCAGTTGATGACTTCGAAGTCGATGCGTTCGCGCCGAAAGTTTTTCGACATGCTAAAGATGACGTCGAGGTTGATTTTTCCCAGGGGATATATGCCCTTGCCTGGGACGATGCCGTGGAACATCGTGTCTAAGACCTCCAGACATGTCAGAGGGATCCTCATTGCACGCAAGGTACTCGCGAACATGAGGTTAATGCTGCTTCCACCATCCATGAAGACGCAACTCAAGTCAAAGCCTCCAATCTGCACGAGGGACTTGGCGCGGATGGTCGCGCTTGTCAAAGGTGATGAAGGAGTCGCTTCCACTAAGGTACTCAGTGGTGGAGGGCGGGGAATTTGTCGCCAAGTTGACTTGGCGAGTGATGGCCTTCTACACTCGATTTGAGGGGCGTCCTTTTTGGATCATCATGTTGCCTATGGACCGTGGGTACGGCTCACCTCCATGGTGTTAGACTGGCGCAGCCGCGGGTGGTGGTGGAGGAGCTCCATGTGCTACAGCACCTGGGGCGGTTCCATAGCCCCTGTTGACTGCGTCGCGATTCATCCGAGCCAGGCCCTCATGGAGTTTGAGGAACTCGCGGCAGTCCTTGAGGAGGTGGCTGGATTTATTCTTGCCATCGTGCTTGTCGATGTAGAAGTGCACGTTGCACGGCCCGACATTTTGTCTTCGATGGTTGTTGTGGTGCCTCTTCGCGCGTGCGGCGCTGCCATACTTGAGTGGTTTCCCCGGAGTTGCGGTACCTACCGCTGCGATAGCCGTTGTTGCGATTGTCGTCGTGTTTGTCGGCGTAGCCGGCTGCGACCATATTGACGTCGTCGCGGTAATCGTAGATGCACATTTGACGCTTGCTTCAGCGGTCACGTCTGTGTCCGAGGTCGTCGTCGTCGTTGGAGTGAACGCAGTTTTTTACCGAGTCTTCTCCATCCGCCCACCGATTCGCGATTTCCATCAGGTGGTCAATTGTTTTGGGCTTCGAGCGGCCCAACTCCTCCCTGAGCTCTATGTGGCGAACACCGCCGTTGAACGCGTCGATCGCACGATCGTCCGAGATGTTTTTTGTGCAGTTCTTGATGATGGACCACCTCTAGATGTACGAGCGCAGCGACTCGCAAGAGCTTTGTTGGCAGCTTCTTAGTTCCTCGATTGATGCGGGCCTTTTGTAGGTGCCCTTGAAGTTGCGCACAAAGCTGTAGACCAGCTCTTCCAAGCTGTGAATGGATCCGCGCCGGAGGTTATTGAGCCACACATGAGCGGCGCCCTGCAGCTGTAGCTGTAGGCATTGCATGGTCGTGCTTCGACTCCCACCATGTAGTTTGACGGAGGAGATGTTGTCCTCTAGCTAGATCTTTGGGTCTTGTAGGCAGTTGAACTTTGGATTCTCCGACGGGAGCTTGAGCCCTTTAGGCATTCACTTTTGCCTGATGGCTCTGCTGAAGCATCTGGCGCCGCAGAGCTTAGTCTCATCCTCTTCTAAAACAGTCGAAGGGGCGTGTCTTGCCTGTATCTTGTCAATTTTATGCTGCGTGAGGTCGTCGTGTGCATCGTAGTCGCGATCATGCCGTCGTGAGCGGTGATGCCGAGACAGATCATGACTATCGCGCTGGACAAAGGCGAGGAATAGCGTTTTGTCAGAGCCTTGACTTTCTTTGGTTTCGGCGTTGGCTCTTTGTTGAGGGCGGCTTCGATTAGCCCCAAGCCTTCAATCATAGATCGGTGCATGGTAGCTCGTGGATCTCCAACGCGGCTGGTTGTTGAGGAGGTATATGGTGGCCGCCGTTACCGCGGCTTGCGGCGTCTTCGGGAGCACATTGCCCCACGTATCCACCATCATGGAGCTGAAGTCAAGGACTTTCGCAGCTTCTACACGCTCTTGCTCAGTGAGGTGGGCCAGTCGAGATCGCCTCTTGTTGGCGACGTACTTGTTGCCGTTGGAGGAGGATCCTCCGTGGGAGGAGAGTCCAGCTCGTCGAAGGCTCGACTCGTCTACCGCCTTTTTGCGCGCTTCGAGTTGTGCGACTACATGTAGCTGGCGTCTGTATTCTTCCTTCAGCAGCCAGGGTAGCCCATCAGCATGTCCTGCGGGGAGTCGAAGGGCACAGGATTACCTCATAGGGCTTCTTGACAACGGGCCCACTCGTTGTCGTTGAGCCTGATCACTGCGCGCTCTCCAGTATTTTCGTTCACAATGGTTGGCGGTTCTCCTCCCGCTCCATTGTTGACGGGCGCGCCGTTGCCACCATTGGTGGGGCCGCCGTTAGGTATGCTGCCATTGGGTGGACCACCGTTGGGTATGCCATCGTTGGGTGGACCGGTGCCAGATCCGTTGCCAGCGTTATCACGATTGGCGGTGGTGTCACCCGGGTTGATGACGGCGCACATGAAGTGGTTGGGGAAGCTGTTGCTCCCACAACTTTTAGATCCGGAGCCGTAGGCTCCGTCTTTAGTGGCTAGGTCACCCAGATCGGATCTGCGACTACTGTTGCTATTAGTGCTCCCAGCTGTTGCCGAGGCGTTGAGCTCGCAGAGGGAACCACCATGCTAGAGCAATCGGTGGTGTTGTCGGCTGGTCAGGCATGCGATGCGTGCCTAACTGGCCCACTTGGAAGCGGAAGCTCCCGATTGCCAGGTTGATACCGTCGCCCACGAACTCGAAATCCGGGCGAGTGGCCGGCACGCGCCGAAGAGCTGGCGAATCTCCGCTGTTGTGGAGTTGTAGATCACGGTTGATGGGGGCGAAGAAGCCGCAACATCAGCACTCCCAATTCCCACGGACGGCGCCAATTGACGAGGGTTTAACTCGTCAATGCCCATTGTTGTGGACTTGGGTTTTGGAGAAGGAGGGAGCGCTGGAGGCGTCAGTCGGCTAGCAAACAAGCACACAGGGATGCAAGTTTTACCCAGGTTCAGGCCTCATAGAGGTCCCTACTTCTGCTTGTCTACTCTTGGAATTAACGAAGGAATCAAAGATTACAGGGGCACACAGATGGAATTAGGCGAGAGTTGTGGAAACTAGGGTTGCGTGTATCCTCCTCACCGCCCCTCCTAGCCTTTATATAGATAGGCTAGGTCTCGGGTAGCAGGTCGAGTCGGTTACAGATTAGGGTTTTCCCTTTGAACTTTTTATCTTAAGATTCTTCTTGTCTCGCAAGCAATCGAGAGTCTGTGGGCCACTCAAATTCTCCACTAGGCCTTGGAAACACCGTGGGCTTCTATCGTATCTAGACCGTATATACCAAACTCGAGTACCTGAGGGTATACCCATGTCAGCAGCGCTGGACCACGCCGGTCACGCTGCGTTTGTGGAGCTCACCGTTGATGATGACGAAGGACTTGCATCAGCTCACGATCATTCGCGCTTCCGTCTCGTTGCTTGGGAGGATCTTGTGCTCGAGGAAGGTGACATATGGTGTCGTCCAGTCGCTGGGCTCCGTGATCAGGGCAATTAGGGCCAGCTCGGGTTGTAGTGGTATCCCAACGTCGATCTCCTTCAGCGGGGAGACCGAAGGCTTGTGGATGATGTCGAGGAAGACTCCTGTGGGTGGCATTTGCTAAGCCGACCCGATGCGGGAGAGGGTGTCTGCCTCCTCGTTCTTTTGTCTGTGAATCCACTCGACTGAGTAACCATCGAAGTGTCCTCCCAGCTGGTCTACTGCTTGGCAGTATGCTATCATTGTTGGGTAGACGGCATCGCAGGTCTCGGTGACTTGGCCGGCGACTAGGTCGGAGTCACCGTAGCACCATAGGCAGTTGATGTTCATCTTCTTGGCGGCCCGCATGCCGTGAAGGAGGGCCTCGTACTCTGCCATGTTGTTGGTGCAGGGCTTGAAGTTGAGGTGGAGCACGTAGCGGAGTTTGTCTCCCTTGGGAGAGGTTAGTATGACCCCGGCTCCAGCGCCATCGGCGTTCTTGGACCCATCGAAGTGGAGTAACCAGTAGTGGAGGTATGGGAGCTTCTCCGACTGCTATGCTTCTTCCCAGTCTCCGAGGAAATCAGCCAGGGCTTGCGACTTGATCGCTTTGTAGGGCTCGTACTTGATGTTGTTGACCCCAAATTCGACGACCCACTTGGCGACTTGCCTAGTTGCCTCGCGGTTGCGTATTATGTTCTGTAGTGGCGTGGAGGAGACGACCGTGATTGGGTGCTCCTAAATGTAGTAGGGGAGTCACCATAGAGCTCGAAATACCGCGTATAACAGTTTCTAGTACTGCGGGTATCAATGTCTTGAGTCCGTCAGGACTTCGGTGAGGGCGCTGCACGGGGCGCTCCTTGCCCTCCTCTGGCCGTTCGACGACCATTACGGCGCTGACGACTCGAGTGGAGGACACCACATAGACGAGTATTGGCTCTTCGTTGATTGGGGCGGTGAGGAGTGGAGCCGCGAGTAGCACTTCTTTGAGTGCTTTGAGTTTGTTGTCTGCCTCCGCGTCCCATTGGAATGTGGGGTTCTTGCGCATCAGGCGGTAGAGGGGCATTGCCTTCTCACCGAGCCGGGGAATGAAGCGACTAAGAGCCACGACTCGCCCTCCAACTTCTGGACGTCACACAGGCACTTAGGTTTCCTGAGTCACGGGATGGTGTCGATCTTGGTAGGGTTGGCTTCGATGCCTCGCTTGGAGACCACGTATCCCAGCAGCTGTCCGGTGGGGACGCCGAAGGTGCATTTTCCTGGGTTGAGCTTGATGTTGTACCTCCGCAGGTTTGCGAAGGTTTCGGCCAGGTCGGCGAGCAGGTCGTCCTGGCGGGTGGATTTTACCACCACGTCGTCGATGTAGACGTTTACATTGCAGCCAATTTGGCTCGCGAGGCACTCCTGCATGCACCTTTGGTAGGTTGCGTCGGCGTTCTTGAGGCCAAACGTCATGGCCGTGTAGTAGAAGGTGCCAAATGGCATGATGAACACCGTCTTCTCGTCATCCTCGACAACCATTTTGATCTGGTTGTAGCCAGAATACGCGTCGAGGAAGCATAGGGACTCCAATTTCGCGGTCGAATCAATGATCTGGTCGATGCACGATAGGACGAATTCCTCCTTTGGGCAAGCGTTGTTGAGGTTTGTGTAGTCGATACACATTCTCTAGGTATGGTTCTTTTTCAGGACCAGGACTAGGTTTGCCAGCCACTTGGACTACTTGATGGGCCGAATGAAGCCTGTGGCTAGCAGGCGTTGTACTTCTTCGGCGATTGCTCGGTGGCGCTCTTCATTGAAGGGCCGGAGTGACTGCTTTACTGGTCGCACTTTGGGTTCAGCATTGAGTTTGTGCTCAGCGAGTTCCCTCTGGACACCTGGCATGTCGGATGGCTTCCATGCGAAGATGTCGCGATTCTCACGGAGGAATCTGATGAGCGGGCTTTCCTATGTGGGGCTCATGTGCGCCCCTGTCGTTGTGTTGGGAACGGCAGTACCTAAGCAGGTTAGATAGAGGTGTGGGGACTAGCAGGGAAGTTATGAGGTAAAGCTCTCGTGATGAGGGACATAAGAAGTAGCTGGACATAAGAAGTACCTAGGTTCAGAGCCCTCGTGATGAGGTAAAGCTCCTACTCCTGCCGATCTGACTATGGGCGATATACGGGCTACAAGGCTCCCCGAGCTATATTCTCTAGCTACTGCCTTAAATGCACACATACCAACCCTTTCTACTGAGGCCTTGCCTCTCCTTATATAGGCAAAGAGGCAACGGTCTCACTGGCCAGTCCGGCTGGCGGGCCCTATAGGTGGGTCCCAGCCGGTTGGTCATCTACAATATCCGGTACAACTATGTCCCATCAGAGTACGAGCGATATGGTTGTCGTGGGCACAGTGAACGTCGTGCGAGCCTATCGTCAGCACCGGGCCACTGTTCCCGCGTCACCCCGCAAAGTCTTCGGTATGGCCGAGTAGTTGCCAGTCTTGTCACTGTACCAGGGCGTACCGCGCACTGTGCCGCACGTCGCCCTGTCCTCTTGATTGATTCCGTCTACGATGTTGTAGCCGGCTTCTTCTCGTCGTTCCGGCTGCCTCACGGTAGTCGTCTTGACTTGCCTTGTCCGGCTACGCTTAGCTAGCCGGACGCGATCCATCTGCCATAGTTCTTGTCCGGTTAGGGTATCCAGAGGTCATCCCCTTGACACTGGCCCCCGAGCGTGTGTGGATTTTGCCCTTAGGTGAAATGTGCGCGCGCTCCTCATCATTTTGAACTTTCTGGCTGGCTAGGTTTGGCGGTTGCGCTGCCCGTGATGTCAGTGCTGATGTCGGCCACGCGCGCACGCGCCATCATTACTCTGCGGCGGGCAGTGAAACATCCCGTCGCACGTCGCCTCGGGAAACTGCTGCCGGGCTCTTTGGTTCTCGCTCCGGGATCTTCTGGGTGCCCCGCGTCTGCACACGGGATCTGGAGCGGCGGTTGGGGTGAGGCGCGCTTCGATGGGTGCCGCGTGGCACCGTGGACGGATGCCCTTCCGGGCCTTTAAAGGGGCGCCTGGGAGGGGGCGATTCCTCCCTTCGCTTCCCCGCTCCCAGTTGCCTTCTTCTTCTCCCTTGCGCCCTTGCCTTCCTCGCTCCGCCACCGTCGCTTTTGTCCACCGTGCCGCCCATTTGATGTTGTCGGCGGTACGGGCCACCGTCTTTCTTCCACCGCCGCGCCCCCCAGCGAACCGGAAATGGCCGCCGAGCGCGGAGCATGGTGCGGCTCCTCTGTCACAGAGGGGCACATCTAGAAGTACCGCGTGACCCGCGTCGTGCCATCGGAGGAGGAAGTGGAGCTCCGGCTCGCGCCGGTGGGGGAGATGTCGCCGTAGCCGGCGAAGGGGGAGCGGGTGGTCTTCCTCTCGCACCTGGCCCGTGGGTTCGTGCTGCCAGTGCACCCATTCTTCCTCACCTTCCTTGCCTTCTTCGACCTCCGCCTCCATTATCTGGGTGCCAACGCCATCGGGACGCTGGCGCACTTCGTAGCAGGTCTAGTTCACATCTGGGTGCCATCTGCGAAGGCTACCTCGGGATCCAGCCGGATCTCGGGCTCTTCTGCCGGCTCTTCCGAGTCCGGCCGCAGGTCTAGTTCACGAAGGGGCCGCTGGTCACCTGCGGCGGCGCGTCCATCTACGCCCGCACGCAGACTGGCTACCCCAAGTTCCGGCTGCACGACACGGTACGGCTCTGGCAGCAGTCGTACTTCTACGTCCGCAACCTCACCACCATGGACCGGATCAACCTTTCGGCGTTCCAGGACGTGGAGTCCAGCCGGCAGGAGTGGGACTTGAAGGTCTATGGTGAGAAGACGGAGTCGGATGCGATGCTGCAACACATGCGCGCCCTCGTCACCACCGGTCTAACCGGCCTAGACATCACCCTTAGTTGTATGTCCAGGCTGATGATGCCGCTACAACAGCGAGGGCACAAGATTAGCTTCTACTCCGGCCGGCTGGACCCGACCCGGCTGTCTGGCCGTGACCCCCGCTACAATAATCTGAAGGAGTGGGTGTGGACCATCACCAAGGAGCGGCTGCCGGAAGGCTGGACCTACGGGATGGCCCCTTACAGCCGTGACCGCGCGCCCCGGGTAGGTCTTTCTAGCTGGAATTCTCTTTGTATTTCTTGCCCTTTTTATCCGACTAATCTTTTGTCCTTGGCAGATCTTCCCCTGCATCCTTCCCGAGGAGGGCGAGACCCCTCTTCAGACCTTCACGCCTGACCTGCCCGAGCCGCGCGCTTGCTGGTCTGGCGAGGAGTCTGACAGGGACGGGGACATCTTCCCTAGCTGGAATAATGAGCTAGCTGCTGATCCCCATGCGGAGGTCGACGAGGAGGAAGAGGCCACGCCGGCTCCCGAGCCGTCACGGCGCCACACGATGGACGGCGACTCTAGCCGGTCTGGCGCTGGCGGGAGTGGCTCCAGTCGTTCCAGCGCCAGCCGGCCCACCGCAGAGGAGCCGGCCCCCAAGAGGAGTCGGACCAGCGCCCTTCCCCCGAGCCGCCTTGGCCGGAAGAAAGGGCCACCCTCGGTGGTACAGGGGTAAGTCCTCCTCCGAGCGCTTTACTGTCTTCTGCTCATTTTGCTTTTTCTTGTCTGTCTTTAGCTCATTTGCCTCTTTCTCTTTTCCTTTCCTTCTGCCGCTTCAGCATGTTGGTCTCTTTTGGAGCCGCGAGCCCGCCGCGGTCGCCGGCGGGGTCGCCGCCCCACATGCCGCCTGCGTATGCCTCCTTCTTTCGAGGCACCACCCCCGCCACCGCCTCGAGCTGAACCGGCTGCGCCAGCTGGAGCGGGGGGTCCTCAGCCGGCTACGGTGGTCCAGCCGGAAACGGTTGTGGCCACCTCGCAGAGCTGGGACGGCTCTTCCACGGGGATGCGGAGGGCAGCCACCGGCAAAGAACTCGTGGTTGTCGGTGACAACAACTCCGAGGGCGAGCCGAGGGAGGAATGGAGGACGGCGGTGGTTGCGGCGAAGGAGTCACTGGCCGCCAATGCCGTGGACGACGACGCCTCCTCCACCGCCTCGCTGACGGATCTCGCCGCCACCCTCGAGCTGGTGGTGAAGGAGATCCATCTGCTCGAGGCCGCAGCCGGCGGCAACCAATCCTTGGAGCAAAAACTTGCTGCTGCCAACGGTACCTCGCAGAGTAAGTTTGCTTCATCCGGAATCATCATCTTTTTTTTGTTGATAGCCGGTTTTGTCGCTGCTATCCTTGTGTGCACTCAGCGGGAGATCGATCGCCTGAAGAAGGCGAACGACCGGCTGAGAAAGTCCAACTCCACGCTATGGTTGTAGAACAAGGACTGGCACGCCAAGGTGGATGCTCTGGAGGCCACTGTCAAGGAGCGCGATGCCTCGCTCGCCAGCCGGACTAAAGCCTTCAACCTTCTCAAGGCCCAGAACAAGGACCAAGAGAAGGAAGTTAAGCGGCTGACGACGAAGGAAAAGGCCCTGGTGGAGGAGCTGATACAGGTCGGGCACACGTCCAAGGGTAAGTTCTCTTTTCCGACTTCCCTCGTCTTTCCGGATCCGGTAGCCGGATCTGACTTTCTTTTTTCTGATAGCCTTTTATCCCGGCGTAGACCTGCTGGCCTACAACCGACTGAGGAGAATTGGCTGGGAGAACAGCCGATAGCCCAGGAGCTCGTCGTCCTTCTCGGCGAGGAAGCTGCCAAGCTTCGCCAGGCGGCGCAGGCCATCTTCTCCTTCCTGCGGCCGGACGCTCCGATCCCGGAGACGATGGTGCAGCTAGCCGCGAAGGTGGGGAGGTGCCGGCTACCGTCGACCGGCTGCGAGACTTGGCGGCGTGAGCCGGAGCAGAGATGGCCTTGGCCCTCATGCTCTCATGGTACAAGGATGCCCGTGTCGAGAAGATCGATGGGGGTTTCCGCACCGGCGCCGACCTTGCCGCCAGGCCCATCCGGAGCTCCGGGCCTCGGCCATCAAGATTGCTGACTACATGGACCCCGACGAGGTGCTTACCGACTCGGAGTCCGTCGGTGCTCCGGATGCGGAAGTCTCGATGCAACCGGCTGGGAGCGACGTCGGAACCGGATCGAACACCAACCAGGGCCTTGATGCGGAAGCCTCCTCCGCCTCCCGAGACTGCCACCAACCAGGGCGCTCCACATGGCAAGGGCCCCGCTGCTTAGCCATGACCTAGGGATGCCGGGTGTATTTATTCATCTTTGTTTGATTCGAAACTTTGTTTGTATGTACCGGCTGTTTCTGCGCCGAGTAAACTTATGGGAGCTTCGCCTCCCTTTTCTTTTTAATGTCAGTTTGACTTATCTTGGCTTGCTTCGCTCGGCTGAACGTCTTTAACCGGGGGAACTTCCATTCCAGTGGGGGCGGGTCGGCGCACCCATTCGGTGTAGCCCCCGAGATTTGGAGTAGCTGGCATAGCAAGGTGCTTCAAATCTTCTTTCTTTCCTTAAGTCTTCTAGCTTCATCCGACTAGGAACCTCTTTAGCCGGTTACTTCTGCTGGTCGAATGCCAGCAGCCGGGGGAACTTCCATTCCAGTGGGGGCGCTCCAGCGCACCCACTTGGTGTAGCCCCCGAGATTCAGAGTAGCTGGTGCCGCCAGGTACTTCGAATCTCCTTCTTTCTTCTCCTCCTGCCCTTCCCTTCGCTTGGGCTCCAAATATCCGGCTAAACGCCCTTAGCCAGCCGGGAAACTACAAGATTCCACTGGGGGCGCGCGAGCGCACCCAGTGGGTGCAGCCCCTGAGATTCAGAGCGCTTGACGAAGGCAAGGGCTTCAAATCTTCTTCTTCTTTTCTTCCTGGATTCCGGCTCGAAATAGTCGTACAAAATATACACGCATTGTAACATCCCAAAACTTCAATCCAAGCTTATCAAGATCTAAATCAACCAAAAATGGGGTTCACAAAAACTTTTCCAAATTTAAAATGAAAGCATTCATATGTGTGTGCATTTAAAATAGGAGTTGTTTTGAATTTCCATGATTGTGTGATCCAATACTTGTAAAATGTTTCTTAAGTGATTTAAACATCATCTACATCATTCCCAAACTTTTCCTAAAGAAAATCAAATCAAAAAGAATTAAAAAGGAGGAATGGTCATTTTGGCCATTTTAATCCACTACACTACTTTGGCTATTCCTAGTACTCAATTCTTAACAGAAACAATTCTTGATCTTTGTACCCCTTGCTAGTACACATAATGAGGTACCAAGGCCCACCTTTTGATCTGCTAAAAACATTCTTTTACTTATTTTAATTGGCATTTGAAAATTGAATCTAATGCATATGCATAGATCACCCCTATTTCAAAACCCATCCATTTGAGCTCCATTTCCAAAACCCTTGCAACCAGAGACTATCTAGCACTAGTGGAGATCACTCAAAAATTTTGAAACCAAAATTCAAAACTTAACCTCATACGGCCATTTCATCAAACACTTGGCATGCATAATTTCCACCCTAATCCTAGCTCACTGTTTTGAATAGGGTTTTGCCCCCAAATGATCTACATTTATCTCCTCTGTCCCCTCCTAGTCTAACCAGGCCCTTAACACCCCTCTTCCTTGTCCCTAGCCCCCATGTCATGCCAAACCGAGGGCATGGTCACCGGCCAAACCTTGCCCCACCGCAGCAGACCATCTCCCCCTCTCTCCATGTCTAGGAGGTAGCCAGGAGCTCACCGCCACCCCCTGTCCCCTGCCCGAGCCCAGCCCTGCAGTGGACCACCAAGGACACCACGCGCCCAGTGCCACCGCACCATGCCCGTGCCCGCCACTCTGCCACAACCTGTAGAACCCCCCAGACACCCCCACTAGCCGCCCAACGTCTCACAGCCATCGCTCGCCGTGGACACCGTCGCCTCTGCCGCTCAGAGCGCCACCTCGCCCAGACCGCATGCCACCGCCCCTATGGCCGCATTCAATCCCTAGAGCACCGCCAGGGGACCGCCCATCGATCGCCACCCCCAGCCATGCCTCTACCTCGCCGTAGCCATGTCGCCACTGTCGCCTGCCCATCCTGCTCGGTCTCACTGTCGGGCCTATAAAAGGAGCCCTCCCCAGCCTCTTCTCTCTACACCACTCCACTCCCCTCAGCTCTCTGAACCTCACCCACCTCTAGCCGGACCAAGGCGAGCTCTGCCTCGCCGGAATTGGAGCCGGAGCAGCCGCAGTAGGAGGAGAAGGGCGCCGCTGATTGTGACCACCCCAAGCTCTGCCACAACCGCTCCTCGCCTTGCCGTCGTCGTCTAGTTCGTTTGCCTGCCTCGCCGACCCTGGTGGAGCCCTGGTACGTCCCCAGCAGACCCCCATTGAGTCTCTAGGGTTCGAGCTCGCCGGCGACCTGTTCATTGTCGACGACGACCCTCAGCCGTAGATCCCCCTTCTAATCCTATGGCCCACAGCATGCATATCGTTTCACGTGTTAAGTGCCGCTGACAAGCGGGACCCCCTGTCAGCTGAGCCCCGCGCTGCGGAGCGCCACTGGGCCGGCCCAAGTCTTTTCCCGCGCTATCCCACCCATTCAAATCTGGATTTTTCTTTTTAGTTTGAATCTAGTTTTTGTCCCCTAGTTTGAAAATCAATTCAGAGAGTTTTATAAATCCAAATTGCATGAAACCAATTTTGTCTGAACGGTATGGAGATGATCTATCCAAGCCCGTTCGATTTAATTCAATTAGAGTTATAGATCTCTCCTAATGAAAATAACAAAAGAGAAGCATTTGCAACTTGCAGCATTTTTATAAAATCAACCAAGTTAGCTTTTCAGTTGATTCCAACTCTTAAAAATCACATTTCATCATATCTATCCAAATATGTAATAATATTAAGGTTTACATGCAGTGACTTTGGACTAGTACCAAAATAATGCTATATAGGCATTTCTAGTCACTTTAAATCATTAAATAATGAACTTAAACCAAAGTAATATTGATCCAACCTTAAATATCATTCCCAGATGTTAGAGTATGTGGTGATGACATGTGTCAACATGATCCCATATTTTAAGTGGTGAATATTAAATCTTAGTTAAATTTTCAATGAGTAGAAATTACTTTTCTAAAATAAAAAGGTTGAAACTATTGAATTAAACTTGTGATGCTTGTGATGATAATAGATCATCAATTGTGTGTCTTAGAATGCTATCTAGCCTAGTTAAATATTGTTTGGTGATTATGTAGTCCGTATGTATTTATAGAAGATAATACCAACCAAGCTTATGAGGAGGAGGAGTGCTATCAAGACGAAGACGAAGAAAACTTCAACCACTGCACCAACCAAGGCAAGCCACCATTAACAGTGCAAGCTAGCAATACCCAAGATTAACCCTTGCAAGTTTAGTAATGAGCAAACTAGAAACAAACTAGATGGTTTAGCAAAGATGCCTTAAGCATGCCTTGATCACATCCCCTTTAACTATTAGTACCTCAAGTCTTATTGACAAGTTTTACCTCCCTTAGTTTACACAAAGTTGTTTACTTGTTTTTGAAGGTAGCATAAAAAGTATAAAACTTGACCTATTTAGAACTCTTTAGATGTCATTCTATGGCATGAGATTGAACCCATCACTTCCACCTTAGTGAACACTCTTAACTTAGTAGTTAGAGTAGATCAAAAACTTGAGTCACTTTAGATGGGAACAATTGGTGAAAATAATTTGTGAAAACCTTGGAATGAGGAGTCATTCTATTGAGATGTTTTGACATGTGTTGAGAAACACAATTGGTTTATGATGATGAAAATGATGAGGCATGAGCCTTAACCCTTTTATAAAACTGATGGTTGGATTCGGATGCGATACCATTCCAAATTTACCATACAACCACATTACCTGAATTGGGTAAGGCTTAGCTGGAAATTTATATGCATTAGTATTAGTTCCCTCACGGGAGAGGTCTGAGCTGAGGCTACCTCTCAATGATGTCCACGTATGCAGTGCCCAAGATGACTGATGGTCTTGGTTGGGAGGCCATGCTCATAGGAGAGGTGCTTATACTAGGGTGTGTAAAGGGAAGGTTATGTTTGATTATCTGCATACTAAGTATGATGATTCAGGGTTATCCCTGACAGATGTATCGAATCTTGTGGTGAAAGTGTACCACCTCTCTGAGTGTCAAACTATTGAATAGCAGCGTCATGATTATGGGACAGTTGGAATGGCCATACTGTTTCGTTGTCAGATGTTTTCTAAATAACTTGAATGAATGATGAACTTTGACTTGACCATAACAGGGTTGTGTTTATGACAATAGCTTCCCAACTTAAGTGATTCTAGAACTTTACTTTATCTTTCTTTGCTTCTGAACTCAGCTTAGGTTTCAAACTTAACTTTATAGTTAAACTTAGATTTTTCACTTTAACTTAGAACTATAGTACCTGTTAATAGTAGTTTGCGAGTACTTAAAGAGTACTCATGGCTTTTCTCCCTGGCTATTCTCATGGCCAGACTATGAAGGAGACTATCAAGAGGATGGTCATCAGGACGGCTATGATAACTAGGACTATATGCCTTCATCAGCATTGCCTTTGCCCCTGAAGATGGACCCCACCGCTACGCTTATCTTTTATTTCCACTTCTTGTTATATTAAAGACTGGATCATGAGATCCTTATTTGTGTAAGACCTTATGTATGGTTTGTAATGGATGATGTACTGTGATATCCAATCCATTATGTCTCGTAAAAATGGTAATCCTGGGACTGCGAGGTATGGCATAACGGGCATCTGGGATTAAAAATCCGGGTGTTGACAAGTTGGTATCAGAGCCATACTGACCATAGGAGACCCTAGTTAGAATGGACGTTCAAACAAAAACTTAGTTTCAAAACCAAAGTGAGTATTTCTGAAGAACTATTTCCTCTCTTACCCTTGTGAACTCATTCTTTCTCAAAAATTCATGTTCCTCAAAATTCTTACATTACTACTTAAAACTTGACACACTGGATCACTTCACTAACTTCCTCATCCTTCATTTTTGTAGATGGAGACTTAGTTCAGCAAGTTTTACCAGTTGGGAAACGGATGTCAGCTGATCTTCGAGAGGGATCTGGATTCACTATCAGAGTTACTGGGACGCCCACATCCAGAGTTTCTTGGAGCTCAACTTCCAGGACCCCCAGGAGGTGACCTACAGTGGCCAACTTCTAGAAGAATTCAGTTCTCCGTGAGAGAGAACAACTGGCTAGATGGATTAGCCAGGGCAATGCATGAAGCTCTCGCCCGTCTATGTGCCCTCAGCGTCAACAAGATCCAAGGAACCCGTTTTGCCCCTATGCAAGACGTGACTTCATGGGAATGACGATGGAGATGCCAAGTCACCAAGAATTGCGGCGTCAAGTGGAGAACCTTGACTTCTTGCTTCACGACAAACAGCAGGAACTAGACAATGCTAGGGAGTTAGCCAACCAGAACCGTGCAATTGCCGACCAGAAGGCCCAGACTTTCGCACTGCTCGTGCAAGATCACCAGTCTCTTTGCCGCCAGCGTGCCAAGAAGGATCGCACCATCGCCGGTCTTCGCAAGAAGGTGGCCGACCTTGAGAAGACCGTCCAGGAGCAGGAAGCTCAGCTTGCCGCGAAGGAAGAAGAAGATGAGGGTGAAGACATCCAGGGAGATATGGATTCTTACCTCAGCAACGATGATGACTTTCTGGAGGAGGATGTTGTGGACTTCTACACTGATGATGAGGACTCCGACTTCATCGACGATGAGTAGATGCACTAGAGCACTGTCGTATCGTGAGATGTATCATCTCATTGTATCGTAGCTTACATAATGGTTCATCAAACCATCTGTTTTCCCTTTGATTGTTGTGGTGTGTGTTATATCGTGTGCTTGCTTGCATGAATGAAAATGAAGTTAGTTGAAAAAACTGAGTCTAACTCAAAGTTTTAGCTTTGAAAACCCAAAACCATGAACCTTAGAATTTCCCTCTTACCCCTATATCTATCTCAATCTTCAGATGACTCGTGGAAACCAAGGAGGGAGCAACTCGTCACAGGACCCAATGCTGCAGATCTTGCAGAATCTCATCGCGAACCGTGAAGCAAGACGGGCCGAGCGTCAAGCCAACTTAGCAACATTGCAGCAGATCGCCAAAATGGCTCTCAACAACCAAGGACATGGAAATCAGGATCACCATGGATCCAAACTCAAAACATTTCAGAACACAAATTCCCCAATCTTCAACCAATCTGAGAACCCATTAGATGCTGATGACTGGTTATAGACCATGGAAAACAACCTTGAAGTTGCAGGAGTTGATGAAAATGAGAAAGTTCTCTTCGCCACCCACTATCTGGCGGGAGATGCAACAGCTTGGTGGAATAGCATCCGCAATATGAACCATGGCCAGGTTATGACCTGGGAAGCATTCAAAGTCAAGTTCAGCCGAACCCACGTGCCGCAAGGTCTCGTCAACAGGATGAGAGATGAATTCCGTGAATTGAAGCAAGGAAGAATGACTGTGGTGCAGTACCATGACAGATTCTTGTCACTTGCCAGATATGCACCGGATGAGATCAACACAGAGGCCAAGAAGAAGGAGAGATTCTTGAACGGACTGCATGATAAGATGCAGACTGTCCTCGTCAACATCCGTTTTCAGGATCTCGAAGAACTAGTCGACTCTGCCATTCAGATGGAAGGGAAGATTAACCAGGCAAACGACAACCGCAAGCATCATATGATGCAGCAGTCTGGATCCAATAGTCACCAGAAGTATCGTCCCAACCCCTCACCAGGATATCCACCAAGGAACAACCGACCCACAAATCCTCGCCCAAGCTACCCCAACCGTAGCAGAGGCAATGTGAAGTCTGGAGGAAACATTCACAACTCCGGCAATGCCAACAATTTCAACCATGACCCTCCCAAGAGAAACAACAACAACAACAACACTGCACCCAGAACTGGCAGCAATGATGTGCCTGTTGCAGTCAAGGAGAAGTCCTGGATCACTTGTTTCGAGTGTGGAGTGAAGGGTCACTACTCCAATGAGTGTCCCAAGAAGACTGCCGCCAATGCCCCTGTGAATGCCCCAGCTCAGCAGCAGCGTCGTGTTCAACCAGGAAGGAGGTTTGCCCTAGGGAACCCTCACAACCGCAACGGTCGTCTCTTCCACATGAACGCAGAAGAAGCCCAGGAAGCGCCAGATGTAGTGCTGGGTATGTTTTCTGTCAACTCAGTTTTAGCAAGAGTATTGTTTGATTCTGGAGCATCGCATTCATTTTTCACCGAAGAATTTGTATGCACTAGTAAGATTCACCCAACCAACCTGAAGCATGTCATGATAGTTCAAATCCCCGGTTCAACTACAAAAGCTAGAAAAATTTGCAAAGTTGTACCTATCAGAATACATGGGATAGATTTTTATGCCAACCTAATTGTACTTGGAACCAAAGGATTGGAAGTAGTACTAGGTATGGACTGGATGTCAAGGCATAAAGGATTGATAGACTGTGCTAAGAAAGCCATCACCATGACCAGTAGTTCTGGAGTAACAGTAGAGCATATCTCTGAAACCTTACCCCGTCAATTCAAGTACAACAAGAGTGTAGCCCTGCCCACAATAGACCAAGTCAGAGTAGTCTGTGAATACCCCGACGTATTCCCAGATGAATTGCCAGGTATGCCCCTGGATAGGGATATTGAGTTCATTATCGAACTAATCCCTGGAACCGGACCTATAGCCCAGAGACCCTATAGCATGAACCCCTCAGAGTTAGTGGAACTGAAGAAGCAGTTGGATGCCATGTTAGCCACAGGCTTGATTTAGCCAAGCGCATCGCCATGGAGATCACCAGTTTTATTCATCGAGAAGAAAGATGGAGGCAATCGTCTGTGTACAGATTACAGGAAGTTGAATGACGTCACCATCAAGAACAAGTACCCTTTGCCAAAGATAGAGGATCTATTTGATCAGTTGACTGGAGCCCAGGTATTCTCAAAGATTGATCTTAGGACTGGTTATCACCAACTTAAGATTCGTGCAACGAATATTCCGAAGACCGCCTTTACTACTCGCTATGGTTTATACGAGTATACGGTTATGTCTTTTGGATTAACCAATGCCCCTGCTTATTTCATGAATCTCATGAATAAGATCTTTATGAATTTCCTAGATAAGTTTGTAGTTGTGTTTATCGACGACATCCTTATCTACTCCAAGTCAGAAGAAGAGCATGAGCAACATCTGAGAATCATCCTAGAAACCCTGAGAGAGCATCAGTTATATGCCAAGTTCAGCATGTGTGAGTTTTGGCTGAAATAAGTAGGATTCTTAGGACATATTGTGTCTGCCGGAGGAGTCTCTATTGATCCCACCAAGATCAAAGATTTCGAAGAATGGGAAGCCCCAACCACTCAAACCCAAGTCCGTTCATTTCTCGAATTAGCGGGATATTACCGCAAGTTCGTAGAAGGATTCTCGAGCATAGCCCGACCAATGACCCAATTGTTGAAGAAGGACAAGAAGTTTGAATGGCCAGACAAATGTGAAGCCAGTTTCCAAGAGCTAAAGAAGAGATTGATATCCGCCCCAATTTTGATCATGCCAGACATCAAGAAGTCGTTTGATGTATATTGTGATGCATCCAAGATTGGTCTAGGATGTGTATTGATGCAAGAAGGCAAAGTCATCACGTATCTATCTCGACAACTGAAGCAGCATGAGCAGAACTATCTGACCCATGATCTTGAGCTAGCAGCTGTGGTGCTAGCATTGAAGACATGGCGTCATTATTTGATGGGTAATCACTGTGAGATTTACTCAGATCATAAGAGCTTGAAGTATATCTTCACTCAGAAAGAGCTAAATATGAGGCAAAGAAAATGGATGGAGTTAATCAAGGATTATGACCTTGACATTCACTATCACCCTGGCAAAGCCAATGTGGTAGCGGATGCTCTTAGCAGATTGCCGTGTAGGATTAACACCATGATCAAGGAGAAGCAACCAAGTTTGTATGAGGAGTTGGAGCAGTTCAGGACTGAGTTAGTTAGCAAAGGATTCCTAGCTAGCATTGAACTTCAACCCACTTTGATTAGCCAAATCAAGGAAGCCCAGAAGGGAAATGAAAGTATCAACGGAATCAAACGTCGTATTCGTACAGGAAAGGTACCTGGATTCTCCGAAGACGAAGAAGGAGTACTGTGGTACAAAGGACGTATCTGTGTGCCAGCAGATTCAGAACTGAAGCAAGTTATGATGAAGGAAGCTCATGATACTCTTTATTCTATCCACCCCGGAGGAACAAAGATGTGTCAGGATTTGAAAGAGAAATTTTGGTGGCACAAGATGAAGAGAGAAATCGGGAGCTACATCGCCAAGTGTGACATCTGTCAAAGAGTCAAAGCAGAACATCAGAGACCTACAGGATTGTTGCAACCATTGCAGATTCCAGAATGGAAATGGGATTCCCTCGGAATGTACGTTATCACCGGTTTGCCTACTTCTAGTAGGGGAAATGACTCAATCTGGGTCATAGTTGATGGACTGTCTAAGGTAGCCCACTTCATATCTGTCAAGACTACCTACCAGAAGGCGAAACTAGCAGAACTGTACATTGCTAGGATTATCAGTCTGCATGGAACCCCCAAGACCATAGTATCAGATCGAGGAACCTAGTTTACCTCGAGATTTTGGCAGAAAGTTCAGGAAGGATTGGGAACCAAGTTGAACTTCAGCACCGCGTATCACCCGCAAACAGATGGATAGACTGAGAGAGTCAACCAGATCTTAGAGGATATGCTTAGAGCTTGTGTGTTGGAATATGGATCAAAATGGGAAGACTGCCTGCCTTTCGCAGAATTCTCATATAACAACAGTTATCAAGCTAGTTTGCAGATGGCACCATTTGAGTTCCTATACGGATGAAAGTGATGTACCCCTTTGAATTGGTCGCAAGTAGGAGAGAGTCAGATCTTTGGACCCGACATTCTCCGAGAAGCTGAAGATAAGGTTCACAAAGTCCGTGAGCACCTCAAGACCGCCCAATACAAAAAAAGAGTTATGCTGACAAGAGAAGGAGAGACCTGACTTTCAATGTTAGAGATTTTGTGTATCTCAAGGTTTCGCCATTGAAGGGAACCCAACGCTTTAGTTTGAAAGGAAAGTTAGCCCCCAGATATATCGGGCCCTTCAAAATTCTGAACCGTCGGGGAGAAGTATCTTATCAACTGGAACTACCTGAAGAGATGTCAGCCATCCACAATGTGTTCCATATCTCGTTACTTCGCAAATGCCTAGAAGTGCCGGAGAAGACTGAAGTTTTCAAGAACATCGATCACAGAGCTGTAGAGATCAACAATGACTTGACATATCATGAAGTACCTATCCGTATCTTGGAAGAAGCTTACAGAACCACCAGGACCAGGAGTATCAAGTTTATCAAGATTCAGTGGAGCAACCATACCAAGGAGGAAGCCACTTGGGAGCGCGAAGATTACATTAGGATAGAGTTCCCAGATCTCTTTAGTTCCTAGTTTTCTTTGTAAATCTCGGGACGAGATTTTGTTTAAGGGGGGAAGGTTTGTAACATCCCAAAACTTTAATCCAAGTGATCAAGATCCAAATAATCAAAATTAGGGTTAACAAAAACTTTTCCAATCAAAAATATGAAAGCATTCATATGTGTGTGCATGTAAATTAGGAGTTGATTTCAATTGCCATGATTAAGTGATACATTGCTTGTAAAATGATTCTTAGGTGAAATAAACATCATCTAAATCATTCCCAAACTTTTCCCAAAGAAAAACAACTCAAAATGAATAATTGAAGTGAATGGTCATTTTGGCCAAATTAACTATCATGCCTACTTTGGCTATTCCTAGTACTCAAAACCTAACAGAAACATTTGTCGATATTTACAACCCTTGCTAGTACACATAATGAGGTACCAAGGCCCACCTTGTGATCTGCTAAAAACAATCAAATACTAATTTTAAATGACAGTTTAAAATTGAATCTATTTCATATGGGAAGATCCCACTATTTCAAAAACCACTCAAACAAGTTCAATTTTCAAAACCCTTGCAACGAGAGACTACCTAGTACTTGTGGAGATCACTCAAAAAATTTCAACCCAAAATTCAAAAGTAAAGTTCATGCGGTCATTTCATCAAACATTTAGCAGGCAGAATTCAAACAAAACAAAATTCACTATTTTAAATAGTGTTCTGGCCAAACTTGTCTCCCATTTGACCCCCATTTGCTCCCATTGTATCCAAATGATCTAACCATGCAATTACACCCCACTCCCCTACCCCCTAGTGACCTTGCCATGCCATTCCGAGCCCCACCTCGCCGGCCAACTTGGTTGCCGCCGCAGCAGACCACCTCCCCCTCTCTCTCCATGTCTAACAGCTAGCCAGCACCTCACCACCGCCCATTGTCCCGTCCCCGAGCAGGCCAAGCCATGGACCACTGCCAAACCGCCGCGCCCAGTGCGACTAAGCCATGCCAAGCACGCGCCAGCGCGACGCGCCCGACACGCGTGCCCAAGCCGCCGCTCGACCGCAGCCCGCGGCCACCGTGTCGCCATGACCCAGGGAGCATGCCAGACACCCCCATTCGCCATCCAACGCACCACAGCCATCGCTCGCCGTCGAAACTGCCGCCTCTGCCGCTAAGAGCGCCAGCTCCGCCCGACCGCATACCACCGCCCCTAAGCCCGCATTAAAGCCCTAGAGCACTGCCAGGAGACCGTGCGTCGATCGCCGCCCGCAGCCATGCCACTAGCAGCTCGTAGCCATGTCGCCACCGTCGACGGGCCATGCTGCGTTGTCCTGCCGTCAAGCCTATAAAAGGAGAGCACCCCCAGCCGTTTGCAACACAACACTCCACTCCCCTCACCTCACTGATCGTCCCACACCTCTAGCAGGAGCACGAGGAGCGGCAGCTCGCCGGAATTGTACCGGAGAAGGCCACCTCTGGAGGAGAAGGGCGCCGCTGATTGCGACCACCCCCGGAGCTGCCTCGACCGTCCCTGAGCTCGCCGTCGACCACCAGACCGTATGCCTGCCTCGCCATCATCGCTGGAGCCCTGGTACGCCCCTAGGCACCCCTACTGAGCCGCTAGGGTTAGAGCTCGCCGGCGACAGGTCCATTGTCGACAACGATCCCTAGCCATTGATCCCCACTCTAATCCAACGTCCCACGTTGCCCCGTACCGCTTTGCGCGTTATGAGCCGCTGACTGGTGGAACCCCTGTCAGCTGAGCCCCGCGCTGCAGAGTGACACTAGCCCGGCCTGTTAGCGTTTCCCGCGCTACCCAGTTAGTTTGAATTAGGATTTTTCTTTTTAGTTTAAACTTAGTTTTGTCCCTTAGTTCAAAATTCAATTCAGAGAGATTTACAAATCCAAATGGAGTGATTCCAATTTTGTTAGAAAGCTACTGAAAAGATCTATCCAAGCCCGTTAGATTTAATTCATTTAGAGTTATAGATCTCTCCTAGTAAAAATAATAAAATAGGAGCATTTGCACCTTGCAACATTTTTATAAAATCAACTAAAATAGATTTTGAGTTGATTCCAACTCTCAAAAATCACATTTCATTATACCTATCTGAATATGTAATAATATTAAGGTTTACATGTAGTGAATTTGTACTAGTACCAAAATAATGCTATATAGGCATTTCTAGTCACTTTAAATCATTAGATAATGAACTTAAACCAAAGTAATTTTGATCCAACCCTTAAATTACATTGGCACATGTTAGAATATGTGGTGATGACATGTGCCCACATGATCCCATATTTTAAGAGGGGAATATTAAATCTTAGTTAATTTTTCAATGAGTAGAAATTACTTTTCTAAAATAAAAAGGAGGAAACTATTGAATAAAACTTGTGATGCTTGTGATGATAATAGATCATCAATTGTGTGCCTTAGAGTACTAAGTAAACTAGTTAAGTATTGTGTGGTGATTGTGTACTCCGTATGTATTTATAGAAGATAGTACCGACCAAGCTAACGAGGAGGAGGAGTGCTACCAAGAAGAAGAAGAAGAAAACTTCAACCACTACACCAACCAAGGCAAGCTATTATTGGCAAGCTAACCCTTGAAAAACATACTTTAGCAAGCCACCATTAACAAAGCAAACTAATCCTTGCAATCTAGACAACCCAAGCAAAGATGCTTTAGGCATGCTTTGATCCTACCACTTTGACTACTAGTTACCCCAAGTCTTACTTTCAAGCTTTACTTCCTTTACTTTACACAAAGTCCCTTACTTGTTTTGAAGGTAGCATAAAGAGTATAAAACTTGACCTATTTTAGAACCCTTTAGATGTCATTCTATGGCATGAGATTGTCCCATCATTTCCACCTTAGTGAACACTCTTAATTTAGTAGTTTAGAGTAGATCAAAAACTTGAGTCAATTTAGATGGGAACACTTGGTGAAAATGAATTGTGAAAACCTTGGACTAATGAGTCATTCTATTGAGATGTTTTGACATGTGTTGAGAAACACAAATGGTTTATGAGGATGAAAATGTTGAGGCATGAGCCTTAGCCCTTTTATAAAACTGATGGTTGGATTCGGATGCGATACCATTCCAAATTTACCGTACAACCACACTACCTGAATTGGGTAACGCTTAGCCATAAGTTTATATGCATTAGTATTAGTTCCCTCACGGGAGAGGTTTGAGCTGAGGCTACCTCTCAATGTTGTCCACCTATGAAGTGCCCAAGATGACTGATGGTAATGGTTGGGAGGCCATGCTCATAGGAGAGGTGCTTATACTAGGGTGTGTAAAGGAAAGGTTATGTTTGATTATCTGCATACTACGTATGATGATTAAGGGTTATCCCTGACAGATGTATCGAATCTTGTGGTGAAAGTGTACCACCTCTACAAAGTGTCAAACTATTTGAATAGCCGCGTCCGCGGTTATGGACAGTTGGAATGGCCATACTGTTTCGTTGTCAGATGTTTTCAAAATAACTTATGAAATGAATGATGAATCTTGACTTGACCACAACAGGGTTGTGTTTATGACAATAGCTTCCCAACTTAAGTGATTCTAGAACTTTATTTTATCTTTCTTTGCTTCTAAACTCAGCTTAGGTTTCAAACTTAACGTTATAGTTAAACTTAGAGTTAGCACTTTAACTTAGCACTATACTACTTGTTAGTGGTACTTTGCGAGTACTTAATGAGTACTCATGGCTTTTGTCCCTGGCTATTCCTATGGCCAGACTATGAGGAGGACTAGCCTGAAGGAGGAGAGCAGGACGGCTACGGCAACTAGGATCATCTCCCATCGTCAGCATTGTTTGTGACTCTGAAGATGGACCCTACTGCTACGCTATTTATTCTGCTACTTGATTGTATTAAGACTGGATCATGTGATCCTTTATTTCAGTAAGACCTTATTATGGTTTGTAATGGATGATGTACTGTGATATACAATCTGTTATGTCTCGCAAAAATGGTAATCCTGGGATTGCGATGTATGGCATAACTGGCATCTGGGATTAAAAACCCGGGTGTTGACAAGTTGGTATCAGAGCCATCCTGACCATAGGAGACCCTAGTTAGAATGGACGTCCGAACAAAAACTTGGTTTCAAAAACCAAAGTGAGTATTTATGAAAACTATTTCCTCTCTTACCCTTGGGGATTCTTTCTCACAAAAAATTCATGTTCCTCCAAATTCTTACATTACTACATAAAATTTTGACACACTTGATCACTTCACTAACTTTCTCATCCTAAATTCTTATAGATGGAAGCCCAATACAGCAAGTTCTACCAGTTGGGCAACGGAGGCCAACTGATCTTCGAGAGGGATCTGGATTCACTGTCTGAGTTCTTGGAGCGTCCTCATCTGGAATTTCTTGGAGCTCAACTTCCAGGTCCACTAGGAGGAATTTACAATGCCTAGTAACAGCTGATCTTAGAGGCAAGATAGAAGCACCAGTATCTGGGAGGATTCAGTTCTCCGTGAGAGAGAACAACTGGTTAGATGGATTAGCCAGGGCAATGCATGAAGCTCTCGCACGTCGGTGTGCCCTGAGTGTCAACCTAATCCAAGGAACCCGCTTTGTTCACTATGCAAGGCGTGATTCCATGGGAATGCCGCTAGAGATGCCAAGTCACCCAATATTGAAGCGTCAAGTGGAGAACCTCGACTTCCTACTATACGACAGACAGAAGGAATTGGACAATGCTAGAGAGGTCACCAACCACAACCTTGCCCTTGCCGCCCAGAAAGCCAAACTTTCTCACTTCTCGTCAAGGAACGTCAGTCTCTTTGTCGTCAACGCGCCAAGAAGGATCGCACCATCGACCGTCTTTGCAAGAAGGTGGCCGACCTCGAGAAGACCATCAAGGAGCAAGAAGCTCAACTTGCAGCAAAGGAAGAAGAAGAGGAAGGTGAAGATATCCAAGGAGATATTGACTCCTACCTGAGCAATGATGATGACTATCTGGAGGAGGATGCCGTGGACTTCTACACTGACGATGATGACTCCGACTTCATCGATGATGAGTAGATGCACTAGAGCACTATCATAGAGTGAGGAGTATCGGTCCCATTGTATCGTAGCTTACAAAATGGTTCTTAAAACCATCTGTTTTCCTTTGATGTTATGGTGTGTGTGTGTGTGTGTTTGTATCGTGTGCTTTGCTTGAATGAATGAAAAGAAGTTAGTTGCAAAACCTGAGTCAAACTCAAAGTTTTAGCTTTGAAATCAAAACCATGAACCTTAGAACTTTCTCTCTTACCCCTTATCTATCTCAATCTTCATATGACTAGTGGAATCCAAGGAGGGAGCAGGTCATCGCAAGACCCAATGCTGCAGATTCTGCAGACTCTCATCGCAGACCATGAAGCTAGTAGGGCAGAGCGCTAAGCTAATCTAGCATCACTGCAGTAGATCGCCCAGATGGCTCACAACAATCAGAACCATGGAAATCAGGATCATCATGGATCCAAACTCAAAAACTTCCAGAACACCAATCCCCCAATCTTTAGCACTTCAGAGAACCCACTGGATGCTGATGACTGGTTGCAGACAATGGAGAACAACTTAGAAGTAGCAGGAGTGGATGCCAACGAGAAGGTTCTTTTTGTCACCCACTATTTGGCAGGAGATGCAAGAGCATGGTGGAACAGCACCCACACAATGAACCATGGTCAAGTGACGATATGGGAAGCCTTCAAAATCAAGTTCAGCCGCACCCACGTGCCGCAGGGTCTAGTCACCCGAATGAGGGATGAATTCAGAGAGTTGAAGCAGGCAAGAATGACTGTAGTGGAGTACCAAGACAGATTCTTGTCCCTAGCCAGGTATGCACCTGATGAGATCAACATTTAGAAGAAGGAGAGATTCCTGAACGGACTGCATGATGAGATGCAGACTGTCCTCGTCAACATCCGTTTTGAGGATCTCGAAGAGCTAGTCGACTCTGCCATTCAGATGGAAGGGAATATTAATCAAGCAAACGACAACCACAAACGTTGTATGATGCACCAAGCTGGATCCAATAGTCACTAGAAGTACCGTCCCAACCCGTCTGCCGGATATGCCCCGCGGAACAATCGACCCCCAATGTCTCGCCCAAGCTACCCCAACCGTAGCGGAGGAAATGTGAAGTCCGGAGGAAACAACAACCACCCCGGCAACTCCAGCAATTTCAACCGTGCACCTCCCAAGAGCAACAACAACAACAATAGAAACAACACTGCACCCAAAACTGGAAGCAATGATGTGCCCGTGGCAGCAAAAGACAAGTCTCAGATCACTTGTTTCGAGTGTGGAGTGAAGGGTCACTACTCCAATGAGTGTCCCAAGAAGATTGCAGCCACTGCCAATGTGAATGCCCCAGCTCAACAGCAACGTCGTGTTCAGCCCGGAAGAAGATTCGCCCCAGGGAACCCTCACAACCGCAATGGTCGTCTCTTCCACATGAACGCCGAAGAAGCCCAAGAAGCGCCAGATGTAGTGCTGGGTATGTTTTCTGTCAACTCAGTTTTAGGAAGAGTGTTGTTTGATTCTGGAGCATCGCACTCATTTGTCACCGAAGAATTTGCATGCACTAGTAAGATTCACCCAACCAACTTGAAACATGTCATGATAGTTCAAAACCCCGGTTCAACTACAAAAGCTAGAAAAATTTGCAAAGTTGTGCCTACCAGAATACATGGGATAGACTTTTATGCCAATCTAATAGTACTTGGAACCAAAGGTTTGGAAGTAGTACTAGGAATGGATTGGATTTCAAAGAATAAAGGATTGATTGACTATGCCAAGAAAGCCATCACCATGACCAGTAGCTCTAGAGTATCAGTAGAGCATATATCTGAAACCTTGTCCCGTCAATTCAAGTGTAATAAGAGTCTAGCCCTGCCCACCATTGACCAAGTCAGAGTAGTCTGTGAATACCCCGACGTATTCCTAGATGAATTGCCCGGTATGCCCCCGGATAGGGATATTGAGTTCATTATTGAACTAATCCCCGGAACCGGTCCCATAGCCCAGAGACCCTATAGTATGAAACCTTCAGAGTTAGTGGAATTGAAGAAGCAGCTGGATGCTATGTTGGCAACGGGCTTGATTCAACCAAGCGCATCGCCATGGAGATCGCCAGTGTTATTCGTCGACAAGAAACATGGAGGCAACCATTTGTGCACAGAATACAGGAAGCTGAATGACGGCACCATAAAAAACAAGTACCCTTTGCCAAAGATAGAGGATCTATTTGATTAGTTGACTGGAGCAAATGTGTTCTCTAAGATCGATCTTAGGACTGGTTATCACCAACTTAAGATTCATGCAACGGATATTCCGAAGACCACCTTTACTATTCGTTATGGATTATACGAGTATACGGTCATGTCTTTTGGATTAACCAATGCCCCTGCTTATTTCATGAATTAGATCTTTATGAATTTTTTGGATAAGTTTGTCGTTGTGTTTATCGATGATATCCTTATCTACTCCAAGTCAGAAGAAGAGCATGAGCAACATCTGAGAATCATCCTTGAAACCCTTAGAGAGCATCGGTTATATGCCAAGTTCAGCAAATGTGAGTTTTGGCTGAAAGAAGTAGGATTCTTAGGACATATTGTGTCTGCCGGAGGAGTCGCTATTGATCCCGCCAAGATCAAAGATGTCGAAGAATGGGAAGCCCCAACTACTCAAACCCAAGTCCGTTGTAGCATCCCATCTGTCTAACATATGTAATGCTACATGGTCTAGTAATATAATGGCTACTTCCTACATATAATTGCTGCATTATAATTATATCAGGCTCATGTCATGAAGCCACCTTGCATTTGAGCATCATATAAAACCCTTCTCATTTGGTTCTTATCTCATATGCATTATTAATTGTATTTGCCTCTTGATATATTGTATTTGGTTCCTGATAAATGCTTGATGCCCAAGTTGAGTTGGGGGCATATCTTTTATTAACTCCGCCACCTTTCTTGTCACCACCCGCCATTCCACCATATGTGAGCATTGCATTTTATTTGATTTTATCTCTAGATCATGTTGGTTGGAATGGATCCTTTTCTATTCTACATGCTTCCATATGGATTGATATGGGAATGTTGTTCATGTTGGAATATTTTGAGGATAATATGCACATAGTGGAATATACACACTAGCACGTCCAAAATATATTCAAAGATAATCATCCCCGCCCACTCCACATGGAACCTTCTTTTAATTCTTAGCTTGGCCTTCTCCATATTATTGGAATGCACATGAATAAATGCCATGTTTATTTATTTTGTTTTCACAAGAATAACACATGGTATTTAATGTTTTGCATGGGCCATGCAACCATCATCAACAGCATTTCTTTTCTTTGGTTTTCATTTTTTTGAGTGGAACCTTCCTCTTATGAGATCTTCTCTTTTTCTCTCTTCATCTCTACCTCATCAACCTCACATGTGTAGTGCCTTGCATGAGCTTGTAAGATCATCCCCATGTCCATTTTTTTCTCTCACCCTCCCCTTCCTCTCCTTCTCACCTAGCCACCCTACCCTCTCTCACCTAGTATCTCTCTCTTTTCTCTCTCTCAACCCTAACCCCTTACCCTAGTCCTCACCTCACCTCTCTCCTCTCTCCCTGCAGAAGCTTTCCCTCTCCCTCTCGGATAGCAAGGCCCGCCTAGCCACCCTACCCTCCCAGGCCGAAGCCCTACCCCAACCCTAAAGCCCTAACCCGAGCCACCCCCATTCCTCCAACCCTAGCTCCTAACCGAGCTCTACCCCTCTCTCTCTATCTCTCTCTTTCTCTCCCTGCCATGAGGCCCCACCTTCCGAGCCGGCCTCCTTCCCCTCACACTGGCCCACCGGCATCCCCTCTCCCTGCCTCTGGTCGTGCACGACAAGCATGTGAGAGAGGATAGCTAAAGGTGGCCGAGGCCACCTTTATCCCTAGCCGCTCTCCCACGGCATCCTCCCCTCTTTCTCTTGCTTTATCCACCACCCCACGCCTCTGCTTCGCCAGATCTACCCCAGGCATCGCCCTTCTCCTCCCACCACCGCTGCTACCTCCTCTCTCCGTCGTGTCATTCACCGTCAGCCTCACCTTCCCCTCCTCGCTCAAGACGGTGGCGTGGCGAACGTGGTTGTCGGGGAAGACCGTAGCCATCTTCTGCGTCGCCCAGTACACGCCAACGAGGAGAAGGAGAACCAGGACCACTAGAACCATCGTCGTCCACCAAAACCCTAACTCCGGTCGGCCGCCTGCTATGTCGATGATCTGCTGCTCCCCGCACCGATCCGCCACCGTCAATCGCTCCGCGGTGAGCACTTCCCCCTCCCTAACACCCTCTTCCTCGCCGGAGACCCCTATCGTCGCCGTTCCTTTCGCCGAGCACCCTCGATGCACGGCAGACACTGCCATCTGTTCCGTGCCGCGCCCCGCAGAGGATTACCTAGGCCCCGTCCACCTCTCTGTCACCATCCGTTAGCCCACCGCACTGGCACAGGCCCTCGTCGCGCACACCACAAGTCGCGAGGTCGAGCCCCCGCGCCGCACGTGCCGCGCTCTGTCGGCCGAGCACCGATCTGTCAGTTTCGACAGAGGAAACAGATAAACAGTGGGGTCGTGGCCATCTTATAGAAAACCCCTCTTTTTGTTACGCCTCAACACGCGGTACGCCGAGCCCCACCTGTCAGCCGCCCTGGCAATCTTGCAGATAAGCCCCCCAGCTCTTAGACCCTCAACCCGCGCTTCCCTGCCGCGCCACGTGTGACGAGGTTTCATCTCGTCAATGCCCATTGTTATGGACTTGGGTTTTGGAGAAGATGGGGATGCTGGAGATCGTGGTACGGTTAACAGACAAGCAACCAGGGGACACGAGATTTACCCAGGTTCAGGCCCCCGGAGGGAAAACCCTACTCCTGCTTGTCTGCTCTCTGATTACGGCGGAACCGAAAGTTACAGGGTGCGCAGATTCGATCTGGTGTGGAGGCGTGTACGAAAGTATGGATCTGTCTTATTGTGTACGTGCGTGCCCTCCTCGTTGGACCCTCCTAGCCTTTATATATGGGGAGGCTAGGTCTCGGGTGCCAATACGAGTAGGTTACAAGTTGTATTCAAACTCTAGTCTTGCTCTCCAAGGATCCGAAGGCGTCATGGGCCTTGGCCACCCGAAAATCTTCATGGGCCAGCGTATGTCTGCTGTGGGCCTTCCTTGGGCTGGACCAGGTATGCTGAAGTTATGTACCCGTCGGGTATAACCATGTCAGTAGCCCCCGAGTGTTCAGTCGAATCGTAGATTCGGCTGAGGACTCTTCAATCCTTCGGGTGTAACTCTGTCTTTCAAGAGAATGTGTAGGGATTGTTGATGCGTGTGCCTGACTCACCCGACGGATCAGGGTCAGTTAATCGTCTTAGGACAAAACAACACGATCTTCTTCAGGTGCGAGTCCCTCGACTCGAACCCGGAACATATGCTGGCGTAATTCGACTCAGGCCGCGGAGGACTTACAGGAGTGGAATTCCAGTGATTTTAAATGGTGTACCCAACGCGTCCGTCGGGATTTTTCATCGTACCTGCTGGTACGGATTCATACTAGCAGAGCGCAGTCAGGTGCGTTGCCAGGCCATCAGATGATATCTGTAGGTCTTATCTTTGCGTCGCAGACGCAGCATCCGAATGTTTATCACCGCGGAGGTGTTTCGGGTGGCCAAGGAGGATGTTACTCACTTAGCATTAATTGGGGCAGAGTTGCCGAAAAGTTTTTGCATGCGGATCCGGAAGATCGCAGTCGAAGATTTCATAGGGTGCGCGACCAGCGCTCCCTATGGGAGTAGCCCCCGAGTGTCTGTTCGAGTCGTAGACTCGAGCGGAGACTTTTAGTGCAAGCATTGCTCAGTTGTTTAGTCCGTAGGACTCGAAAATTTTCGGATGCTGAAATCCTTCCTCCCTATGGGAGTAGCCCCCGAGTCCGTAGTGGAGTCGTGGACTCGACGTAGGACTCGAAGCTCTTGTGTGTGAACGGCCATAGCTCCAGTTTGGAGTAGCCCCCGAGTGTCTGGCGGAGTCGTAGACTCGGGCAGAGACTCGAGTCTTGTATCATGCAATGGTAGTAGGAAAATCTCGTGGGCGTACCGCTGACCCGGAAGTACATCAGGTGTGCGACCAGCGCTCCTGATAGGAGTAGCCCCCGAATGTCTAGTCGAGTCGCAGACTCGAGTGAAGACTCATGCGAGGACAAATCACTGACCCGGAAGTGCATCGAGTCAGCGTCTCATGCATAATGAGCCAAGAATCGATGATGCAGTCGGAGTTGACGTGGCGGAGTCGTGCGACGTTTAGCCGGAAGGACTCGACGTTGCGGATGAAGTCAACACCATTGCTTCTGTCGGTTGAGCGACCAATGTCGTGTCTTCGTAGCATCAAGCGATGCAACCATCCAAGGAGGGACTCGACTCGGGTCTTGATTGTATGGCGTAGCCAGCTCTTTTGTCGACTCCTGTTGGAGGACCTAATAGAATAGCTCGACGCGGTCGATGTCCTTGTAAGCTGCAGAAAACATAAAGAATTGTGAAGTACTCGTATCTTGTAAAGAATATTTGCCTGTCGGCTTGTATAGTAAGATTCTGGTGCCGATCGAGTCGACACTTTTGCACTGTATGCTAGGCCTTTTCGTTAGCCTGATTACCCTTAGTCTCAGTACCTTGCCGAGGCACTCGGAGTTCAAGGATTCGACGATCAGGCAGAATCAGCTACTCGGGCTGTCGCGTTCGAGGTGCTCGAGTGCGTGGAGCCGATGGCGCATTAGGTTACTCGAAGAGGGCGCAGCCCCCGAGTGTTTCGAGTGCGAGTTAAAAATAAAAGAATCGGCTCTAAGTAGAGAGAAACTTAGCTTTATTGGTAGTTGTCGTGGACGAAATTGATGCGGTAGCGGGTCACGCGGCGGACGTAGTCAACGCGGCGGACCATGTTCATAGAAGCGACGGGCTCCTGGGATCGGTAGCGGCAGTGAGTTCCGCATCCGAAGATTGTCGCGGTCGAAGACCGCATGGGGTCGCCACATCCGAAGGATGTATCGGGTCATCGCAGCCGAAAACCACATTGGGTCGCCAATGTCGAGGGAGCCCCGAGTCGTGGTCACTGAAGCCGATGCGGCCAGTTGCGGCAATCAAAGATCGCGTAGGGTCGACGCATCCGAAAGATGCAGCAGGTCATCGCAGCCGAAGGCCATAGTGGGTCACCAGAGCGGATGGAGCCCCCAAGTCGCTGGAGCCGAGGATCGTATCGGGTCGCTGCGGTCGAAGACCGCAGCGGGTCACCGCATCCGAAGATTGTGGAAGGTCACCCGGCGGTGCTGGCGCAGCCCCTAGGCGTTTCCTCGTCGGTTTGGATGATTGCGGCGCACAGATAGCGCCTGCAGATTGGTTGGCTGCTGCCACAGCTTTCGGATTCGGAACCGTAGGTCCCTTCATCCGAAGGTGGATCGCACAGATCGGAGTTGCAGCAGCTGCTGCTGTAGAACTCATCTGTTGATGGTGACGTGCGTAGCACGGGGTGTGGAGCCCACGAAGCGGACCTGATCGGCGGCACGGTCATCCGCTCGGGGAGGCGGAGGGTGCCAGCTTGTCCCACCTGGAAGCAGAAGCTCCCGAACAGAATTTCGAGTCCGTCAGACGGCGCCAATTGACGAGGTTTCATCTCGTCAATGCCCATTGTTATGGACTTGGGTTTTGGAGAAGATGGGGATGCTGGAGATCGTGGCACGGTTAATGCATAAGCAACCAACTGGGACACGAGATTTACCCAGGTTCAGGCCCCGGAGGAAAACCCTACTCGCTTGTTCCGCTCTTTGATTACGGAACCGAAGAAGTTCTGGTGCGCAGATTCGATCTGGCGTGGAGGCGTGTACGAAAGTATGGATCTGTCTTATTGTGTACGTGCGTGCCCTCCTCGTTGGACCCTCCTAGCCTTTATATATGGGGAGGCTAGGTCTCGGGTGCCAATACGAGTAGGTTACAAGTTGTATTCAAACTCTAGTCTTGTTCTTCAAGGATCCGAAGGCGTCATGGGCCTTGGCCACCCGAAAATCTTCATGGGCTGGCGTATGTCTGCTGTGGGCCTTCCTTGGGCTGGACCAGGTATGCTGAAGTTATGTACCCGTCGGGTATAACCATGTCAACGTGGTCTACCCACACCCCCCTCGCTAGCACGTGGGCCCCATTGCCTCACGGACCCACAAATCAGTCTCTCGGGCTAGCTATCGTCGCAGTGAGAAAATCCTTCGATGCGCCGGTTACCGCCAGATCAGCCCGGGCCCACTTGGCGGTGTCTGTGGCTAGGTCTGTGTGAGTACAAAATGGTTTTCTGCTTTGCTGTTTAATTAAACCTTTTTCAAAATTGACTTAAATTCAAATTCAAATCTGTTTTTCATATCTTTTAAAAGATAATTCCAAATTCAACATGTAATATATGTTTTTGAATCAGAAAAATGTGAGGATATCAAATATGCCCTTCAAAATATTATTTGAGCACTTTAATTTTCGAGATGATTAAAATTACAATAAAATGCCCTTTTTCTTAATTAATTAATAACTTTAGTTTTATAACTCCAAATTTAACAAATAATATGTCTAAATCGATCAGCGCGACGAGCCCGTTCTATCTATGCATTCCATGTTCTCAATTGCAGCATGAATCATATAAATATAAAGTATACAGCAACTTATATGAGAGCAAACCGGGCTAAAAACTTAATAAAATGCTTTAATCTTGTACCCCACACCTCACCCATCCCATGCTACATTATTGCCATGCAAATTGTGCATCATTCATCATGGCATGATTGTTTGCTTGTCGCATTTTAATTCATATGCTCGTGCACTCTATTTATGTTGGCCCTTGTTTGTTTGGTTCTTCTTCGAATAGACCGGCGGGGGATATATCAGGAATCCCAGGAGCACTACCCAGATCCGTCCCTCGCTTCAACTGAGCTGCCAGGCAAGCACTACCACATGCTTGCATACATATAGTACCTATTTCCTCTATCTTATTCTTGCATCATTGAGTCGCGATTGCATTAAATTGAATCCCAAGTACTGCATAGCCTTTACTTTTAAACCCCACCGAAGCTTGTCCCTCCATCCCAAGACTCATTACTACAGGAGTTGTTTGAGCCATGCGGGTCGTAGAACAGCATGTGTAGGGTATGTGAGAGTTTGATGGATAACGAGGTATCTAAACAACTTAACCTGAGTAGTAATGGGATAACTAATGAAAGTGGCATCGGTGAGCAATATCTGCTATTTGGTTCTTCATGCTCACTTGTGTCCCGTAGGACCCCGAGTACTTGATTCCTGTTCCTTGACTATTTGCACTATCCACATCCGGGAGGCCTTATGGACCCTCCTGAGCTAGAGCTTGATTCATTATTATTTCTTGGGGCCACAAAGTAGTTTGGGGCTTTATTACTATCATGTACTTATGCCATGCTTTACTGCTTTATTTAAGATTGTGCGTGGAGCACCTGTACTGTTTAGGACCGTGACACGTTTTCGCTATATCGACAAGTCCAGTCACATTTTTGGGTTCCCAGTCGTTTACTGTCGTCCACACAAAGCCTGGGTCCGTTCCGGAGCCGGCCAACTTCGTTGCGGGTAGCTTAGTGGGGTGGCCCCTTGAAACATTTCTGGATCCTGTGATCGCTTTGTCGTGAATGCCTCGTTGGGTTTTGATTTGGTTTTTCCGAGGTTGATCGAGTGTGTGTTGCTATTTGTGCACCCCTGCAGGATAAATCTTTCTGAAAGCCGTGTCCGCGGTTATGGACGACTTGGAGCACAGTTTCTCGATCATAGATAAGTATAACTAAAGTACCGCTTCTAAATTGACTAAGTACCTGACTAGTAAATAGTGCAACAGTCCAGGAATGGTTAATAAAACTGCCAACGGATGGGGGGTTGTTCGTCCGCTTTCTCGTTGGTAAGCGAGAAGGAGGATCGATCTATTAATTATACTGTTATAACTGTTGTTAGTAATTAACGGACATCTGTCTATCATTGGTTAGGCAGATGGTTAGCGAGTATCTATAGACTTGTTAATTATTATCTTTTGCCGCAATTGCGTCACCCCAGGTATATGTCCCCTTTAGAGGCATAAAGACTTGCTGAGTACCCCTGGGGTCTCACACAATCAATTGTTTGATTCAGATGAACATGTATACTCGCAAGATGGATACTGGGTGGAGGAGACGGACGATGTTGGCAACGATCACTCGGTGTAGAGAATCCGGGAACGGGGATCCGTGAGATCTGTGGGCGGGGTGTGTTTATTTATGTGGCATCTTATGCCGATTTGCTTCTTATCCATACTCGGATCTTGTCTTCCGCTTCCGCTTGATACTCTGATGTTTGATGTATGAGGAGCTATCCTAAATTATTATCTCTATCTAGGATATTTGGATCTTGCCGTATGGCATTGCAATATTTCTATTTCTTTTTAGATGGAATGGCTCTGAGGACTGTTGTATGTGGCTTGCATACATACTCATTTGTGTATGTAGTTGATCCCTTTGCCTGCCGATTACGCCGCTCGTTCTTGTCCCGATGTTCTGAAAATGGTTAGGACGGCTGAAAGGTTTACCTGTGAGTGGCCCTTGGCCCCACCGTACTATTTTAACCATTTTCGCTCATCCAGGCATGTAACTAAGAGCGTAATTCACCGAGGTAGTTACAATTGGTATCAGAGCCATCCCGCCCTTTAGGGTCTCAGCCAAATGGTCGCTGTCAGTCTAGCAAATATTTTTGGTAGCTATGTATACTAGGGAAAAACAAATAGTGAGAGTAGGACTGCTTCCACTTTTCTTCTTACCCACCTACCCACCCTTTTCTGGTAAGGAAGTGTAACGTTTTCAATCCTCTTCTAAATTTCAAACTAGGATTCACGTGTTCTGGGTTTCCGTAGTACCATAGAAAGTGTGTGTGTGTTGTGTGAATTCCTTGTCTATCTGTTGCATCCAACATGTTATCACTATTTGCCTTTTGGTTATCAACTATTGGTACATTCCATACCGACAGGCCTTTGTAAACCGACACGATCTATCTGATTCGTTGTACACCGACGCGATCTGTCTTACTCTTTGCTATCCGACGTTATCTTGGTTGGGGGTGTTCGTTTCCGTAGTTACTAATCTTTAGGTTCATCTTAAGAAGAAGGTATTGGGATATGTGTTTTGCTTATTCATGTGCGGAGTAATGATTTGAGTGCGGGATGGAGTCGCGACCATACCACTACTTTTCTCATTCGCACTTGTATATTGAATTGGTAGAGTTACTAATCTTGATTCGTTAAGTGGTTTTGCGCATATAGTGGTATTTTAATGCCGAAATTTGCGGAAAATTTTTATTTGTTAGTTTGTGTACCACACTCCTTGTTCAGTCGTGTGCGATATGCTTAATATCTTCTAGGTGCTTTGAACTTTGTTGATATTTTAATATCATCTTAGTAAATTGTATCCTTTAAATCTTGGTTAATTCCATTTTGGTACTATTTTGGATTATTATTATTCTCCATTATGGTACTGACTTTTGTTTTATATCAATCACAGGATGGCACCTCCACGCTGTTCTGAGGAGGACATACCACCTGAACTGGGGGCTGCGTTAACAAGTATTGCTAATGCCTTGGGTACAATACAGCAGAACCAGCAGCGTTTTGAAGAAAGTGTCAGGAGGAATGAGTTTGTTCCGCGACCTCCACCTCCCAAGCGAGGAGACATCAAAAGCTTCCTGAAGTTCAACCCGCGCCACTTTGAGGTGTCTGATCAGCCACTTGATGCGGATGATTGGTTGCGTGAGATGTCAAGGTTACTGGTGACTGCTGATGTCCCTGAGCAAGAATGGGTAAAGTGTGCTACTCACCTTCTGAAGGGAGATGCAGCCCTTTGGTGGGAGAATTACCTGAAGGCAAACTGCACTGGTTTTCAGCCTACTTGGGGACAGTTCACTGGAGCTTTCAAAGAGCAGTATCTGTGAGAAATTGTCATGGAGAGGATGAAGGAAGTGTTTCTCAACCTCAAGCAGGGCAATGACGATGTCAATACCTACATCAGAAACTTCATGAACCTTTCTCGGTATGGTGGCGATGAGATCTCTGATGACAAGAAGAAGCAAAAGAGGTTCAGACAAGGGCTCAATGCATCGATTAAATATGCAATCACACATGCAAGGCCGACGTCTTTTCTGGAACTCCAACATACAACTCTGCAGGAAGAAGCAAGTAGGCAAGTGTTTGAGGAGTCAAAGAAACACAACCGCGATGCATAAAGCTCTTCAGCTATGTCAACTCCTTCTAAGCGCCGTGTCTGGGTTCCTAACACCCCACCGTCGCTCCCGGCTCCACCAAGACCTTCAAGCTACGCGACAAGGCCACTGAAATCCTTCACTGCTGCTCCCAGGGGCTACAACCACAACTACCTGAGCGCTGGCGGAGTCCTCACAGCTACGTTGCTCCACGTCCACCTGGTGCTTGTTACACTTGTGGAAACACTGGGCATCAACACTGGAACTGTCCATTGAACAACAAAGCTCTTCCTCCACCGCCTCCAAGACCTGCGGCAAGCTCTCCTATGGTTCGTGCACCACCACCTCGGGCTCTCAACATCAACACTAAGCCCGGGTCTACTGTTGCTTGTGCCAACTGTGTCAACGCCGCTCAAGCTGAGCATGCACCTGGAGTTGTGATGGGTATGCTTCCCGTTAACTCAGTCCCTGCATGAGTTTTGTTTGATTCTGGTGCTTCGCATTCTTTTGTTTCTCATAAGTTTGCGCATGAGCATGATTTGGATATGGTTTCCTTATTGCATCGTC